>CM038680.1:372927589-373542658 GCA_021605205.1 Aegilops longissima | reverse complement strand
CGCCGATCGGCGTCAGGAAATCGCGCCTTGATCTCGGCGGGGAGGCAAATCGCCGTGTGGTCGTTGTGGCGCCTCCGTGCGGCGGCCCGGCTTCCGTCTTACTGCAGCGACGCGTCGAGGAGCTGCTGGACTCGCTCCGTCATCGGCGGCGCTCCTCGCCCTCGAAGTTATCGGCTCGTCGCCGCTGCTGGCAGCGCGAATATTCTCGGCGTGGCATATCTGAAGCGGCGGCCCCAAACAGTGGGCGAGCCGCACGCCTTGTTGGACCCGCGCCTAAGCGGCTAAACCCGGTCGGGCAGCGAGCCGCCCAGCGCGATCCATCTCGCGATAGGCTTCGACAAGCGTCTCATGCTTGCCCGGCTTATGCGCCCTCGAGGAAAAGAAAGCGGCGCGCCTCCAGCGTTCGGCATCGGCGTCCTCCGGAATGGGCGGTCGGTCTTGCGAGCGATGTCGAGAGGTCACGAGCCCCCAAGCCGAGGGCTCGCCATGGCCCGATGAAAGTACTTACGTGGCGGTGCTCCCGCCGCTCTCCGCGAGGAGAGGCTCGTCGTGAACCACCACGTTAGTGGGGAGCGCGTCGGCGGCAGCGGTGTCGGAATCGACCAGCATCGGGTCGGTGGAGCCCTACGGACTCCAGTCGTGGCGGGCTCGCCGTCGGCGTGAAAGCTTCTTTCGAGGAGGCCCGCGAGGAGGCTTTCGGGGCCGTCCGTTACTGCGTCGGATGTAGGCTCGTCGGAGAGGCGAACCTCGCCGACAAGTTTATATAGGCCTACCCCCCGGGGGTACAACGGTAATCCGGCCTGGTGTGGGCCCAAGCCGTCAGTCTCTAAGTCGCCGTCTTCTCCGCCGACACACAGGGCCCGCCGACTAGTGGGCCCCGGCGACAACATGGGGCCGATAGCCCTTGTCCGCTTGTGGCGGTCTTGCCGGTTGTAGATCCTTGTAGCCGTGCTTCTAATGACGCGAAGTGATCGTGAGGTTATAGCAGCCGCTGCCGCTTTGGCGGCGATCCTTGTTGCCATTCCTGTCTTGTCTACGGTTAATGGCGCGTGGATCCGGGGAGGGCGGCCGACTTCCGAGGCCGACTCCATCGGGTCCGTCTTTAAGGTGCTCTCGCCGTCTTGGTACTCCCGCCGATAAGTGAATCCCGCCGTCTTTGGGTCGTGTCAGACAGACCAGCGTGGAGTCGGGAATCGCCCGATGATGATGTCGAGGCGGCATGGCAGCGATCTGCGCCAAGCGGAGATCTCCGTTGATGCAGGCGCCACAGCCATGCACGCCCTTTATGGGCTGGGCGGGGATGGGCGCGGCTTTACCCCATAGTCGCCCGGGCATAAAGGCGGCGGAGGTCACGGGCCGACTCCTTGTGCCGGCCTCATTTGGAGGTCATTGTCTTGGAGTCGGCTTGTCTGGCGCCCACAGGACTCGACCCGGAGGGGTAGTCGGCGGCGCTATTGCCGATTATCTGAAGGCGGCTCTTCGTCTTGGGGTCTTGAGGGGCGCAGCCTGCCCCGATGTTTTGAAAGGTTTAGGGGCTTGGGTCTGCCTACCCGTAGTCCATTACTCGACACCCCCTCCCCTCTAGTCCGAATTGGACTAGGGAAAAGGGGCGCCACCTTTCCTTCTCCTCCACTTCCTTCTCCTTCCTCCCTCTTGGTGGACTCCTACTAGGATTTGGAGTCCTAGTAGGACTCCACATCTGGCGCACCTATTGCCTTGGCGGCCTCCTCCTCCTCCATCCTTTATATCTTTGAGGCAAGGGCACCCATGAACACACAAGTTGATCTTCGTGATCGTTCCTTAGCCGTGTGCGGTGCCCCCTCCACCATATTCCACCTCGGTCATATCTTCGCCGAGTTTAAGCGAAGCCTGTGCGATGAGAGCATCATCATCGTCCTGCGCCGTCGTCTTGTGGAACTCATCCCCGACACTTTGTTGGATCGGTCGGGGATCGTCTTGAGCTGAGCGTGTCTGAACTTCGGAGGTGCCGTGCGTTCGGTACTTGGATCGGTCGGATCGTGAAGGCGTCGACTACATCAACAGCGTTGTCATAGCGCTTCCGCTTACGGTCTCAGGGTGCGTGGACAATACTCTCCCCTCTCGTTGCTATGCCATCACCATGATCTTGCGTGTGCGTAGGAAATTTTTGAAATTACTCGTTCCCCAACACCACCACCTCGGAAGCCGTGGTTACGGCGGAAAGAGGTCCAAATGGGCCAAGGAGGGCGCGAAGCCGCGAGTGCAGGCATCCAGGACCCCTTGGCGGATTTCACCGTCCGCGGGGCGTGGCGTCTGAGGGCCCGACACCGTTGGGACCTAGTGAAGAAGGTTCTGAGACAACACGGTCATTACGGAGTTCGTGAGACTATTGGTAATTTTAGTTTCGATTAATTCAACGCACATGTTAGTCATATTTGTAAACGATCCTTGTGCCTTTTGCGAGAAGCAAAGCACGGATTACGGTGAAAGCGACTTCGCCGTCTGAGGCATTGGCGAGGCCCAAGTGGGACACTCCATTCAACCGGCGTTGAACATATCGAAATGACAACGGTGGATACTCGACCGTCGTATGGGCGCGTGCATGGTGTCGGAGGCGGCGCCCGTGGAAGAAGTACCACCGTGAGACCACGGAGGAGAGAAAGGAAAGCGGAGGTTAGCGAAGAAAACATCGACAAGAAGGTTGAGATTGCGGTTGAGAAGAAATCATCTCGAGCGATCGCATAGCAGCGGTAGCTGCCGCCAAAACAGGTGGTTGCAGATTTGTCTACTTCCTTGGTGACAGGCGTTTTCACTTGGACAAGGCAAAATCCGAAGCAAATCGAGGACTTTCCCTTGCGACTTCTTGGGAGCACTGCTCCACTTTTGCCCTCAAGACGGCTCCGCACGGGCGTGCTTCGGCGGTGCTTTGTCTTTGGCTGAGCTCGGCGCCCTTACGATATCTCACACCCAGCCCCTTCAATATAAATGTATAATCTCCGTTTTTGTTGCCTTTGGATGTCTCACGTCGCAGACTTTTCTTTGCGAGCCGGCGAACCGCCGACAACGAGAAGGTGGGCGTGGGAAAGCGGCGACAATGGGCGAAGGAACCATTGTTCCACAACGGCGATCCCCGAGCGTCTTCAAGGTTTCCGTGGCGATGTCGAACCGGGCCACGAAATTTGCCTCCTCAATACTCTTGGTGGATAGCGAGGAGACACCGGCGGCTTGGTGATTGTTGCAATGGGTGGGTCTGTTGTGGCCAAAGTATGCTTCGTGCAGGCGGTCGGGAGCACACCCACGAGCACGCAGCCTCGGCAAGGTATGAACATCAACACCCCACCTACCCAATTAGCGTCGGGTGTCGGGTTGGGTGATAGCGGACGGGGTAAGGAGGAGGCTCCATTAATCGTGATGGCGTCGCCATGGATGAGGATGAGGGCGAGTGGCGGCTGAGCGGTATGTCTATCTGGCGCCTCCTCGGGTTTGAGCATCATGAGTCGGTGCACAATTTCCGTCTCAACGTATTATGGGCGACCTTCGGTAGTAAAGAAGTCTAGGAAGAGGCGAGGAAAGGCAAAAAAGCTGATTCTATGATCCGGCCGCCTCGGCAGCCTTGGCTTCAGACCGTATAGATATCCCGATGCGGATAAATGGCATATCCCGGTCAACCAATCCTACCGCAAGGCGCTAGGGGCCAGATTCGCGATCTAAGGAGACTTCATGACGATGTCTGCGGGTAGAAAGGCCTCATCGCCTCGGCGGATCCAGGATACCCACTCTCGTGGTTAACGTTCATGGCAAATGTCGTCGTCGTTGCTTCCCGTGGATAAGTTCTTCCTCCGATTCGATTACATATTACGACATGTTTCACGTGAAGAAGCTGGATTTCGTTTGTCCGCCTATATGCCTTGTACATGAACTACATCGCCGGGGTTGAGCGGATACCTCATATCGTATCGCTGACCCGTACTACATGCACGAGGGCTTCTTGGGAGTCTGCACAAAGCAAGGTAAATCTGTGAGGATTACATCGTTAGTTTCATGCTCGCCAATAAGGAGAAGGAGGCGATTCTCGTGCCTTATCATCCGTGTAAGTCATCCGCTGCTATCCTTCCTTGATTTCAATCATTCATTTGCACGGTGGAGGCTAAGTAATTTGAGGTGTACTTATTTTGCTTGGCCAATGCGCCGCCGTCCTCATCATCCTATACCCCGATTCTCCCGCGCTCTTTACTTGGACTCGTCGAAGAAAATTCAGAAAAAGGATTACACCCACATCAAGGATGTTCTCGACAGTGCTATATTTTACTACCAAGCAAGGGGTGGAGAGGTTAGGGACAAGAAGAGAAGGCGGCAGGCTGGCCTTGACCATAAGACCGACTTGCTGCATCCGACAGCGAGCGATTTTCTTAATGATGGATTCTATGTCCTACACCACATCTTTGGAGTCTGAGGCGGGATCACGAGAACCTTCGCGTGTCACCTACATCCGCGATGCCCATATTACGCAATGGGCAAAGAGCGTAGGAGATATCGAGGATCATCGACTTGAGCGAGTTCTATCACATCCAGTAGCGAACTTGCCTGATCATCATGAAGGAGGTCGTCGGAAAAACAGGATTGTTCTCGAAGAAGGACAAATGTCGCGGGAAGGCGTCCGAACATGGATAGCCGCTCGGCGTCTCGACTGAAGCCTTTCACGGGCTCGGGACTATCTCACGACATGGATGGATGGAGCGACATGTTGGAGTGATTGTCGATATATGACAATGTGTCCGTTTAGTCCATACTTTACGTATGACAAAACTTTGAGTTATGCATGGTGAAACTTTATTTGTGATGTAATTAAACCGTCCTCCTCCTCGACTAGCGAAAATCACTCTAGTTAGGGCATTTTGGGATACGATGAACTTTGTTATTTATGCTTATGATATGTTGTTTCTATTTTTGCCAAATGCAGGCGATTCTTTTGACGATTCTCCCAGAATCGCCCCCTCCAGCTTTTCCCAGAATCATCACTTCATATTTTTTACAATCCTATCTAGTTAATGTCTAATTAGCTAGGATTGTAAAAATATATAATAGTGATCTGAAAAGAAGCTGAGGAGAAGCGATTCTAAAAACTCATAAAAGAACCCCCTCTATCTCTTCATTGCTCAACTATATATATATGTTGCATATCATCGACTCGTGTGACGATGCAGGTGCATAGATCATCGATGGTGAATAAGTGCTACGCCAGAGTATATATCGACAAGTGGCGGAGTGTCATGCCAGTGTACGGTTTCCGGTTTCGAGCGACAAGCAGTAGTTAGTTTAGGTTCACGCTAATGCGAGAGAGGGATACGAAATCATGTACTCAAAGTGATAGCTCTTCTCGCGTATATCATTGTTTAGATGGATGACGATGTATTTGCAAGTAATCGAGACTTGTATCGCTATTTTCGAGATGATGACGAGAGACCACTTTGTTTGGATGATGATTGTGATGAGACTATTTGTATGTATATGCTATGATTACATTTGTGGTCTCGCAGGCATTTGTATGTGTATCATGATGACATTTGTATGTGCTAAAGATTCTTCTATAAAGCCTGTTCAAATACAAAACAAATATGCTGAAAAAAACCAAAAAACTACTAAAATTAGCGATGGCGAGTGTATGAAAGTTAGCAGCGGCGCCGCGATAGCGATGGCGCGTCCAGCCGAGCGCTAGAGCTACTAGCGATGTGAGCTCCCACTAAGCGCTGCTGCTGCTACACTTGTGTAGCGATGGCGCCGTGGGCGCAGCTTCTTGCTATGTGTTAGTTATGGCGCCTTATTAGTAGCGCCACTCCCGCGCTCTTGATACACCTAAAACCAGCTGCTGCTGCTAGCCTTTTCCTAGTAGTGCATACACACGCACACAGCGATGACCCGCGGACTCGCCGCATCACGGTTTATTTTCTAACACTTGGTGCCTTCGCCCGATCTGCGGCGCGGGAGTGGTGGAACGACGACGTCGCCGGCGCAAAAGGCCCTTCTCCTTCACGAAGCGGCTCCGGCCCTTGGTGAGGGCGTAGCTCAGCTCTTGTTCCAATCGAGTAGCGGAACCGCCACACCTTCTTGGCGCCGTCCTCGAAATTGAGAACAAGCCCTTCTCTCGCCGCCCGCGAC
Source organism: Aegilops longissima (assembly GCA_021605205.1). Classification (NCBI taxonomy): domain Eukaryota; kingdom Viridiplantae; phylum Streptophyta; class Magnoliopsida; order Poales; family Poaceae; genus Aegilops; species Aegilops longissima. The sequence goes on along the minus strand of CM038680.1, from coordinate 373,536,523 downwards.
CGAAGCTGGGTGAAAGTGCTTCTCGGCGTGCTACTTGTATCACCACCTGTTTAGCTTGCCCACGTCATTTGGGCGTGACCGACAAGAGGTGCTCGCGCGGCGCCGGAGAGGAGAACCGTGAACCGTGCCCAGCGAGGTGGTGGGCCTTGCGAGAAGCCTGGCCGGCGAAGGCGCCCTGCTCAGCCAACCTCGGCGAAGTAGGTGTGCTTGCGTAGCATGTCGACAACCTCGGCCTTGGGCCTTGTGGCGAGAAGCGAGCTCTGCGGCGACGTCGGGGTCAGCGTCCGAGCGGGCGAAAGTTGGTGACGGCGTGATTTCAGACAGATTTGTAGTGGGAGTTAATTAGACAAGATGCAGGCTGTTTTTTTGTAAAAATGCAGGCAACGACCTTCCCGCCAGGTGGCTGCCACTTGTCGCGCTGTGATAGGCCGGGACTAAATCATCACATTTCTTGCAAGTTAGGGTACCTGAGATGCTTTTACCTCGTGAAACACACTCTCGTCTGAACTGCTCCGCGTTTTGCACCTGAAAACGACGGCTCCATTCCCCCACCTTTTCCTTCTGTTTTTTGCGCTAAGGTTAAAAGCGCCGCGAATTGCAGAGTGCTCCTCAGCTGATGCATGCCCGTGGACTCGGCGCACGAGACAGCTGGGCGGACACACGCGTCTTCGGAGGACCTGGTCCATGCAGTTACTAGGCGACAACTAGTGCTCCTGCTCCTCCCAACAAAGTCTTTTGCTTAGCCTTGACACGTACGGTAATGGAGGTGGCAGTGGAGGAGGAGGCTATTTTGCAAGCGGTTACTCTCACAAACGTACACCGGGATAATGCACGCTCATATATGGTTTCCTTTACCTACTCACTCGCATAGCCGCTCAAATGCGATTGATCTACCCCGAATAGGTCATTTATTCGGCATGGTTAATTTGACCAGATAGTTGCACTAAAATTGAAGCTTTTTAGGTTGAGGTAACAGGTGCAACAAATCCTGACTTCAGAGAGGCAAAACCAAAAGTTGTAAAAAATGACAACATTTTAGAGATTGGCAAGAACCCATTGGTAGCCAATGAACTGCTAGCTAACTTTTTACATTTTCCAACAATCGGCATCGAATTAATTAGGCTAATACAGTAGTAGTACTTTGTAATTTAGTACTAAAATACCTAACCAGATTTCAAGCATTGGAAACGCTAACTAAAAAAATTGAAACCACATATACAATGCAATATAGTCCAATGCATACAAACCAACAGAATTTGGGCCCACATCAGACATGATATATTTGTTTGCCCATATAACACCCAATAATACAATTGCCACTGTTATAAATTTTGTAGACCTTTTGTTTTAATATATGTGGCTAATATATCTCAGATACCCCCCTGGTTTGTAACACCTTCTTTTCTTCTAATTGAAGGCGGCCTGAGATTACTTTTGCTTTTGCAAAGTACTTTAGTACTTAGAATAAAAATATTATTTTATTCCCCGTAGAAAAGAGAAAAAAAATATATTATGTAGATACCACACGACATATTTGTTGAAATGTGAGATGGGCCTAGAGCCCATATGACAATTTCAGATTTAATCTCTAAGGGCCCATGTAGGTGGCATGACAAGGTGGTGGGAAGTTTAATCCCACCTTGGAAGTGGAAGGAGAGTTGGAGTGGTTTATAAGGGACTCTCTCCCTCATGCTATTGGAGCTTGAGAAGAGATGAGGCCCTTCGCCTCCTCCTCCTCCGCTCGTCACGATCTTGCTTGCGCCCATGGTTGGAGATTGAGCCGAGCCGAGCTCACTCCTATCGCTTCTTTTTTGCGGTCGAGGCGGAGAGTCTTTGGCAGTGGGGCCCGCGATCCGAGGCGTCGGATCGTGGGCTACCGACTTGGCGTGGGTTCAGCCCACGTCTCCACGTGTGACAGCATATATATGTGGGCGCGGCCAACCCTAGCCGCCACAGCAGAGCGCATCTCGCCTCCACGCCCGCATTGTTCCTCTGCTGCTGCCGCCGGCGCTCAAAATCCGTTCACCGCGTACACGGTTGGCGGGAGAGCGAACCTCGAAACCCGCCTCTCCGGATCACATGCGGGGAGAGGCGATGGGTTTTGGGTAGCGACTACTGTATTTGCTAACCTCATTCATCTCGTCCGCACCTTCATCTTCATCATGTCGACCGACCCGACGTGCGCTTGGCCCGAGAAGGCCGAGGCCGACAAGAAGGCCGCCGAGGATGCTGCGCTTCTTTGTCACCCACCACCACCGCATGGCCGATTGGAGGGTATACATCGCTTATCCTCTCGTGTTTCTTTCTGTTGTAGCGATCTAGCGATATGCGTAGATGTTTCTACTATATGTCGTAGTACATGCTTTGTTAGATCGTGTCGATATGTTATCAATCTGTTCATGTCATGCTCATGATTTATTCATGGATTAATTTAATCGGAAAACTGCCTATTTTCTTATCAATATTTCTAACACAACAAGCTAAAGTGATTTCCATTTCATATCTGCATTATAGAGAAAGTAAATGCAATCAGTGACGCAATTAAAGTCAAATTTACAAGGGGCCAACTCTATTGCTGAGCCCTTGGATGAGAAATAGAATTACCATTCACATCAATTGAAACCCACAAACTCGTACACTTATGGCTCTCATGAGTGCACGGACATGTCGTTTTGGACATCGACCGGGTCTCCATATATAATGTTAATTGTTACTTACATGTGAGTAGGGTGTTTTGGTGTCCAGACTCATCCGCACCCGGTTAGAAAAAAATTCATAAAAGATTCAAAACAAATTCAAAAAATTCCAGATAAAATTTGTGTGGTAGACAATTTAATGCGTGAGGCCCGCTCCAAATTTCAAGTCATTTGAACATATGAGCAGTTCTCAGTAAAAAAACAAATCGGACCAAAACAGTACATGAACAGTAAACATTTTTATAGACCCCCAATTTGTCTTTTTTGCTGAGAGCTGTTCATATGTCTAAATGACTTGAAATTTGGAGCGGTCCTCATGCATCAAATTTTCTACCACACAAATTTTATTTGGAATTTTTTGAATTTTTCTAGTATTTGTTTTGATTTTTTTCGTCGGCACAGGTGCAGAAATGGATTTTCGCTTACATGTATGTTACTGTAGTAAGAATTTTAAAACAAAACATTTTCAGGAAAATATGTTTGTAAAATATAGAATCATTTTTTAAATGTTTCAATTTTCAAAGTTACACAGCTTGCCACGCACTTCATAGAACAACATGTATAATAACCGAGGTAAAACGGAACGGGGGACATCTTGCCATTCACCATGGGTGTCTCTTCCCTTTCTCTCTCCTCATCATCCATCCCTGGGCTGGAGAGCAAAAGCGGCACGCGCATACACCCCCCTCCTCCCCTTTCTCTCTCCCCCCCACCAGCTAGAGAGAGAGAGAGCGAGAGCGAGAGGCAAGCTGCCCTGCCGACCTCCGCGACCGCCGCCGCTGCCGACGCGATGGCCCGCCTGTTCCGCGACCCCCGCCGCGACTCCGCCTCCTCCTCCTCCAATGGCTTCGCGCCCCCGGCCGCGTCGCCCGCCGCCTCCGCGCTGCCGTCGCCGTTCCCCGACCTCGGCGTGCAGCTCTCCGCGGCCGAGCTCCGCGAGACCGCCTACGAGGTCCTCGTCGCCGCGTCCCGCACCACCGGCGGCAAGCCCCTCACCTACATCCCCCAGGCGGGCCCCGCGTCCCCCGCCTCGGCCTCCTCGGCGTCCTCCGTCAACAGCTCCTCCTCGTCGCTCCAGCGCTCGCTCACCTCGGCCGCCGCCAGCAAGATGAAGAAGGCGCTCGGGCTCAAGTCCTCGGCCTCGTCCAAGGGGGGCAGCCCGGGGAGCGGCGGTGCCGGGGTCAAGGCGGCCCCGCGGCGGCCGGCGACGGTCGGGGAGCTGATGCGGGCGCAGATGCGCGTGTCGGAGCCCGCCGACGCCAGGATCCGGAGGGGCCTCCTCCGCATCGCCGCGGGTCAGGTAGGATCTCTGAGTTTGCTGCGGTTGTTAGCGCGTTAATCCGTGAGATTCGAGCTGAAATGCAGCTTAAAGTTTGCTCATTTGATCGCCATTTTCGTGCTTGCTTGAATGCCCGTGTCGGCAGATTGTGGTAGATCTGGGGTGGGTTCAGCGTGCTGCGGCAAAAGCATAGAAAATTTGATCTTCGTTTTGGTTCTAGTTTGGTTAGTGTTCTTCGCAGTTAGTTGGAGGGCTCGATAAAGTTCAAATTTAGCTGAAAATAAGTTTATTTTCTCACTTCCTATTTTTGGTTTTCCGTATCTCAAGTTGAGCTGAAATACAACTGGCGAGTATGCGGGCCTTTTCCCGCGAGGGGTGTGAAAATAGTTTTCTTTCCTTTTTCTAGCTTGAATCTCATAATTGTCGGCTGGAATGGAACAATTCACTTTCCCGTGCATCATTTGATCGTACCATTGATTATATATTAGTAGGCTTTTTTAATTATATAATTAGTGGGAACCAGAAACCGTCGTAAGTTGCATGATTCTTATCTTGATACGGGGTTTTGCTTCAGTGACAAAGTGCAGTGGAAGTAAGGGGAGGAAATGGGAAAATATACCACAAAAGTGGAGAAATCAGTGACATAGATGCTAATCCAGTCCACCATGCAAAGAGCAGTGTATATTAATTCCATCATTGAGGATGAGAAGTTGGTGATATACAATAGAACTTCTAACAACTTGCTGAACTATCATTTGCTTTTAGAAGATCGAGGGAAAAAATGTTTGGGTTGAGCTATTACTTATGCCAGTTCCAACAAGTTATTAACTTGACATGCCACTGCAAAAATGCATTTTGCTCTTGCGCCAAGAAGAAACAAATAAGCCTCCTCTTTCGCCGTTCTTGCAAGGAATGGAGACAGTATAACGACTCACGACAATGAATTTGACTGTGTCCATGAGCATTTGTGTAAGTGCAGAGGTGTGCGTTAGGATTTGTGGAGGAGTAGGTTAAGGAAAATGAAGTGTCATTGGATTGGCTGAATAAGAGGGTGTAATATGACTGGGTTTTCTTGATACAAACCACACCTTGAGCTTCCTTGGATGCTTGAATTGTATTGGTATTCTGGCAATGCATTCATCTTAGCAGTGTAGCTTTAGCTGTAGAACTTTGGTTTAACGGATACATTTCTAGCAATGCTTCTGACATTTTTTTGCTTGGTTGATTCATGAACATGTGAACCGTTGCACAGACTAGCATCTTTTTTAGTGCTCACATCCATCTCGGTGAACTTCTTTGGAATGCTTGTTTTGGACTTCAGGTTGATGTCAACATGCTGAACATGAACTTTATGTCTATATATGCATGTATACAACCTAATAGTATGTCATCTGCTGCTTCACATTCCCGTAGAGAATAAATTCAGATAAGAATTTTTAGCTAAGGTAGTGGAGTCTCTATTGTTTTGATGGTCCTACTAAATCCATGTAAACATTGACGAAATTAATGTCCATTTCTGTAGTCATGTAGAACTTGTGTATACTTAGTTTGTACTCCAATTTTCTTGGCAGCTTGGCAGGCGCGCGGAAGCTATGGTTTTACCCTTGGAATTCCTGCAGCAGTTCAAGGCATCAGATTTCCCTGATCTTCAAGAACACGAGGCATGGCAGGGCAGGAACTTGAAGCTTATTGAGGCTGGTTTGCTCGTTCACCCGTTTGTTCCGCTGAACAAATCAGACAGTTCTGCACAACGGCTGAAGCAAATCATACGTGGAGCATATGATAGGCCACTTGAAACTGGGAAAAACTCAGAGTCAATGCAGGTCTTACGCACTGCTGTCATGTCCCTTGCTGGAAGGTCCCATGATGGAACATCTGATGGATGCCACTGGGCAGATGGTTTCCCCTTGAATCTCCATCTTTACCAAATGTTGGTAGAAGCTTGCTTTGATAGTGATGATAGCACTGTGGTTGACGAGATTGATGAGGTGATTGAGCTCTTGAAGAAGACCTGGGTTATTCTTGGAATTAACCAGATGCTTCATAATCTTTGCTTCGCTTGGGCATTGTTCAATCATTTTGTTATGTCAGGCCAAGTAGATATCGAGCTGCTTTCTGCTGCTGAGAATCAGTTGGTTGAAGTTGCAAAGGATGCCAAAACCACCAAGGATCCAAATTACTGTAAAGTATTGAGTTCAACATTAAGCTCGATAATGGGCTGGACAGAAAAAAGACTTCTGGCGTACCATGAAACATTTAATACAAGTAACATCGAGTCCATGCAAGGTATTGTCTCAATTGGAGTGACAGCTGCAAAGGTGCTTGTTGAAGATATATCCCATGAATACCGCCGTAGGCGGAAAGAAGAGACTGATGTAGCTCGAAGTAGGATAGAAACATATGTAAGGTCTTCACTCCGTACAGCTTTTGCTCAAGTAAGTCCCCTTTCGCTGAAAAGTATGCCTTTACCTCATTCGCTGAAAATGTCCAGTTGCTTCGTTAATTATTTTGATTATGTCAACCGTGTCACTGCTCATGCTAGTGCTATTTTGGTAACAAAACATTTAGAAGTACATTCCTGGTAACGAATCCCCAAGAAATCATTTTGCTGAAACCCAAACAGTACATTTAATAATCTTTTCTTACTAGACAATTTGAGCTGTAAATCTTATAGAAATGTATGTGACACGCCTTTCACCTGTACAGAGAATGGAAGAAGCAGATTCAAAGCGATCATCAAGGAACCCTACCCCAGTTATGTCTATCCTTGCAAAGGACATTGGTGACCTAGCAATTAAGGAGAAAAATCTGTACAGTCCAATATTGAAGACATGGCATCCCCTCGCTTCAGGTGTTGCTGTTGCAACCCTTCATTCATGTTATGGAAGTGAGCTGAAGCAGTTCATAGCTGGGCTTACAGAGTTAACCCCGGAGATAGTTCAAGTGCTCAAGTCTGCAGACAAATTAGAAAAGGATCTCGTTAATATTGCTGTCGAAGATTCTGTGGATAGTGATGATGGAGGCAAGTCATTAATCAGAGAGATGCCACCATATGAAGCTGAAAATGCAATTGCTAATCTTGTGAAAGTGTGGATAAAAGAAAGGGTGGATAGACTCAAGGGATGGGTTGACCGGAATCTGAAGCAAGAGGTGCTCTTATTTTGCTTTACTGCCATATCTTATTTTCCCAGTATAAATAGGAACCTTCATAGTTTAGTACTTTATGTTGCATGATGTTATGGCTTGCAAGATTAAGTTACTCTATATCTGCATGTGGCTAGTGTTCATGTAGCTAGTGTTCAGTTCGCTGTCAAAAATAAAATAAAATCATGCCACCATATGAGTTTTGTTCCGTCTAGTTGGCACCATAAGAGCTGTGTGTACAAACGCAAGCAATATATTGACTCATGCGTCTTGAGTCTGAACGGTCCCTATGAGAGCATTATGCCAACACAATTTGTTGCTCTATAGAAAAAAAATTCACAGTAGCAGTTCTGTTAGGTTAGCTTAAAACATGTGCCTAGTCTAAGTTTTCTGTTCCACTAAGCCTGGCAATATCTTCTATGCAGACATGGAGTCCAGGTGCCAACAGAGATAACTTTGCTCCCTCGTCTGTGGAGATGCTTCGGATTATTGGGGAAACACTGGATGCATTTTTCGAGTTGCCCATACCAATGCATCCAGCTCTTCTTCCTGATCTGACAGCAGGTCTGGATAGAAGCTTACAGCTTTATGTGTCTAAAGCGAAATCTGGCTGTGGTAAGTACTATGTACACAAAAGATGGAATCGTTTTCCCTAGCTTGGTGTTTGGATGCTGAGTAAAATTTTCCTCTGATTTAATTACAGGGTCACGGAGTTCTTTTATGCCTGAACTACCTCCACTAACGCGATGTGAGGTTGGCTCGAAACTACTATTCAAGAAAAAGGAGAAGCCACAGAATCCACAGCATCGAGGACCACAAAATGGAGCAACCAATGGAACTGACCCCTTGGGCCTTCCTCAACTTTGTGTACGCTTGAATTCACTTCAGTACATCCGAAGCGAGCTGGAGAACCTAGAGAAGAAGATTAAAACATGCTTGCGGAACGTCGAGTCAGCTCAGGCAGATATTACTAATGGGTTGGAGTTCAAGTTTGAACTTTGCCAGGCGGCCTGTCAAGAAGGTATACAACACTTGTGCGAGACGACTGCTTACAAGGTCACCTTTTTCGACTTGGGCCATATTCTGTGGGACACCCTGTACATCGGTGATATTGCATCGAGCAGGGTGGATTTATTGTTGAGAGAGCTTGATCCTATCCTGGAGACAATATCAGGTACGGTGCACATCAAGGTGCGGAACCGTGCCATAACTGCATTGATGAAAGCCACATTCGACGGCTTCCTGCTGGTTATTCTTGCTGGTGGGCCTCTGCGTGCTTTTACCCGGCAGGACTCTCAGATAATAGAGGGCGACTTCAGGTCCCTCAGAGACCTGTTTCTGGCCGACGGAGATGGTTTGCCAGAGGAGCTGGTCGATAAGGCGTCCTCCCAGGTGAAGAATGTCCTGCCCCTCCTACGAACAGACTCGGAAGGCCTCATCGAGCGGTTCAAACGACTGATTGCTGATTCGGATCAAAGCCGAACTGCCTCCAGGGGCAAGTTGCCGATGCCAACGACTACAGGACACTGGAGTCCAAATGATGCGAACACGGTCCTGCGGGTCCTGTGCTACCGGCACGAGGAGGCGGCTACAAGGTTCCTCAAGAAAACCTATGGCCTTCCCAAGAAGCTTTGACGCATGGGATGATAGCTCATGACACACAGGTTGTACATTTCCAGCCGCCGCCGCTATCTATCACAACAGATATTTGCTCGGGATGATGTAATGGGTATGGCATGACCCTGCGAGTAACACCATTGTAAAGGTTCCACAGAGGGGAGGGGGTTTTGTTTTTCTTTTCTCACCCTTTTTTGGAGGGTGGGGGGTATTTGTTGATTATAATTTGTATACATGTTTCTCTGACCCAGTTCTTTTGCTGATGTTAGCCTTTGTGCGGCCGTGTTTGTAACAGATATATCTCGATTCCGTTTTACTAGTTTGCAACAGGTATATCCATTCATCTTTGTGAATAAGTTATGTGTTGTGTTGGCATGGTCCTGTTCGTTTGGTGCTCTTTTTAGCTTGCTGTATGCAATGCACTGCGTTTTGGCATTTCATTGGTTGTTGGCTCCTCGCTCTCCTGTTTGTAGAACTTTGTGTTGTATTAGATGTTCTTGGTTAAGGAGAACCAGCATGTGGTTGGTTGTTCAGGAGGGCAGTACTATCAGGGTTCAATCCCTAGGTTTTTACGCTTTGGTGCCTCATAATGGTGGCTCATAATGGTGGAATATTCATTCAGTGGGAGGTGACGTTCTTATCGATAGCGAGATGTCCGTGGTGACTTTGTCAATCTCAACACTTGTTGGCTTAGTTTTTTGGATGTGTTCATAGTGGGATTGGGGGTTGTAACCGCAATGATTTAAGTTTCCATATCAGCACAAGGGTAACAACCTTGCAAATTTATATGCATTGTAACTGCAGGCTATGCTTTGAGCAACTAAATTTGGATCGACCCGCTTGTTTCGGTGGGCTGATGGTGACCGGCTCCCCGCCCATCTTTTTTATGAAGCGTATAAGAAGTCAGCGACCTTGAAATTATGGGCCGGACCAGTATCCCAATGAGTAAAGTTCGTCCATTCCCATCATGACATGTCATTAGATTTGCCATTATTGTTTATTAAGAAGATACTAGCATGTTTGTGTAAAACTAGCACCGAAGAAGCGCTGCGCACGCCGCGCCCGGGATCGTTTACGACTGTATTTTATCGAAATAAGCAAGAAAACTGTAAATGCATCTAGTGTCCCTTAGTGATTTTGGTGTATTGAGGACTTATAGGTTAAGAGACTGATGTGTTTGTGAATGTATACAGGTCTATAAGTCTATAAGGAGTTTGATATTTACAGAGAAAGTCGACCCCTAAAAATGAATGTCTTCAACTGAAGACTTTCAATTTCTGAAGACTTTGAAAGTGAAGAAATTGGTATGACCATGAAGACTTGATATTCTTGCGAGGAACATGAAGGGTGAAGGCTTTTGTTTTCGTAGTTTTATTTTCTCTTTCTTGAGTCATAGGAAACACCGTACTGTTAAAGAGGGCCGAGGAAAAACTAATGAAAAGTTTCTAAGTGATGCTCATCTCAAAATCCTACACCTACCAATCCCTTCGAGTGAAGCCATTGAAAATCTCATACAGTTCTATCAATTTCTTGATGTGAGAGGCGAAGATCTTACGGTCTCGAGAATTTGTTCGGCCGAGGAGTTAGGAATTCGCCGGTCTTGGATTGCCTACAAGTGAGAACATGATAGCCCGAGGAATTTGAGCCTCAAATTTCGACCGTTCTTTGTGCTCTGCCATGACTGTCCAAAATATCTACCCACCTAACGGTCATATTATTGAAGGGCATTTATGTCTTATCATGTCGGGTTGCTCCCTAGGCTATAAATAGCCGCCCCCTACAACCACTAGCTGATTGGCTGCTCCGAGAGAAACTGACACTTGTCATTGAGAGCATCCCGTTCTCTGAGGACTTTGAGCGAAAATCATCAAGTGAGGAAAACCCAAACCCAAACACCTACAAACCCAAAGTGATTGAGCATCACTGAAGAGATTGTTCCTGTGTGGATCCGACGCTTGTTACCATTGAAGACTATGCATCTTCCAGACGGTTAGGTGTCATGGTCTAAAGCATCCAAAAGGAATTTGTGGATCACCGAGTGACCAAGTTTGTGAAGGTTTGGAAGTCACTTGAAGACTTACCACAAGTGTGTTGGAAATATGCCCTAGAGGCAATAATAAAATGGTTATTATTATATTTCTTTGTTCATGATAAATGTCTGTTATTCATGCTATAACTGTATTATCCGGAAATCGTAATACACGTGTGAATACATAGACCACAACGTGTCCCTAGTAAGCCTCTAGTTGACTAGCTCGTTGATCAACAGATAGTCATGGTTTCCTGACTATGGGCATTGGATGTCATTGATAACGGGATCACATCATTAGGAGAATGATGTGATGGACAAGACAATCCTAAGCATAGCTCAAAGATCGTGTAGTTCATTTAGCTAGAGCTTTTCAAATGTCAAGTATCATTTCCTTAAACCATGAGATTGTGCAACTCCGGATACCGTCGGAGTGGTTTGGGTGTGCCAAGCGTCTGGCAACGTGGCGGGTGACTATAAAGGTACACTACGGGTATCTCCGAAAGTGTCTGTTGGGTTGGCACGAATCGAGGCGGGATTTATCACTCCGTATGATGGAGAGGTATCTCGGGCCCACTCGGTAATGCATCATCATAATGAGCTCAATGTGATCAAGTGTAATGCAGTCACGGGATCATGCATTATGGCACGATTAAAGTGACTTGCCGTGCGAGATTAAGCGAGGTATTGGGATACCGACGATCGAGTCTCGGGCAAATAACGTACCGATTGACAAAGGGAATTGTATCACGGGATTTATTGAATCCTCGACATCGTGGTTCATCCGATGAGATCATCGAGGAGCATGTAGGGAGCCAACATGGGTATCCAGATCCGCTGTTGGTTATTGACGGAGGCGTCTCGGTCATGTCGCATGTCTCCCGAACCCGTAGGGTATACACATAAGGTTCGGTGGCGCTAGGGTTGTAGAGATATGAGTATGCAGTAACCCGAAAGTTGTTTGGAGTCCGGATGAGATCCCGGACGTCACGAGGAGTTCGGAATGGTCGGAGGTGAAGAATTATATATAGGAAGTGCAGTTTGACCATCGGAAAGTTTCTGGGGTCACGGTATTGTCTGGGGACCACGGAAGGGTCGAGGTCCACGGGTGGGGCCACCTATCCCGGAGGGCCCGTGGGCTGAAGTGGGGAGGAACCAGCCTGGTGAGCTGGTGCGCCCCTTGGGCCCCTTGCGCCTAGGGTTGAAGCTGAAGGAAATATGCCCTAGAGGCAATAATAAAGTTATTATTTATTTCCTTATATCATGATAAATGTTTATTATTCATGCTAGAATTGTATTAACGGAAACATAATACATGTGTGAATACATAGACAAACATATAGTCACTAGTATGCCTCTACTTGACTAGCTCATTAATCAAAGATGGTTATGTTTCCTAACCATAGACATGTGTTGTCATTTGATTAATGGGATCACATCATTAGGAGAATGGTGTGATTGACATGACCCATTCCGTTAGCCTAGCACTTGATCGTTTAGTATATTGCTATTGCTTTCTTCATGACTTATACATGTTCCTGTAACTATGAGATTATGCAACTCCGTTTACGGAGGAACACTTTGGGTGCTACCAAGCGTCCTGGCGTAATCGGGTGATTATAAAGGAGTACTACAGGTGTCTCCAAAGGTACATGTTGGGTTGGCGTATTTGAGATTAGGTTTTGTCACTCCGATTGTCGGAGAGGTATCTCTAGGCCTTCTCGGTAATACACATCACATAAGCCTTGCAAGCATTGCAACTAATAAGTTAGTTGTGAGATGATGTATTACGGAGCGAGTAAAGAGACTTACGTAGCGAGATTGAACTAGGTATTGGATACCGACGATCGAATCTCGGGTAAGTAACATACCGATGACAAAGGAACAACGTATGTCGTTATGCGGTTTGACCGATAAAGATCTTGAAGAATATGTAGGAACCAATATGGGCATCCAGGTTCCGCTATTGGTTATTGACCGAGAATAGTTCTAGGTCATGTCTACATAGTTCTCGAACCCGTAGGGTCCGCACGCTTAACGTTACGATGACGGTTTATTATGAGTTTATAAGTTTTGATGTACGAAGTTTGTTGGTCTCGGATGTGATCACGGACATGACGAGGAGTCTCGAAATGGTCGAGACATAAAGATTGATATATTGGAAGCCTATATTTGGATATCGGAATGGTTCGGATGAAATCGGGAATTTTCCTAACACAGGGGTTACGGAACCCTCCGGGGATGTTGGGCCTTAATGGGCCATAAGGGAGAAGAGGAAGGCGGCCAAGGCAGGCGCGCCCCCTCCCCTAGTCCGAATAGGACAAGGAGAGGCGGCGCCCCTTCCTCTTCCCTCCCCCCTTCCTTCTCCAACAAGGCAAGAGGGGGAGTCCTACTCGGTGGGAGTAGGACTCCTCGGCGCACCCTAGGAGGGCGGCCGCACCTCCCCTCCCTCCTTTATATCTGGGGCAGGGGTGCACCCATGACACACAAGTTGATCTCGTGATCGTTCCTTAGCCGTGTGCGGTGCCCCCTCCACCATATTCCACCTCGGTCATATCGTCGCGGAGCTTAAGCGAAGCCTGCGCCGTGAAGCATCATCATCGTCACCACGCCGTCGTCTTGTGGAACTCATCCCCTACACTTTGCTGGATCGGAGTCGGGGATCGTCATCGAGCTGAGCGTGTGCTGAACTTCGGAGGTGCCGTGCGTTCGGTACTTGGATCGGTCGGATCGTGAAGGCGTCGACTACATCAACCGCGTTGTTATAACGCTTCGCTTACGGTCTCACGAGTGCGTGGACATTCACTCTCCCCTCTCGTTGCTATGCCATCACCATGATCTTGCGTGTGCGTGGGAAAATTTTGAAATTACTCGTTCCCCAGCAGTGGTATCCGAGCCTGGTTTTATGCGTTGATGTCATATGCACGAGTAGAACACAAGTGAGTTGTGGGCGATATAAGTCATCTTGCTTACCAACATGTCATACTTTGGTTGGCGGTATTGTGAGATGAAGCGGCCGGACCGACATTACGCGTCGCTTCTGCGAGACTGGTTTCACCGCTTGAGCACTTTCGTTGCTTAAAGGTGACGGCGGGTGTCTGTCTCTCTCACTTTAGTTGAACCGAGTGTAGCTCGCCCGGTCCTTGCGAAGGTTAAAACAGCACCAACTTGACAAACTATCATTGTGGTTTTGATGCGTAGGTAAAGCGGTTCTTGCTCAGCCCGTAGCAGCCACGTAAAACTTGCAACAACAAAGTAGAGGATGTCTAACTTGTTTTTGCAGGGCATGTTGTGATGTGATATGGTCAAGGCGTGATGCTATATTTTATTGTATGAGATGATCATGTTTTGTAACGAGTTATTGGCAATGGCGAGAGCCATATGGTTGTCGCTTTATTGTATGAAATGCAAGCGCCATGTAATTGCTTTACTTTATCACTAAGCGATAGCGATAGTCGTAGAAGCAATAGTTGGCGAGGCGACAACGATGCTACGATGGAGATCAAGGTGTCGGCGCGGTGGCGATGGTGATCACGATGGTGCTTGGAGATGGAGACCACAAGCACAAGATGATGATGGCCATATCATATCACTTATATTGATTGCATGTGATGTTTATCCTTTATGCATCTTATTTTGCTTTGATTGGCGGTAGCATTATAAGATGATCTCTCACTAAATATCAAGAAGTGTTCTCCTTGAGTATGCACCGTTGCGAAAGTTCTTCGTCTTTGAGACACCACGTGATGATCGGGTGTGATAGGCTCTCGTTCAAATACAGCGGGTGCAAAACAGTTGCACACGCGAATACTCAGGTCAAACTTGGCGAGCCTAGCATATCAGATATGTCCTCGAACACGGAGACCGAAAGGTCGAGCGTGAATCATATAGTAGATATGATCAACATAGTGATGTTCACCATTGAAACTACTCCATCTCACGTGATGATCGGACATGGTTTAGTTGATTTGGATCACGTAATCACTTAGATAACTAGAGATGTCTATCTAAGTGGGAGTTCTTTAGTAATATGATTAATTGAACTTAAATTTATCATGAACTTAGTACTGATAGTATTTTGCTTGTCTATGTTTCTTGTAGATAGATGGCTCGTGCTATTGTTCCGTTGAATTTTAATGCGTTCCTTGAAAGCAAAGTTGAAAGATGATGGTAGCAATTACGGACTGGGTCCGTAACTTGAGGATTATCCTCATTGCTGCACGGAAGAATTACGTCCTGGAAGCACCGTTGGGTGCCGAACTGCTTCTTGATGCTGGCCGATGGCGTTAAGAGCGTCTGGCGAGCAAAGCGATGACTACTCGATAGTTCGATGTGCCATGCTACGGCTTAGAACCGGGCCTTCAACGGCGTTTTGAGCGTCATGGAGCATATGAGATGTTCCAGGAGTTGAAGTTAATATTTCAAGCAAATGCCGGATTGAGAGATATGAAGTCTCCAATAAGTTCTATAGCTGCAAGATGGAGGAAAATAGTTACATCGGTGAACACATACTCAATGTCTGGGTATAATAATCACTTGATTCAAGCGGGAGTTAATCTTCACGATGATAGTGTCATTGATGAAATTCTTCAATCACGCCACCAAGCTACAAGAGCTTCGTGATGAACTATAATATGCAAGGGATGGACAAGTCTATTCGAGCTCTTCGCAATGCTAAAAGTCATGGAGGTAGAAATCAAAAGGAGCATCAAGTGTTGATGGTTAACAAGACCACCAGTTTCAAGAAAAGGGCAAAGGGAAGAAGAAGGGAACTTCAAGAAGAACAGCAAACAAGTTGCTGCTCAAGAGAAGAAACCCAAGTCTGGACCTAAGCACTGGCCAGTGCTTCTCTTACAAGCGATTTGGACCTTTGGAAGCGGAACTGCCCCAAGTATTTGGCGGATAAGAAGGATGGCAAGGTGAACAAAGGTATATGTGATATACATGTTATTGATGTGTACCTTACTAATACTCGCATAGTACACAGGTATTTGATCTTGGTTACATTGCTAATATTTGCAACTCGAAACAGGAACTACGGATTAGCGAAGATTGGCTAAGGGCGAGGTGACGATCGCGTGGGAAATGGTTCCAAAGTCGATGTGATCGCGGTCGACACGCTACCTCTACATCTACCATCGGGATTAGTTTTAGACCTAAATAATTGTTATTTGGTGCCAGCGTTAAGCATGAACATTATATCTGGATCTTGTTTGATGCGAGGCGGTTATTCATTTAAGTCGAGAGAATAATGATTGTTCTATTTATATGAATAATATCTTTTATGGTCATGCACCCTTGAAGAGTGGTCTATTTTATTGAATCTCGATAGTAGTAATACACATATTCATAGTGTTGAAACCAAAAGATCTGAGTTGATAATGATAATGCAACTTATTTGTGGCACTTGCCGTTTGGGTCATATCGATGTAAAAGCATGAAGAAACTCCATCTTGATGGACTTTTGGAATCACTTGATTATGAATCACTTGGTACTTGCGAACCGTGCCTCATGGGCAAGATGACTAAAACGCCGTTCTCGGAACTATGGGCGAGCAAAGGATTTGTTGGAAATCATACATCTTGATGTTTGTGGTCCAATGAATGTTGAGTCCTTGGCGGGGTATCGTTATTTTCTCACCTTCTGAGATGATTTGAGCAGATATGGGTATATCTACTTGATGAAACATAAATCTGAAACATTTGAAAAGTTCAAGGAATTTCAGAGTGAAGTGGAAAATCATCGTAACAAGAAAATAAAATTTCTACGATCTGATCGTGGAGGAGAATATTTGAGTTCTGAGTTTGGTCGCATTTGAAACAATGCGGAATAGTTTAGCAGCTCACGCCACCGGAACACCACAGCGAAATGGTGTGTCGAACATCGTGTCGTACTTTACTAGATATGGTGCGATCTATGATGTCTCTTCTTGATTTACCGCTATCGTTTTGGGGTTATGCTTTAGAGGCGGCCGCATTCACGTTAAATAGGGCACCATCAAAATCCGTTGAAGCGACACCTTATGAACTATGGTTTAGCAAGAAACCAAAGTTGTCGTATCTTAAAGTTTGGGGCTGCGATGCATATGTGAAGAAACTTCAACCAGATAAGCTCGAACCTAAATCGAATGTGTCTTCATAGGATACCCAAAAGAGACTATTGGGTACACCTTCTATCACAGATCGAGGGCAAGATTTTCGTTGCTAAATTCGGATCCTTTCTAGAAAAGAGTTTCTCTCGAAAGAAGTGAGTGTGAGGAAAGTAGAACTTGATGAGATAAGCATATCTGTTCCCTTATTAGAAAATAGTTCATCACAAGAACCGGTTCTGTGACAACTACACCAATAAGTGAGGAAGCTAATGATATTGATCATGAAACTTGAGATCAAGTTTCTCTTGAACTCGTGAGGTCAACTAGAGTAAGATCCGCACCAGAGTGATGCGGTAATCCTATTACGGAAGTCATGTTACTTGACCATGGCGAACCTACAAACTATGAAGAAGCGATGGTGAGCCCAGATTCATAAAATGGTGGAAGCCATGAAATCTGAGATGGAATCCATGTATGAGAACAAAGTATGGACTTTGGTTGACTTGCCCGATGATCGGCAAGCTATTGAGAATAAATGGATCTTTAAGAAGAAGACGGCGTGATGGTAATGTAACTGTCTATAAAGCTCGACTTGTTGCGAAAGGTTTTCGACAAGTTCAAGGGGTTGACTACGATGAGACTTTCTCACCCGTGGCGATGCTTAAGTCTGTCCGAATCATGTTAGCAATTGCTGCATTTTATGATTATGAAATTTGGCAAATGGATGTAAAACTGCATTCTTGAATGGATTTCTAGAAGAAGAGTTGTATATGATGCAACCAGAAGGTTTTGTTGATCAAAGGGTGCTAACAAAGTGTGCAAGCTCCAGCGATCAATTTATGGTGCAGTGCAAGCCTCTCGGAGTTGGAATAAGCGCTTTGATAGTGTGATCAAAGCATATGGTTTTATCTGAGACTTTTGGAGAAGCTTTGTATTTACAAGAAAGTGAGTGGGAGCTCTGTAGCATTTACGATATTATATGTGGATGACATATTATTGATTGGAAATGATATAGAATTTCTGGATAGCATAAAGGATACTTGAATAAAAGTTTTTCAATGAAAGACCTCGGTGAAGCTGCTTACATATTGGGCATCAAGATCTATAGAGATAGATCAAGGCGCAATTGGACTTTCACAAAGCACATACCTTGATAAAGTTTTGAAAAAGTTCAAAATGGATCGAGCAAAGAAAGGTTTTTACTGTATTACAAGGTGTGAAATTGAGTCGGACTCAATGCCCGACCACAGCAGAAGATAGAGAGAAAATGAAAGATGTTCCTATGCTTCAGCCATAGGCTCTATCATGTATGCAATGCTGTGTACCAGACTGGCGTATGCTTAGCAATAAGCTTGGCAGGAAGGTACCAAAGTAATCGAGTGGATCACTTTGGACAGCGGTCAAGAACATCTGAAATACCTAAAAGGACTAAGGATATGTTTCTCGTATATGGAGGTGACAAAGAGCTACTCGTAAATGGTTACGTCGATGCAAGCTTTGACACTGATCCGGACGATTCTAAATCGCAAACCGGATCGTGTTTTTATTAAATGGTGGAGCTGTCGGTTGGTGCAGTTCTAAACAAAGCGTCGTGGCGGGATCTACATGTGAAGCGGAGTACATAGCTGCTTGGAAGCAGCAAATGAAGGAGCTGGATGAAAGAGTTCATTTCGATCTAGGTGTCATACCTAGTGCATCGGGACCAATGAAGATCTTCGTGACAATCTTGGTGCAATTGCCTTGGCAAAGGAATCCAGATTTCACAAGAGGACCAAGCATATCAAGAGGCGCTTCAATTCCATTCGGGACCAAGTCAAAGTGGGAGACATAGAGATTTGCAAGATACATACGGATCTGAATGTTGCGGACCGTTGACTAAACCTCTTCCACGAGCAAAACATGATCAGCACCAAGACTCCATGGGTGTTAGAATCATTCTTGTGTAATCTAGATTATTGACTCTAGTGCAAGTGGGAGGCTGAAGGAAATATGCCCTAGTGGCAATAATAAAGTTATTATTTATTTCCTTATATCATGATAAATGTTTATTATTCATGCTAGAATTGTATTAACGGAAACATAATACATGTGTGAATACATAGACAAACATATAGTCACTAGTATGCCTCTACTTGACTAGCTCATTAATCAAAGATGGTTATGTTTCCTAACCATAGACATGTGTTGTCATTTGATTAATGGGATCACATCATTAGGAGAATGGTGTGATTGACATGACCCATTCCATTAGCCTAGCACTTGATCGTTTAGTATATTGCTATTGCTTTCTTCATGACTTATACATGTTCACGTAACTATGAGATTATGCAACTCCGTTTACGGAGGAACACTTTGGGTGCTACCAAGCGTCACAGCGTAATGGGTGATTATAAAGGAGTACTACAGGTGTCTCCAAAGGTACATGTTGGGTTGGCGTATTTGAGATTAGGTTTTGTCACTCCGATTGTGGGAGAGGTATCTCTAGGCCTTCTCGGTAATACACATCACATAAGCCTTGCAAGCATTGCAACTAATAAGTTAGTTGTGAGATGATGTATTCGGAGCGAGTAAAGAGACTTACGTAGCGAGATTGAACTAGGCATTGGATACCGGCGATCGAATCTCGGGTAAGTAACATACCGATGACAAAGGGAACAACATATGTCGTTATGCGGTTTGACCGATAAAGATCTTGAAGAATATGTAGGAACCAATATGGGCATCCAGGTTCCGCTATTGGTTATTGACGAGAATAGTTCTAGGTCATGTCTACATAGTTCTCGAACCGTAGGGTCCTTGCGCAACGTTACGATGACAGTTTATTATGAGTTTATAAGTTTTGATGTACGAAGTTTGTTGAGTCCGGATGTGATCACGGACATGACGAGGAGTCTCGAAATGGTCGAGACATAAAGATTGATATATTGGAAGCCTATATTTGGATATCGGAATGGTTCCGGATGAAATCGAAATTTTCGGAACACCGGGGTTACGGAACCCTCCGGGGTTGTTGGGCCTTAATGGGCCATAAGGGAGAAGAGGAAGGCCGCCCAGGGCAGGCGCGCGCCCCCCCCCTAGTCCGAATAGGACAAGGAGAGGGGGCGCCCCTCCTCTTTCCTCCCCTTTCCTTCTCCAACAAGGCAAGAGGGGAGTCCTACTCCGGTGGGAGTAGGACTCCTCGGCGCACCCTAGGAGGGCCGGCCGCACCTCCCCTCCCTCCTTTATATCTGAGGGGGGGGGGCACCCCATGACACACAAGTTGATCTACGTGATCGTTCCTTAGCCGTGTCGGTGCCCCCTCCACCATAATCCACCTCGGTCATATCGTCATGGAGCTTAAGCGAAGCCCTGCGCGATGAAGCATCATCATCGTCACCACGCCGTCGTCTTGTGGAACTCATCCCGACACTTTGCTGGATCGGTCCGGGATCGTCATCGAGCTGAGCGTGTGCTGAACTTCGGAGGTGCCGTGCGTTCGGTACTTGGATCGGTCGGATCGTGAAGGCGTCGACTACATCAACAGCGTTGTTATAACGCTTCCGCTTATGGTCTCACAGTGCGTGGACATTCACTCTCCCCTCTCGTTGCTATGCCATCACCATGATCTTGCGTGTGCGTAGGAAAATTTTGAAATTACTACGTTCCCCAACAGAAACCCTAGGGTGGGGGGCGCCTCCACTTGCCTTGGGGGGCAAGCCTGCCCCTTGGCCGCCGCCCCCCCTTGGAGATCCCATCTCCCAGGGCCGCCCCCCCTAGGGAGCCTATATAAATGGTGGGGGGGAGGGAGGCAGCCACACCCATGCCATAGGCGCCTCCCTTCCCCCTTGCTACACCTCTCCCTCTCGTAGAAGCTCGGCGAAGCTCTGCCGAGATCACTGCTGCATCCACCACCACGCCATCGTGCTGATGGATCTCCGTCAACCTCTCCTCCCCCTTGCTGGATCAAGAAGGAGGAGACGTCTTCCTCAACCGTACGTGTGTTGAGCGCGGAGGTGCTGTCCGTTCATCACTAGGATCATCGGTGATTTGGATCACGGCAGTCGACTCCCTCAACCCCGTTCTCTTGAGCGCTTCCGCTCATGATCTACAAGGGTATGTAGATGCACTCCTTTCTCTCGTTGCTAGATGAACTCATAGATTGATCTTGGTGAAAGCGTATAAATTTTTATTTTCTGCAGCGTTCCCCAACAATGGCATCATGAGCTAGGTCTGTCGTAGTTCTCTTTGCACAAGTAGAACACAAATTTGTTGTGGGCGTAGATGTTGTCAACTTTCTTGCCACTACTAGTCTTATTTTGCTTCAGCAGTATTGTTGAATGAAGCGGCCCGGACCGACCTTACACGTACGCTTACGTGAGACAGGTTCCACCGACTGACATGCACTAGTTGCATAAGGTGGCTAGCGGGTGTCTGTCTCTCCCACTTTAGTTGGAGCGGATTCGATGAAAAGGGTCCTTATGAAGGGTAAATAGAAGTTGGCAAATCACGTTGTGGCTTTTACGTAGGTAAGAAAACGTTCTTGCTAGAACCCTATTGCAGCCACGTAAAACATGCAACAACAATTAGAGGACGTCTAACTTGTTTTTGCAGCATATGATTTGTGATGTGATATGACCAAAAGTTGTGATGAATGATGAATGATATGTGATGTATGGGATCATGTTCTTGTAATAGGAATCACGACTTGCATGTCGATGAGTATGACAACGGCGAGAATATAGGAGTTGTCTTTATTTTTTATACGACCTGCATGTCATTGAGAAGCGCCATGTAAATTACTTTACTTTATTGCTAAGCGCGTTAGCCATAGTAGTAGAAGTAATAGTTGGCGAGCAACTTCATGGAACACGATGATGGAGATCATGGTGTCATGCGGTGACGAAGATGATCATGGAGCCCGAAGATGGAGATCAAAGGAGCTATATGATATTGGCCATATCATGTCACTATTTGATTGCATGTGATGTTTATCATGTTTTTCATCTTGTTTACTTAGAACGACGGTAGTAAATAAGATGATCCCTCATACTAATTTCAAGAAAGTGTTCCCCCTAACTGTGCACCGTTGCGAAGGTTCGTTGTTTCGAAGCACCACGTGATGATCGGGTGTGACAGGTCCTAACGTTCGAATACAACGGGTGTAAGCCAGATTTACACACGCAATACACTTAGGTTGACTTGACGAGCCTAGCATGTACAGACATGGCCTCGGAACACGGAAGACCAAAAGGTCGAACATGAGTCGTATATAAGATACGATCAACATGGAGATGTTCACTGATGATGACTAGTCCGTCTCACGTGATGATCGGACACGAGCTAGTCGAGTCGGATCATGTATCACTTAGATGACTAAAGGGATGTCTAATCTGAGTGGGAGTTCATTAAATAATTTGATTAGATGAACTTAATTATCATGAACTTAGTCTAAAATCTTTACAATATGTCTTGTAGATCAAATGGCCCATGTTACCCTCAACTTCAGCGCGTTCCTAGAAAACCAAGCTGAAAGATGATGGCAGCAACTATACGGACTGGGTCCGGAACCTGAGGATCATCCTCATAGCTGCCAAGAAAGACTATGTCCTAGAAGCACCGCTAGGTGAAGCACCAATCCCAGAGAACCAAGACGTTATGAACGCTTGGTAGTCTCGTGCTGATGCAAGGTTGGAAAAAGCGGTAGGCGTAAGCGAGGCGGTTAGCCTTCGCCTAGTGCCTAGGCGGTTATATAACTTTTACTATCAGGGTGTATATGTGGTTATTATATGTATATTTTATTAATTTAGGGCATATAAGTGTGTTAACTACGAGCTATTACGATTGGAATATTGCCCTTTGGCATATCAGTGCAATATGGCAAGATTTATCGCTTGGGTAGAGAATTTCTTACTTGCTCTGCGTAGACGTCAGCTTATGCCCTAAGCGAGGCGTTTGGCCATTGCCTAGTGCCTAGGCGTGCCTAAGCGCCTCCTAGGCATTGCCTTTTCCAACAGAGTGCTGATGATTACTCACTCGTTCAGTGCGGCATGCTTTACAGCTTAGAACCGGGGCTCCAAAAGCGTTTCGAGCAACACGGAGCATATGAGATGTTCGAAGAGCTGAAAATGGTTTTCCAAGCTCATGCCCGGGTCGAGAGATATGAAGTCTCCGACAAGTTCTTCAGCTGTAAGATGGAGGAAAATAGTTCTGTCAGTGAGCACACACTCAAGATGTCTGGGTTGCACAACCGCTTGACTCAGCTGGGAGTTAATATCCCGGATGACGCGGTCATTGACAGAATCCTTCAGTCGCTTCCACCGAGCTACAAGAGCTTTGTGATGAGCTTCAATATGCAGGGGATGGAAAAGACCATTCCTAAGGTATATTCAATGCTGAAATCAGCGGAGGTAGAGATAAAAAAGGAACATCAAGTGTTGATGGTGAATAAAACCACTAAGTTCAAGAAAGGCAAGGGTAAGAAGAAATTCAAGAAGGACGGCAAGGGAGTTGCGGCGCCCGATAAGCCGATTCATCGAAAAAGTCAAACAATGGACCCAAGCACGAGGCCGAGTGCTTTTATTGCAAGGGAAGTAGTCCTTTGGAGCGGAACTGCCCCAAGTACTTAGCGGACAAGAAGGCCGGCAAAACCAAAGGTTTATTTGATATACATGTAATTGATGTGTACCTTATCGATTTCGTAGTAGCTCACGGGTATTTGATACGGTGCGATTGCTCATATTGTAACTCAAAGCGGAGCTGCGGAATAATCGGAGGCTGGCGAAGGGCGAGGTGACGATGCACGTCGGGAATGGTTCCAAGGTCGATGTGATCGCCGTCGACACGCTACTGTACATTTACCTCTGAGATTAGTTTTAAACCTCAATAATTGTTATTTAGTACCAGCTTTGAGCATGAACATTGTATCTGGATCTCGTTTGATACGAGATGGCTACTCATTTAAATCCGAGAATAATGGTTGTTCTATTTATATGAGAGATATGTTTTATGGTCATGCCCGATGGTCGATGTTTATTCTTAATGAATCTCGAGCGTGATGTTACACATATTCATAGTGTGAATACCAAAAGATGTAAAGTTGATAACGACAGTCCCACATACTTGTGGCACTTGCCGCCTTAGTCACATTAATGTCAAGCGCATGAAGAAGCTCCATGCTGATGGACATTTAGAGTCTCTCGATTATGAATCATTTGACACATGCGAACCATGCCTCATGGGCAAAATGACCAAGACTCCGTTCTCGGAACAATGGGCGAGCAACCAACTTATTGGAAATCATACATCTTGATGTATGCGGTCCAATGGCGTTGAGGCTCATGGAGGATATCGTTATGTTCTCACTCTCACCGATGACTTGAGTAGATATGGGTATGTCTACTTGATGAAACACAAGTCTGAGACCTTTGAAAAGTTCAAGGAATTTCAGAATGAGGTAGAGAATCAACGTGACCGAAAGATAAAGTTCTTCGATCAGATCGTGGGGAGAATATCTAAGTCACGAATTTGAGTACGCACTTAAGGAAATGTGGAATCGTTTCACAACTCACGCCGCTGGAACACCTCGGTAATAGCGGTGTGTGCGAGCGTCGTGTCGCACTTTATTAGATATGGTGCGATCTATGATGTCTCTTACCGATTTACGCTATCATTTTGGGGATACGCTCTAGAGACAACTACATTCACTTTAAATAGGGCACCGTCTAAATCCGTTGAGGCGACACCATATGAATTATGGTTTGGAAAGAAACCTAAGCTATCGTTTCTAAAAGTTTGGGGATGTGATGCTTATGTCAAGAAACTCCAACCTGAAAAGCTTGAACCCAAGTCGGAAAATCGTCTTCATAGGATACCCTAAGGAAACCATTGGGTATACCTTCTACTTAAGATCCAAGGCAAGATCTTTGTTGCCAAGAGCGGGTCCTTTCGGAGAAAGAGTTTCTCTCGAAAGAATTAAGTGGGAGGAAAGTAGAGCTTGATGAAGTACTACCTCTTGAAGCGGTAAGTAGCGCAACTCGGGAAGATGTTCTGTGGTGCTGCACCGACAAGAGAGGAGGTTAATGATGATGATCAAGATACTTGGATCAAGCTCCTCTTGAACTTAGAAGGTCCACAAGGACACGTTCGCACTGCACAGTGGTGCGGCAACCCTGTCTTGGAAATCATGTTGTTAGACAACGGTGAACCTTGAACTATGAAGAAGCGATGGCGGGCCCAGATTCCAACAAATGGCTTGAAGCCATGCAATCCGAGATAGGATCCATGTATGAAAACAAAGTATGGACTTTGACAGACTTGCCCTATGATCGGCGAGCAATAGAAAACAAATGGATCTTTAAGAAGAAGACGGACGCGGATGGTAATGTTACCATATATAAAGCTTGACTTGTCGCTAAGGGTTATCGACAAGTTCAAGGGATTGACTACAATGAGACTTTCTCTCCCGTAGCAAAGCTGAAGTCCGTCCGAATCATGTTAGCAATTGCCGCATACTATGATTATGAGATATGGCAAATGGGCGTCAAAACAGCATTCATAACGCCATCTTAAGGAAGAAGCTGTATATGATGCAGCGGAAGGTTTTATCGACCACGAGAATGCTAACAAGGTATGCAAGCTCCAGCGATCCATTTATGGGCTGGTGCAAGCATCTCGGAGTTGGAACATTCGCTTTGATGAGATGATCAAAGCATTTGGGTTTATCTGGACTTATGGAGAAGCCTGCGTTTACAAGAAAGTGAGTGGGAGCTCTGTAGCATTTCTCATATTATATGTAGATGACATACTTTTGATGGGAAATGATATAGAACTTTTGGACATCATTAAGGCCTACTTGAATAAGTGTTTTTCAATGAAGGACCTTGGAGAAGCTGCTTACATATTAGGCATCAAGATCTATAGGGATAGATCGAGGGCGCCTCATAGGTCTTTCACAAAGCACATACCTTGATAAGATATTGAAGAAGTTCAATATGGATCAGTCCAAGAAAGGGTTCTTGCTGTATTGCAATGTGTGAGATTGAGCTCGGCTCAATGCCCGACCACGGCAGAAGATAAAGAAGAGATGAGTGTCATCCCCTATGCCTCAGCCATAGGGTCTATTATGTATGCCATCTTGTGTACCGGACCTGATGTAAACCTTGCCGTAAGTTTGGTAGGAAGGTACCAAAGTAATCCCGGCAAGGAACACTGGACAGCGGTCAAGAACATCCTAAAGTACCTGAAAAGGACTAAGGATATGTTTCTCGTTTATGGAGGTGACAAAGAGCTCGTCGTAAAGGGTTACGTCGACGCTAGCTTCGACACAGATCTGGATGACTCTAAGTCACGCAGACCGGATCGTGTATATTTTGAATGGTGGGGCGATGGCTAGTGCGATTTGCAAGCAAAGCGTCGTGGCGGGATCTACATGTGAAGCAGAGTACATGGCAGCCTCGGAGGCAGCGCATGAAGCAATCTGGGTGAAGGAGTTCATCACCAACCTAGGAGTCATACCCAATGCGTCAGGGCCGATCGCACTCTTCTGTGACAACAAGAAGACCAGGCACATCAAGCGTCGCTTCAACTCCATACGTGAAAATGTTCAAGATGTAGACATAGATATTTGTAAAGTACATACGGATCTGAATGTAGCAGATCCGTTGACTAAACCTCTCCCTAGAGCAAAACATGATCAACACCAGAACGCTATGGGTGTTCGATTCATCACAATGTAACTAGAATATTGACTCTAGTGCAAGTGGGAGACTGTTGGAAATATGCCCTAGAGGCAATAATAAAATGGTTATTATTATATTTCTTTGTTCATGATAATTATGCATTATTCATGCTATAAGCGTGTTATCCGGAAATCGTAATACTGCGTGTGAATACATAGACCACAACGTGTCCCTAGTAAGCCTCTAGTTGACTAGCTCGTTGATCAAGAGATAGTCATGGTTTCCGGACTATGGGCATTGGATGTCATTGATAACGGGATCGCATCATTAGGAGAATGATGTGATGGACAAGACCCAATCCTAAGCATAGCTCAAAGATCGTGTAGTTTGTTTAGCTAGAGCTTTTCCAAATGTCAAGTATCATTTCCTTAGACCATGAGATTGTGCAACTCCCGGATACCGTCGGAGTGCTTTGGGTGTGCCAAACGTCACAACGTAACTGGGTGACTATAAAGGTACACTACGGGTATCTCCGAAAGTGTCTGTTGGGTTGGCACGAATCGAGACTGGGATTTGTCACTCCGTATGACGGAGAGGTATCTCTGGGCCCACTCGGTAATGTATCATCATAATGAGCTCAATGTGACCAAGTGTCTGGTCACGGGATCATGCATTACGGCACGAGTAAAGTGATTTGCCGACAACGAGATTAAATGAGGTATTGGGATACCGATGATCGAGTCTCGGGCAAGTAATGTACCAATTGACAAAGGGAATTGTATACGGGATTTATTGAATCCTCGACATCGTGGTTCATCCGATGAGATCATCGAGGAGAATGTGGGAGCCAACATGGGTATCCAGATCCCGCTGTTGGTTATTGACCGGAGAGGCGTCTCGGTCATGTCTGCATGTCTCCCGAACCGTAGGGTCTACACATAAGGTTCGGTGGCGCTAGGGTTGTAGAGATATGAGTATGCATTAACCGAAAGTTGTTGAAGTCCGGATGAGATCCCGGACGTCACGAGGAGTTCGGAATGGTCGGGAGGTGAATAACTATATATAGGAAGTGCAGTTTGACCATCGGGAAAGTTTCGGGGTCACGGTATTGTCTGGGACCACGGAAGGGTCCGAGGGTCCACCGGTGGGGCCACCTATCCGGAGGGCCCGTGGGCTGAAGTGGGGAGGAACCAGCCTGGTGGGCTGGTGCCCCCTGCCCCCTGCGCCTAGGGTTGGAAACCCTAGGGTGGGGCGCCTCCTGCCTTGGGGCAAGCCTCCCCTTGGCCGCCGCCCCTTGGAGATCCCATCTCCCGGGCAGCGCCCCCCCTAGGGAGCCTATATAAAGGGGGGGGGGACGGAGGTCAGCCATACCCATGCCATAGGCGCCTCCCTTCCCCCTTGCTACACCTCTCCCTCTCGTAGAAGCTCGTGAAGCTCTGCGAGATCATCTGCTGCATCCACCACCACGCCGTCGTCTGCTGGATCTCCGTCAACCTCTCCTCCCCTTGCTGGATCAAGAAGGAGGAGACGTCTTCCCTCAACCGTCACGTGTGTTGAGCGGAGGTGCTGTCCGTTCAGCACTAGGATCATCGGTGATTTGGATCACGGCAGTCACGACTCCCTCAACGCCGTTCTCTTGAGCGCTTCCGCTCGCGATCTACAAGGGTATGTAGATGCACTCCTTTCTCTCGTTGCTAGATGAACTCATAGATTGATCTTGGTGAAAACGTAGAAATTTTTTATTTTCTGCAACGTTCCCCAACAGAGTGATTGGGCGAGGTCTGTGTGACCTTAGCTCAAGGAGAATACGGTGAGGACTGTGTGTCCGGGACTATGTGTCCTAAGGTTTAAATACCTAGCCGCTCCAACCAGACGTACAACTATCACAACAGTTGGAACTGTCCTACCAAATCACTATCTTCACCAAGCCTACTGGTTCTATTTCCTCAACCCTTCCATTTCCTCATTACTGTGTTGAGTACTTGATCATTACTGTTTGAAGACTTTGACTGAAGACTTTCTCAATTTCCTCAGTTCAATTTTTTCATTCAGTTTGTCTACATCCTGCTTATCGTGTGCTTACGCTTTCTGTACCCTGTGTTTGTATTTCATTTCATCATGATGACTATGCTTGTGTTATGTTATGTCTGCATCTGAGTATTTATTCCGCTGCAAGTAGTTCTTCACTTAGGAATTTCCTCACCCTAAATTTCCTCAGTGAAGAATTCATAAAAATCGCCTATTCACCCATCTCTAGTCGACTTAACGCACTTTCAATTGGTATCAGAGCAAGGTACTCCCTTGTTCTGTGTGATTTTGGTTTAACCGCCTGAAGTTTTAGTTATGTCGACCGCAGGTATGATCAAGGTCTCTGCTGGGTGTCCTACCTTTGATGGGATGGACTACCCCTACTGGAAGAATAAGATGCGAATGCATCTTGAGGCAATTGATAACGATCTCTGGTATGTCGTGGAAAATGGTGCCCTCTCTGTCACTCCTACCATCAACGCTGCTGACGTGAAGAGATTCAAGCAACTCGACTCACAAGCGAAGAACATCATATGTGGCCATCTGAGCAAAGGGCAGTATGGCAGAGTGAGTGCTTTGGAGACAGCTAAGCTTATCTGGAATAGGCTGTCCAAGGTCAATGAAGGAGTCTCAACACAGCGTGACTCTCGAGTTGACGTTCTGCGCAATCTCTTCAACCGTTTCAAAAGACCCGACAATGAAAATGTTTAGCAAACCTTCGATCGCCTCACTGACATTTCAAATGAGCTTCAAGCACTTGGTGCAACTGACATCACCGACCATGAGGTGGTGACGAAATTGCTGAGATCGCATGATTCCTCATTTGACACTCTTACACTGATGATACAAGAACGTGGAGACTACAAATCACTTGATCCCGCTGATATCCTCAAGAGATTAAACACTCATGAGTTCCAGCTTGTTGAGAAGAGAGATCTCTATGGACCGAGCTATGGCAGATCACGCGCTCTGAAGGCCAAGGCAGTGTCTGAATCTGAAGGTGAAGATTCTTGTAGCAGCCTTGGTGATCCTGAAGAACTGAGCCAGGAGCCAGCAATGCTCGTGAAGAAATTCCAGAAGTCCTCAAGACGTGGTCGCTTTGGAAAACCCTCAAGAAGTGATGATTCCTCATCATGTGACTACAAGAAGAGACTGTTCCACAAATGCAAGAAACCTGGTCACTACATTCAAGATTGTCCTCAGTGGGAAAAGGAATCAAAGAAGAAGAAATACAAGGATTACAGTTCTGATGACTCAAAGAAGAAGAATAAATCTTCAAAGTCCTCATCATCAAAATCCTCGAAGTCTTCATCTCACAAGAAGAGCAGCTCCAAGAAGGCTCGGGCATTCATTGGCAAGGAAATGGACTCTGAAGCTGAATCTGAGGAACATGAGGAAGAGGAGGCATCTGAGGAGTCAGAATCTGGTGTGGCGAGCCTAGCCCTCGCTACTGCGTTCGTCAGCAAGTCCATCTTCAACTCTGAGGAAAATTGCTTCCACAACAAAGCTGATGACGACGATGATGACTACGCTCCCACCTATTGCTTCATGGCAAAGGGTACCAAGGTACTGAAATATCCCTCCTCTGAATCAAGTGACTATGAATCTGATGAAAACCTCAAGCCTAGCTACTCTAAACTTGCTAAGATTGCTATGAAACAACAAAAGGCTTTTAAAAAGGTTCAAAACATGCTATATAAGAGTGACGATATGTTGGGTGAAGAAATGGGTCGCACCAAAACTTTGACTGAAAATCTTCAGAGACTTCAGACCAAGTTTGACAATCTTCAGAGTCATCGTAACACTCTCTTATCTAATCATGAGAAGCTTTCTTATGAATTTCTTCAAAAAAATCAAGATCTTGAGAAGCTAAGGGTGAGTTATGAAGATCTTCAGAAGGAGCGTGATTCATTACTTGCTCAACAAATCAGCGCTGCTCAAGAAGAATTTATTCCTCCATGTTTGAAGTGCATTGAACGTGAATCTGCTAATTCTTCACCTAAAAGTTCGAATGCTTCTATTGCTGCAAATTCTTCACCTATCTCTGCTATCACTAATTCCTCATATAAGGATATTGCTAGTATCACTGACAATGCAGGGCTGAAGGAATTGTATATGATAGGCATGTACAAAAGCCTCAAAGGGAGTCAGGCTCTCTGTGATGTGCTTAAAAAGAAGATCCTCAACAGGAACCCTAGGAAAGAGGGTATTGCCTTTGAGAGGAAACTCAATGCTGATGGAACATACTGGAAGCCTGAGCAGTATCCCAAAACCTTATGGGTTGCTGCAAAGGGACCTCCAGTAGATCCATCTACTCTATCTGGCTTTACATGTGAATCTCCTCATTCTTCTGATGAGTCATTTGACACCAACTATAAGCTATTCAAAAATCAGAATAGTGAAGTATTTGCTAGATATGTTGGCACTAACTGCAGGAACGGTTCTCCTATGAAGAAAATCTGGGTTCCCGAAAGGTGCCTTGAAAGTCTTCAGGTGAATGTCATCATGAAACCACCTCTGAAGAATAGGAACCCCAGATCGAATTCTTCATATGAACCAAATTCGTCATATGGATCCAAGTCCTCATACGGACCAAATTCCTCACATGGATCAAATTCCTCAAAAGGATTAAAGTCCTCATATGAACATCATCATGCTAACACCTTTGTTTCGTAGGGAAGATCTAAGGGCTATGAATATGTGCATCATTATTCAAACCATTATGTTCATAAGTCCTCAAAGAATTTCTCTGCTTATTCATATGCTTACCCTAACTCTTCTTATGTGAAACGAAGTGGACTGGCTTCTATGCCACCATTATCTTATGGAGCTCGCAGAATGATGAACTCTTTGCCACCCCTTCAAATGTGGGTGGTGAAGAAAAAGAACTAATCTCTTATGGAGGGTCAGGTCTCCAGACAAACTTAAACGTCTGAAGAATTTGCCGGAGACCTGAATATGCTTGAAAGGATGCAAGCTAACCATGAAGAAATGAATTTTCATTTCTCACGTCCTCATATTGCTATATCTGTTCTATTGCTTAATGAAATTGATCTGATGAATTTGATATCATATTCTTCACTGATAAAGTATATGAGTTCGTAAGTTGCACTAATTCATCTGCAGGATGATCAACCCAAAGCCACTGAGTGGGTCCTTGATAGTGGATGTACAAATCACATGACTGGTGACAAGAATCTATTGATGGACGCTCCCTTATCTCCATCGCATCTGAAGCATATCACCTATGCTGACAAAGGCAAAAGCAAGGTATTGGGTCTACGTAAGGTTGCGATCTCAAAGGATCGACACATGGACAGAGTCATGCTTGTCAAGTCCTTAGGATTCAGCCTCATGTCAGTCTCAATGCTTTGTGATCTTGATATGGTTGTTATCTTTGGCAAGTATCATTGTGCTGTGATCATGGAAGCTGACCATTCCAAATTCTTCGAAGGCTTTAGGAGAGGAGATCTGTATATTGTTGATTTCTCTACAGGACCATAGCCTGCAATATGTCTACTTGCAAAAGCTTAAGAAGGCTGGCTATGGCATCGACGACTCGGTCATGCTGGCATGAGGAACTTGCACACGCTCTCGAAGAAGAAGCACATCATTGGCATTGAGAATGTCAAATTCCTCAAGGATCACCTATGCGGTGCTTGTGAAGCTGGAAAGATGACCAAGGCCAAGCATCCCGCGAAGACTATCATGACCACCACTCGTCCATTTGAATTTCCTCACATGGATCTCTTTGGTCCTAACCATTATTCTGCATTCACCAATGAAGCATCTCTATATGGCTTTGTCATTGTTGATGATTACCCTCGTTACACATGGGTACATATCGTCACTTACAAACGTGAAGTGCAGGAAGTCTTCAAATGATTTTCCTCGAGGGCTTCAACCAACTTTGGTGTGAAGATCAAGCACATCAGAAGTGACAATGGAAATGAGTTCAAGAATACTGGTCTTGATGACTACCTTGATGAACTTGGTATTACTCATGAGTTATCTGCTCCCTATACTCCTTAGCAGAATGGCGTCGTGGAGCGCAAGAACCGAACTCTTGTTGAGTTGGCTCGCACTATGCTTGATGAATACAAGACGCCTCGTCATTTCTGGATTGAGGCAATTGATACTGCGTGCCACATCATCAACAGGGTATATCTTCACAAATTCTTCAAGAAGACTGCCTATGAACTCCTCACTGACAAGAAACCCAATGTGAGTTATTTCAAAGTCTTCGGTGCTAAATGCTGGATTAGAGATCCTCATCACAATTCTAAATTGCACCTAAAGCACATGAAGGTTTTATGCTTGGTTACGGAAAGGACTCGCACACCTACATAGTCTTCAACAACTTTCACCACAAGGTTGTTGAAACTGTAGATGTGTGGTTTGATGAAACTAATGGCTCGCAAAGAAAGCACATACCTCCTGTGCTAGATGAAAAGTCACCTAAGGAAACCATCGAGTTCAAGGCTACTGAGGATGTCATTCCTACTGAAGAATCTGCTGAAGAAGTCATTCCAGACCGTGAAGAACATCATGCTGGTGCACCTGAAGAAAATGGATCTGAAGAAAATGCTGATCAAATTCCTCGTCGTCAACCCGCTCATCCTCGCGTTGCAAATGAAGTGCAGATTGAGAAAATCATCAGCGACATCAACGCACCAGGTCCTCTCACATGCTCAAAAGCTTCACATTTGTCTAACTTTTGTGGGCACTTTGCTTTCGTCTCTATCACAGAGCCCACTAAGGTAGATGAAGCATTTCTGTAGCCTGAGTGGATTCAAGCTATGCAAGAGGAATTACATCAAATCGAGCTCAACAACGTCTGGGAACTTGTCAAGCGACCAGACCCTCGCAAGCACACACTGGTACGCTTCGGTCCTAAACAAACGGTTTTTAACCCCTTTCCATGACGGCACTCGGAACCGTCGCCAAGTGAGTGTGGCGATAGGGGGGGTCCTTCTCACATGACCCAGAAACCGTTGGGGATATGCCCTCCTGGCACACACGCTCGGCAAAATGAGGTCGTGTGCGACCGGCGAGCACTCAAATACGTAAATCGTCTGATAGTGCTCAAAAAATATAATTATACAGGCGAAATCATTTCCGGTCGTAAGTACATCCCACACAGTCAGTCACCACTAAACGTTTCCGTTTGTATATACATCCCACACAGTCACTGCAAGGAAAACGTTTGTGCAAGGTGGCGTAATAACGCAAACAGTTTTGAAGAGAATGTCGTGTATGATTGTTCATTGATCCAACACGGTTTATTCCTAAAAACTGTGTGTGTTGCCTGAGGTCATCGCCCACGGTGTTTTCTCATTAACCGTTTGCAACAGGAAAACCCAATTAGCAAGCTAATTGGCCAATTAGCGGGCTAATTGCCCTATTATTAATAATCCATTTACTAATATAATTGACATTCATATTAAGCACATAATATATTCCATTTCCATATTAAGGAAGCAGGATTTCATAATTGAAATACATCGGAGTACAACATGATATAGCTTCAGCACTCAGCTACCCCATTACACAACTACACTAACAACAAGTTTCACATGCAACATCTAGAACCTTTCGAAATTAGCATCATAGACGGTACATAGAGAGATGCATCTCATCTGAAAAACTGCTGAAGCAGAAGGTGGATATTGAGCCTTCATTCATGTTGAAGGTCTTTGCAACTTTAGGCCAGTGCCTGTGGATGATTGACCGTCCATCCATCGGTCTCTTCAGGAACACTTCAATATTGAACCGTGGGTGCTGTATGAAAACTTTCCTCGCCTCCAGACCACAGAGGTGGTTTGAGAGGTAATCATTAGTGAAGCCTGAAAACAAGGATGTGCATAAATATCTTCTCTATATTGGAAATGGGGAAAAGGAATACAAAAAGGCAAGGTATAATAGTTAGTACCATCTTGTAAACCTCAGTGCTTCCCATTGTTTCCCTGCAACACATATAAGGTAGTTAGTCATCAGGTTAAGTAAGGGTTCGCATGCTATCAGTAAAATATCACTACAAAAAAAGACACTTCCGTGATGATACGTATTTGTCACAGTAGGTCACGTTTTCTGTCATGCATGTACATCCATGACAATTTTATGACAGAATCAAGATAGTCATACCTGTGTTGTTGTAGAAGTGTTCCATGACATTACCAAAATTATCATCACGGAAGTGTACACTTCCATGACGATAAATCGCGCGTCATAGAAGTTCTTTCGTCAAGGGTGACTGACACGTGGCATCAACCGTAACGGCTCGCCATTAAGCTATTGGGTCCGGTTTGGATCCGATAACCCGTTAACAGCCGGGACCAATGGGGATTTTCCACGTGTAAAATTCTCATTGGCCGTAGGAAAAATGCGTTGGCTCAACGTTTGGACAGATGTCATTCACTCATTGGACATGAGGCGCCTATGATACGTCGACACGTGGCACGACCCAATAGAGGCCCATTCCGATGAAAAGGCTGGCCCAACTAAAGGCCCACCATGTTTTTCTAGACACTAGTGGGCTGGCCCGTTAACAGCCTGCCATGTTTTGGGTCAAATTGAGGCCCATACCAGATCAGGCCTGTTCACAGTCTGCCGCGTTTCGGGCCAAATTACGGCCCATATCGGATCAGGCCCGCTAATAGGCCACTGTTCTTTTGGGCCCATACTAAGACATGTTTGTATTTCAACCTGTTAAATGCCCGTTTACTAGTTCGGCTCGATAATAGTTTCGGCCTGTTAGCGGCCCATGGTGCATCTGGGACGTTGTCGTCCCGGTTTAACTTTAGGCCATTTAATGGCCCATGCAAAACTGGGCTATTTCTTGTCCAAAGTAACTTTAGGCCTCTTAATGGCCCGTAGTCTTCGTGGATAAATTTCAGCCCAACTGGCCTATCGGCCTGTTAATGGCCAGTGTAACAGTTGAGCCTAATTACAACCCGCGTTGAATCCGGCCTGCTTACAGCCCATCTGATAATGGCCCGTGTAGATACCAGCCTGCTTAATGCCCATAATTTTATTGGGCCAAACAGGCCCGAGATATATTTTGACCTGTTAACTGCTCGTCCTATTTGGGCCAAACATGGGCCTTAGGCAATTTCGGCCTGTATTGGCCCGTGCTTTTTTCGCCTCAAACTAGCCCAATCTAGGTTTTAGCCTGTTAAAAGCCCATGGTATTCTCTGGCCCAGCTGGACAGAACTTTACTCGGCCTGTTAAAGGCGGGAAACAACTATAGGTTTAGACCTGCTAATGGCCCAAGATGATTATAGGCCCAGGTTTTGGCCCATATGAGTAACGGGCCGGCCTGAAGACCGACAACATTGAGATCCACTGAACCTTTCAGCCTAAATTAAAGCATACCGACCAAGAATAGATTGAATAAACCTAGACTATACAACAAAGAAATTACAACATATTACATCCCCTCGGCATCAAAGTTCGGCGCTAGTGATAATAAAGGGCAACCAGATAGCAGATAACATAAACTGGGCAGGTCGCCACTAGTGGAAGTTAACAGGCGGACAAAATAATAGACAGAACCTACAGCACTTCAACACAGTTCAAGAAAGGTTAGCCCGACCCAGGAGCTGCAGCGCAAGCAGCTTAGCAAACTGACGATACTGCGCTTCTTTGGCGCTCATGTCCACCAACTTAAGCTACATAGCATCAATAAACGTCATGTACTTACGGTTAATCTTGCATAGAGATTGGAGTTCCAGTTGTATTTGAGCGGAAGCATGCATTTCTGCTTGAATTTCAGACTGAAGAAGTTGAACAGATTCAGGCGGCGACTTCATCGAGCTTGTGTCACTGAGTAAGTTTGACACTACATCAAGATGTGACTTCGTGGTTGTATCCCCACCCTCAATATGTGTTGCCTTCTCCTCTGGAATATGTGTTAGAGGGACAAACAATGGGTTCGTCTCACTATCATTGTGGTAGTTCTTCCTAGCAGCAGTGTTGTCACCATGAAAGAGAAAAAAGTAGGTAGATAACAGGTTTTTCATGTATAAGCATCAGCGCTGTCAATTCATCTCATTTCTTTGTCAGAAATAAAGAGACACGGTTTAAAATATCATTAACATAATAGGCATTCTTCATAGTTAAGACGACAGGAAATGGCATTGTGCAGGAGCGGCCAGCTTCACCAGACCACTGGATTACAGATCAAGAACACAAGCATAGATGTAGTTCTGAACAACGTATAAGCATGAATGGTGAGTGCACTGTCAATTTATACCATTTCAGATTGGTAAATAAAGAGACATGATTTAAATAACATTAATATAATATGGCATTGTTCATAGTTGAGACATAGCAGGATATGACATCGTGCTATTGTTGGTAGTCTCACCACACCAATGGATTACAAATCAAGAACACAAGCATACACATAGTGCTAAAGAAGATAACTTGCTATGTTTAGTTTAATTTACATGGTATGAATAAGGAACTAGATTGTACAACTAAAGACTGAAATTGAGAAGGACAAACTTATGTTTATGTACTTCTACTTTATAAACTTTGAACAAGCAATTTGATGCAGGCGACAAAAATAAACAACATTTGCACTCATAGCTATCCAAATATAAACAAAAAAGTTTGAAGGCTCGAGGAGGACAAACTTGCATTAGTAGTGAAGACATGCTCTATAAAGGCCTTGTCCATATTGATGGGGGAGGGGGCAATTCAAGAAGTTTACCGCACACTCTTCTTCAAGAGTATTGCCTTTATTCTACATTTTGTCAAGAGTAAATATAGATGTGAAAATATAGGAACAATGGCGATTATTTAACTTAAGATGCAGAGTACAAATGTAAATACAACATACATGCAGAAGGCACTGACAAGAGCAATGCGGAGCTAAACTTCCTCAGTAACATTGGTTTTATTCAATATTTTGGCAAGAGTAAATGTAGATCTGATGTGTAGAAAAATGGAGGACAAGGGAAAATAAGCTGCAAAGTGTACATGAAGAACTAGCTGACAAATATAAGTACAGTGATGAAGGACAACAGATACTTACAAGAACAATGCAGAACTAAGTTTCTTCATAGGCATTGGGTTTATTCAACATTAATTTAAGCATTAATATAGATCTGATAATTTGGAGCGAATAGTGGATAAGCAAGTTGTAATGCACAATGATGTCACATAATCCACCAGGTATGGATGTAAGGACAACGATATGACAATAGGTACTCACAAGAGCAAAGCAGCGACCAACATAGTTGCGATATCCTAGGTTTTGCGGCGCTGGTTCAGTCACCAATATACGTCGGGTGCTATGTGATTTCTCCGGTGGCACCACCTTTTTCAAGGACTTTGCTTGTACTCCTTCAGGTTCTGCAATCACCCTCTTCCTTTTGGATGTCTGAAACACAAGAACAACATTTGAATGGAAAACCATGGTATGACGACAAATGGAATAGGTGTTGATAATGGATGGGCATGGCATCTTCACATATATCATGAGTAAACTAAGAAGACGGCGGTGCAACGAAGCAAAAGAAATGCAAGATATGTGCAACCAATAAAACCTTGCCAAATTAGAACATGCACCTTATTGGGTGAACAGGATAGGCCATCTGCCTTTGACTCCTTGAGCTCAGAATAGTCACTAGGATCATATTCTGAATAAGAAACTATAGGTCGGGAGCATGTGGGTTTCATTGCATCCACAATGGACCTCAATCCCTTGATGCCAAGTTTGTTACCCATTGAGATGTTCCACAATATTCTTTTGATGTGCGCATTCTTATATTCATTGTGATTACGTACAATATCTGTAAAGCATGAAAACACCAATAGTAGTGAGATTATCTTTGTAATGCAGAGGATATTGTAATATAATAGAGGCTCCCTGTAAACCCTTGTGTGCTATCACTGGATTCTGATTAGAGAGCCCATGTGTGCTGTAATATGGTGAGTAGATTAATATAATCTGGTACAACTACACCAAAAAATAAGCTCCCTGTTGGGGGCCCCAGATGTAAGGATAGTTGGTAGACGATAGGTTCATAATATACTGTATAGGAAGTTTATTGCCAAACCATGATAACGAGAGCGCAGAGCCAGTAGGCAGCTCGTAGTGTAGATAATAGGGGTACACCATAAGCACCATAAATAAATCAGGAAAGCGGAACTGGTTAGAAAACATAGGGTTTTGCCGCTACTAATATGCAGCGTATCGATCACCTACAGGCCAGCTCTATTCATCTGAAGGCGCACAGTTGTTACTATCAGTTTAGTTTATCAAAGACCACGCAGCTCCCACCATTTCCGGGGTATTATGGCAGACCAACTCAAAGTGCGAAATCATTTAGTAGAACCGGCCCAATAGAAGTGTCGACTACAGATGTCCCTGCTCCCCTTCCTGACAAGGAACATACTATGCTTACTGAAGAAGAACAGAAGAGGAACATGTTAAAGAACAGAAGAGGAAGCATATTCTGCATGTCTGCATGCAAGTCACGTGACTTTTGTCATTTGGGTCAGTCGACCATTTCAGGCTGTTGGATGAAGATCCTACGTCTCCTAACCCTTCTTCTTCCTCGTCTCTGATTCTTCCCATACAGAACACCGCAAGGGCCGCCGGCCGAACCACCACCCCCACCGCATGTGTTCCTCCGCCACCCCCACCCCCGCCCCCACCCGCGTCGAGTTTTGTTCGTTCGGCGAGGCCCCACCACCGCCCCCCACAACCACCGTCCCCACCCAAGCCCCTTCCTTCGCACCGCCGAACTCCGGTGAGCTCTCAAAAATTGACTGTCATTTAGCTAGTGTGGAATATAAAAGGGGAAAACCATAAGCATTGCGAGTACTGTGTTGAGCGTGCCATGGCGGATCTGAAGGTGCAAACCGGAGAAAGGCAACTTCGCAACCAATGTTTGCTTTCAACTAGCAAGTAAGTGATGGACAAGAAATCAGAGTAAAGTAGTGGCGATCTATTTTTTTGATGCGATAAATAAGTTGAGCAGATACGAAAGAGTACCGCCTCTGGTGCGGTGCTGTGTATGCATCTACTGAGAATTTGACGGTGCTGCGGTAGCGACGGCTATCGGCAGCATGGAAGCAGATCTAGGAGGGTAGACGGTGGCGGCAAGGTGCGGTGGACGAGACGGTCGTAGGAGCAGCGCCGGCAAGGTGGATGACGACGGGGATGAAGCGAGAGGACGGGATGGAAGGATTGTTGGGGAACGTAGTAATTTCAAAAAATTTCCTACGCACACGCAAGATCATGGTGATGGCATAGCAACGTGAGGGGAGAGTGTATGTCCACGTACCCTCATAGACCGTAAGCGGAAGCGTTATAACAACGCGGTTGATGTAGTCGTACGTCTTCATGATCCGACCGATCCAAGTACCGAACGTACGGCACCTCCGAGTTCAGCACACGTTCAGCTCGATGACGATCCCTGACTCGATCCAGCAAAGTGTCGGGATGAGTTCCGTCGACGACGGCGTGGTGACGATGATGATGCTCTACCGGCGCAGGGCTTCGCCTAAACTCCGCGACGATATGACCGAGGTGGAATATGGTGGAGGGGGGCACCGCACACGGCTAAGGAACGATCACGTAGATCAACTTGTGTGTTATGGGGTGGCCCCCTGCCCCCGTATATAAAGGAGCAAGGAGGAGGGGGCCGGCCAAGAGGAGGAGGCGCGCCCAAGGGGGGAGTCCTACTCCCACCGGGAGTAGGACTCCTCCTTTCCTAGTAGGAGTAGGAGAGAAGGAAGGGGAAAGGAGAAGGGAAGGAAGGAGGGGGCGCAGCCCCTCCCCCCAGTCCAATTCGGACTAGGCCTTGGGGGGGCGCCTGGCCTGCCCTAGGCAGCCCCTCTCTCTTTCCCGTATGGCCCAATAAGGCCCAATACTTCTCCCGGCGAATTCCCGTAACTCTCCGATACTCCGAAAAATACCCGAATCACTCGGAACATTTCCGAAGTCCGAATATAGTCGTCCAATATATCGATCTTTACGTCTCGACCATTTCGAGACTCCTCGGCATGTCCCCGATCTCATCCGGGACTCCGAACTCCTTCGGTACATCAAAACTCATAAACTCAGTATAAAACTGTCATCGTAACGTTAAGCGTGCGGACCCTACGGGTTCGAGAACTATGTAGACATGACCTAGAACTATTCTCGGTCAATAACCAATAGCGGAACCTGGATGCCCATATTGGCTCCTACATATTTTACGAAGATCTTTATCGGTCAAACCGCATAACAACATACGTTGTTCCCTTTGTCATCGGTATGTTACTTGCCCGAGATTCGATCGTCGGTATCCAATACCTAGTTCAATCTCGTTACCAGCAAGTCTCTTTACTCGTTCCGTAATGCATCATTCTGTAACTAACTCATTAGCTACATTGCTTGCAAGGCTTATAGTGATGTGCATTACCGAGAGGGCCCAGAGATACCTCTCCGACAATCGGAGTGACAAAACCTAATCTCAAATACGCCAACCCAACATTTACCTTTGGAGACACCTGTAGTACTCCTTTATAATCACCCGATTCGTTGTGACGTTTGGTAGCACCAAAGTGTTCCTCCGTAAACGGAGTTGCATAATCTCATAGTTACAGGAACATGTATAAGTCATGAAGAAAGCAATAGCAACATACTAAACGATCAAGTGCTAGGCTAACGAATGGGTCATGTCAATCACATCATTCTCCTAATGATGTGATCCCATTAATCAAATGACAACACATGTCTATGGTTAGGAAACATAACCATCTTTGATTAATGAGCTAGTCAAGTAGAGGCATACTAGTGACTATATGTTTGTCTATGTATTCACACATGTATTATGTTTCCGTTAATACAATTCTAGCATGAATAATAAACATTTATCATGATATAAGGAAATAAATAATAACTTTATTATTGCCTCTAGGGCATATTTCCTTCAGTCTCCCACTTGCACTAGAGTCAATAATCTAGTTCACATCATCATGTGATTCAACAGTAATATTCACATCTGTATGTGATTAACACCCATAGTTCACATCGTCATGTGACCAACACCCAAAGGGTTTACTAGAGTCAATAATCTAGTTCACATCGCTATGTGATTAACACCCAAAGAGTACTAAGGTATGATCAGGTTTTGCTCGTGAGAGAAGCTTAGTCAACGAGTCTGTCACATTCAGAGCCGTATGTATTTTGCAAATATTCTGCACGGAGCTACTCTAGCTAATTGCTCCCACTTTCAATATGTATCCAGATTGAGAGTTAGAGTCATCTGGATCAGTGTAAAAAGCTTGCATCGATGTAACTCTTTACGACGGGCTCTTTTATCACCTCCATAATCGAGAAATATTTCCTTAGTCCTCACTAAGGATGTTCTTGACCAATGTCCATGATCTACTCCTAGATCACTATTGTACTCCTTGCCAAATTCAGAGCAAGGTATACAATAGGTCCGTACATAGCATAGCATACTTTATAGAACCTGGATGAGGCATAGGGAATGACTTTCATTCTCTTTTCTATTTTCTGCCGTGGTCGGGATTTGAGTCTTACTCAATTTCACACGTTTGCAACACAGGCAAGAACTTTTCTTTGACTGTTCCATTTTGAACTACTTCAAAATCTTGACAAGGTATGTACTTATTGAAAAACTTATCAAGTGTCTTGATCTATCTCAATAGATCTTGATGCTCAATATGTAAGTAGCTCCACCGAGGTCCTTCTTTGAAAAACTCCTTTCAAATACTCCTTTATGCTTTCCAGAAAAATTCTACATCATTTCTGATCAACAATATGTCACTCACATATATTTATCGAAAAGGCGGTAGTGCTCCCACTCACTTTATTGTAAATACAGGCTTCACCACAAGTCTCAGATAAAACTATATGCTTTGATCAACTTATCAAAGCGTGTATTCCAACTCCGAGATGCTTGCACCAGTCCATAGATGGATCATTGGAGCTTGCATATTTTGTTAGCACCTTTAGGATTTACAAAACCTTCGGTTGCATCATATACAACTCTTCTTTAATAAATCCATTAAGGAATGCAGTTTTGTTTATCCATTTGCCAGATTTCATAAAATGCGGCAATTGCTAACATGATTCGGACAGACTTAAGCATATATACGAGTGAGAAACTCTCATCGTAGTCAACACCTTGAACTTGTCG
This sequence comes from Aegilops longissima, assembly GCA_021605205.1. Classification (NCBI taxonomy): domain Eukaryota; kingdom Viridiplantae; phylum Streptophyta; class Magnoliopsida; order Poales; family Poaceae; genus Aegilops; species Aegilops longissima. The sequence continues at coordinate 373,493,813 of CM038680.1, read as the reverse complement.
AAAACCTTTCACGACAAGTCGAGCTTTGTAGATAGTAACACTACTATCAGCGTCCGTCTTCCTCATGAAGATCCATTTATTTTCTATGACTTGCCGATCATCGGGCAAATCAATCAAAGTCCACACTTTGTTCTCATACATGGATCCCGTCTCAGATTTCATGGTCTCAAACCATTTCGCGGAATCTGGGCTCATCATCGCTTCCTCATAGTTTGTAGGTTTATCATGGTCTAGTAACATGATTTCCAGAATAGGATTACCGTACCACTCTGGTGCGGATCTTAATCTGAAAGATCTACAAAGTTTGGTAGTAACTTGATCTGAAGTTTCATGATCATCATCATTAACTTCCTCACTAATTGGTGTAGGAATCACTGGAACTGATTCCTGTGATGAACTACTTTCCATTAAGGGAGAAGGTACAATTACCTCATCAAGTTCTACTTTCCTCCCACTCACTTCTTTCGAGAGAAACTTCTTCTCTAGGAAGGATCCATCTTAGCAACGAATAACTTGCCTTCGGATCTGTGATAGAAGGTGTACCCAATAGTTACCTTTGGGTATTCTATGAAGATGCTCTTCTCCGATTTGGGTTTGAGCTTATCAGGTGAAAACCTTTTTCATATAAGCATCGCAACTCCAAACTTTAAGAAACGACAGCTTTAGGTTTACTGCTAAACCATAGTTCATATGGTGTCATCTCAACGGATTTAGATGGTGCCCTATTAAACGTGAATGCAGCTGTCTCTAATGCATAACCCCAGAACGATAGTGGTAAATCGGTAAGATACATCATAGATCGCACCATATCCAATAAAGTGCGGTTACGACGTTCGGACACACCATAACATTGTGGTGTTCCAGGTGGCGTGAGTTGTGAAACTATTCCACTTTGTTTTAATTGAAGACCAAACTCGTAACTCAAATATTCATCTCCACGATCAGATCGCAGAAACTTTATTTTCTTGTTACGATGATTTTCTACTTCACTCTGAAATTCTTTGAACTTTTCAACTATTTCAGACTTATGTTTCATCAAGAAGATATACGCATATCTGCTCAAATCATCTGTGTAGGTCAGAAAATAATGATACTTGCCACAAGCATCAACACTCATTGGATCGCATACATCGGTATGTATTATTTCCAACAAGTCAGTAGCTCGTTCCATTGTTCCGGAGAACGGAGTTTTAGTCATCTTGCCCAAAAGGCACGGTTCGCAAGCATCAAATGATTCATAATCAAGTGATTCCAAAAGCCCATCAGTATGGAGTTTCTTCATGCGCTTTACACCAATATGACCTAAACTGCAGTGCCACAAATAAGTTGCACAATCATTATTAACTTTACATCTTTTGGTTTCAATATTATGAATATCTGTATCACACGATCGAGATCCAACAAACCATTTTCATTGGGTGTATGACCATAGAAGGTTTTATTCATGTAAACAGAATAATAATTATTCTCTAACTTACATGAATAACCAGATTGCAATAAACATGATCAAATCATATTCATGCTCAACGCAAAGCGCCAAATAACATTTATTTAGGTTCAACACTTATCCCGAGAGTATAGGGAGTGTGCGATGATGATCATATCAATCTTGGAACTACTTCCAACACTCATCGTCACTTCCCTTCAACTAGTCTCTGCTTATTCTGTGACTCTGTTTGAGTTACTAATCTTAGCAACCGAACAAGTATCAAATACTCAGGGCTACTATAAACACTAGTAAGGCACACATCAATAACCTGTATATCAAATATACCCTTGTTCACTTTGCCATCCTTCTTATCCACCAAATATTCAGGGCATTTCCGCTTCCAAGGACCATTTCCTTTGCAGTGTAAGCACTCCGCTTCAGGCTTTGGTCCAGCTTTGGGCTTCTTCGCAGGAGTGACAACTTACTTGTCTTTCTACTTGAAGTTCCTTTCTTTCCTTTGCCCTTCTCTTGAAACTAGTGGTCTTGTCAATCATCAACACTTGATGCTCTTTCTTGATTTCTACCTTCGTCGATTTCAACATCACGAAGAGCTCGAAATCGTTTTCGTCATCCCTTGCATACTTGTAGTTCATCACGAAGTTCTAGTAACTTAGTGATGGTGACTAGAGTATTCTGTCAATCACTATCTTATCCGGAAGATTAACTCCCACTTGATTCAAGCGATTAAAGTACCTGACAATCTGAGCACATGCTCACTAGTTGAGCGATTCTCCTCCATCTTTTAGCTATAGAACTTGTTGGAGACTTCATATCTCTCAACTCGGGTATTTGCTTGAAGTATTAACTTCAACTCCATGAACATCTCATATGGTCCATGACGTTCAAAACGTCTTTGAAGTCCCGATTCTAAGCCGTTAAGTATGGTGCACTAAACTATCAACTAGTCATCATATTGAGCTAGCCAAACGCTCATAACGTGCGCATTTGCTCTGCAATAGGTCCATCACCTAGCGGTGCATTAAGGACATAATTCTTACGGCAGCAATGAGGATAAACCTCAGATCACGGATCCAATCCGCATCATTGCTACTAACATTTTTCAATACAATTTTCTCTAGGAACACATATATAAAAACATAGGGAAGCAACAACCCGAGCTATTGATCTACAACATAATTTGCAAAATACTACCAGGACTAAGTTCATGATAAATTAAAGTTCAATTAATCATATTACTTAAGAACTCCCACTTAGATAGACATCCCTCTAATCTTCTAAGTGATTACGTGATCCATATCAACTACACCATGTCCGATCGTCACGTGAGATGGAGTAGTTTCAACGGTGAACATCAATATCTTGATCATATCTACTATATGGTTCACGCTCGACCTTTCGGTCTCCGTGTTCCGAGGCCATATCTGTATATGCTAGGCTCGTCAAGTTTGACCTGAGTATTCCGCGTGTGCAACTGTTTTGCACCCGTTGTATTTGAACGTAGAGCCTATCACACCCGATCATCACGTGGTGTCTCAAAGACGAAGAACTTTCGCAATGGTGCATACTCGGGAGAACACTTCTTGATATTTAGTGAGAGATCATCTTATAATGCTACCGTCAATCAAAGCAAGATAAGATGCATAAAGGATAAACATCACATGCAATCAATATAAGTGATATGATATGGCCATCATCATCATGTGCTTGTGATCTCCATCTACGAAGCACCGTCGTGATCACCATCGCCACCGCGCGACACCTTGATCTCCATCGTAGCATCGTTGTCGTCTCGCCAACTATTGCTTCTACGACTATCGCTACCGCTTAGTGATAAAGTAAAGCAATTACATGGCGTTTGCATTTCATACAATAAAGCGACAACCATATGGCTCTTGCCAGTTGCCGATAACTCGGTTACAAAACATGATCATCTCATACAATAAAATATAGCATCACGTCTTGACCATATCACATCACAACATGCCCTGCAAAAACAAGTTAGACGTCTTCTACTTTGTTGTTGCAAATTTTACGTGGATGCTACGGGCTGAGCAAGAACCGTTCTTACCTACGCATCAAAACCACAACGATAGTTTGTCAAGTTGGTGCTGTTTTAACCTTCGCAAGGACCGGGCGTAGCCACACTCGGTTCAACTAAAGTGAGAGAGACAGACACCCGCCAACACCTTTAAGCAACGAGTGCTCGCAGCGGTGAAACCAGTCTCGCGTAAGCGTCTGGCGTAATGTCGGTTCGGGCCGCTTCATCTCACAATACCGCCAACCAAAGTATGACATGCTGGTAAGCAGTATGACTTGTATCGCCCACAACTCACTTGTGTTCTACTCGTGCATATGACATCTACGCATAAAACCTGGCTCGGATGCCACTATTGGGGAACGTTGTAATTTCAAAAAAATTCCTATGCACACACAAGATCATGGTGATGGCATAGCAACGAGAGGGGAGAGTGTATGTCCACGTACCCTCGTGAGACCGTGGCGGAAGCGTTATAACAACGCGGTTGATGTAGTCGACGTCTTCACGATCCGACCGATCCAAGTACCGAACGTCGGCACCTCCGTGTTCAGCACACGCTCAGCTCGATGACGATCCCGGACTCGATCCAGCAAAGTGTCGGGATGAGTTCCGTCGACCGACGGCGTGGTGGCGATGATGATGCTCTACGGCGCGAGGGCTTCGCCTAAACTCCGACGATATGACCGAGGTGGAATATGGTGGAGGGGGCACCGCTGCACGGCTAAGGAACGATCACGTAGATCAACTTGTGTGTTATGGGGTGGCCCCTGCCCCGTATATAAAGGAGCAAGGAGGAGGGGCCGCCAAGAGGAGGAGGCGCCCCAGGGGGAGTCCTACTCCCACCGAGTAGGACTCCTCCTTTCTAGTAGGAGTAGGAGAGAAGGAAGGGGAAAGGAGAAGGGAAGGAAGGAGGGGCGCAGCCTCCCCCAGTCCAATTCGGACTAGGCCTTGGGGCGCCTGCCTGCCCTAGGCAGCCCTCTCTCTTTCCCGTATGGCCCAATAAGGCCCAATACTTCTCCGGCGAATTCCGTAACTCTCCGGTACTCCAAAAATACCGAATCACTCGGAACATTTCAAGTCCGAATATAGTCGTCAATATATCGATCTTTACGCCTCGACCATTTCGAGACTCCTCGGCATGTCCCCGATCTCATCCGGGACTCGAACTCCTTCGGTACATCAAAACTCATAAACTCAAGATAAAACTGTCATCGTAACGTTAAGCGTGGGACCCTACGGGTTCGAGAACTATGTAGACATGACCTAGAACTATTCTCGGTCAATAACCAATAGCGGAACCTGGATGCCCATATTGGCTCCTACATATTTTACGAAGATCTTTATCGGTCAAACCGCATAACAACATCGTTGTTCCTTTGTCATCGGTATGTTACTTGCCCGAGATTCGATCGTCGGTATCCAATACCTAGTTCAATCTCGTTACGGCAAGTCTCTTTACTCATTCCGTAATGCATCATTCTGTAACTAACTCATTAGCTACATTGCTTGCAAGGCTTATAGTGATGTGCATTACCGAGAGGGCCAGAGATACCTCTCCGACAATCGGAGTGACAAAACCTAATCTCAAATACGCCAACCCAACATTTACCTTTGGAGACACCTGTAGTACTCCTTTATAATCACCCGATTACGTTGTGACGTTTGGTAGCACCAAAGTGTTCCTCCGTAAACGGAGTTGCATAATCTCATAGTTACGAGAACATGTATAAGTCATGAAGAAAGCAATAGCAACATACTAAACGATCAAGTGCTAGGCTAACAGAATGGGTCATGTCAATCACATCATTCTCCTAATGATGTGATCCCATTAATCAAATGACAACACATGTCTATGGTTAGGAAACATAACCATCTTTGATTAATGAGCTAGTCAAGTAGAGGCATACTAGTGACTATATGTTTGTCTATGTATTCACACATGTATTATGTTTCCGGTTAATACAATTCTAGCATGAATAATAAACATTTATCATGATATAAGGAAATAAATAATAACTTTATTATTGCCTCTAGGGCATATTTCCTTCAAGGATCCCAGTCCGAAGCAGTGGATGAGAGAGGTCAATCTCTTATAATGGCCAACGACGTCGGGGTATCAGCTCCGGCATGGTGGAGGAGGACGGCGGTGGATGGGGTGGCGGACGGAGGAGGCTGGGGTGGAGAGGGTGTTTTGGCGCCCACGTAGTACGAATGGGGAAATGGAGGGAGAGAGGAAGGGGGGAATCATGTCTTCAGGGCGCGCTTGTCTCAAATGCGAGGAAATTTACAAACTTAGCCCCCGTTTTAAATTTCCTACATCACAACAATATTAGTCGGTTGGGGATAGGAAGGTAATCTCGCATACACCGAATATTTGCCGACGAGAGTTTGTTTTTGGCACCCACCGTGTATGAATCAGGGAGGGAGTCGATTTCGGCCGAGGAGACACTATGTTTTGGCGCCCACCGTGTATGAATCCGGGTGAGAGGCGGTTATGTCACGTTTGAGTGAAATTACAAACCTACCCCTATGGAAACCTATAGAAATCGAGCCGATGGGCTTTGCGTGTCAGGGATAGGCAGTAATTTCCATCTCGCAGATTTTGATTTCGGGCGGTTACTGCGACTTTCCCCGCTTCATTCAAATATTTGCACAACAAGAGTGCATGTTTACCGTGCCAGCTCAATTCGAATCCAGTTTGTATTCTATTTTTGTTCGGGCAGGATCCATTTACGATTGGAATAAAATTCTATATACATCATTTTTATATATACTTTCAAAAGCACAACACCCTTTATACATAAATATAGTTTACAAATGGCATGATCTCATATTCATAAGGTTGTATCCATCTTAATTTGGATTTCCAAATATTTGAAACCACTTTATGCTGAAATCCAATGTATGCATTCCTCGCTGACTGTCTCCAATTAATGTGTGTTTCATGCGGTTTTTTTATTTACTTCTCAAACATGTATAATGTGTTTCACACACGCAACATATAGTGTAATCCCATTTAGACATTAATTGCATATAAATCATGCATTGTCTCTAATTAAAGAATCTAAGGATCACTAATATTGATAAACTATATGACATTACACGTGTCCCCAAATTCAAATGAATATGCATGTTTCATACACCAATTTGTGTTATGATATTATCGATGTCGTGAACTCCAGTTTAAATATTTGAATCCCTTTTAATCCAGATATTCATCTCATATATCTATCACTCATGCTTATATAGGAGTATCTCTCTAGACCTATACGTGTTCACCGTCTCTCGGGTATCTCTTGTGCTACCTGTATGTCGACAATGATCTTTTATCTTCGCAACACACTGACGGTACTCTCTCCCTCGACCTTCATCACTCTATCTCTCTCTAAGTATATCTCGCTCCCTGCTATGTGTCTCTAACTATGATTCTCCATGTGAAATCTCTTTCTCTCACACAAACACAAACTTCGTCTCCCGGGGTCTCATTTCTCTCTACTATTCCCCTGTGTGCCACTCGCACACCCCCTCTCACACAGAGATGTCTTTCGCTCCTTAGATATGAGAAGCTACGACTCTTCCTCTTAAATATCTCTTTCTCACACACAAACACAAACTCTGTCTCCCAAGGTCTCATATCTCTCCACCATTCTCTTGTATGTCGCTCACACACACTCTCTCTCCCTAGAGATATCCTGCGTTCCTACATATGTCTCTCTAGCTGTCACTCTTGTTGTGAAATATCTTTCTCTCTTGCAGACACAAAACTCCGTCTCTTGGGATCTCATTTCTCTCTGATATTTGTTTGTATGTGACTCACATGCACACTCTCTCTCTCTCACACACACCCACACACACATAGCTCAGCCTTATGATCCACTCGACTCCTATCTCAAACACACACTAGCTAGCTAGCATCTTTATCTTTCTATTTATCTTTTTCTCCATCAACCTTCTTTCTCGCCCTCACTCTTGCTTCCTATCACGCACACTATATATGTTTCTCTCTACATGCAGCCAAGTGCCCTCGTTTTATCTTTCTCTCACACACACATAACTTCACCCTCTGAACCACCCGACGGTCATCTCCAACACTCAAACTAGCTGATGTCCCTCTATCTAGCATCTCTATCTCTGTATCTATCTGTAGTTTCCTCCGTCAACATTTCTTTCTCGCACGCACTCTTGCTTCCTATCACCCACACTATATATGTCACTCCATACATGCATTTATAGGTTGATCTCTTTTGCACAATCGTTGTGTCTCGCTCCCTCTGCTCGCCATAGATGCATGCTCCAGCCCACGCCACTATCTCTTAAAGGCAAAAACACATGCTCAATTATCGAGCCTTCTTCCCTGCACTCTCACATGCATGCATATTGTCACACCGATCTCTCCCATATCGTTGATCTTATGACTTATGTATTCTTTCTTTTATCTCGATCATGCTCGCGCGCACACACACACATCCCACGTATACATGTATACCTCTCGCACATGCACATTCAAGGTCTCCTATGTCTCCATACATAGTTAATTACCCTCAACCCTAACGCCACATCGAATCATTCTCTTCTTGTGTGCACATAACTTCCGCCTGGATGCGTAAAACACACACTCACACTTAACAATCTCCTTCTAGCTACCCCCCTCTCTCACTCTTCCCCTATATCCTCGAAACCTATAAGACCATCCCTTCGTTTAATTCCCGCCTACGTGCACCATCGATATATAGTAGTCTTCCTTGGTGTCTCTCGAACAAACACATTCTCTCGATGCCGACTCCTCTCACGCCAAGACACGCCTTCTCTTCCCTCTCTCGGGCCTTTTCTCTCACGACTCGTCTCACAGCCCCTGTCATACACTATGATGAAGCCACACACACTTAAATTACATCCGCCACCGAGGACCCTGGGTCACACACACACACGCACCCCCCCACACACACTAAGACTCCATCTCACACACACATGCTCTAGGAGAAGCATTTATTCCTACCACCCGTCATCCAACCTTACCTGTATGATAAGCAATCTCCTTAATTTACTTGTATAACATGGACAAATTCCACTTTACTTTAGTAGTTAGCAAACTTATCATCTCTACTCTTATAGAAAAATGAGTTGGTGATGATGGTGTGCCTGCCATCTTGTAATATAGACCGTCCGATCTATATCTGACGGATAGAAAGCGAACTATGACAATTTTACAAAAGATACCCGCACCTCTCTCCACATTTACAGACAAGGCCTTGCCTCGTTCATCGTCCTTATCTCGCACAACCTCATTGCTAAGCAATTATAAAAGGAAGTATCTGGAACAATCTAGCATGGTGACGCTGCCGCCTACCGGCGCCGTCCATCCCCATGCCTCCGCCTAGTCCGACCACCAGTCACCACCACGCTCCACTCCTCCTCACCTTATCTCTCATCTTTCATTTTTTCGATGAAATTGTCGTGATACCAGTTTTCCGATAAAATTCTCGAGATATCATTAGTTTTTACACATGGGATTACTCCTACATGGGTCAATCACAACAGGTGTTTTGTAAAAAAATGCATATTGATGTTCCGTACAATGCACGAGCATCTTGCTAGTAATTATATAACGCAAATCACGAGCAGGAAGTGGCATTTTTTTACACAACCACGTTAACATGGCCACGTAAATCACTAGCTAAAGTGTAATACCATTATACTTATATCCCTTTCAAAAGGTTGAGTACATGTCTGAAGAGTACAGTCGCACACATGCACTGTGTCTCTCAGAATCTCTCACACACACCAGTTACGTGACACCCACTTAAGCAGACACGTATGTTACAATTTGTGCACCCGCGGATACACATGATGTTGCGCATTTATTTAAGCCGGATGGCGAACCCAAAAAGTAGCTGCATTCATTCCCCTCCTGCCGCCTCTTCTCTGGTCGCCGTAGCCCGGTAGCCATGGCCCGGCCGAAGGTAACGACATACGCCATACTCCCGTCGGAGCGGCGCTTCAATCTGGAAATTTTAGTGGTCATGCATGCATTTTTGTGCAAGCACTCCTATATAAGGGTTGACCGGTCGCTTCTCGCGGACGTGCGCGGGCGGTGGAAGAGGAAGGACAAGGGAAGCAAGCTGTGGAGTAACGTTTTTTTACCACATTTTCTTAGGAAACTGAGTGCAATAATTGAGTAGTTTTGCAAACTACCAGTACTACACCTGAAACGGTTCAAAACCAATACCACCACCACGCCCGCGTCTGACTGCCCTGGCCGACCCAACCCCCCTCCCTTGCCGGCGTGTGCTTCCCGCGTGAAATGGTCAGTGTTGCCCCGGAACGTCGGTGCCGCATTAATGCCCGGCCATAGCGGAGGTGACCTCTCACTGGCGCCGGCTTTGAAGCAGCGCGACGGCCGAGAGAGCACCGCTTCCCGGTGCACGCGACTGCTCCGCGTCGAGGCTGGCCATAGTTTGGATGAGTCTCCATCGTGGGGAGCCACACTAAGTGCAATGATATGGACTCCCGTTGCCCAGAGTTATGGATCGTTCCATCTATGAAGAACACGTGTGACTGGAACTACGAGACGGACATGTACCCAGGAGTGGACGTACAAACCTGAGTAATGTAGCGCAGTAAGTGAAGTAGAAAGGCACAAATAGTATGAACATGCGTGGCATATAGGCATTTGTCTCTTACTACCACTAAATGTTGTACGTGCAATTCCCGGTGATGTATGGAGTACGTGGCTAAGTACTCTACTACTACTATATTAATTGGAGGCACATATTAGGTTTTATATTTGTTTACGTGTATGCCCCGAGACCTTCCAACTAGACGTGTCTTTCTCTCCGGGTCTAACTTTGTATCGTTCATACCACTAGTACAATAGTACTACTAGGTGTTGTCTTCGACCCAGAAGTGGAGACGCTCTACCATGCTGTTCATGTCCCACTCCTTTTGCTGGCGTGTGGGACATCCAACACATGCCGTGTTTGGCACTCCTTCGTCGTAAGAGTTGAAACGCTAGCATTCATCAGAAATAAAAAATAAATATAAATCACCAGTGATACTATACCACGCGGTTTCCTTGCTCCTCGATATCGGAAAGAATACTTCCGTTCGCCGACATGTGAGACGTCAACCATACTGGTCCACTTGCCATGCCCGTAGAACTCTAAGGGAGAGTCACCCGGTCGTCGCGCCGAAGTAATTACTAATGAGCCGTCAAATCACAGGCCCAACCTTTCACACTGTGAAGTTGCTCGGACAAAGGAACCATCATGACTTCGTTGAATTCCGCTTCTTGAAGAAAACTACTGTACCGGCAGTACTGCTAGCTACAGTAGTTACTCCAGCAGAGGCCTCCTTTGGTTCATAGGATAGGAATTTTATAGGAATATGAAAATCATAGGAAGTGAGATGACATGCATCTCAATTCCTATAGAGAAAGAGATGCCATTTGATGCATATGATAGGAATTTTTCCATTGAGTCTAGGCTAATGTACTGGTAATTTGCTCTAAAAACTACAATAGTAACTAGTAGTACTGGTACATGTTCGTAATTAATTAAATAAACGTACGGGCGACACAGGCACACACACTAACTACTAGTACTACTACTTCTCACATGCTGGCCAGACGCCGTCATTCTCCTTCCCGGCTTTGTCGGCGACACCCCACCGTGCTTGGATCTCCACCGACCTTTCTACAGCAGCGCGTGCGTGCTCATCTTTCTTGCGGCAGCGGGCCTCTCTTTTCTTGAGTGCTTTCTGACTTTTCCGCTTCCTCTATGCAGCTTTGGCCGCTCTTGCTCTACCGCCCATTCTGCCTTGGCAGCTTCAAATTCCGCCCACATAGGTGTGAGGTCGCGAGCGGGGATGAACTCGACACGGCAGGATGCCACCGCTTCCCTACCATTCTGTGTGCGGTCGTGGGCGGCGAGGAACTCGGCGCGGCGGGATGCCATCACTTCCTTACCGGTTAGTGTGCGGCGCGGTGGCATTAACGACGCTTGGTGACAGCTCTGGGGTGGAGTAGCCGGACAACCATAAAGTGCATTGGTTTGTCAAGAGCTCAAGGACAGAAGACAAAGGAAATTTGGATTCCCCTTCAATCTTGGTCATTTATTACCGAGTAAATTGCATTGGCGGTCATCGAACTTGTCTTGATAGCCCACTTTGATCATTGTATACGAGATATGGTGATTATACGGTCACTGGCTCGGCGTATAGCTTCGTATTTGTCTGGTTGACTAGTCAAACAGTCCGCATGCGCCTCATCAGCTCGTGTTCTTTATCTATCTATCTATGCGGGCCTACCTGTCAGTGGAGAAAGAAATAAAACCCAAAATTATGCGTATGTGACATTACTGTTTAGACGTTTGCTGGAGGCCTCCGTGGACACCGAGCATGTATTCACCTGGCTCAACACCAACGGTCATACTCGTGACTCGGCGCCTTGATCATGTATATCGTCCATGACAACGACAATCTATAAAATAGCCTAGCTAGAGAGGGTACTATGGTACGGAGTATGTACTATCGTGAGCAACCGATCATAGTGCCACTACACACGAGTGTGTGTTTGGTCAATTCGTCCATTATTCGTAAGTTATGCATGGTTGTGTGGTGTCTAATGGTGGTTGTCGAAGGCTAGCTGGCGACAAGAGCAGTTGCATGGATGCCTGGTTGTCAATACATGCCGCATACGCTTCAAAGGCTCGTCATCCATGAGTTCACATTTTACCACTGATACATCTCTGTCATATCTATAATTTTTTATTGTTCCATGCCAATATTATTCCACTTTCATATACTTTTGGCAACTTTTTATACTCTTATTGGGACTAACATATTGATCCAGTGCCCAGTGCCAGTTCCTGTTTGTTGCATGTTTTATGTTTCGCAGAAACCCCATATCAAACAGAATCCAAACGGAATAAAAACGGACGGAGAATATTTTTGGAATATTTTGAGAATATGGGAAGAAGAATCAACATGAGACGGTGCCTGAGGTGGCCATGAGGCAGGGGGCGCGCCCCTGACCCTCGTGGGCCACCCGTAAGGCGGTTGCTGCTCTTCTTTGGCCACAAGAAAGCTAATTTTCGGAGAAAAATCTGGGCGAAGGTTTCAATCCAATCGGAGTTACGGATGTCCATATATATACGAAACGGTGAGAGGGCAGAAAACAAGAGCGCAGAAACAGAGAGAGACAGAGAGACAGATCCAATCTCGGAGGGGCTCTTGCCCCTCCCATGCCATGGAGGCCAAGGACCAGAGGGGAAACCCTTCTCCCATCTAGGGAGGAGGTCAAGGAAGAAGAATAAGAAGGGGCCCCCTCTCCCCTTCTCTTCCGGTGGCGCCGGAACGCTGCCGTGGCCACCATCATCATCACCGCGATCTTCACCAACACCTCCGCCATCTTCACCAACATCTCCATCAACTTCCCCCTCTATCTACAACGGTACACTCTCCCGCAACCCGCTGTACCCTCTACTTGAACATGGTGCTTTATGCTTCATATTATTATCCAATGATGTGTTACCATATGCTACCTCTTGAGCACTGCGTTGGTTTTCCCTTGAAGAGGAAAGGGTGATGCAGCAAAGTAGCGTAAGTATTTCCCTCAGTTTTTGAGAACCAAGGTATCAATCCAGTAGGAGGCTACGCTCGAGTCCCTCGTACCTGCACAATACAAATAAATCCTCGCAACCAACGCGATAAGGGGTTGTCAATCCCTTCACGGTCACTTATGAGAGTGAGATCTGATAGATATGATAGGATAATATTTTTGGTATTTTTGTGATAAAGATGCAAAGTAAAATAAAAGCAAAGTAAAAAGCAAAGGAAATAACTAAGTGTTGGAAGATTAATATGATGAAGATAGACCCTGGGGCCATAGATTTCACTAGTGGCTTCTCTCAAGAGCATAAGTATTTTACGGTGGGTGAACAATTCTTCGTTGAGCAATTGATGAATTGAGCATAGTTATGAGAATATCTAGGTATGATCATGTATATAGGCATCACGTCCGAGACAAGTAGACCGACTCCCTGCCTGCATCTACTACTATTACTCCACTCATCGACCGCTATCCAAAGCATGCATCTAGAGTATTAAGTTCATGAAAAAGCAGAGTAACGCCTTAAGCAAGATGACATGATGTAGAGGGATAAATTCATGCAATATGATAAAACCCCATCTTGTTATCCTCGATGGCAACAATACAATACGTGCCTTGCTGCCCCTACTGTCACTGGGAAAGGACACCGCAAGATTGAACCCAAAGCTAAGCACTTCTCCCATTGCAAGAAAGATCAATCTAGTAGGCCAAACCAAACTGATAATTCGAAGAGACTTGCAAAGATAACCAATCATACATAAAAGAATTCAGAGAAGATTCAAATATTGTTCATAGATAATCTTGATCATAAACCCACAATTCATCGATCTCAACAAACACACCTCAAAAAGAAGATTATATTGAATAGATCTCCACGAGAGAGGGGGAGAACATTGTATTGAGATCCAAAAAGAGAGAAGAATCCATCTAGCTACTAACTATGGACCCGAAGGTCTGAAGTAAACTACCCACACTTCATCGGAGAGGCTATGGTGTTGATGTAGCAGCACTCCGTGATGGGTGCCCTCTCCGTCGGAGCTTCGGAACAGGCCCCAAGATGGGATCTCGTGGGTACAGAAGGTTGCGGCGGTGGAATTAGGTTTTTGGCTCCGTGATCGATCGCTTGGGGTGCGTGAGGTATATATAGGAGGAAGGAGTATGTCGGTGGAGCAACAGGGGGCCCACGAGGGTGGAGGGCGCGCCCTGGGGGCTGGGCGCGCCCCCCTACCTCGTGGCTACCTCTTTTGTTTCTTGACGCAGTTTCCAAATCTCCCTGATCATAATCTTCCTAAAAACCACGTTCCCGAAGATTTCATTCCGTTTGGACTCCGTTTGATATTACTTTCCTTCGAAACTCTGAAATAGGAAAAAAAACAGCAATTCTGGGCTGGGCCTCCGGTTAATAGGTTAGTCCCAAAAATAATATAAAAGTGAATAATAAAGCCCAATAATGTCCAAAACAGTAGATAATATAGCATGGAGCAATAAAAAAATTATAGATACGTTGGAGACGTATCAAGCATCCCCAAGCTTAATTCCTGCTCGTCCTCGACTAGGTAAATGATAAAAAAGAGAATTTTTGATGCGGAGTGCTACTTGGCATAATTTCAATGTAGTTCTTCTTAATTGGGTATGAATATTCAGATCCGAAAGATTCAAGATAAAAGTTCATATTGACATAAAAATAATAATACTTCAAGCATACTAACTAAGCAATTATGTCTTCTCAAAATAACATGGCCAAAGAAAGTTCATCCCTACAAGATCATATAGTTTAGTCATGCTCCATTTTCGTCACACAAGAATGCTCTCATCATGCACAACCCCGATGACAAACCAAGCAATTGTTTCATACTTTAGTAATCTCAAACCTATAAACGTTCACACAATATATGAGCGCGAGCCATGGACATAGCACTATGGGTGGAATAGAATACAATGATGGGGGTTATGTGGAGAGGACAAAAAAAGGAGAAAGTCTCACATCAACGAGGCTAATCAATGAGCTATGGAGATGCCATTGATTGATGTTAATGCAAGGAGTAGGGATTGCCATGCAACGGATGCACTAGAGCTATAAATGTATGAAATCTCAACAAAAGAAACTAAGTGGGTGTGCATCCAACTTGCTTGCTCACGAAGACTTAGGGCACTCGAGGAGGCCCATTGTTGGAATATACAAGCCAAGTTCTATAATGAAAAATTCCCACTAGTATATGAAAGTGACAAAACAAGAGACTCTCTATCATGAATATTATGGTGCTACTTTGAAGCACAAATGTGGCAAAGGATAGTAGCATTGTCCCTTCTCTCTTCTTCTCTCATTTTTTGGGCCTTCTCTTTTCTTTATGGCCTTTCTCTCTTTTTTTCTTTTTTTTATTCCTCACTTGGGACAATGCTCTAGAAAATGATGATCATCACACTTCTATTTATTTACAACTCTATGATTACAACTCGATACTAGAACAAAGTATGACTCTATATGAATGCCTCCGGCGATGTACCAAGATATGCAATAAACCAAGAGTGACATGTATGAAAGAATTATGAACGGTGGCTTTGCCACAAATACTATGTCAACTACATGATCATGCTAGCAATATGACAATTATGAATGTGTCATGATAAACGGAATGGTGGAAAGTTGCATGGCAATATATCTCGGAATGGCTATGGAAATGCCATAATAGGTAGGTATGGTGGATGTTTTGAGGAAGATATAAGGAGGTTTATGTGTGAAAGAGTGTATCATATCACGGGGTTTGGATGCACCGGTGATGTTTGCACCAACTCTCAATGTGAGAAAGGGCAATGCACGGTACCGAAGAGGCTAGCAATGATGGAAGGGTGAGAGTGAGTATAATCCATGGACTCAACATTAGTCATAAAGAACTCACATACTTATTGCAAAAATCTACAAGTCATCAAAAACCAAGCACTACGCGCATGCTCCTAGGGGGATAGATTGGTAGGAAAAGACCATCGCTCGTCCCCGACCGCCACTCATAAGGAGGACAATCAAAGATCACCTCATGTTTCAAATTTGTTACATAAAGTTTACCATACGTGCATGCTACGGGACTTGAAAACTTCAACACAAGCATTTCTCAAATTCACAACTACTCAACTAGCACGACTTTGATATTATTACCTCCATATCTCAAAACAATCATCAAGCATCAAACTTCTCTTAGTATTCAACACACTCATAAGAAAGTTTTTACTATTCTTGAATACCCAGCATATTAAGATTATTTAAGAAAATTACCATACTATTTAAGACTCTCAAAATAATCTAAGTGAAGCATGAGAGATCAATATTTTCTATAAAACAAATCCACCACCGTGCTCTAAAAGATATAAGTGAAGTACTAAAGCAAAACTATATAACTCAAAAGATATAAGTGAAGCACAAAGAGTATTCTAATAATTTCCAAATCATGTATGGCTCTCTCAAAAGGTGTGTACAGAAAGGATGATTGTGGTAAACTAAAAAGCAAAGACTCAAATCATACAAGACGCTCCAAGCAAAACACATATCATGTGGTGAATAAATATATAGCTCCAAGTAAAGTTACCGATGGAAGTAGACGAAAGAGGGGATGCCTTCCGTGGCATCCCCAAGCTTTGGCTTTTTGTTGTCCTTGGATTATCTTGGGGGTGCCATGGGCATCCCCAATCTTAGGCTCTTGCCACTCCTTGTTCCATAATCCATCAAAATCTTTCACCCAAAACTTGAAAACTTCACAACACAAAACTCAACAGAAATCTCGTGAGCTCCGTTAGCGAAAGAAAACAAAAGACCACTTCAAAAACTTTCCTATTTGGAATGTTTTACAATTATAGATAAGCATCCTATGCATCCTGTTTGAATTTGAATGCCATTTGAAGTTTCAGAGCTATTTGAGTTTGAATTTGAATTCCAAACTTTGGCATATGGGAAACAATTCAAAAACTAAGCCTGATAAATACTTGATCAAAAGTATGAGAGGAGCAAACATGACACTCCAAAAATATCAGAGGAAACAATGCCAAAAGAATTGGATTCAAAATCTGAAATTTATTTGAATTTGAAAAAATAGATTTTTATGAAGTTTGGATTTTGACTTTGGAAAATGTTCAAATGAAAGGAATATTCCCTGATCATTTTGGTATATATATACCCTATATAAAATATTTATAGTTTAGGTTTTATTTTGTTTTGTTTTAATTAAAAAATAAAGAAAACCCTTCAGGCGCCAAACTAGGCCACCCAGGCCCAGCCAGCCTCACCTCACCCTCCAAGACTTCAAGGCCCAGCCCAGCCCAGCCCAGCCCAGCTAACTCGGTTAAGGCCGAGCCGAGCCGCCTCCCCCACCCCCCCCCTCGCTGAAACCCCTGTGCTTGGCCGACCGACCAACCTCCCTCTCTCTCTCATCGACTCGTGGGCCCGCCTGCCTCTTCCCCTCGCCCACGCCACGCTCATGGAGATCCACCGGATCCCAAGAATCCGGATCCCGATCGCCCCGATGCCTTTCCGCCGCCTGACCCCGGCTATAAAGCCGAGGCTCCGCACCCCATTCCCCTAGCCTCGCGGACCCCTCTCCTTCTCCTCCCGAGCTCACCGGAGCCCCGAGCTCGCCACCGCCAAAACCGCCGACGCCACCACCTGGTCCACCCCGACCTCCCAACACCACCAAACCTCCCGTGCTCGTGCGCGTCTCCCGACGACTCATTGGCTCGCTGACGCCTTGACACTCCGACGACTCTCACTCACCGCCGCCCGCCGCGTGCCGAGTCCGTGAGTCCCGCAACACCCTCCCGTCTGATCCCAAACGTGTGGCCACGATTAGAACCCCAAGGGGTATGTTTTATTAGAAAACCGCCGGTCCGATCGGTTTATTATTTAGTTTAGGTTTATTTTATTAGGCGGTTCGTTAGTTTAAACCCTAGGCCCGTTTAGACTAAACTACGCCTAGTGCATGATATAGGCCCATTGGGCTTTTTCTTTTTATTTTGATTTTCTGTTTTAGCGAATAGTTTCAATTTTCAAAATGTATATCTTTTATTCTGTTTAATATTTTGAGTGATTCTTTTTTGTTGGATTGCAAATTTTATGTAGTTTCTGAAAACATATATTTAGCTATGTTAAAATATTTAAAAATGCTTTAATATTGTTTTAGTCAGAATAGCAAATCTGCTATAACTTTAGTTAGAAAAATTATTTTTGCATGATTCTTTTGTCACCTCTTTAGTTTGACATTGCCAAACCCTAGAAATTAATTTGGGTATTTTAGGATTAATAAATAATTAATTTTAGACAGAATCCTATTAATCCTAATTAATTGACTAGTTCTGTTTTCCTAATTAATTAATTAGTAAATTAATTTATTTTTAACTTGTGATTAGTTATTCTAGGTTAGTTTCTGTCATTCCATTAGATGAACTTTTATTTATAATTAATAAAAGTTTTAAATTAATTTTCTTAATAGAAATTGGAATAGGCCTAAAATGAGTTTTATAATAGCTATTTAATTGATTCTTTTGCTCCTAGTTGCTTAGTTAATCCTTTTCTGTTAAGTTAACCTAAAACCATGATTAGGTTATATTAAGGAATTTTGTTATATAAAACTATTTTTGCTATTGTTTGGAGTAGGGAAAACTTTGAATTGGTTTCTTTGAGTTTTTCTTTTGGATTTGGTTTTGATTGTTTTGTTGTGCTATGTTACCATTATTATCTTGTGTGATCCTCTTGCTTTATGCTTATTGTGTTATTGTTTGTCTCGGTAGAGTTTCCGAGTGCTAAGCTTGCTACTACGACTCTTTAGCTTACGAGGATCATCAAGAAGGCAAGTTTTGATCATGTTATTTCTATACCTATGTTTTGTGCATTAGTAGTTGTCACCTCCCCACCATTGCATGCAGTAGTGAAATCTTGAAGTCATTAAACTTGAGTAGTATCATGTGGTAGGATGAACCATTCCCTTGTTACCATGTCCCCGGACGTAGTAGTTATTTTGCTATGCTCGTGAGACGGATTTGGGATGAGTGAAATTCATAAGCAAGATGTGAGAGTCAATGATGATGACAACCCATGGACTACAATGATCAAGATGGACTTGGAAAATCACTCTTGGGTGGAGGACGGTTGACGGGCACCTGGAGCACCCAGTGGTGGCGGGATGCATGGAGAAGCGCCATGACATCCTCATGGAAAGCTTCACCCAGCCACGAAGAGAAGGATGGATGCCCCATGACCGAAGCTTACTCTGCAGCCGCAAGCCATTATGGGCTCTGGCTGGGTTGACCCTTGTAGTGAAGCTGGCTGGACGGTACTACGAGAAGTAGACGAACGGTAGGATTGGATGGGTACCGGCGGTGGCGTAAGAACTCTTTGGAAGACCTGTTTCATTCGTCCGTCTTCAAACACCATGAAGTGCGAAGACTTTAAAGGAGGGAATGATTCTTGCGGGAAAGTGCAAACCTCTGCAGAGTGTTATAACCTAATCGATTAGCCGTGTCCCCGGTTACGGACATTTGAGCCTCTGGACCCTGGAAGTATTCGGATATCTCAACACTAAAATTTATGGATTAATTTGAGGGTTTATGACTTAATAATAATTTGGGAACGAGATATTGGTTGGCGGAACCATCTCAATAACTACCAACAATTTGTAGTAATTTGCAAATAGTCCACTGTAGTAGGATAAAATTGGCTTTACGCAAAATGATGAAACTTAGAGCTCCACAGCCAAAAGTGCATATAGTGTTAGTAACTTTATTATTGTTATTCTTCTTGACTTGCCACTTATTCCAAAAGCTGACCTACATGGCTGCAACGTATTATGTTGCGTAGATTTATTCGATCGGAGTGAGGCTACGCTCGCTTGGCGATTGCCCTTTGGAGTCGGATGGACTCGCTTATCTTCGACGCTTCGCAGCATTTTAGTTTATTTCTCATGAGTTGGCCTTGAGCGAATTTATTCCTTGTAATAAAGACTCTATATGAGAATCGATTAATGATATTCAGGTGTGATTGAACTTTGATTACTTTATCGATGTCTTGTGGGTACCAAATGATCTTGGGATGGTATGCATACGTAGATTTGACCGATTTTGGGTCAGGTCGCTCACAGAGATGGTATCGAGCACACGCCGACCGTAGGATCGTAACCCCTAGGATCGGAAAGCCATAAGCAGAGACCATTTACTTTGAACCCTTTTCATTCTATAATTCTTCCCTGATCTATTCTGACTCTTCTCCCCTTTGCAACATTCTAGATGGCCGTCGAGTTCACCCCAGTTTTACTACCGGAGTTCTGCCAGCCCGATGAGACGATGCCCTTTGGAAGAAAGCTGGTCCAGATGGTGAAGCTGCTGAAGATTGCGCTGCCCTCGATCACTGGGAAACCCACTAATGCACTTCCGACGGACACCCGCCTGAGATTGAGGTGCATATCCTAGGGAGAACCTTTGGAGGACACACGGAGCCTATCAACTTTGAGTTCACCGAGTTCAACTGGATCATCGGAAGAGACGTGGCGATCTACCGAGCACTTGGACATCTCCGAGAGGAGTACAGGACTGAGCTCGATCACTCGGACCTCGCCATGGTTTCTCGCAGGGCAAGGAATGGAGATATCATCCGTACCATTGAGGACGATTCCACTCTCTCTACATCCAGACTTGGAGTGTCTTCTCGTGAAACGGAGATTCAGGCTCGCCGAACTCAAGACACACCGAAGCTTTTGTTCCGCGAATCGAACTGGAGGAGAAGGCACGCAGCAGACTTCCTTGGCTATGAGGAAGAAATCACGGACTTCATGGAGATAGTCGACGACCAAGATGAAGCTTGCCGCGATTGAGGAGAAGATGGACTTGGGAGAGGATCTTTACCCGAGTGGAGATGAAGCACCCTCGTGAGTAATGATCAGGATTTGAAGGAGTACCACCAAGGAAACCCCAAGAGGAGGCGCCATCGATGAAGACTTTTAGTCGACCACCATGTTATCTTTTCTTTTTTTCGATCAGTTAGGCCGATGTTTTCCTTCGCTTAGTCATGAGCTTTTGTAATCGAGTTTGAACCATGTTTGAGTGGAATGAATAAATGTTTGGTGTGTTATGATTGTGCATTCATATGGGTAGTGTATTTCTCATAGACCATTGTTCTATTCTAATTTTCTCACCCACTTCAAACACCAGATGCCTCCGAGACGTGACACTGGTTTCCCGCCGGAGCTCACCCAGCTGCTCCAGCAGCAGAATGCACTGATGCAGCTTCTGATCCAGAACCAGAACAACACAGCCAACAATCCACCGCCACCACCACCCACTGTGGACAACTTGACTCGATTTCTGAGGTTGAACCCGCCAGTGTTCTCTAGTAGCACTGAGCCGATTGTGGCTGACGACTGGCTCCGCAAGATTGGAAGAGAGCTAGTCACCGTTGGATGCACTGATGCTGAGAAGGTGCGCTTTGCCGCACATCAACTGGATGGACCTGCAGCTTCTTGGTGGGAGAATTACACCGCCACTTTTCCCTTGGGTGGCATCACTTGGGATCAATTCCAGCAGGCCTTCAGACTGCTCATGTCTCATCTGGAGCCATGAGTCCAAGAAGCGTGAGTTCCGCAACTTACGCCAGGAAACCGTCTTGTGGCACAAGACGTGGAGGAATTCAGCAAGCTTGCTCGCTATGCCCCGATGATGTGGCCACCGATGCCGCCAAGCGGGAGAAGTTCCTTGAGGGACTCAATGATGAATTGAGCATGCAGCTTATTGTGGCTACTTTCAACAACTACCGGAGATGGTAGACAAGGCCACCATTCGGAAGGCAAGCAGCAGCAGATAGAAAGCCGCAAGCGGAAGTACAGCCAGGGAAGCACAACTCAGAGCTCAGCGAAGCCCGCTATGCACCGTACTCGGGAGGGCACACCCATCACAACCATGGAGGTCATAACCATGGTGGAAATGGAAACAACCGCAGCCAGGACAACAAGTCAGGCCATGGTAATAGCAATGGCAATGGTAATGGCAATCAGCACCGTTCTGCCCCGGCTCCGAAGGATCTGAGCCACATCACCTGCTTCAAGTGCCAGAAGACAGGGCACTACGCCACCGACTGCCCGGAGGCCAAGCAGAGGAACGGGAATGGCAATGGAGGCTCAGCGAAGAAGCCCAATCCCTTCCCTCGTGCTCAAGTGAATCACATCGACGTGGAGAACGTCTATGATCAGCCAGACACTGTGGTTGGTAAGTTTTTATTGAATTCACGTTCAGTTTTGGTTCTGTTTGATTCTGGTGCAACGCATTCATTCATATCAAGGGTAGTTGTGGATAAGTACGGATTACGCACTAGAACCCTTAGAAGCCCCCTCCGCGTCGCCTCGCAGAGGAGAAATGATGGCAGGATTAAGCTGTCCTGCAAACCTCAACATCGGGAATCACAAATTTCCCGTAGAACTCATAGTGTTGGAAACTCAGACCTTGGATGTAATCCTAGGCATGGATTGGTTGTCAAAGTATGAAGGGAACATTGATCGTGCCGAGAAGTCTATTCTGCTCACCACCCGGAGCGTAAGAGGATCAAGTATGTAGCCCGCACAGCCAGATGAAGAATCAGTGCATTCCCTCACGGGAGTTGTTCAGAGGAAGTGCCAGGTGCAAGAATTTCCGATGTGTTCCGGAGGAATTACCCGAATGCCACCGACGAGAGACATTGAGTTTCGATTGAGTTATTGCCCAAGACAGCCCCAATATCCAAGAGACCTTATCGGATGCCCCGAATGAGTTGAAAGAGATCAAGGAACAAATAAATGAGTTATTGGAGAAAGGATATATTCGTCCAAGCTCATCACCTTGGGGAGCCCCAGTTCTTTTGGTAGAGAGGAAGGATGGAAGCTTGAGGATGGTTGTGGATTATCGTGCATTGAACGAGGTAACCATCAAGAACAAGTACCCGCTGCCAATGATCAATGACTTGTTTGATCAGCTTGTTGGAGCCAAGGTATTCTCTAAGATCGATCTTCATCGTGGTACCATCGATTGAAAATTCGTGAAAAGGATATACCCAAAACAGCATTCACCACTGTGTATGGTTTATACGAGTATACCGTCATGTCATTTGGATTGACTAATGCTCCTGCATACTTCATGAATTTGATGAACAAGGTGTTCATGGAGTATTTGGACAAGTTTGTCGTGGTGTTCATCGATGACATATTGATATTCTCCAAGAGCGAGGAAGAGCATAAAGAACATTTGCGTCTAGTTCTGGAGAAACTTCGAGAACATCACTGTATGCCAAATTCAGCAAATGTGAATTTTGGCTAAAGGAAGTTGGATTCCTCGGACATGTTATTTCAGGAGAAGGAATAGCAGTTGATCCCGCCAAGGTTGAGTCACCACCGATTGGCGGTCACCCACCTCGACCAAGGAGATCCGCAGTTTCTCGGACTCGCAGGATATTATCGGAGGTTCATTGAGAACTTCTCGAAGATTGCCAAGCCCATGACTGAGCTGTTGAAGAAGGAAGCCAAGTATGTTTGGACCGAGGAATGTGAAGCCAGTTTTCAGAATTGAAGAAACGGTTGGTCACAGCTCCAAAGTGTTGATATTGCGGACATACATAAGGAATACCAGGTTTATTAGACGCTTCTCGTCAAGGACTCGGAGGAGTGTTGATGCAGGAAGGTAAGGTTGTAGCTTATGCCTCCGCATAGCTACGGCCTCATGAGATGAATTATGCCACGCATGATTTGGAGTTAGCAGTGTAGTGCATGCACTCAAGACACAGAGACATTTCCTCATTGGAAATCGTTGTGATGTCTATACGGATCACAAGAGTTTGAAATATATCTTCACGCAGAAGGAATTGAACCTCGAGCAGAGGAGATGGCTAGAGTTGATAAAGGACTATGACATGAGATTGCATTACCACCCGGTAAAGCCAATGTTGTAGCAGATGCTTTAAGCCGTAAGAGTTATGTGAACACTCTTACCGCAGGAGGATTACCCGAGAGTTGGTCGATGACCTCGAGATCTCCGATGGAGATAGTTCCAAAGGATTTGTTGCAACTCGAAGTTCAGTCCACCTTGACCGAAAGGATTCGTGAAGCCGTAAGTCGGACAAGGAAATCGATGAGATTAAGCAAAAGATGGAGGAAGGAAAAGCTAAAGGATTCGAAAGGATGAACATGGAACTATATGGTTTGAGGATCGATTTATGTGCCCAATGATCCCGAGCTCAGAAGCTAATTCTTCAGAGGCTCATGATTCCCGTACTCAATTCACCCGGCAACACCAAGATGTACCTGGATTTGAAGCAAAGTTTCGGTGGACGGTATGAAGAAGGACATTGCCGAGTACGTAGCAGTATCGATGTTTGCCAACGTAAAGGCGTAACATCGAAGCCAGCAGGTTACTTCAACCTTTGCCGATTCCCGATTGGAAATGGGAGAAACTTGGTATGGATTTCATCACAGAGTACCCAGACCCGCTCAGTTATGATTCTATCTGGGTAGTAGTTGATCGTTTGACTAAGGTAGCTCACTTCATTCCCGTGAAGACTACCTATACCAGTGCCAAGTTGGCCAAGATATACATGACCAGGATCGTATGTCCGCATGGAGTTCCGAGGAAAATCGTGTCGATAGAGGAACGCAGTTTACCTCAAAGTTTTGGAAGCAATTGCATGAAACTTTGGGTACGAGGCTGGAATTCAAGATGCTTTTCATCCGCAGCATGATGGACAGACCGAGAGAGTCAATCAGATTCGGAGGACATGTTGAGAGCTTGTGTGCTAGACTATGGGTCTAGCTGGGATGATAATTTGCCGTCGCAGAGTTCTCGTACAACAACAGCTTATCAATCCGGTTTGAAGATGGCCCTTCAAGCTCTATACGGAAGGAGGTGCAGGACACCATTGTTTGTGGGATAGTGTTGGAGATCGATCACTTTTGGTTCCGATCTTATCAAGGATTCGAAGAGAAAGTCAAGCTAATTCGAGACCGGCTCAAGATAGCACAATCGAGATGTAAGAGTTATGCCGACGAAGCGCAAGGAAGTGACTTATGAAGTAGGAGACCGAGCATATCTTCGTGTGTCTCACTTCGTGGAATCAAGAGGTTTGGAGTCAAGGAAAGTTAGCACCCGATTCATTGGCCCTACAAAATCCTCGAACGTCGTGGAGAAGTTGCATACAAGCTGGAATTGCGGAAGGATTGTCCGGAGTTCATGATGTTTTCCACGTTTCTCGCTTGAAGAAGTGCCATGCCGACATGGCCGATGTTCCGTTGAGAGACACAAGTGCCCCTAGAGGCCATACAGCTTGACAAAGATTTGACTTACAAGGAGAAACCCGTCAAAATTCTCGAGACTGCAAGCGAGTCACCCGCAGCAAAGTCATCAAGTTTTGCAAGGTGTTGTGGAGTCACCACACCGAGGAAGAAGCCACACAGGAACGCCAAGAAGATCTTCGTCGAGACCATCCGCACCTATTTGCTAGCCAACCCGAATCTCGAGGGCGAGATTCATCTTAAGGTGGGTAGGTTTGTAACATCCCAAATTTTCCTATTTGGAATGTTTTACAATTATAGATAAGCATCCTATGCATCCTGTTTGAATTTGAATGCCATTTGAAGTTTCAGAGCTATTTGAGTTTGAATTTGAATTCCAAACTTTGGCATATGGGAAACAATTCAAAAACTAAGCCTGATAAATACTTGATCAAAAGTATGAGAGGAGCAAACATGACACTCCAAAAATATCAGAGGAAACAATGCCAAAAGAATTGGATTCAAAATCTGAAATTTATTTGAATTTGAAAAAAATAGATTTTTATGAAGTTTGGATTTTGACTTTGGAAAAATGTTCAAATGAAAGGGAATATTCCCCTGATCATTTTGGTATATATATACCCTATATAAAATATTTATAGTTTAGGTTTTATTTTTGTTTTTGTTTTAATTAAAAAATAAAGAAAAACCTTCTAGCGCCATTAGGCCACCCAGTGCCCAGCCAGCCCACCTCACCCTCCGCACCTCAGCGCTGGCCCGCCCACCAACACGCCTAACCGGGTTGCAGGCCGAGCCGAGCTGCCCAGCCTCACCCCCGCCCCCCTCGCTGAAACCCGAGGCTTGGCCGACCGACCA
The DNA here is from genome assembly GCA_021605205.1 of Aegilops longissima. Classification (NCBI taxonomy): domain Eukaryota; kingdom Viridiplantae; phylum Streptophyta; class Magnoliopsida; order Poales; family Poaceae; genus Aegilops; species Aegilops longissima. The sequence goes on along the minus strand of CM038680.1, from coordinate 373,467,588 downwards.
ACCTCCTCTCTCTCTCATCACTCGTGGGCCCCGCCTGCCTTCTTCCCTCGCCCATGCCACGCCCTGGGAGATCCACCGATCCCAAGAATCCGGATCCCGATCGCCCCGATGCCTTCCGCCCCTCGCCCGACCCCCTGGCTATAAAAGCCAGAGGCTCCGCACCCCATTCCCCCCCTAGCCTCGCCGGACCCCCTCTCCCTCTCCCTCCCGAGCTCACCGGAGTCCCGAGCTCGCCACCGCCGCCAAAACCGCCGCCGACGCCACCCTGGTCCACCCCGACCCTCCCCAACACCACCAAACCCTCCCCCGTGCTCGTGCGCGTCTCCCCGACGACTTCATTGAAGCTCGCTGACGCCTGGACGCCTCGACGACTCTCACCGCCGCCGCCGTCGCTGAGTCCGTGAGTCCCGCAACACCCTCCCCGTCTGATCCCAAACGTGTGGCCGATTAGAACCCCAGAAGGGGTATGTTTTTATTAGAAAACCGGCCGGTCCGATCGGTTTATTATTTAGTTTAGGTTTATTTTTATTAGGCCGGTTCGTTAGTTTAAACCCTAGGCCCGTTTAGACTAAACTACGCCTAGTGCACAGTATAGGCCCATTGGGCTTTTTCTTTTTTTTTGATTTTCTGTTTTAGCCGAATAGTTTCAATTTTCAAAATGTATATCTTTTATTCTGTTTAATATTTTGAGTGATTCTTTTTTGTTGGTTTGCAAATTTTATGTAGTTTCTGAAAAACATATATTTAGCTATGTTAAAAATATTTAAAATGCTTTAATATTGTTTTAGTCAGAATAGCAAATCTGCTATAACTTTAGTTAGAAAAATTATTTTTGCATGATTCTTTTGTCACCTCTTTAGTTTGACATTGCCAAACCCTAGAAATTATTTTGGATATTTTAGGATTAATAAATAATTAATTTTAGACAGAATCCTATTAATCCTAATTAATTGACTAGTTCCTGTTTTCCTAATTAATTAATTAGTAAATTAATTTATTTTTAACTTGTGATTAGTTATTCTAGGTTAGTTTCTGTCATTCCATTAGATGAACTTTTATTTATAATTAATAAAAGTTTTAAATTAATTTTCTTAATAGAAATTGGAATAGGCCTAAAATGAGTTTTATAATAGCTATTTAATTGATTCTCTTTGCTCCTAGTTGCTTAGTTAATCCTTTTCTGTTAAGTTAACCTAAAACCATGATTAGGTTATATTAAGGAATTTTTGTTATATAAAAACTATTTTTGCTATTGTTTGGAGTAGGGAAAAACTTTGAATTGGTTTCTTTGAGTTTTTCTTTTGGATTTGGTTTTGATTGTTTTGTTGTGCTATGTTACCATTATTATCTTGTGTGATCCTCTTGCTTTATGCTTATTGTGTTATTGTTTGTCTCGGTAGAGTTTCCGGAGTGCGAAGCTTGCTACTACGACTCTTTAGCTTACGAGGATCATCAGCAAGGCAAGTTTTGATCATGTTATTTCTATACCTATGTTTTGTGCATTAGTAGTTGTCACCTCCCCACCATTGCATGCAGTAGTGAAATCTTGAAGTCATTAAACTTGAGTAGTATCATGTGGTAGGATGAACCATTCCCCTTGTTACCATGTCCCCGGGACGTAGTAGTTATTTTGCTATGCTCGTGAGACGGATTTGGGATGAGTGAAATTCATAAGCAAGATGTGAGAGTCAATGATGATGACAACCCATGGACTACAATGATCAAGATGGACTTCGGAAAATCACTCTTTGGGTGGAGGATTTGTTGACGGCACCTGGAGCACCCGGTGGTGGCGGGATGCATGGAGAAGCGCCATGACATCCTGCGGAAAGCTTCACCCAGCCACGAAGAGAAGGATGGATGCCCCATGACCGAAGCTTACATGCAGCCGCAAGCCATTATGGGCTCTGGCTGGGTTGACCCTTGTAGTGAAGCTGGCTGGGCGGTACTACGAGAAGTAGACGAACGGTAGGATTGGATGGGTACCGGCGGGGCGGAAGAACTCTTTGGAAGACCTGTTTCATTCGTCCGTCTTCAAACACCATGAAGTGCGAAGACTTTAAAGGAGGGAATGATTCTTGCGGGAAAGTCGCAAACCTCTGCAGAGTGTTATAACCTAATCGATTAGCCGTGTCCCGATTACGGACATTTGAGCCTCTGGACCCTGGAAGTATTCGGATATCTCAACACTAAAATTTATGGATTAATTTGAGGGTTTATGACTTAATAATAATTTGGGAACGAGATATTGGTTGGCGGAACCATCTCAATAACTACCAACAATTTGTAGTAATTTGCAAATAGTCCACTGTAGTAGGATAAAATTGGCTTTACGCAAAATGATGAAACTTAGAGCTCCACAGCCAAAAGTGCATATAGTGTTAGTAACTTTATTATTGTTATTCTTCTTGACTTGCCAGCTTATTCCAAAAGCTGACCTACATGGCTGCAACGTATTATGTTGCAGAGATTTATTCCGATCAGGAGTGAGGCTACGCTCCGCGCTTGGCGATTGCCCTTTGGAGTCGGATGGACTCGCTTATCTTCGACGCTTCCGCAGCATTTTAGTTTATTTCTCATGAGTTGGCCTTGAGCCGAATTTATTCCCTTGTAATAAAGACTCTATATGAGAATCGATTAATGATATTCAGGTGTGATTGAACTTTGATTACTTTATCGATGTACTGTGGGTACCAGCATGATCTTGGGATGGTACAGACACAGAGATTTGACCGATTTTGGGTCAGGTCGCTACAGATCTCAAAATTTTGGTTGTAACATCCCAAATTTTGGAATGTTAATATAATTAATTGAATTGTTTGTTTGTTTGCTTGAGTGAATTAAACTTGAGTGAAATTTGAACCTTTTCAAAAACTTTTGAAAGAGAGGGAATAAAATGACTTTCCCCTTCTCCGGTAAATTCAAATTCATCCTATTAAAATCAATGAGAGAAGATGACATGACTTCTTCAACTATAAAGAATTTGAACGGAGTTTTGCAATTTAATTCTTTCAAATATTTGCACTTGCTTCTCTATTTTTCTTCCCCGAGAAATACCCCGAAAAATAAATTCTTGCAAGCAAGAAAGAGCGGAGGAAAATGACCCTCCAAAATCAGGGGCATTTTTGAAAATATTTGAGCCAAGAAAAAACCAAAGTTTTTATTTAAAAATTATTTGCAAAAAGAAATAAAGCCTTTAGGGATTTTCTGAAAAACATTTTTTTTAGGTTTTTATTTTGGCCGTGGAATAATGCTCATCATCTACATTTTATTTTTCTGATAATTTTAGTATATAAAAACTCTTTATTCCGAATTGATTTGATTTCCTTTTTATTGTTTTAGTTTCCTAATTTTAAAATAGGAATGAAATCGTTTTATTAGGAAAAACCTGCTGGCCCATTAAGCACTTTCCTATTCTAGCCCAACAAGAGATCATCTCCTTCCTCTGTTTCCTCTCACGTTACAGAAGCTTTCCATGTCCATGGAGACAGGAAATCTCCACCTTCCCGATCTCCCTCGTCTTTCCATCCCAGCGCCTCCCGAGACCGCCTATAAAACCCCTCCTCTCCTCGTTCCATTTTTCCCATCACCACGCCTCCCCTGCCCGTAGCCTTCTCGCCACCGTCCTCCTTTTCCTGCCTAGAACGCCACCAGGAGCTCTCCTGAACCTCCCCAGCGCCGACCCCTCCTCCGCCACCCCACCCTCGCCGGCGACCTCGCCCCTCGCCGAGCAGCCCTCCACATCGCCGTCTCCTTCCTGCCATCTCTGCCTCACGTACAGGTAACTCCGTTTTCGTTTTCAGATTTATTTCCGTAACAGATTTAGTTCCGTTCTTGTTTAGCTTATAACTTTTGATCTAGAAGTCCAATGATGCTGATTCTTTTTGCGTTGGATCACAATTTTCTTGTAGTTTCCAAAATATATAATTTGTCTATGTTTGGATTTATAAAATTGAGTTAGATCAGATTTGAATTAAAGCTTGTTTTGCTTATTCGGGAGTTTAAAATAGATTTTTATTTGATTCTTTTTCTACTGATCACTAGTGATCATATTTACCAGTGGTAAAAACTTCAAAATTGTTTGAGTATTTTAGCTTTAATATTCAAAATTTTAGTTCTATTCAAAATTTTGGTTGTAACATCCCAAATTTTGGAATGTTAATATAATTAATTGAATTGTTTGTTTGTTTGCTTGAGTGAATTAAACTTGAGTGAAATTTGAACCTTTTCAAAAACTTTTGAAAGAGAACATCCCAAAATCGGTCAAATCTCTGTAAAACATCCCAAAATCTGTAGCGACCCGACCTCAGACGGTCAAGCCTCTGTGTATCTGTGCCATCCCTGGATCAGTATGCTGGCACACACAGTACATCAATGTATATATCAAAGTGCAATCACGTGTATAAATAACGTAAAATGATATATACCTCATAATACTCAGCGGAAACAATCAAACGGGTGTGGAGTCCCATCAACGCCATCGGCAGGTTGAGTGTAGACCGTAACCCTGTATCGTAACTCTTACTCGTCGAGGAAATATCTGCAACATGATACGTTGCAGCCGTGTAGGTCAGTACATTGAATGTACCGGCAAGATCACAACATGAGAAAACAGATGATAAAACTATACTATATGCAATATGGCTTTATGGCTCTGTATCTAAATTTTGTTTGCGTAAAAGCTGGTTTTATTTTACCTACATCAAAGGAATAAAATGAAGCCTGTACTATGGAGTTTTCTATCATGACATGGTTCCGCCAACCGATGTCTCATAACCCAAAATCATCATATGTTGCCCACAATTAAGTTATCAATCCGGTGTTGAGAGTTCCGAGATAGATCCAAGTCCAGAGGCTCAAATTGTCCGTAACCGGGGATACGGCTAATCGATTAGGTTATAACCCTCTGCAGAGGTTTGTACACTTTACCCGCAAGATTCGATCCCTCTCTTTACGTTCTCGCACTTCAGGGTGTTTGAGAACAAGATGACCAAACATGGTCTTCCAAAGAGTTCCTCGACCACCGTCCGTACCCATCCAATCCTACCGTAGTTCTACATCTGCTAGCACCGTCCCAGCCAGAGTCACAACTAAGGTCAACCAAGCGAGCCCATAATGACTTGCGGTTGCAGGTAAGCTTCCGGCGTGAAGTATTCTTCCGTCTCTTTGAGTCTGGGTGAAGCTTTCCGCAAGATGTCATGGCGCTTCTTCATGCATCCCGCCAACCACTGGTTTCTCCAGGTGCCCACAACCGCCCTTCACCCAGAGTGTGTATTGAATTCTTGTCTCGAGTCTTGAAGTCTTGAGGTCTTGAAGATGCAGTCCTTGCAGATTCCATCATGGGGTTGTCGACATTGACGTAGAGTCCTCCTTCTTCACACCACTCTCGAACACTCATACCAAACCCCGTCTACTACAGCGTAGCATTAGAATAAAATAACGTCCCGGGCTTGGTAACAGGGTGATGGGTTCCTACCTCATGCATACTACTCAACTACAAGAATTTCAATAACACTACTGAGGGGTGGTTGCAAAGGTGCCACTAAATGCAATAAAACATAGGTAAGAAAGCATGGTCAAAGTGAACTTGCCTTGTTGACGATCTTCGAAAGACTAGGGTTTCGTAGTAGCAATCTTCGCACTCGGAAATTCTACCGAGGCAAACAATAACTATAATAAGCACATAGCATAACATAACATAACAAAGTAACACACCAAAACCAACAAAGCAAAACCCAAAGGAAAACTTAAAGAAAAAACAACTCAAAGTTTTCCTACTTCAAATAACAACAAAAATAGTTTTATATAACAAAATTTCTTAACATAATCTAATCATGGTTTTTGTTAACTAAACAGAAAATATTTCATTAAGCAACTAGGAGCAAAAAGAATTAAATAAAAATCTATTATGAAACTCCCGGAATAAGCAAAACAAGCTTTAATTCAAATCTGATCTAACTCAATTTTATAAATCCAAACATAGACAAATTATATAGTTTTGGAAACTACAAGAAAATTGTGATCTAACGCAAAAAGAATCAGCATCATTGGACTTCTAGATCAAAAGTTATAAGCTAAACAAGAACGGAACTAAATCTGTTACGGAAATAAATCTGAAAAATGAAACGGAGTTACCTGTACGTGAGGCAGAGATGGCAGGAAGGAGACGGCGATGTGGAGGGCTGCTCGGCGAGGGGGCGAGGTCGGCGAGGTGGGGTGGCGGAGGAGGGGTCGGCGCTTGGGAGGTGGCGCTGGGCGATGGGGAGGTTCCAGGAGAGCTCCCGGTGAGCGTTCTAGGCAGGAAAAGGAGGACGGTGGCGAGAAGGCTACGGGCAGGGAGGCGTGGTGATGGGAAAAATGGAGCGAGGAGAGGAGGGGTTTTATAGGCGGTCTCGGGAGGCGCTGGGATGGAAAGACGAGGGAGATCGGGAAGGTGGAGATTTCTGTCTCCATGGACATGGAAAGCTTCTGTAACGTGAGAGGAAACAGAGGAAGGAGATGATCTCTTGTTGGGCTAGAATAGGAAAGTGCTTAATGGGCCAGCAGGTTTTCCTAATAAAACGATTCCATTCCTATTTTTAAAATTAGGAAACTAAAACAATAAAAAGGAAATCAAATCAATTCGAATAAAGAGTTTTATATACTAAAATTATCAGAAAAATAAAATGTAGATGATGAGCATTATTCCACGGCCAAAATAAAAACAAAAAAATGTTTTTCAGAAAATCCCTAAAGGCTTTATTTCTTTTGCAAATAATTTTAAATAAAACTTTGGTTTTCTTGGCTCAAATATTTTCAAAATGCCCCTGATTTTGGAGGGTCATTTTCCTCCGCTCTTTCCTGCTTGCAAGAATTTATTTTTCGGGTATTTCTCGGGAAGAAAAATAGAGAAACAAGTGCAAATATTTGAAAGAATTAAATTGCAAAACTCCGCTCAAATTCTTTATAGTTGAAGAAGTCATGTCATCTTCTCTCATTGATTTTAATAGGATGAATTTGAATTTACCGGAGAAGGGAAAGTCATTTTATTCCTCTCATTCAAAAGTTTTTGAAAAGGTTCAAATTTCACTCAAGTTTAATTCACTCAAGCAAACAAACAAACAATTCAATTAATTATATTAACATTCCAAAATTTAGAATTTTGGGATGTTACAAACCTACCACACTTAAAATGAATCTCGTCCTCGAGATTCGAAGAGGCTAGCAAGAAAAAGGTTAGGGGTTGGGGGTCTCCTAGCAAATGTTTTGGTCGAAGGTCGGGTGCTACCACACTTAAAAACAAGGTCAGGGTTCCAATAAACTCAGATATTTCCTCCGAGGGCTGACAATGTATGTCTCTTCACATATCTTACAATAGCTCCTTCATTAAAGCTCTTACATCGAAGCATAGAGTTTTCCTCAAAAGCTTAGGTCGGTTCGTCAAGGTTGAAGTTCGTCCGAGACCGGATCTTCTTAGCTGATGGGTCTGTGTCCATTCTAAACAACTATCGAAACACTCATGGTGGTCTACAATTTATGGTTTTCTCCTGCAGAAAACGGGTCTGGTTGAACCTCACCGTATAACCTACGTTTGGCAACGGTTGCTCGTAATGGGGTTCCATCGTCCTACCATTTTATGGTTTTATGGCTTATCGCGTCGACACTCTTCTAAGTTTTTCAAGGCTCTCGATTTTCCATCAACATATGATAGTTCATGATAGAAGTCTCGGTATGGGGCCAATCCATCCCGTATTTGAATCATTACCACATATGTAAATATCGAATCACGTGTTCTAACACTTGGGCATACTCACAAGCATTGCAGAATTTTCTCTTTTTCTCGGACTGGTTTTCGAGTAAATCCATGGTTTCGCAAGCCAAACAAAACATCTATCGTTACTTCATCACTCTTAGGTTTTTATGTAATCTCCTATGAAACGTATGCTGATTGGACTGCTGATTTCTCCAATTTATTCCTTTATTAAGGTTATATCGGTTTCCTCTCAAAATCCTGGGCACATGGGTTATGGCCCACTTCAACACTAGTGCAGCTTTAACTCATCCTTGGAGTAACTCTCTTGTTACACCTCCTTTAAATCCAGTAGTACTGCTTCTTCATACCATCATATCAAAAGCAAAATTTCAACTTATTTTGTCCAGCTTCCTTCTATGGACCGTCATGGATAACACATTTCTTTCTTCATTGATCCTGTGGTTTTACAGAGTACTATGACCAAAATAAATGCACAAGTTTATCCATAACATCTCATTATTCTCATATCAATCTTTCATTACATCCTTAATCATTTTTCGTGAATCCAAATTCCAAAAAGTTTATTACAAATGCTGCCACCCACATGGTTCGGTATGGTCAGACATTACTTCCAACTTTATTCATTTTTCCTCCTTGAGGATCCTTCAGTCCCGCTGGAATTGGGCGACATGTGCCTTGAATTCTTCGATCTTCTGTTTCATTGTGGTGGCCTTGAGCTTCACCTCCATCATCTCAGTATGCACTTCGCTTAGGTATTCCTGAGTATAACGGAGTCTTGCTTCTAGTATTTCTCCGATCTGACGTATGGCTTCCATGGCTGCTTCACGAACAGCATCGAAGAAAGTTGCTTGTGGCACACGTGAAATGAAAAAGTACTGCCCCATCATTTTTGGGCAAACTCTGCGGTTAGGAACAGAAATGATGCTCGAATTAAGGTACTTATCTCTGGGGCATACATTCATATCATCCAAACAGAACTTCAAACTCAATTTCCAATTTCCTGTTTATGCATCACAACTCACTTTCTTCCATGTTCATCAAAATATTAATTTCCAAGATAAAACATGGAAACTCCTTAAAGCTTTTCAGCATGTGACATTACAACTTTATTGAGTCATGAACTATTACAAACTCTGAGAAATCTATTACATAACTCAACTCATTGAGCTCATGAAAAGGAAATTGCTTTCTACTACTCTTATTATCCATATCAAAATTCCAACTACTCAACTCCAGCTTTCATCTTGTCGGGACATTTAATAGCATAATGTCCTGCCTCCTTGCAGCGAAAACAAATGACTTCCGACATGTCTCGGGCTTCTTTGTGATTATGCGGGCTCCTTGGATTCTTGGCTTCTTTTCTGGGCATTTACTAGCGTAATGACCTAAATCCTTGCACCTGTAACAGGTGATATGACTCAAGTCCTTCTCTGCAAAAATTGTGTTGCTCTCGGGTTGCCTTCCTTTTCTCTTCCTGGATTTCTCTGTAATGATCGAGTTTCTATCTCCGGGGTCAAACTTCACTTCTGCTGTCGGAAATATCCTGGATACTCCTTTCTTTCCTTGGTGCAATCTTGTGAAAATGTCCTTCTCCACATGAATAGCGTGCATTGGAGTAAAATCTGTTGAGACCTTCTCCATCCAGGTCTTCAACACTTTCACCATTCTTGGTTCTTCTAGATCTTCCTTGAGGGCTTCTTTCATTCCATCTTCCTGGTTCGAATAGTTTGTTGCACCGTGGAGTAAATGTGACACCGCACCGGGTAGTGGGTGGTTCCTTCACACAGAAGCAAGTCACCGGCTAGTTGGGCATTCCTCACTGGGTGTTTCTCCTCACAATGAGGGCATCCATCTTTGTGTTCCTCCCGGTGTGTCCTATTTCTTCGCAAATCTTGCAGGCACAAGGTTTACTTCTTGGTGCATCATTGTGCTTCCGGATAAGACGTGATTTCAACAGGGTCTTCTTGAATTCCTCCCAAGTTCTTGCTCCATTAAATCCCTATATGACTTGATGCATGTTCCACCAGGTTGCAGCACTTTCTGTAAAGTACTGAAGAGCGTATTGGACCTCATACTTCCTTGAAACCAAATTGCTCCCGAAGTGGGTTTCCATGTTCTGCATCCATAGCTCTGCCTCGGGCTGAGTCTTCGGCACAGAGAATATCAGTCCAACTTCTTTCATCATCTATGGGGTTCAAGGGTTTTAGGGTGAGATATGAGAGAGGTGGGGAGGGATATACACACAATACAAACAATAGTTTTTGAAGAAACAAGTTTTACCTTGTGGCTGTCGGAAAACATCAAACAAATGACAGCTCACAAATCATCGCATCTAACGTAGGTGTATAGCAGGGGTTTGGTCTTCTAAAGGTCAAATAATTCTTCAGATCCTTCAAGTCTTCGGAGTCTTCAATTGTTGCAGCTGCAATTCTTCCAACGCATGGTGAAATCCTCTTTACTCTGAAGTGGTCATCAGTTCTCCGATATCTAATCCTTCTTGGAGCGTCTTCAGTTGATCCTCCGGGTGATCAAAGGATAAGGGGTATATTCTAACTATTTGAGGTGAGAGGGTCTATTTGATAAAATCAGAAAAGATGAGAAGTAAGAGTCTTTTTGAAAATAAAGTTTTTGATATATCCTGTCCAAGGGGCTTTTCCGTTTTCTAGGGTCACGTCCTACAGTCAACATGTGCTCTGATACCATATCTGTAGCGACCCGACCTCAGACGGTCAAGCCTCGTATATCTGTGCCATCCTCGATCAGTATCTTTGCACACAGTACATCAATGTATATATCAAAGTGCAATCACATGTATAAATAACGTAAAATGATATATACCTCATAATACTCAGCGGAAACAATCAAACGGGTGTGGAGTCCCATCAACGCCATCGGCAGGTTGAGTGTAGACCGTAACCCTGTATCGTAACTCTTACTCGTCGAGGAAATATCTGCAACATGATACGTTGCAGCCATGTAGGTCAGTACATTGAATGTACCGGCAAGATCACAACATGAGAAAACAGATGATAAAACTATACTATATGCAATATGGCTTTATGGCTGTATCTGAATTTTGTTTGCGTAAAAGCTGGTTTTATTTTACCTACATCAAAGGAATAAAATGAAGCCTGTACTATGGAGTTTTCTATCATGACATGGTTCCGCCAACCGATGTCTCATAACCCAAAATCATCATATGTTGCCCACAATTAAGTTATCAATCCGGTGTTGAGAGTTCCGAGATAGATCCAAGTCCAGAGGCTCAAATTGTCCGTAACCGGGGACACGGCTAATCGATTAGGTTATAACCCTCTGCAAAGGTTTGTACACTTTACCCGCAAGATTCGATCCCTCTCTTTACGTTCTCGCACTTCAGGGTGTTTGAGAACAAGATGACCGAAACATGGTCTTCCAAAGAGTTCCTCTGACCACTGTCCGGTACCCATCCAATCCTACCGTAGTTCTACATCTGCTAGCACCGCCCCAGCCAGAGTCACAACTAAGGTCAACCAAGCGAGCCCATAATGACTTGCGGTTGCACAGGTAAGCTTCCGGCGTGAAGTATTCTTCCGTCTCTTTGAGTCTGGTGAAGCTTTCCGCAAGATGTCATGGCGCTTCTCCATGCATCCCGCCAACCACTGGTTTCTCCAGGTGCCCACAACCGCCCTTCACCCAAGAGTGTGTATTGAATTCTTGTCTCGAGTCTTGAAGTCTTGAGGTCTTGAAGATGCAGTCCTTGCAGATTCCATCATGGGGTTGTCGACATTGACGAGAGTCCTCCTTCTTCACACCACTCTCGAACACTCATACCAAACCCGTCTACTACAGCGTAGCATTAGAATAAAATAACATCCGGGCTTGGTAACAGGGTGATGGGTTCCTACCTCATGCATACTACTCAACTACAAGAATTTCAATAACACTACTGAGGGGTGGTTGCAAAGGTGCCACTAAATGCAATAAAACATAGGTAAGAAAGCATGGTCAAAGTGAACTTGCCTTGTTGACGATCTTCAAAGACTAGGGTTTCAGAGTAGCAATCTTCGCACTCGGAAATTCTACCGAGGCAAACAATAACTATAATAAGCACATAGCATAACATAACATAACAAAGTAACACACCAAAACCAACAAAGCAAAACCCAAAGGAAAACTTAAAGAAAAAACAACTCAAAGTTTTCCTACTTCAAATAACAACAAAAATAGTTTTATATAACAAAATTTCTTAACATCATCTAATCATGGTTTTTGTTAACTAAACAGAAAATATTTCATTAAGCAACTAGGAGCAAAAAGAATTAAATAAAAATCTATTATGAAACTCCCGGAATAAGCAAAACAAGCTTTAATTCAAATCTGATCTAACTCAATTTTTATGAATCCAAACATAGACAAATTATATATTTTTGGAAACTACAAGAAAATTGTGATCTAACGCAAAAAGAATCAGCATCATTGGACTTCTAGATCAAAAGTTATAAGCTAAACAAGAACGGAACTAAATCTGTTACGGAAATAAATCTGAAAAATGAAAACGGAGTTACCTGTACGTGAGGCAGAGATGGCAGGAAGGAGACGGCGATGTGGAGGGCTGCTCCGGCGAGGGGGCGAGGTCGCCAAGCGAGGTGGGGGTGGCGGAGGAGGGGTCGGCACTTGGGAGGTGGCGCTGGGCGATGGGGAGGTTCCAGGAGAGCTCTGGTGAGCGTTTCTAGGCAGGAAAAGGAGGACGGTGGCGAGAAGGCTACGGGCAGGGAGGGGGCGTGGTGATGGGAAAAATGGAACGAGGAGAGGGGGGGTTTTATAGGCGGTCTCGGGAGGCGCTGGGATGGAAAGACGAGGGAGATCGGGAAGGTGGAGATTTCCTGTCTCCATGGACATGGAAAGCTTCTGTAACGTGAGAGGAAACAGAGGAAGGAGATGATCTCTTGTTGGGCTAGAATAGGAAAGTGCTTAATGGGCCAGCAGGTTTTCCTAATAAAACGATTCCATTCCTATTTTTAAAATTAGGAAACTAAAACAATAAAAAGGAAATCAAATCAATTCGAATAAAGAGTTTTATATACTAAAATTATCAGAAAAATAAAATGTAGATGATGAGCATTATTCCACGGCCAAAATAAAAACAAAAAATGTTTTCAGAAAATCCCTAAAGGCTTTATTTCTTTTTGCAAATAATTTTTAAATAAAACTTTGGTTTTCTTGGCTCAAATATTTTCAAAAATGCCCCTGATTTTGGAGGGTCATTTTCCTCCGCTCTTTCCTGCTTGCAAGAATTTATTTTTCGGGGTATTTCTCGGGGAAGAAAAATAGAGAAACAAGTGCAAATATTTGAAAGAATTAAATTGCAAAACTCCGTTCAAATTCTTTATAGTTGAAGAAGTCATGTCATCTTCTCTCATTGATTTTAATAGGATGAATTTGAATTTTCCGGAGAAGGGGAAAGTCATTTTATTCCCTCTCATTCAAAAGTTTTTGAAAAGGTTCAAATTTCACTCAAGTTTAATTCACTCAAGCAAACAAACAAACAATTCAATTAATTATATTAACATTCCAAAATTTAGAATTTTGGGATGTTACAAAGGTACTGTAATGAACTCATTCTTTATTTATATTGGTGTTAATCCTACTGTATTCCAACTTCTCTATGTTTTATAAACTATTTTACTAGCCATAGATTCATCAAAATAAGCAAACAACACACGAAAAACAGAATCTGTCAAAAACAGAACAGTCTGTAGTAATCTGTAACTGACGCAAACTTCTGGAACTCCAAAAAATCAGCCAAAATAGGAAGACCTAGGCAATTTTTTTATTGATCAGAAGCAATTGGAATAAATATTTTATCACGTTCTGGTGATTTTTAACAATTGTTTTCGTGAACAGAAAGTTTCTGGAAATTTCTGCAAGATCAAATAACTATCATCCAAGAAGATCCTATTGTCTTAACTTGGCACAAACACTAATTAAAACATAAAAAACATCTAACCAGAGGCTAGAACAAATATTTATTCCTAAACAGAAGCAAAAGACAAAAAACTAAAATAAAATTGGGTTGCCTCCCAACAAGCGCTATCGTTTAACGCCCCTAGCTAGGCATAAAAGCAAGGATAGATCTAGGTATTGCCATCTTTGGTTTTAGGGAAAAAGAGAGCAAACTTGTTACCGATGGAATTAATCTTTCTATTTTGACAAAGTACATGGCCATTAATGGTAGAAGAAAGAGTAAGTAAATTGCGGAAAGTGGCATCTAGGCTAGGGTTTATCTCTTTGATAGATTCGTTTTGGTAAGAAAGCAAAAGAGATGTGATTTCAACTTTCTCGTTAATGGGGTGCCCAAATATAGTTTTCATCTTTTCATAGGTATCTATAGGGTCCCCTTCAAGAAAACCCTCTTCAAAAATAGAATCCAAGACTTGTTTGAACGAAGCTGGCAACCCAACATAAAAGCTTTTTAAGTAAACCTCAATTTGGTATTGAGGTACATAGCTAGCACGGATCCTTAAGAGCCTATCCCAAGCATCTTTCAAAGATTCATCAAGTAAATAACGAAATATTCCAAAATCTTCTTCATCAAGATTTCTAAGGTTTTCATTGATAATCCCGGCAGGTTTTTCCATAGTGTTTTTATTTATGAGTTTAGATAAGATAGCAGGATTTTCTAAAGCGCTAAAACTCGGGAGTGAAACCCCAACTCTTTTTGGTTCTGACATGGCGAGGGAAAAGCAAACGAAAAGAGGCAAGCGGAAAAGAGGCGAACGGGAAAAGAGAGGGCGAATAAAATGGCAAGGGTGAAGTGGGGGAGAGGAAAACGAGAGGCAAATGGCAAATAATGTAATGCGGGAGATAAGGGATTGTGATGGGTACTTGGTATGTTGACTTTTCGTGACCTCCCGACAACGGCGCCAGAAACCCTTCTTGCTACCTCTTGAGCACTGCGTTGGTTTTCCCTTGAAGAGGAAAGGGTGATGCAACAAAGTAGCGTAAGTATTTCCCTCAGTTTTTGAGAACCAAGGTATCAATCCAGTAGGAGGCTACACGCGAGTCCCTCGTACCTGCACAATACAAATAAATCCTCGCAACCAACGCGATAAGGGGTTGTCAATCCCTTCATGGTTACTTACGAGAGTGAGATCTGATAGATATGATAGGATAATGTTTTTGGTACTTTTGTGATAAAGACGCAAAGTAAAATAAAAGCAAAGTAAAAAAGCAAAGGAAATAACTAAGTGTTGGAAGATTAATATGATGAAGATAGACCCTGGGGCCATAGATTTCACTAGTGGCTTCTCTCAAGAGCATAAGTATTTTACGGTGGGTGAGCAATTCTTGTTGAGCAATTGATGAATTGAGCATAGTTATGAGAATATCTAGGTATGATCATGTATATAGGCATCACGTCCGAGACAAGTAGACCGACTCCTGCCTGCATCTACTACTATTACTCCACTCATCGACCGCTATCCAGCATGCATCTAGAGTATTAAGTTCATGAAAAACAGAGTAACGCCTTAAGCAAGATGACATGATGTAGAGGGATAAATTCATGCAATATGATAAAACAACCCATCTTGTTATCCTCGATGGCAACAATACAATACGTGCCTTGCTGCCCCTCATCACACCGGGAAAGGACACCGCAAGATTAAACCCAAAGCTAAGCACTTCTCCCATTGCAAGAAAGATCAATCTAGTAGGCCAAACCAAACTGATAATTCGAAGAGACTTGCAAAGATAACCAATCATACATAAAAGAATTCAGAGAAGATTTGAATATTGTTCATAGATAATCTTGATCATAAACCCACAATTCATCGGTCTCAACAAACACACCGCAAAAAGAAGATTACATCGAATAGATCTCCACGAGAGAGGGGGAGAACATCGTATTGAGATCCAAAAAGAGAGAAGAAGCCATCTAGCTATTAACTATGGACCTGAAGGTCTGAATTAAACTACTCACACTTCATCGGGGAGGCTATGGTGTTGATGTAGAAGCCCTCTGTGATGGGTGCCCTCTCCGGTGGAGCTCCGGAACAGGCTCCAAGATGGGATCTCGTGGGTATAGAAGGTTGCGGCGGTGGAATTAGGTTTTTGGCTCCGTATCTGATCGTTTGGGGGTACGTAGGTATATATAGGAGTAAGGAGTACGTCGGTGGAGCAACAGGGGGCCCACAAGGGTGGAGGGCGCGCCCCCTACCTCGTGGCTTCCTCTTTTGTTTCTTGACGTAGGGTCCAAGTCTCCCGGATCATAGTCTTCCTAAACATCACGTTCCCGAGGGTTTCATTCCGTTTGGACTCCGTTTGATATTCTTTTCTTCGAAACTCTGAAATAGGCAAAAAACAGCAATTCTGGCCGGGCCTCCGGTTAATAGGTTAGTCCCAAAAATAATATAAAAGTGAATAATAAAGCCCAATATTTTCCAAAACAGTAGATAATATAGCATGGATCAATCAAAAATTATAGATACGTTGGAGACGTATCACCATCCCATGATGTCTGAGTAGATTTTCGTTGTCCTATCGGTGGTTGATGAATTGCTATGATTGATTTAATTTTCTTGTGGTTATGTTGCTGTCCTTTGGTGCCCATCATATGAGAGCGCGCGTGAATCACACCATAGGGTTAGTTGTATGTTGATAGGACTATGTATTGGAGGGCAAGAGTGACAGAAGCTTCTACCTAGCATAGAAATTTATGCATACGGGATTGAAGGGGGACCAATGTATCTTAATGTTATGGTTGGGTTTTACCTTAATGAACGTTAGTACTTGCGGATGCTTGCTAATAGTTCCAATCATAAGTGCATAGAATTCCAAGTCAGGGATGACATGCTAGCAGTGGCCTCTCCCACATAAAACTTGCGTAACTCTTCAACTCATAAATTGTTTAATTTCCCTTCATGCTTACCGAAGGATGATTGCTATGATGACTGTTATGATCGCGTTGATTCTCTTGAAATATCCCTTTTTTGATGATGCTTGCTATGCTTGTGGCCAAGATGCCAATATGAATTATGCTTATGGAGATGAACTTGCTATAGTTCCTTATGTTAAACATGAAATTTTTGCTATTGCACCCACGCATGATAGTCCTATTATCTTTTTGAGTTCTCCCGACTACACTATATCGGAGAAGTTTGCACTTATTCAGGATTATATTAATGGGTTCCTTTTACCGCTAAACATGATGATTTTGATAGATATAATATGCATGTGCTTGCTGCTCCTACTTGCAATTATTATGAGAGAGGAACTATATCTCCACCTCTCTATGTTTCCAACATGATAAAATTGCAAGAAACTGTTTATACAATGGCCTTTACTATGTGTGCATGAATTGTTCTTTTATGACATGCCGATGCATAGGAAGAGAGTTATACTTCGTAATTGCTTGATATATGTTGCTTTGTGCTCACTACTAAATGCCAAATCATTGCTAATTAAAATTGGCTTTGATATACCATGGGATCCGGGTGGATTCACTACTTGAGCACTATATGCCTAGCTTAATGGATTTAAAGAAAGCGCTGCCAGGGAGACAACCCGGAAGTTTTAGAGAGTCATTTATTTCTGTTGTGTGCTTTTATAAAGTTTAAAAACAAAAAACAAAGAGGGGAACCCAAAACTTTTCAAAAAGAAAAGTGAAAGTGAGATAGACGAGCATTGTGAAAGTGGGGGACGTCCTTGAACTTTGTTCATGCCCATGGAAACTTTGTGAATATTAATTACAGAAACTTTTCAACAAAAATAATTTTCCCCTTGTACAATTCCACTGTATTATAAAAATAATGTGCCAAGATTTGCCTTTAGGATGTTTACAATGCTTGTTGGTTTGTACAGTGCAGGACAGAAACTTTGGCTTTAGCGCGTGATTTTTAGTTTTTTACTGGAACGTAAAACGGTTCTGATTCTTTTTGCACAGTCTTTCTATACAAATTTTTTATTTTTCCTAATTTTGGAAAAAAAATTCAAGTATCATAAGTATGGTGAATGTTCAGATTATTACAGACTGTTCTGTTTTAGACAGATTCTGTTTTTTGATGCATAGTTTGCTTGTTTTGATGAAACTATCAATTTATATCAGTGGATTAAGCCATGAAAAAGTTATATTACAGCAGAAATAATGAAAAAACAAAATATGAATTGGTTTTCAACAATACTTAGAGTAGTGATTTGCTTTATTATACTAACGGATCTTACCGAGTTTTCTGTTGAAGTTTTGTGTGGATGAAGTGTTCGATGATTGAGGAGGTCTCGATGTGAGAAGAAGGAAGAGAGGCAAGAGCTCAAGCTTGGGGATGCCCAAGGCACACCAAGTAAATATTCAAGGAGACTCAAGCGTCTAAGCTTTGGGATGCCCCGGAAGGCATCCTATCTTTCTTCAACAAGTATCGGTATGTTTTCGGATTCGTTTCGTTCATGCGATATGTGCAATCTTGGAGCCTCTTTTGCATTTAGTTTTCATTTTTATTTTATGCACCATGCTGGTATGAGATAGTCCTTGGTTGATTTATAGAATGCTCTTTGCACTTCACTTATATCTTTTGAGTATGGCTTTATAGAATGCTTCATGTGCCTCACTTATATCATTTGAAGTTTGGATTGCCTGTTTCTCTTCACATAGCAAACCACAATTTGTAGAATGCTCTTTTGCTTCACTTATACTTGTTAGAGCATGGGCATATCTTTTTTAGAAAGAATTAAACTCTCTTTCTTCACTTATATCTATTTAGAGAGATGACATGAATTGGTCATTCACATGGTTAGTCATAAAATCCTACGTAAAACTTGTAGATCACTGCATATGATATGTTTGATTCCTTGCAATAGTTTTGCGATATAAAGATGGTGATATTAGAGTCATGCTAGTGGGTAGTTGTGGATTGTAGAAATACTTGTGTTGAAGTTTTTGACTCCCGTAGCATGCACGTATGGTGAACCGTTATGTGATGAAGTCGGAGCATGATTTATTTATTGATTGTCTTCCTTATGAGTGGCGGTCGGGACGAGCGATGGTATTTCCCTACCAATCTATCACCCTAGGAGCATGCGCGTAGTACTTTGTTTCGATGACTAATAGATTTTTGCAATAAGTATGTGAGTTCTTTATGACTAATGTTGAGTCCATGGATTATACGCACTCTCACCCTTCCATCATTGCTAGCCTCTTCGGTACCGTGCATTGCCCTTTCTCACCTCGAGAGTTGGTGCAAACTTCGCTGGTGCATCCAAACCCCGTGACATGATACACTCTGTCACACATAAGCCTCCTTATATCTTCCTCAAAACAGCCACCATACCTACCTATTATGGCATTTCCATAGCCATTCCGAGATATATTTCCATGCAACTTCCATCATCATCATATACATGACTTGAGCATCATTGTCATATTGCTTTGCATGATCGTAAGATAGCTAGCATGATGTTTTCATGGCTTGTCCGTTTTTTATGTCATTGCTATGCTAGATCATTGCACATCCCGGTACACCGCCGGAGGCATTCATATAGAGTCATATCTTTGTTCTGGTATCGAGTTGTAATATTGAGTTGTAAGTAAATAAAAGTGTGATGATCATCATCATTAGAACATTGTCCCATGTGAGGTTATCAAAATAAAAGAGGCCAAAGAAGCCCAAATAAAAAAAAGAGGCCAAATAAGCCCACCAAAAAAATAAAAAAAAAGAGAAAATAAAATAAAATGAGAGAAAAAGAGAGAAGGGGCAATGTTACTATCCTTTTACCACACTTGTGCTTCAGAGTAGCACCATGTTCTTCATATAGAGAGTCTCTTGAGTTATCACTTTCATATACTAGTGGGAATTTTCATAATAGAACTTGGCTTGTATATTCCAATGATGGGCTTCCTCAAATGCCCGAGGTCTTCATGAGCAAGCAAGTTGGATGCACGCCCACTTGGTTTCAGTTTGAGCTTTCATACACTTATAGCTCTTAGTGCATCCGTTGCATGGCAATCCCTACTCCTTGCATTGACATCAATTGATGGGCATCTCCATAGCCCATTGATTAGCCGCGTGATGTGAGACTTTCTCCCTTTTTGTCTTCTCCACACAACCTCCACCATCATATTCTATTCCACTTATAGTGCTATGTCCATGGCTCATGCTCATGTATTGCGTGAAAGTTGAAAAGGTTTGAGAACGTCAAAAGTATGAAACAATTGCTTGACTTGTCATTGGGGTTGCGCATGATTTGAATATTTTGTGTGGTGAAGATGGAGCATAGCGAGACCATATGATTTTGTAGGGATAACTTTCTTTGGCCATGTTATTTTGAAAAGACATGATTGCTTTATTAGTAGGCTTGAAGTATTATTGTTTTTATGTCAAATGATAGACTATTACCTTGAATCACTCGTGTCTTAATATTCATGCCATGATTAGATACATGATCAAGATTATGCTAGGTAGCATTCCACATCAAAAATTATCTTTTTTATCATTTACCTACTCGAGGACGAGCAGGAATTAAGATTGGGGATGCTGATACGTCTCCGTCGTATCTATAATTTTTGATTGTTCCATGCCAATATTATTCCCCTTTCATATACTTTTGGCAACTTTTTATACTATTTTTGGGAGTAACATATTGATCCAGTGCCCAGTGCCAGTTCCTGCTTGTTGCATGTTTTATGTTTTGCAGAAACCCCATATCAAACGGAATCCAAATGGAATAAAAACAGACGGAGAATATTTTTGGAATATTTGGAGAATATGGGAAGAAGAATCAACGCGAGACGGTGCCCGAGGTGGCCACGAGGCAGGGGGGTGCGCCTGCCCCCTGGGCGCGCCCCTGACCCTTGTGGGCCACCCGTAAGGTGGTTGCTGCTCTTCTTTGGCCGCAAGAGAGCTAATTTTTGGAGAAAAATCTGGGCAAAGGTTTCAATCCAATCGGAGTTACGGATCTCCATATATATACGAAACGGTGAAAGGGCAGAAAACGAGAGCGCGGAAACAGAGAGAGACAGAGAGACATATCCAATCTCGGAGGGGCTCTTGCCCCTCCCATGCCATGGAGGCCAAGGACCAGAGGGGAAACCCTTCTCCCATCTTGGGAGGAGGTCAAGGAATAAGAAGAAGAAGGGGCCCCCTCTCCCCTTCTCTTCCGGTGGCGCCGGAACGTTGCCGTGTCCACCATCATCATCACCGCGATCTTCACCAACACCTCCGCCATCTTCACCAACATCTCCATCACCTTCCCCCCTGTATCTACAACGTCCACTCTCCCGCAACCCGATGTACCCTCTACTTGAACATGGTACTTTATGCTTCATATTATTATCCAATGATGTGTTGCCATCCTATGATGTCTGAGTAGATTTTCGTTGTCCTATCGGTGGTTGATGAATTGCTATGATTGATTTAATTTGCTTGTGGTTATGTTACTGTCCTTTGGTTCCCATCATATGAGAGCGCGCGTGGATCACACCATAGGGTTAGTTGTATGTTGATAGGACTATGTATTGGAGGGCAAGAGTGACAGAAGTTTCTACCTAGCATAGAAATTGATGCATACGGGATTGAAGGGGGACCAATATATCTTAATGCTATGGTTGGGTTTTACCTTAATGAACGTTAGTAGTTGCGGATGCTTGCTAATAGTTCCAATCATAAGTGCATAGAATTCCAAGTCAGGGATGACATGCTAGCAGTGGCCTCTCCCACATAAAACTTGCTATCGGTCTAGTAAACTAGTCAATTGCTTAGGGACATTTTGGCAACTCCTGTTGGAAATATGCCCTAGAGGCAATAATAAATTAGTTATTATTATATTTCCTTGTTCACGATAATCGTTTATTATCCATGCTATAATTGTATTGATAGGAAACTCAGATACATGTGTGGATACATAGACAACACCATGTCCCTAGTAAGCCTCTATTGACTAGCTCGTTGATCAACAGATGGTTACGGTTTCCTAACCATGGACATTGGATGTCATTGATAACGGGATCACATCATTAGTAGAATGATGTGATGGACAAGACCCAATACTAAGCCTAGCACAAAGATCGTAGTTCGTATGCTAAAGCTTTTCTAATGTCAAGTATCTTTTCCTTAGACCATGAGATTGTGCAACTCCCGGATACCGTAGGAATGCTTTGGGTGTACCAAACGTCACAACGTAACTGGGTGACTATAAAGGTGCACTACAGGTATCTCCGAAAGTGTCATTGGGTTGGCACGAATCGAGATCTGGATTTGTCACTCCGTAAACGGAGAGGTATCTCTGGGCCCACTCGGTAGGACATCATCATAATGTGCAGAATGTGACCAAGGGGTTGATCACGGGATGATGTGTTACGGAACGAGTAAAGAGACTTGCGGAAACGAGATTGAACAAGGTATCGGGATACCGACGATCGAATCTCGGGCAAGTACAATACCGCTAGACAAAGGGAATTGTATACGGGATCAATTGAGTCCTTGACATCGTGGTTCATCCGATGAGATCATCGTGGAACATGTAGGAGCCAACATGGGTATCCAGATCCGCTGTTGGTTATTGACGGGAGAACGTCTCGGTCATGTCGCATGATTCCCGAACCCGTAGGGTCTACACTTAAGGTTCGATGATGCTAGGGTTATAAAGGAAGTTTGTATGTGGTTACGAATGTTGTTGGTCCGGATGAGATCCCGACGTCACGAGGAGTTCGGAATGGTCCGGAGGTAAAGATTTATATATGGAAAGTTGTTGTTCGGGTTAGGAAAAGTTCGGGTTTTTCGGTATTGTACCGGAAGCTTCGGAAGGTTCGGAGGATTCGGAGGGGTCCGGAGGTCCGGAAATTGTTCCACCACGTCCAATACAGTAGCATGGGCTGTGGGGGCGCCCTAGCCTTAATGGGCCAGGGGAACCAGCCCCCCCAAGGCCCATGCGCATGGGAGGGGGGAAACCCTAAGGGGGAGGGCCTCCACTTGACTTGGGAGGCACTCCTCCCCATCTTGGCCGCCCCCCAAGTCCCATCTAGGGCTGGCCGCACCCCTTGGGGTGGGAAACCCTAAAGGGGGCGCAGCCCCCCCTTTCCCCTATATATACTTGAGGTTTTAGGGCTGCCATACACATGAGTTCTCTCCCTCTTGGTGCAGCCCTGCCTCTCCTCCTCCTCCTCTCCCTTGGTGCTTGGCGAAGCCCTGCGGGATTGCCACGCTCCTCCACCACCACCACACCGTTGTGCTGCTGCTGGATGGAGTCTTCCTCAACCTCTCCCTCTCTCCTTGCTGGATCAAGGCGTGGGAGACGTCACCGGGCTGTACGTGTGTTGAACGCGGAGGTGCCGTCCGTTCGGCACTAGGATCTCCGGTGATTTGGATCACGACAGTCGACTCCTTCAACCCCGTTCTCATGAACGCTTCCGCTTAGCGATCTACAAGGGTATGTAGATGCACTCTCCTTCCCTCGTTGCTAGTTTCTCCATAGATAGATCTTGGTGACACGTGGGAAAATTTTGAATTTCTGCTCGTTCCCCAACAAAGGCATCATGAGCTAGGTCTATTGCGTAGATTCTTTGCACGAGTAGAACACAAAGTAGTTGTGGGCGTTGATTTTGTTCAATATGCTTACCGTTACTAGTCCAATCTTGTTTCGACGGTATTGTGGGATGAAGCGGCCGGACCGACCTTACACGCTCTTCGTGAGACAGGTTCCACCGATGACATGCACTTGGTGCATAAGGTGGCTAGCGGGTGCCGGTCTCTCCCACTTTAGTCGGAACGGATTCGATGAAAAGGGTCCTTATGAAGGGTAAATAGCAATTGACATATCACGTTGTGGTTTTGCGTAGGTAAGAAACGTTCTTGCTAGAAACCCAAAGCAGCCACGTAAAACATGCAAACAACAATTAGAGGACGTCTAACTTGTTTTTGCAGGTATGCTATGTGATGTGATATGGCCAAGAAGAATGTGATGAATGATATGTGATGTATGAGATTGATCATATTCTTGTAATAGGACTCACGACTTGCATGTCGATGAGTATGACAACCGCAGGAGCCATAGGAGTTGTCTTTATTTATTGTATGACCTGCGTGTCATTAAACAACGCCATGTAATTACTTTACTTTATTGCTAACCGGTAGCCATAGTAGTAGAAGTAATAGTTGGCGAGACAACTTCATGAAGACACGATGATGGAGATCATGATGATGGAGATCATGGTGTCATGCGGTGACGATGATGATCATGGAGCCCAAGATGGAGATCAATGGAGCTATATGATATTGGCCATATCATGTCACTACTATATAATTGCATGTGATGTTTATTATGTTTATGCATCTTTTTACTTAGAACGACGGTAGTAAATAAGATGATCCCTTACACAAATTTCAAGAAGTGTTCTCCCCGACCGTGCACCGTTGCTACAGTTCGTCGCTTCTAAGCACCACGTGATGATCGGGTGTGATGGATTCTTACGTTCACATACAACGGTGTAAGACAGATTTACACAGCAAAAACACTTGGGGTTAACTTGACGAGCCTAGCATGTGCAGACATGGCCTCGGAACACGAGACCGAAAGGTCGAGCATGAGTCGATAGTAGATACGATCAACATGAAGATGTTCACCGATGATGACTAGTCCGTCTCACGTGATGATCGGACACGGCCTAGTTGACTCGGATCATGTAATCACTTAGATGACCAGAGGGATGTCTATCGAGTGGGAGTTCATAAGATGAACTTAATTATCTTGAACATAGTCAAAAGACCTTTTGCAAATTATGTCGAAGCTCGCGCTTTAGTTCCACTGTTTAGATATGTTCCTAGAGAAAATATAGTTGAAAGTTGACGATGAGCGATTATGCGGACAGAGAAAGCTTATGTCCTTAATGCACCGCCGGTGTGCTGGACCTCGAACGTGGTCTGTGGATGTTGCGAGCATCTGACACACACGTTTTGATGACTACGTGATAGTTCGGTAATGTTCAACGGCTTAGAATTAAGGCACCAAAGACGTTTTGAAACGTCACGGAACATGTGAGATGTTCTGAGGGCTGAAATTGGGATTTCAGGCTCGTGCTCACGTCAAGAGGTATGAGACCTCCGACAAGTTTTCTAGCCTACAAACTAAGGGAGAAGATCTCAATCGTTGATCTTGTACTCAGATTGTCTGGGTACAACAATCACTTGAATCGAGTGGGAGTTAATCTTCCGATGAGATAGTGATGTTTCTCCAAAGACATTGCCACCAAGCTACTAGAGCTTCGTGATGAACTATAACATATCGTGGATAGATATGATGATCCTTGAAGTGTTCGCGATGTTTGACACCGCGAAAGTAGAAGTCAAGTAGGAGCATCAATTGTTGATGGTTGGTAAAACCACTAGTTTCAAGAAGGGCAAGGGCAACAAGGGATACTTCATCAAATGGCAAAACAGTTGCTGCTCTAGTGAAGAAACCCAAGGTTGAACCCAAACCCGAGACTAAGTGCTTCTGTAATGAGGGAACGGACACTGAAGCAAAACTACCCTAGATACTTGGTAGATGAGAAGGCTGGCAAGGTCAATAGAAGTATATTGGATATACGTTATGTTAATGTGTACTTTACTAGTACTCCTAGTAGCACCAGGGTATTAGATACCGGTTCGGTTGCTAAGTGTTAGTAACTCGAAATAAAAGCTACGGAATAAAAGGAGACTAGCTAAAGGTGAGCTGACGATATGTGTTGGAATTGTTTCCAAGGTTGATATGATCAAGCATCGCACGCTCCCTCTACCATCAAGATTGGTGTTAAACCAGAATTATTGTCATTTGGTGTTTGCGTTGAGCATAGACATGATTGGATTATATCTATCGCAATACGGTTATTCATTTAAGGAGAATAATGGTTACTCTATTTATTTGAATAATACCTTCGATGGTCTTGCACCTAAATAAATGGTTTATTGAATCTCGATCGTAGTGACACACATTTTCATGCCAAAAGTATAAAATAGTAATGATAGTACCACTTACTTGTGGCACTGCCATGTAAGTCATATTGGTGTAAAACGCATGAAGAAGCTCCATGTTGATGGATCTTTGGACTCACTCGTTTTTGAAAAGTTTGAGACATGCGAACCATGTCTATTGGTGTATACGCATGAAGAAACTCCATGCAGATGGATCGTTTGGACTCACTTGATTTTGAATCACTTGAGATATGCAAATCATACCACATGGGCAAGATGACTGAAAAACTTCGGTTTCAGTAAGATGAAACAAGATAGCAACTTGTTGGAAGTAACACATTTTGATATGTGCAGTCCAATGAGTGCCGAGGCATGCAGTGAATATCGTTATGTTCTTACTTCACAGATGATTCGAGTAGATGTTGAGTATATTTACTTGATGAAACACAAGTCTGAATTATTGAATGGTTCAAGTAATTTCAGAGTGAAGTTTAAGATCTTCGTGACAAGAGGATAGAATGTCTATGATATGATCATAGAGATGAATATCTGAGTTACGAGTTTTGGCACACAATTAAGACATTGTGCAAATTGTTTCACAATTAATACCGCCTGGAACACCATAGTGTGATGGTGTGTCCGAACATCATAGTTGCACCCTATTAGATATGGTGCGTACCAGGATGTCTCTTATCGAATTACCACTATCGTTCATGGGTTAGGCATTAGAGACAACCACATTCACTTTAAATAGGGCACCACGTAATTCCGTTGAGATGACACCGTATGAACTATGGTTTAGAGAAACCTAAGCTGTCGTTTCTTAAAAGTTTGGGGCTGCGATGCTTATGTGAAAAAGTTTTAGGTTGATAAGCTCGAACCCAAAGCGGATAAAATACATCTTCATAGGACACCCAAAACAGTTGGGTATACCTCCTAATTCAGATCCGAAAGCAATAGGGATTGTTTCTTGAATCAGGTCCTTTCTCGAGGAAATGTTTGTCTCGAAAAGTTGAGTGGGAGGATGGTGGAGACTTGATGAGGTTATTGAACCGTCACTTCAACTAGTGTGTAGCAGGGCACAGGAAGTTGTTCCCGTGGAACCTACACCAATTGAAGTAGAAGCTTATGATAATGATCATGAAGTTTCGGATCAAGTCACTAACGTACCTCATAGGGTGACAAGGATGAGTACTACTTCAGAGTGGTACGCAATCCTGTCTTGAAGGTCATGTTGCTAGACAACAATGAACCTACGAGCTATGGAGAAGCAATGGTGGGCCCAAATTTCGACAAATGGTTAGAAGCCATGAAATCCGAGATAGGATCCATGTATCAGAACAAAGCATGGACTTTGGTGGACTTGCACGATGATCGGCAAGCCATTGAGATGAATGGATCTTTAAGAAGAAGACGGATGTGGACGGTAATATCACCGTCTATGAAGCTCGACTTGTGGCGAAGAGTTTTTCACAAGTTCAAGGAGTTGACTGCGATGAGATTTTCTCATCCGTACGATGCTTAAGTCCGTCAGAATCATGTTAGCATTAGCTGCATTTATGAAATCTGGCAGATGGATGTCAAAACGAGTTTCCTTACCAGTTTTGTAAGGAAAGGTTGTATGTGATACAATTAGAAAATTTTTGTCAATCCTAAGGATGCTAAAAGGTATTCTAGCTCCAGCAATCCTTCTAAGGACTGGAGTAAGCATCTCGGAGTTGGAATATGCACTTTGATAGGATGATCAAAGATTTTGGGTTTATGCAAAGTTTATGAGAAACTTGTATTTCCAAAGAATTGAGTGGGAGCGCTACAGAATTTCTGATAAGTATATGTTGTTGACATATTGTTGATCAGAAATGATGTAGAATTTTTGGAAAGCATATAGGGTTATTTGAAAAGTGTTTTCAATAGAAAACCTGGATTAAGCTACTTGAACATTGAGCATCGAGATCTATAAGGATAGATCAAAATGCTTAATAATACTTTCAAATGAGCACATACCTTGACATGATCTTGAAGGTGTTCAAGATGGATCACCAAAGAAGGAGTTCTTGCCTGAGATGTAAGGTATGAAGTTAAGAGTTAAAGCTCGACCACGGCAGAAAAGAGAGAAAGGACGAAGGTCGTCCCTATGCTTCGTACATAGGCTCTATAGTATGCTATCTTGTGTACCGCACCGAAGTGTGCCTTGCCATGAGTCACAAGGGGTACAAGAATGATCCAGGAATGGATCATTGGACAGCGGTCAAAATTGTCCTTGGAGTAAATAAGGACATGTTTCTCGATTATGGAGGTGATAAAGAGTTCGGCGTAAAGGGTTACGTCGATGCAAGCTTTAACACCTATCCGAATGACTCTAAGTAGCAAACAGGATACGTATAGTGGAACAACCATTTGGAATAGCTCCAAGTGGGACGTGGAAGCAGCATTTATAATATGACCTAGAAATTTGCAAAGCACACACGGATCTGAAAGGTTCAGACCCGTTGACTAAACCCGTTGACTAAAACCTCTCTCACAAGCAAAACATGATCAAACCTCAGAACTCATTGAGCCTAAATCACATGATGATGTGAACTAGTTTACAGACACTAGTAAACTCTTTGGGTGTTGGTCACATGGCGATGTGACCTATCAGTGTTAATCACATGACGATGTGAACTAGATTATTGACTCTAGTGCAAGTGGGAGACTGTTGGAAATATGCCCTAGAGGCAATAATAAATTAGTTATTATTATATTTCCTTGTTCACGATAATCATTTATTATCCATGCTATAATTGTATTGATAGGAAACTCAGATACATGTGTGGATACATAGACAACACCATGTCCCTAGTAAGCCTCTATTGACTAGCTCGTTGATCAATAGATGGTTACGGTTTCCTAACCATGGACATTGGATGTCATTGATAACGGGATCACATCATTAGTAGAATGATGTGATGGACAAGACCCAATACTAAGCCTAGCACAAAGATCGTAGTTCGTATGCTAAAGCTTTTCTAATGTCAAGTATCTTTTCCTTAGACCATGAGATTGTGCAACTCCGGATACCGTAGGAATGCTTTGGGTGTACCAAACGTCACAACGAATCGGGTGACTATAAAGGTGCACTACAGGTATCTCCGAAAGTGTCATTGGGTTGGCACGAATCGAGATCGGATTTGTCACTCCGTAAACGGAGAGGTATCTCTGGGCCCACTCGGTAGGACATCATCATAATGTGCAGAATGTGACCAAGGGGTTGATCACGGGATGATGTGTTACGGAACGAGTAAAGAGACTTGCGGAAACGAGATTGAACAAGGTATCGGGATACCGACGATCGAATCTCGGGCAAGTACAATACCGCTAGACAAAGGGAATTGTATACGGGATCAATTGAGTCCTTGACATCGTGGTTCATCCGATGAGATCATCGTGGAACATGTAGAGCCAACATGGGTATCCAGATCCGCTGTTGGTTATTGACCGAGAACGCCTCGGTCATGTCGCATGATTCCCGAACCCGTAGGGTCTACACATTAAGGTTCGATGACGCTAGGGTTATAAAGGAAGTTTGTATGTGGTTACCGAATGTTGTTCGAGTCCGGATGAGATCCCGGACGTCACGAGGAGTTCGGAATGGTCCGGAGGTAAAGATTTATATATGGAAAGTTGTTGTTCGGGTTCCGGAAAAGTTCGGTTTTTACGGTATTGTACCGGAAGCTTCTGAAGGTTCCGGAGGATTCGGAGGGGTCCGGAGGTCCGGAAATTGTTCCACCACGTCCAATACAGTAGCATGGGCTGTAGGGGGCGCCCTAGCCTTAATGGGCCAGGGAACCAGCCCCCAAGGCCCATGCGCATGGGAGGGGGAAACCCTAAGGGGAGGGCTCCACTTGACTTGGGAGGCACTCCTCCCCATCTTGGCCGCCCCAAGTCCCATCTAGGGCTGGCCGCACCCCTGGGGTGGAAACCCTAAAGGGGCGCAGCCCCCTTTCCCTATATATACTTGAGGTTTTAGGGCTGCCATACACATGAGTTCTCTCCTCTTGGTGCAGCCCCGCCTCCTCCTCCTCCTCTCCCTTGGTGCTTGGCGGCCTGCGGGATTGCCACGCCTCCACCACCACCACGCCTGTGCTTCTGCTGGATGGAGTCTTCCTCAACCTCTCCTCTCTCCTTGCTGGATCAAGGCGTGGGAGACGCCACCGAGCTGTACGTGTGTTGAACGCGGAGGTGCCGTCTGCTCGCACTAGGATCTCCGTGATTTGGATCACGACAGTCGACTCCTTCAACCCCGTTCTCATGAACGCTTCCGCTTAGCGATCTACAAGGGTATGTAGATGCACTCTCCTTCCCTCGTTGCTAGTTTCTCCATAGATAGATCTTGGTGACACGTAGGAAAATTTTGAATTTCTGCTACGTTCCCCAACAACTCCTACCACCACTTTTCCACACTCGCTATATTTACTTTGTTGTGTCTTTATCTAAACAGCCCCTAGCTTTTATTTACGCGCTCTTTATTATCTTGCAAACCTATCCAAAAATACCTACAAAGTACTTCTAGTCTCATACTTGTTCTAGGTAAAGCGAACGCTAAGCGTGCATAGAGTTGTATCGGTGGTCGATAGAACTTGAGAGAATATTTGTTCTACCTTTAGCTCCTCATTGGGTTCGACACTCTTACTTATCGAAAGAGGCTACAATTGATCCCCTATACTTGTGGGTTATCAACCACCACGCCAGCGTATGGCCGCCCTGGCCTACCGAAACCCCTTCCATCGCTAGCGCGCGCTTCCCGCCTTGAACGGTCACCGTATCTCCAGAACGTCAATGCCGCATTCACTCGCCTTAACTGAAGGTGTAGTTGGTGTGCCACTGACATGCGAGCCAGATGCCCATTGGGCCCGCATGTCAGTGATACAGCGCACCTGCGGTTAAGTCACTGAAGTAGCGTCCGCATTCACGCCTGATGCGACCTCTCGCTGGCGCCGGCATTGCAGCAGCGCGACAGCCGAGAGAGCGCCACCCGCGCGGCATCCCGGTGCAAGCGACTGTTCCGCGTTAACGACAGCACAGCTATCCTTCCGTCCGCTGCCCACATTATTGACACGCGGCTGCCGACGAACCTACTCCGGCTCAGCGGTCCATCTGGCTGTCGCGGCTCATTGCCATTCACCTGCTATATTAACTTGAGCCCCAGCTCCCAGCCATAGCCAAAGACCCACACTCATTCTCCTCCGGTCCCTTCCTTCTGTCGGCACCACTCCAACCATGACCTCTCCGGGCGCCCAAAGCTCGTGGGACGTCTCGTCGCAGGAGCAGTTGAAGGACATCGGCGGCTCCGCCCCGGGCGTGCTCCAAAGCTCTCTTGGAAGTACTGTCGCTTGAGTAGGCGAAGAGATCGCTGCTCCCCCCCCGCCGCCTCCCCGCCACGACCATGAAGTCGGCGCGCATGCGCGGGCTCAGCCGGCAGTGAGGAAGAGTAGTACACGGTAGGTCGCTGTCGCTCTGGTCCCAAGAAGGCTACCGCTCCTCCACTCAGTCGACGCCAAGCTTGGTGAGATAAACATAGGCAGCCGATTAGCCGCTTGACGGCGACGTGGAGGCGGAAATCTTCAAAACCTTGTGCTCTGGAGGAGGAGGTTATCGAGGTGGATGAGGAGGAGGCAAAGGCAATGGCCGGCTTTCTTGGGTTCATGGCCGGACATGGTGGTCGGGCGCCGGCGATCATTTAGATTAGGTTTACAGTAGGTTTTAGTATGGTTTGTGCGAAATATGTAATGAATTTCGTCCAGTTTATAGGAAAAGCTTTCAAAATGTAATGAATTTCAGCTGGTTAATTTGAAATTTGCTTTGTTTGCACGAATTCCGTCCGGTTAGTTCATATAGTTGTCGAAAGGTATGCAGGCAGCATTGGATGGCATCCATCAGTGTCCTCGGACAGTGCCGATGTAAATTTGAGGGCCAGCGCTGGAGATGCCCTAACTATCATGTTATAATCGCTAACAATGCTCCATTATTTTTGCAGGGAACAGTTATCCTTCGATCAAAATCAGATCCGCCGTGTTTCGCACTCCTTCCACGTAAGAGTGTAGACTCTTGCTTACATAAAAATGGAGCAACTGGAAGACACTGTAGCACATCATATCACTCAAACTAGCCCGCCTAACGCGCGGGAAAGCACCGCCCTCGTCATTTTGTTCTGGATTTCTATGATCGATCGCATGAAAATGTTATGCTTTGCAAGTTCAAAAGGAAATAGCAGCACACTTACGACTCGTACGCGTCGCACCCCCAACAGTCCGGCTCGCACGCCGCTCACCAGAGGGGACACGCGTTGTCTCACATTTTCACTGACATGTGGGACTTGAATTAAACAAATCGTCGGTAGCCGAAATCTAATCACTCGGCGGGCGTCAACTGAGAAGGGAGAGACGGGGAAGGGAGAAGAGATCTCCTGCCTGCCGCGCATGGAACCAAGGAATATATATGTCGATAATGTGAGGTGGGCCATGTGGGAGTCCGGACCGCTTCCAAGCCCGCTTCTGACCGCCCTGGCCCACCAGAACCCCCCCCCCCCCACCACCTGTTGGGGAACGTAGTAATTTCAAAAAAATTCCTACGCACACGCAAGATCATGGTGATGGCATAGCAACGAGAGGGGAGAGTGTATGTCCACGTACCCTCGTAGACCGTAAGCGGAAGCGTTATAACAACGTGGTTGATGTAGTCGTACATCTTCACGATCCGACCGATCCAAGTACCGAACGCACGGCACCTCCGAGTTCAGCACACGTTCAGCTCGATGACGATCCCGGACTCGATCCAGCAAAGCGTCGGGATGAGTTCCACAAGACGACGGCATGGTGACGATGATGATGCTCCACCGGCGCAGGGCTTCGCCTAAGCTCCGCGACGATATGACTCTACCGGCGCAGGGCTTCACCTAAGCTCCGCGACGATATGACCGAAGTGGAATATGGTGGAGGGGGGCACCGCACACGGCTAAGGAACGATCCGTAGATCAACTTGTGTGTCATGGGGTGCCCCTGCCCCGTATATAAAGGAGCAAGGGGGAGGAGGCCGCCCTAGGAGGGCGCGCCAAGTGTGGAGTCCTACTAGGACTCCCTAGTCCTAGTAGGATTCCACCTCCCTTGTTGGAGTAGGAGAAGGGAAAGAGGGGAGAGGAATAAGGAAAGGGGCTGCCCCTTGTCCAATTCGGACCAGAGGGGGCGCAAGCCTCCTTCCTTTGGCCTCTCTCCTCTATTCCCGTATGGCCCAATAAGGCCCATATACTCCCGGCGAATTCCCGTAACTCTCCCACTCGAAAAATACCCAATCACTCGGAACCTTCCGAACTCCAATATAGTCGTCCAATATATCGATCTTTACGTCTCGACCATTTCGAGACTCCTCGTCATGTCCCCGATCTCATCCGGGACTCAAATCCTTCGTACATCAAAACTCATAAACTCATAATATAACTATCATCGAAACCTTGTTGCGTGCGGACCCTACGGGTTCGAGAACTATGTAGACATGACCTAGAACTATTCTTGGTCAATAACCAATAGCGGAACCTGGATGCTCATATTGGCTCCTACATATTCTACGAAGATCTTTATCGGTCAAACCGCATAACAACATACGTTGTTCCTTTGTCATCGGTATGTTACTTGCCCGAGATTCGATCATCGGTATCCAATACCTAGTTCAATCTCATTACCGGCAAGTCTCTTTACTCGCTATGTAATGCATCATTCCGTAACTAACTCATTAGCTACATTGCTTGCAAGGCTTATAGTGATGTGCATTACCGAGAGGGCCCAGAGATACGTCTCGACAATCGGAGTGACAAAACCTAATCTCAAATACGCCAACCCAACATGTACCTTTGGAGACACCTGTAGTACTCCTTTATAATCACCCGATTACGCCAGTGACGCTTGGTAGCACCCAAAGTGTTCCTCCGTAAACGGAGTTGCATAATCTCATAGTTACAGAACATGTATAAGTCATGAAGAAAGCAATAGCAATATACTAAACGATCAAGTGCTAGGCTAACGGAATGGGTCATGTCAATCACATCATTCTCCTAATGATGTGATCCCGTTAATCAAATGACAACTCATGTCTATGGCTAGGAAACTCAACCATCTTTGATTCAACGAGCTAGTCAAGTAGAGGCATACTAGTGACACTATGTTTGTCTATGTATTCACACATGTATTATGTTTCCGGTTAATACAATTCTAGCATGAATAATAAACATTTATCATGATATAAGGAAATAAATAATAACTTTATTATTGCCTCTAGGGCATATTTCCTTCAGTCTCCCACTTGCACTAGAGTCAATAATCTTGTTCACATCATCATGTGATTCAACACCAATATTCACATCTGTATGTGATAATACCATAGTTCACATCGTCATGTGATCAACACCCAAAGGGTTACTAGAGTCAATAATCTAGTTCACATCGTTATGTGATTAACAATCAAAGAGTACTAAGGTATGATCATGTTTTGCTCGTGAGAGAAGTTTAGTCAACGGGTCTGTCACATTCAGAGCCATATGTATTTTGCAAATATTCTATGTCTACAATGCTCTGCACGGAGCTACTCTAGCTAATTGCTCCCACTTTCAATATGTATCCAGATTGAGACTTAGAGTCATCTGGATCGGTGTAAAAGGCTTGCATCGATGTAATTCTTTACAACGGGCTCTTTATCACCTCCATAATCGAGAAATATTTCCTTAGTCCTCACTAAGGATGTTCTTGACCAATGTCCAGTGATCTACTCCTAGATCACTATTGTACCCCTTGCCAAATTCAGAGCAAGGTATACAATAGGTCCGTACATAGCATAGCATACTTTATAGAACCTGTGGTCGAGGCATAGGGAATGACTTTCATTCTCTTTTCTATTTTCTCGTCGTGGTCGGGATTTGAGTCTTACTCAATTTCACACGCTTGCAACACAGCAAGAACTTTTCTTTGACTGCTCCATTTTGAACTACTTCAAAATCTTGACAAGGTATGTACTTATTGACAAACTTATCAAGCGCCTTGATCTATCTCAATAGATCTTGATGCTCAATATGTAAGTAGCTTTACCGAGGTCTTTATTTTAAAGAACTCCTTTCAAATATTCCTTTATGCTTTCCGTAAAAATTATACATCATTTCGATCAACAATATGTTACTCACATATATTTATCAAAAAGGCGTAGTGCTCCCACTCACTTTATTGAAATACAGGCTTCACCGCAAGTCTCAGATAAAACTATATGCTTTGATCAACTTATCAAAGCGTGTATTCCAACTCGAGATGCTTGCACCAGTCCATAGATGGATCGCTGGAGCTTGCACATTTTGTTAGCTCCTTTAAGATTGACAAAACCTTCTGGTTGCATCATATACAACTCTTCTTTAATAAATCCATTAAAGAATGTTGTTTTGACATCCATTTGCCAGATTTCATAAAATGTGGCAATTTTTAACATGATTCGGACAGAATTAAGCATCGCTACAGTTGAGAAAATCTCATTGTAGTCAACACCTTGAACTTGTCAAAAACCTTTTTGTGACAAGTCGAGCTTTGTAGATAGTAACACTACTATCAGTGTCCGTCTTCCTCTTGAAGATCCATTTATTTAATTTGACTTGCTGATCATCGAGCATGTCAACCAAAGTCCCCACTTTGTTCTTATATATGGATCCTATCTCAGATTTTATGGCCTCAAGCCATTTCGCGGAATCTGGGCTCATCATCGCTTCCTCATAGTTCGTAGGTTCATCATGGTCTAATAACATGACTTCTAGAATAGGATTACCGTACCACATTGGTGCGGATCTTATTTTGGAAGACCTACGAGGTTCGGTAGTAACTTGATCTGAAGCTTCATGATCATCATCATTAGCTTCCTCACTGATTGGTGTAGGAATCACAGGAACTGATTTCTGTGATGAACTACTTTCCAATTCGGGACAAGGTACAATTACCTTATCAAGCTCTACTTTCCTCCTACTGACTTCTTTCGAGAGAAACTTCTTCTCTAGAAAGGATCCATCTTAGCAACGAATAAATTGCCTTCGGATCTGTGATAGAATGTGTACCCAATAGTTACCTTTGGGTATTCTATGAAGACGCACTTTTCCGATTTGGGTTCGAGCTTATCAGGTTGAAACCTTTTCATATGAGCATCGCAACTCCAAGCTTTAAGAAACGACAGCTTAGGTTTACTGCTAAACCATAGTTCACACGGTGTCATCTCAACGGATTTAGATGGTGCCCTATTAAACGTGAATGCAGCTGTCTCTAATGCATAACCCCAAAACAATAGTGGTAAATCGGTAAGATACATCATAGATCGCACCATATCCAATAAAGTCTTGATACTGACGTTCGGACACACCATTAAGTTGTGGTGTTCCATGTGGCGTGAGCTGTGAAACTATTTCACTTTGTTTTAATTGAAGACCAAACTCAGAACTCAAATATTCATCTCCACGATCAGATCGAGAAACTTTATTTTCTTGTTACGATGATTTTCCACCTCACTCTGAAATTCTTTGAACTTTTCAACTATTTCAGACTTATGTTTCATCAAGAAGATATACGCATATCTGCTCAAATCATCTGTGAAGGTCGAAAATAATGATACTTGCCACGGGCATCAACACTCATTGGATCGCATACATCAAGATGTATTATTTCCAACAAGTTTGTTGCTCGCTCCATTGTTCAAGAACGGAGTTTTAGTCATCTCGCCCAAAGGCACGGTTCGCAAGCATCAAATGATTCATAACCAAGTGATTCTGAAAATCCATCTTTATGGAGTTTCTTCATGTGCTTTACAATCGATATGACCCAAACGGCAGTGCCACAAATAAGTTGCACTATCATTATTAACTTTGCATCTTTCGGCATCAATATTATGAATATGTGTATCACTACGATCGAGATCCAACAAACTATTTTCATTGGGTGTATGACCATTGAAGGTTTTATTCATGTAAACAGAATAACAATTATTCTTTAACTTTAAATGAATAACCGTTTTGCAATAAACATGATCAAATCATATTCATGCTCAACGCAAACGCCAAATAACATTTATTTAGGTTCAACACTAATCCCGAGAGTATAGGGAGTGTGCGATGATGATCATATCAATCTTGGAACTACTTCCAACACTCATCGTCACTTCCCCTTCAACTAGTCTCTATTTATTCTGTAACTCCTGTTTGGAGTTACTAATCTTAGCAACCGAACGAGTATCAAATACTCAGGGGCTACTATAAACACTAGTAAGGCACACATCGATAACTTGTATATCAAATATACCCTTGTTTACTTTGCCATCCTTCTTATCCACCAAATATTCGTGGCATTTCCGCTTCAAAGGACCATTTCCTTTGCAAAGTAAGCACTCTGTTTCGTGCTTTGGTCCAGCTTTGGGCTTCTTCGCAGGAGTGACAACTTACTTGTCTTTCTACTTGAAGTTCCCTTTCTTTCCCTTTGCCCTTCTCTTGAAACCAGTGGTCTTTTCAATCATCAACACTTGATGCTCTTTCTTGATTTCTACCTTCGTCAATTTCAACATCACGAAGAGCTCGGGAATCGTTTTCGTCATCCCTTGCATACTGTAGTTCATCACGAAGTTCTAGTAACTTAGTGATGGTGACTAGAGAGTTCTGTCAATCACTATCTTATCTGGAAGATTAACTCCACTTGATTCAAGCGATTAAAGTACCTGCATAATCTGAGCACATGCTCACTAGTTGAGCGATTCTCCTCCATCTTTTAGCTATAGAACTTGTTGGAGACTTCATATCTCTCAACTCGGGTATTTGCTTGAAGTATTAACTTCAACTCCTGGAACATCTCATATGGTCCATGACGCTCAAAACGCCTTTGAAGTCCCGATTCTAAGCCGTTAAGTATGGTGCACTAAACTATCAAGTAGTCATCATTTTGAGCTAGCCAAACGCTCATAACGCCGCATCCGCTCCCTGCAACAGGTCTATCACCTAGCGGTGCATTAAGAACATAATTCTTCTGTGCAGCAATGAGGATAAACCTCCGATCACGGATCCAATCCGCATCATTGCTACTAACATTTTTCAATACAATTTTCTCTAGGAACACATATAAAAAACATAGGGAAGCAACAACGCGAGCTTATTGATCTACAACATAATTTGCAAAATACTACCAGGACTAAGTTCATGATAAATTAAAGTTCAATTAATCATATTACTTAAGAACTCCCACTTAGATAGACATCCCTCTATTCTTCTAAGTGATTGTGTGATCCATATTAACTACACCATGTCCGATCGTCACGTGAGATGGAGTAGTTTCAACGGTGAACATCAATATGTTGATCATATCTACTATATGATTCACGCTCGACCTTTCGGTCTCCATGTTCCGAGGCCATATCTGTTATATGCTAGGCTCGTCAAGTTTAACTCGAGTATTCGCGCGTGCGCAACTGTTTTGCACCCGTTGTATTTGAACGTAGAGCCTATCACACCCGATCATCACGTGGTGTCTCAAAGACGAAGAACTTTCACAACGGTGCATACTCGGGGAGAACACTTCTTGATAATTTTAGTGAGAGATCATCT
Source organism: Aegilops longissima (assembly GCA_021605205.1). Lineage (NCBI taxonomy): Eukaryota > Viridiplantae > Streptophyta > Magnoliopsida > Poales > Poaceae > Aegilops > Aegilops longissima. The sequence continues at coordinate 373,429,289 of CM038680.1, read as the reverse complement.
TATAATGCTACCGTCAATCAAAGCAAGATAAGATGCATAAAGGATAAGCATCACATGCAATCAATATAAGTGATATGATATGGCCATCATCATCTTGTGCTTATGATCTCCATCTCGAAGCACCGCCATGATCACCATCGCCACCGGTAGCGACACCTTGATCTCCATCGTAGCATCGTTGTCGCCTCGCCAACTATTGCTTCTCGACTATCGCTACCGCTTAGTGATAAAGTAAAGCAATTACATGGCTTTTGCATTTCATACAATAAAGCGACAACCATATGGCTCCTGCCAGCTGCCGATAACTTGGTTACAAAACATGATCATCTCATACAATAAAATATAGCATCACGTCTTGACCATATCACATCACAACATGCCCTGCAAAAACAAGTTAGACGTCCTCTACTTTGTTGTTGCAAGTTTTACGTGGCTGCTACGGGCTGAGCAAGAACCGTTCTTACCTACGCATCAAAACCACAACGATAGTTTGTCAAGTTGGTGCTGTTTTAACCTTCGCAAGGACCGGGCGTAGCCACACTCGGTTCAACTAAAGTGAGAGAGACAGACACCCGCCGGTCACCTTTAAGCAACGAGTGCTCGAAGCGGTGAAACCAGTCTCGCGTAAGCGTACGCGTAATGTCGGTCCGGCCGCTTCATCTCACAATACCGCCAACCAAAGTATGACATGCTGGTAAGCAGATGACTTATATCGCCCACAACTCACTTGTGTTCTACTCGTGCATATGACATCAACGCATAAAACCTGGCTCGATACCACTGTTGGGGAACGAGTAATTTCAAAAATTTCCCTCGCACACGCAAGATCATGGTGATGGCATAGCAACGAGAGGAGAGTGTATGTCCACGCACTCGTGAGACCGTAAGCGGAAGCGTTATAACAACGTGGTTGATGTAGTCGTCGTCTTCACGATCCGACCGATCCAAGTACCGAACGCACGGCACCTCCGAGTTCAGCACACGTTCAGCTCGATGACGATCCCCGGACTCCGATCCAGCAAAGCGTCGGGGATGAGTTCCATCAACCGACGGCGTGGTGGCGATGATGATGCTCCACCGCGCAGGGCTTCGCCTATGCTCCGCGACGATATGACTCTACCGCGCAGGGCTTCACCTAAGCTCATGACGATATGACCAAGTGGAATATGGTGGAGGGGCACCGCACACGGCTAAGGAACGATCCGTAGATCAACTTGTGTGTCATGGGTGCCCCTTGCCCCATATATAAAGGAGCAAGGGGAGGAGGCCGGCCCTAGGAGGCGCGCCAAGTGTGGAGTCCTACTAGGACTCCTAGTCCTAGTAGGATTCCACCTCCCTTGTTGGAGTAGGAGAAGGGAAAGAGGGGAGAGGAATAAGGAAGGGGGCTGCCCCCCTTGTCCAATTCGGACCAGAGGGGGCGCAGCCTCCTTCCTTTGGCCTCTCTCCTCTATTCCCGTATGGCCCAATAAGGCCCATATACTCCCGGCGAATTCCGTAACTCTCCCACTCGAAAATACCGAATCACTCGGAACCTTTCCAACTCCGAATATAGTCGTCCAATATATCGATCTTTACGTTTGACCATTTCGAGACTCCTCGTCATGTCCCCGATCTCATCCGGGACTCAAATCCTTCGGTACATCAAAACTCATAAACTCATAGTATAACCATCATCGAAACCTTAAGCGTGCGGACCCTACGGGTTCGAGAACTATGTAGACATGACCTAGAACTATTCTTGGTCAATAACCAATAGCGGAACCTGGATGCTCATATTGGCTCCTACATATTCTACGAAGATCTTTATCGGTCAAACCGCATAACAACATACGTTGTTCCCTTTGTCATCGGTATGTTACTTGCCCGAGATTCGATCGTCGGTATCCAATACCTAGTTCAATCTCATTACCGCAAGTCTCTTTACTCGCTATGTAATGCATCATTCCGTAACTAACTCATTAGCTACATTGCTTGCAAGGCTTATAGTGATGTGCATTACCGAGAGGGCCGTAGATACCTCTCGACAATCGGAGTGACAAAACCTAATCTCAAATACGCCAACCCAACATGTACCTTTGGAGACACCTGTAGTACTCCTTTATAATCACCCAGATTCGCTGTGACGTTTGGTAGCACCAAAGTGTTCCTCCGTAAACGGAGTTGCATAATCTCATAGTTACGGAACATGTATAAGTCATGAAGAAAGCAATAGCAATATACTAAACGATCAAGTGCTAGGCTAACGGAATGGGTCATGTCAATCACATCATTCTCCTAATGATGTGATCCCGTTAATCAAATGACAACTCATGTCTATGGCTAGGAAACTCAACCACCTTTGATTCAACGAGCTAGTCAAGTAGAGGCATACTAGTGACACTATGTTTGTCTATGTATTCACACATGTATTATGTTTCCGGTTAATACAATTCTAGCATGAATAATAAACATTTATCATGATATAAGGAAATAAATAATAACTTTATTATTGCCTCTAGGGCATATTTCCTTCACCACCCCCCGCGCGCTCCCCCTCAGGGCATATGTAACGCAATGTATAGTGTGTTAAAACAAACGCAACGTATAGCTATGGCATGCAGCCTCTAAGGTGGAGCCCATATGTAACATAAAATATTTACTCTCTCCAACCATCTCAGGCCAAATCTGAAAAAATATATGTACTATAGGGATTGTAAGTAGGGCCAGGGAATTATTTTAGTGCAAAGAAATGGCTTAGAGGAAGCCTCTTGTGTTAGAGGCGACGCTAGAGAATTTTCCCTAGAGGCTTGGTCCAGCAGTGTATACCGACAACCTCTAAGGGCTTAGAGGCAGGTCTATAGCCAGCAGAATGATACATTGTGGATGCTGTCAGACGCCAGCTTCCCGCGTTCATAGCAAGTAGTACCATGGTTGATAACTGTACCATGGTTGATAAGATAGTCTTATCATAAGTCTTGCATGTAATTTAGAGATGAACAAAAAACATGTGTATGATGGATCATCTCTTAGCCTCATCTTCAATAACTAGTTATTCCTAAAAACATGTGAAACGTATTGTGCTAAGAGATCATCTCTTGTCTTCTCTTAAATAAGAGAAGACAAGCCTTTTCTATGATTTCTCTTTCCTCCACCTCATCATTTATCCTATGTGGCATCCCTACAATAGAACCATTGTACATGCCCTAATCCCGCTTAGGCTAGTCATAGTGGGGAGTAACTTAGACTAGTAACATGCATATGTTACTAGTCTATGTTACTACATTCATAGTGGGGAGTAACATATGTATAGTATCATGCAAGCCATCATTTATTAAGACGTAGACTCATTTTGTCTTGGGATGCGTTATGTTACCGTAACATATTATGTTACTCCAAACACCTCTCTCCTCATTAACTATATACCACATAAGCAAACTTTTCTTGAAGTGTGTTATGTTACTTGCTAAGTTACTCCCACTATGACCAGCCTTATGTGGAGGAGAGAGAGGCATTGACAAAGTCAAGGAGTGGGATCTGCAGGAGCCCGTCTCTACACGTGCTCCTAGGTATAAAAAACTAATTATATAAAAAAGAGGCATAAAAAAACAATTGTGTCTAAAAAAAGAAAGGTAAAAAACATTTGAGAGGAAATAGATAGAGAGAAAGTGAGAAACAGTTGTAACCTTATAGCCAACCTTATAGTCAACACTATGGTAGTATTACATGAGGAAGGAGGGAGTGGTGCACATGCCAAGTTCACTGGGTTGCCGTGTTTCACAGTCCTCCGTCGTAATAGTGGAGACAATAGCTTTCACCAAAAATAAACAATGAATACTCATTGCTCGTCGACTATATCATAAAGAATACTTTCATTCGCCGACATGTGGGACGTCGACCATCCTGGTCCACCTGCCATGCACAAAATTATCCTGGTCCACCCCGGTCGTAGCGCAGGCCCAACCTTTCCTACTGTAATTTTGTCGGATGAAGGAGCCATCATGACTTCGTTGAATTCCGCTTCTTCAAGAAAACTTATTGTACCCGCAGTACTGCTACCACACGCGAAGACTAGATGACACTGTACCATGTCGTATCACTGAAACCCACTAGGCCGAACTAGCCCGCCTAGGATTTGTACTCCCTCTGTTTCTGTCCTCCTTTGGTTCATAGGATAGACATTTTATAGGAATAGAAAAATCATAGGAAGTGAGATGACATGCATCTCAATTCCTGTAGAGGAAGAGATGTCATTTGGTGCATAGGATAGGAATTTTTCCATTGAGTCTAGGCTAATGTTTTTTCCCTCCAAATTGTGAAGGATTGATTCCTACCCTACATAGGAATAGGAATCCATTCCTACAAACCAAAGGGCTTCAAAGGAATTTTTCCTTTGCAAATCCTATCCTATAGAATTCCTATAAAATACATACAAACCAAAGGAGGCCGAATGTATCCGTGTCGACTATTGTCTGATCGATCGCTAAGCCTACAATTTTAGGAGCTTGGGCTATTGGCCGATCAACGACGGATCAGTATATGCGTACCACGAGCTCATCAGCCCCAATGTCTCTCTTCAATGAGTGTTTTGCAAGTACTATAGCTCACATAGTAGCAGCCTACTAACACCAAGAATCATCAAACAAGCCCTGCTGATATGATAAACAGTTCAAACTTACATCTAAGAGTGCCATATATTACATCAAAAGCTAGTGAGGATACATCTGTTTCCACAACTTGGAGAGGGTTCGCATGATTCACTATCAAACAAAAGTAGCAAGTACCGCCCACACAAGACAGTGCACTAGCCCTAAGATGGTTTGATAACATGCATCGTTCTGGTAATTAGACACAATGCAAACTACCCTGAAGGATTAGCGCGACCAACTACTTCTTGTCATCGATCTCTCGGGCAATGAGCACAGCATGGACAGCGGCATGGGAATCGATCTCCGGGGCGATGTCCACCGCAACATCGGAATCGATCCCTGGGGCGACGTCCACAGGATGGACAGCGGCATCTGAATCAATCTCCGGGGCGATGTCAACAGGACAGACCGCGACATCAAAAACGATCTCTGGGGCGTTGTCCACAGGATGGGCCACGACATCAGAATCATCAAGGACGTCCACTGGCACCTGCACAACCCTAACATATTAGCAAGCACATTGCAAATAATCAAAAACCACAACTATGGTAAGCCAATATTTTTTACCTTGTGCAGCTCACCGGGGGATCCCATCCCTCCGGGGGCCATCTCCTCGTCCTCGATGGGGGCCATCACCTTGTCAGGGGAATACTACTTCTCAACGGCGACTATCTCATCAAACTCGGCCTTGAGCCTCGCATAGGTGGCCATTAGAGTTTTTGGGGTAGGCACGGTGGGGCCCTTGTTGTTCTTCCAACTTTCTTTGAGGAGTTTGTCCACCAATGTCGTCAACTCTTTGGCCAGTGCTTGTTTCTTGGAGTTCTTCGTCTCCATGGGTTGGCCCGCCAACATGATCAACTCGTTGGTCGGTGCTCGCTTCCTGGAGAGTTGCCCTAGTGCTCCAGGATCCATCAATGAACTAACAAACAAAAAGCAATCGAAAGGAAACCACAATCGCAATGAAAACGGGAAAAGAATAGGCTGTGAGAATTGGTCGGTGCTTCGCAATAAGAAGATTCTTGGAATGAAAATATAGTAGCATCAATGATTCACCTACCTTTCCTTCCTTCGTATAGAAGAAAAATGGCAGAAGTGAGTAGCCTGGAGTGAGGTTTTCTTCAACAAAGGGGAGAAAGGGCTTCAATGAGAATTCCCGTGAAATGATGGTTGCTTCGTCCAGTCCAACTTCGAGGCCACTTCGAAGCCACTTTACCACTGCTGGTAAAGGTGTGGGTTTTGTGATATGACGGGTCATGACGGCCACACCGGGATGACCGTTGAGTCTCGACTGTAGCACCTCGCTGTGATTTGGTGGATGGCATGCGGGCCTGGATGCTTTGTGATATGCTTTGATGCTTTGATGTTTGGTAGGGTGTATGAAGGGTGCATGAGTTCACACTAGCTTAACACTAGGAGCATGCATGAGAAGAGAATGCATGAAAAGGGGTGCTGGGATGAGCATGCACGAAGAGGGAACAGCTATGCTGAGATGAGAATGCAACCAAACACACTGTGGCGAGCGTTCGCAACTGCCAAGTTCGGGTTGCGCTTGGCTCTAAGCCTCTTCGAGAAGACAAACAATGATGTTACTACTATTTTACAGTATCAAATCCACTGCTGCATGTCCGTCCACCGCGTGCGGGAGGGATAGCTTGTTGTATACTCTATATTTGCTGCAACCTCTAACATTTACCCCACCACAAATTAAAATATATATTCCTGTCTTGACCAGATGAGCGTGCAAACTACAATCACCAGGATGACAGGTAGGGCCAGAAGATTATTTTAATAAAAAAGCATGGAGCCGACCCCAACGATTTTAAGCTTATAGGCACGGTACACGCTATCCTAGACTACTCTACACATGAAACTGCCACACGAGCGTCCGGACTGCGCTTGGCTCTTCGCCTCTTTGGGAAGTCAAACAATGATGGAGTACTACTGCAGTGGAGGAGTACTACAGTATGCTTCTGGCCATCTAACACCGATTAAACTGCTGCATGTCCATCGTGTGCGGGAGGGAGAGCGTGTAGCAACGAAAGCTTCTCCTAGTCCTGCCAGCCACCATGCTCACGGGCGAGGGAGGGACGCAGCTTCATTGACTTACTGCTCCTTCCTTTGTGTGTATGACAGGTGGGCCCAATAGGTGGGTGGCCCACCTGTCATGCAGCCAAAGGCAGGTGCGGTTAAGGCGAGAGGGTGTTGTAGTAATCAAACTTCTCGGTCTTGTATGAGTTGACGCGACACATCAAAGCACCGCACTCGATATATTTCAATAATTTGTGTTTACCGATGCATTAATTACAATGCATGCATGCATGCCGTGACTCTCCTTTTGATACTTGCATGTGTTGATTTAATGCACCTTGCCAAATTTTGACTATAAATTTAATTAACCAAATGTTCATGCATGTCACAAAAAATTACATAATTGAAAACTATGTTCAAATACTAATCAAAAGATGATAATTTTTGTTAACATGCACTAACATTTTGTCATTTAAATCTTTGGTCAAAATTTAGCACCAATTACAAAGGGGCCCAATAAATATTGTACTCTCACATTTTATTTTCAGGATACTCCCACATAGAAAATATAAGTAATAATGCATGTTGGGGCAGCCCACGTTTCCGATAATTTTAGCCGTGGGCTTGTTCACAAATTTTACGAGGGGGTGGTTGTTCATTTAATGGAGGGTCTTGTACTAGACTTGAACGATACAAAGTGCAACCTAGCACACCGTAACACCACTTGGAATAAGCGGGTAGCTATCTCAAAAAACAATCAACAACTCAAAAAAATGGTGACCTGGCACGTACACAATTTTAAACGATTGTTTTGATGGAGTGAAAAAGGAAAACTACCCCACTACCTATATATAGGCCGGAGCCTTCGCGCTTGCTTGCTAGGGTTGCTCTATTCACACACTCTCATCCTCTCCAGATCTAAACAAGATAGCGGTGGTAAAACTGTCTTTCTCCCTTCAAAAAACACTGTCTTTCTATCCTCACCGCTGGTTACAGATCCGGACGTATCCCCCTCCGCCGGTGAAGGGGAGGAGGGGCAGTGTTTAGGCCGTCTTCGACGGTGAGGGAGGAGACCCACTGCCGGCCGCACCATTATCTCTGGCCGAGCACCGGCACGGGAGGTCCTCCGAACCCTTCGTCGTTGCCCTAGTGTGGGCGGATCCGGCCTCCCGCCGCCCACCTATCCACATCTCGATGACCTTCAGGAATATCTTCCTTCGAAACCGCCCTAGCTCTACTTCCCCAGCTCGCTACGTCGCTGCATGTGCATCATTTTCTACCTCTCAGTCCCTCTCGATCGGATGGTCAAACGACACATATTTTTTTGTTCTACTAGCAAGATGACATGCGTTGCACGGAACATCAAGATCTTGTGGGAGAAAAGGATGAACGAGGGAAGGCCTTATCTGCAAATGTGGAGAGGAGTGCAGGTAAATTTCCATAGTTTCCTTCCTATCCGTTAGATATAGATCGGACGACCTATATTGCAGGATGGCAGGCACACCATCATCACCAACTATGCTTTTTATAAGAGTAGAGATTGTTAGAGGTAAAGCTACTTCATGGAGTCGAATCTTGTACTTAGTTCAAACAAGAAATAAAGTGGGGGTGGGGGAATTTAGTATGTGCATCGGACTTGGTACAAACAGGAAGGATAGGTGGTGAAAGTAGTACAGACTGGTCATCCAACCGGTCTCTTGGTCGAAAAGGGAAATATAGGGGAAACGTTGTACACAGTAGTATGACCAGGACTAGATTTTCTATCCACACATAAGATTGATGCATGCATAATTATGATGCAGAGGCCGGGGGCACGCCTCCATTTCCAAAAAAACACATAGGAGTAGGTGGCTAGAGTGAACAAAAATGGGATCAACCCAGATATGTTTCTTGGATGTTTGTTTCTCGGGGCAACAAACTATGAATCACCACTTTATGCCCCGGTTTAGGTACATGGTGCTGGATTGCTGGTGCACCCACTGTCCCATGCCCTTATACCAAATATTTAGTTGTTCTTAATCCAATGCCCCTGGTGAAATGAAGCCATGCCACTGTTTTCTTTTTTGACCAGGAACAGTAGGAAAGGCTCCTACTGTGTTACTATATTATAATAATAATAATGTTGTACAATGGGTATTTACATGATGGGGGGGGGGAGATATAAGTTGCCAACTTTGTGGCAAGTAGCACTAAGAAAAACAAAAAGAAGCCACTAAAGGGAGTGCACAAGGTTCAGCACAAGGAGCCTATGCTCCTCCTTGACTCTATGTTGAAGAAGCCCAAAGTCTCTCTTGAATCTGTCCAGCCAGGAGGTTAGTGAGGGTGTTATTGCTCGGAAATGCTTGTTATTCCTTTCCTTCCAAATACTCCAGGCTGCCACAATGAATTTCTCAAGGAACAGAGGGGTGGGATGAGAGTTTCTGTGATCTTCAACAGCTTGTATTCGGCCAAGGAAAGGTTCCCAATGAAGCCCAAGTTTGGCCCAACAGAGTTTACTGAAAGTGCATGTGAAGATCATGTGTTCCACCGTTTCTCAATGTTCAAACCACATAGGAGGCAGTTGTGGTCATCTCCAATGTTGTAGTGCCTCCGTTTCAACATGTTCTGCGTATTGAGCCTGTCATGGAAGAGCAACCAAGCAAAGACTTTCAACTTCATCGTGCATTTTGAATCCCAAATCCATCCAAATATCTGCTGCACATGGACATCTTTGAAGAAGAATTTGTAGTAGTCTGTTGATTTGTAGATGGTTTTACCCCATGTGTAGTGCCAAATATCCGTGGAAGACGAGGCTGGTTGTAGATGAGCCATAATAATCTGTAAGTCTCTAACCTCCCCAAGGGCTTGAGGGGTCAAGGGTAGGTGAAACGTTTCTTCCAGCGAAGTTATTCCCAGGAACTTTTTGACCGAAACATCCTCATCGAGAGAGTGAGAGAAGGCCCTAGGATGGGAGTCTTGAAGAATTTGCCCTGACCATAGATCTTTCCAAAACAAAGCCGTGGTGCCACACACAATATTGATTTAAGAAATCCCACGAAACTTAGGTGTGAGCTTGAGTACGTCCTTCCACCAGAATGAGCCGACTGGATCCGAGGCATGAGGAATTTTTTGGGTGTAATAGGAGTCCCATGTGAGTTGCACCCAGGGTATATCCAACTTGTTATAGAACTTGTGTAGGAACTTCAGAAGCAAAGCTTCATTCTGTACACGAAGGTTAAGCACTCCCAGCCCTCCCTTCTTTTTAGGTTTGCATACCATGTCCCAAGCCGCCAGAGAGTTACACTTATCACCTTGTTCAGTCTTTTTAATCCATAGGCATCGACGCCTAATTTTGTCTAAGAGCTCAATGAGTTTTGGTGGAAAATGTAGCGTGCACATGGCATAGATGAGAAGTGAGGTAACTGTGGAGTTGAGAAGGGTCAGCTTGCCAGCATGGGACATAAGGGACAACGTTGACGACAAGCTTCGTTCAACCATGCTGACAAGGGGCATAAAATCCTGAAGTGTGGGTCGAGACGTGCCCAGTGGCAGCCCTAAGTAGGTGAAAGGCATGGATCCAATTGTACACTCAAAGATAGCAGCAAGATGGGCAGCTAGATCATCCTCCAAGTTTATGGGAATTAGTGTGGACTTATGGAAATTGATTTTAAGGCCGATGGACTGAGCATATTTGGTGAGGATGTCTTTAATGATCATTGCTTGTTGAGGGCAGGCAGGCATAAGCAAGATTGTATCATCGGCATATTGGACAATTGGGTAGTCCATTTGACCCGTGGCAGGGAAAGGTGGTTGAATTCTGCCCTCTCTATAAGCTTTGTTAATGGCCGATTGAAGGAGGTCGGCAGCCAACACAAAGATTAGCGGAGATAATGGGTCGCCCTGCCTAACCCCACGCTTGCAATGAAACTGTCTTCCGGAACACCATTTAGGAGCACCGAGGATCGGCAGGAAAAATAGCCTTTATCCGGAAAGCCATTTGTCATTAAAGCCCATATGCTTCATGATGTTGATCATGGGATCGTGCTCAATTGTGTCGAGCATATAGCAAAATCCAACTTAAGTAGAACAATCGGTCGCTTGGAGGCTTGGCATTGGTGAATGTATTGAAATGTCCACGCAAGACAATCCTGTATAGATCTCCCACGGATGAATCTATACCACTGTTATAAGCCATGACAAGTTTAGCCAAATGTTTTTGCCTGTAATTGTTTGAGACTCTGACTGTTTCCTTTGTAGCTATTTGTGCAAATAGGGATATCCATTTCACCTGGTTGCTGTTGTGTCCTTTTGGTGCACTGCACAAAACACTTCTTAAAAGAAGTGACTTTTGTCCTGTTTAACTGGAATGTCAGAATGGAACAGTTGGTTCATTTCGGTGGAACTGCACAAAGGGAGATCTGTGTTCCAATCCTCATCATCCATATTGGCACCATAACCTTCCTTTAGGTAAGAATGATATTTAATGCATGTGTTCATATCTATTTTGCGACTGCCATGAGAAAATAATGCTATTGTTTACTAGTACACTTGTACTCCCTCACTGACCAAACCAATTCTGAAATAGAAGGCCACTCATGCACTTGGGTTCACCAACTGGTGAGCAGAAAGAGAAACAGAGCATGAAGAGGAGGAAGAAGAAGAATAAACAGTGCCAAGGTGATATTGCTGAAGCCGAGGCCTCAGTCGAGGCCATTCAAGGGCTCCGGCAATGTCTACCTTACATGTGAGACGATCCTCCAGGGAGCCCTTCCACTTCTACGTATTGTCCATGATGAATTTGATGCTACTGTTAGAGTATTATGCTAATGTCTTTCTATCCTTTCTCACTAAGCTAATGAAGGTTTCACCTTGTTCCTACTTGTGCAAACAGGGATCATGTTGTGCCAATCATACATTTTAGTGGAACTACACAAGACAATACAATGAACAGTATCCCAGCCAGTGCTTTAACTCTGCTGGAAGTTCTTGATAATCTTTCGATATAATCTCAGCACTGGTAAACAAGAGTAATTTCAACCATACATTTGAAGTGCACAAAAATATATACTGTTGAGTGATTCCAGTGAGTGCTTTATCATCTCTTCTGGGACTACATTAATAAGCTTTTTTGCTCAGGTTGGTACCGGCCTAAGGCCTTCATCCATATTAGTTTGTTGTCATCTCTATTTGTATCGTGTTACTGTCATGAGAAACTCCTTTATCTTTGCACGCTAAAGTTTTGCAACCTATGATACATGGCAATGCTTTGAGTGTTGAGCTAATTGGCACTGATTAAATAAACTAATACCTCTCTTTAAGCAAGACTACTATGTTGCTAACTTTACCCATTAAGATAATGAGGGTGCTTCTATTTTTTAGTGTATGTTTCATCAACTAGTCCCACTATTACAGTAATCTCACTCTCTCAATCTATGTGCCAATAGGGATGCTCGATTTTGGTGGAACTGCACAAAAACTTTGGGTGCTTCATTGCCTCGACAGCTTCCTTCCATTCACATCGTTCGCTAATCTCGGCTTGCTTCCTTCCTTTGCTGTCAGTCGCTTGGCTTATCTTGGCTTCCAGTAAAAGGAAATAGTAATTGATATGCTACCTCACACAGGTTGGTGCTGGTCTTTATCCTGATTATTGTGCTTGTCATATGTATTGGTAATTTGGTATTGTGGTACTGTTTGCCGATTTCATGAAGGTGTAACTTGGAGCCTGAACTCGCAGGCAAATCATTACATTGGGTGATTTCAGTAGAACTGCACAAAAAGATTAGATGGACAGGTACGTATGATGCTGCTATGTACTCCAAAGTTCATTCAAACAAGCATCGATGTTGACAAGAAGAAGTGCCTATATTCATTCGAGTATCAACCGGCGTCAACCAGTTGTCAAACTCCAAGTATTAGGAGAGTGAGCATAAAAATATTGCTTGGCGCATATCGAGCAAACGATCCCGTCTTTGGTCCCAACTTGTGCCTTTTGGTTATCGGCACATATGGTAGTGAACTGTATGGCATGTAGTCTAAAGATTCAGACAAGTTTGTTGACGCGTATATTCATCTGGCACTTAATCAGTCTGCACGCCAGGGATGCTCCATTTCAGTTGAACTGCACAAAAAATTCGGGTGGTTCATTTTCTCAACCGCCTCCTTTCTTGTCTGCAATGTAGAATTTTGGCGAGCTACAGGACCAAGATGAGCAAGTAAACTAGTTGGATGAAAGTAGTGGCCAAGTTGCTCAAACCTCCCTCGGCACAAGGCCACTATTTGAGGATAAACCTACACGCACAGTTCAGATTGTCTGTGCTGCCTCTTATGTACTCGAAAGTTTACTCGTACAAGCATTAATTTTAGCAAGAAGTACCCCCGACTGAACACCATTTACCAGTCTATACCCTAGGTAATTAAAGTTCGTCCATGGATGATATTGGCTGTGATCTCAATCATTGGGTTGCATAAACATACTGAACATGTGTATATCTGAATCTTTTTGTGAATTATCTATGAATATTGTCATGTGATCTATCAATCATTTGGATGCATAGACATGCTGAACTTGTGTATATATGAATCTTTTGAGTTGTTGATTGTGAATGTTGGCTATGAATATGAGCATGTCCTATGAACCTGAGTTTGATACGAATGTTTACCTGTTCTGTTGTACTTGTGTGTGAACTTGTTAGTATGTCTACTATGGGATTTGTGACGTGTGGGTGTCAACGGCACACCTTCTTCCTGAGAAGAATTGCATCTGCTTTGTTAGGGTAGCAACAACGCATCAGCTCTTCTTAATATTTTTTCTCTGTCTCCCCCCTCCCCCGCTCAACCCCTGCCGTAATGTTTTCGTCCTAAAAACAAGCATAATGGGTTGCGTTGTTTTTGGGGCTTGATGAAAAATCGAGTGCTGGTTTCCGTAGGTTGGCCCGCCCAGCAAATGGGTTGCTGTTCCACGACGGACTGGGAGGCTAAAAATACAAGTTGTATGGTGCAGAGGCAAGTAAAAAAAATGCCATCGAGAGCCATCCACTGAAGAAAAAAAAATCACGTCAGATGTGCTTCTTCAGTCGGGCCGCCGGCCCCCTCTTTAATCCAGTTCGCTTGGGATCTAGCTGGTACTATCAATTTTTTCCAGAGGGCGAACAAGTATCAGCTAGGCCTAGGTATGCATAGTCCACGACATACGGAGACAGTGGTTTCAACTTATTTTTTTAGGTCCATACCGGCCTATGGGCCTCCCAGCGTAGGTTTTACTTTTTCTTAAAGATCGGCAGCCCAATGTATTTTCTTAATAAAACGCAGATCTCTGTTCTATTTATCTATATATAAGAATAATAATGTTGTGTCCAATTTATGTTTTCCCTTCTAACCACATTATATATATTTATATTATTACTATTATTGTATATTTTATAGAGACTTATATATACATTATAAAAACATCCCACGTGTTATTAACTTATAAAAGTAAATGTTTAACAGAAGTTGGCAAGGAAAATCCTGGTTGTTTTTGACTCACAGGTAGGAAAATCCTGGTGATTGCGTACAAAAGCTTGCGAAGATTTTAAGGACCAATGTAATAATAACGCGCTCATTTTTATTTTGAGCAATAACTCGCTAATTTGTTAATTTTATATATATAAATGTGTCGCAACGGTTTATTTTTTTATATTAATTGCTCCTTCTAACCTAACATTATATATAGAACGAGCCCAGCTAATTCGTGTATTTCAAGAAAGTGCAAATGGGTTGGGATTTCTTAGAAAATATTAAATGGGCCGCATTGACGCGAAATTATTTGTTCGCCCAGCCCAGCAAATGGACTGTACATTCTAGAAAACATGGGTTAAATATATACCACATTTTTGCAGGCTGACATGTGGGACAATAGATCAAAGCCTACGCAGGGCGTTGTCAACTTGGTCAAAAATGATTATGACATCCACAACCATTGGATTTATATCCAACGGCCGGCATGCACCTTCAATATATCGTTTTCTTCCTCCAGCGTCGCCGGGACAGCCTGGTCCGGCCTCCGGTGGCTAGCGGTTCTACTTAGCACGCATCGCTGCGAAGCACTACCCCACCGCTGGCGAGGCTATCCCTCCACCCCTCCACCCCTCCACACCTCCTGTTATTCTCCACCGACTGCAGCCCCACGCCGCACCAGAACCAGTTATAACCCTTGTACTCCTCTCTATCTGCGACTCCACTGCCGCGTCTTCCCGTCTCCGGGTCGTTCCCGTCTGGGGCCTCACCGTCGTCCACCACCTCGCTGCACCCGGTGCGGCATGGTCAACAAACGAGAGTCATCGGAACAGGACTGGAGAGCCTAACGGCTGGGACCCACGAGGTCCATGGTCGCACGCAAGGAAAGGTCCTCCTTATTAAGCTGAAAAAGTGTTTCCTCCCCCTGGCAGCTGGGACCCACCGGTTGTACCTTCGCACGGAAGGAAGTGCCTCCTTGTTATGCAAAAAAACTATTCCTCCCGTTGATAGCTGGGACCCGTCAGATTTGGTGGCTGACTTGTGGTCCTACTAAGCGGACATGTACACAGGGCTTTGTCAACTTAATCAACAAATGATTCTAGCAGCTGGACCGTTGGATGTTAACCGTGCTCCTTCTTCAACCTCTGTTCTTGCTCCTGTCTCTCGTGGGCGGTAGTGCTGCCGAGCACCCGAACCAGTCAAGTTTCCCACTCCTCTCCATCTGTGACTCCACTGCCGCGTTTTCCCCATCTTTGGGTCGTTCCAGTCTGGGGCCTCGCCGTCGTCCACCGGCCTTGGTGCACTCGGCACGGTGTGGTCAACGTGGTCAATAAACGAGAGTCGTCGGAAGATGGCCGTAGGTGAGAGGCGGCAGGTGGGGCGCACCACCCATGGGCGCATGCATGCAACTGCATCCTTTTTATCCTGAAAAATAATGTTTTCTCCCCCTGACTACTGGGACCCACCAGCTACATCTTCGCACGCAAGGAAGTGCGTCCTCATTACGCCAAAGAAATGAATACTACCGCTGACAGCTCGTACCCACCAGCTATATCTTCGCACGCAAGGAAGTGCCTCCTTATTACGCACAAAAAATGAATACTGCCCCTGCTAGCTAGGACCCACCATAGTGGGAGGCTGACTTATGGGCCTACTAAGTTGACAAGGGCTTTGTCAACTTAGTCAATATGAACGATTCTAGCTCGAGTGACCGTACGATGTCCATCCAATGGCTGTAGTGCTTCTTCAACCTCTGTTCTTCTTGCTCCAGTCGCCCAAACAAGCGTCGGTCGTGCCGCCTGCTCCTCCATCCCGTGTCCGGCTGTGCTGCCACCGCTGGCCATGCCATCCCTCTATACTCACCCACACCTCCTGTTATTCTCCGGCGACGGCAGCCTCACACCGCAGCTGAAGCAGTCAACCCACGTACTCCCCTTCGTGTGGGCATCCACTTTCACGTCTTCCTCGGCTCCGCGTCGTCCCCTTCCTAGGCCTCGCCGTCGTCCACCACCCTGGTGCCCTCGGCGCGGCGTGGTCAATATGGTCAACGGACGACTTCCATCAGAAGAGTACTATACATGGAGAGGCTGACAGCTGGGTCCACGGCCGCAGCAAGGAAGTGCCTCCTTATTACGTGCAAAATAATTATTCCTCCACCTGACAGTAGGGACCCACCGGACGGGCCACCGTATTTAAGTGAAAAACGTTCCCCACATTGCTGGGATCCACCGGCTACATCTTCGCACGCAAGGAAGTGCGTCCATATTACTGGCAAAAAATGATTAAGCCCCATTGCTGGGACCCACCAGCAACATCTTCGCACACAAGGAAGTGCCTGACAGTCGGGACCCACCTGGTCGAAGTGTACGTAGCGTTGTCATTCTAGTAGCGAATGTGTACATACATACTGGTCGATGTAGAGGCGCGCACGTGTCGTAGTAGAGGCATGCACGTAGCATGTACACGTATGTACAGCCGCCAGGGTGCAAGAAAGAAAATACAGCCACGTACGTACATACGGGCGGGGTCTCGAACGCCTACTTGCGCATACGTACGGCCAAGGCTCGTGTACATGGCTGGGTCGGAACGGAGAAGTTGCGCCGTCGTCGTGTTCATGGGGAGGCAACCGGCTGGGTCGGAATGGAATGCGTCGTCGTGTTCATCGGGAGCCAACCGGCTTGGACGGAATAGCCAATGGAAGCAGTGCAGCGTGTCGCGAGCGGAGAAACAGCCTTGTGTTCGACCGCCACGCAGTGGCAGGATCTGTTCATCGGGAGAAGTGCGGCATACCGCAAAAAGGAGGAAACAGACTTCTCTTGGACCTCCTACGGTCGAAATGGGGTCCTGTTGATCGGGAGGGGTGTGGCGTACCGCAAAACGGAGGAAACAGACTTGTGTTGGAGTGCTACGGTCAAAACGGCGGTCCTGTTCATCAGGAGGGGTGTGGCGTACTACAAAACGGGACTCCACGGGATATTGTTCATCTCCACCGTCGACTTCCTCCACGGGCTACTGTTCATCCACCGTCGACTGCCTCCATGGGCTCCTGTTCATCCACCGTTGACCTCCCCCAGCCTCCACCTGTGGTTGTTCATCCACGGGCTCCTGTTCATCCAGCCTCCACCGCTCCTCCACCGGCTACTGTTCAGCCAGCCCTCTCCACGGGGTCCTGTTCAACCACCCCTCCACGGGCTCTGTTCATCCAGCCCTCCACCGGCTACTGTTCAACCAGCCCTCCACGGGGTCCTGTTCATCTAGCCCTCCACGGGGTCTTGTTCATCCACCGGCTCGATCGATCGGGGTACTGTTCATCTAGTGGCAACGGCCTCTACTACCATGGGGTCTTGTTCATCCAACCCCCCATCGGGAACTGTTCATCGAAACCCCCTCAACAACGCTCACTGTTCATCAAGGGAAGGAGGCAGCAGTGTTCATTAAACTTCGATTAGCAGCGATGGCGAAGAATCACTCGGGTTGATTAACGACAAGGGATCGATCGATCGCTCGGGTTCAGTAACGCGTAGCCTGCAGTGCAATTGCTCGGGTTTAGTTAGAGCCCAACGCCTCGCTCGGGTTCAGTTAGAGCCCAACGCCTCGCACACATGCATGTATGTACGAGAGAAACGTGCATCGCTCGGCCCCGACCACCCATTAACAGGAACTCCCGATATTTTCCTCGCCCTCGCTTCTACCACGGTTTTTCCGTCATGGGCGGCCCAAAGAATGTCATGCAGCTCGTCTCCGGCCCGCCGAGACGAAAAGCCCATTCTTGTCATGATTTTTGTCATAAGTAGGACCCCACCACATCTATGATGATACGGGTTTTGTCACAATTATCGTCATAGAAGTGTCATAAGTATGACAGAAAAAAAATTCGTTCGGCCCAAAATGTCACGGATGTGTCTTTTTTTGTAGTGTATGTTGATGAAAAATAAGCACATTGCAGATTCATCATATTAATTCAAGCCACATGGAAAACCCATTTATCCAAACCAAGCATGAGTAAGAACTAGGAAATATAGCACTTGTATATGTTTCTCGTGTATTAAGTGCAGCCAAATTCGATTTATTCCTCACATGGTATACAATAAGAGAATGCAGCCACAACAATTGAACATCGCATTACAGAATTGAACCAAGCAGTTAACTCAACTCCATAATAAATGAACCAAACCTTAACTAAGCACCACATTGCACAATATAGCATACTCCTAATAGAAGATCAGACAGTTAACCAAACCAAGCATGCTTAACAACTTGGAAATATAGCAATTGTATTTGTTTCTCATGTATTTAGTATAGCCAAATTCGATTTATTTCTCACATGGTATACAATAACAGAATGCAGCCACAACAATTGAACATCGCATTGCAGAATTGAACCAAGCAGTTAACTAAACACCACAACAAATGAACCAAGCCACAACAAATGAACCAAGCAGTTAACTATACACCAATTGAACAATATAACATACTCCTAATAGAAGATCAGACAGTTAACCAAACCAAGCATGCTTAACAACTTGGAAATATTGCACCCTGAAGAATTGAACATCACATTTGCATAATTGAACCAAGCAGTTAACTGAACACCACATTGCACGACATATAGAACATATACACTATAGCAGAAGATTGCATGGTAAAAGTAGATAGCACAATTCACTAGAATTTTCTAAGGAAAGGCAGTAGCTAGCAAACTAAACATGGGTCCTTATACTGAGATAATAAGACAAGCTACTCCTCGTTGTTGGAGATATCGATGATGATTGGCTCCTTGGACATGGAAGAGGGCGAGGCCACCGCATCGTGGGTGCCCTCGTTGTAGTGGTGAGTTACCTGAGCCGCTCCGTGCACCAACCTGCTGGCTCTCGAGATGAGGTAAGCACGTGCACGCTGAGAAAACACCTCATAGTATTCGTCGAAGGCACCGACGATGGCCTCGAGAAAACGCCACGAACTATCATTTAAAGCAGCCAACCGCATCACGGCATCGGCGCGCGAGGCGTCAACGGTGGCCTCGATGGCGAGGTGCTCCTCCAAGATCTGGGGGTCGGCACGAATGCAGCCATCGCGACCTCATCCACGCTTGCGGCCGCGGTTTGCTTCTCCGCTGCCAAATGCTCCTTGAGGTCCTGGCTATACTGCGTGCACCATGGCTTAGGCCGGCGCTTATTTGATGGAGGGGTCGGTGATTTGGGTGGAAGGTGCGGCCTTCGCGCCGTGATCGGGCATGTGGGATGTGGAAGGAGGAGGAGGATGGGGTGGGTGTGGATTGCTGCTGGATAAGCGAGGCGAGCAGCGTGAAGGAGGATCGCCCGGCGAGGCGGCGGTCTGCAAGCAAGGAGTGAAGGTTTCAACTTGGAAAGGAAGGCGGAAATAGGGGAAATGTGGCTTTTGGTAAGGGGGAGGGGCGGGGAGGTAGATATTTCCACGGAAGCCGAAAATTTGGAATCGCTTCAGCCAAAAAATTGGCGCGCAAAGTGTCATCAGACACGGTCCCTTATTCAGAGCGGGTTGTGGACTGTAGCCGTCACACCTTCTCACGGTACGATGCTCCAAGATATTTTGTGCTGCATCTCACACGGTTGGTTATAATAAACTGTGTGGGATCTACTTGATTTTTCATCTTGAATTGAATTACATAATGGGGTCGCAGTGGCCATGGAAGGTGTGTGAATTGCTAGACCTTTTATCTGAGTGATCATAAAAGAATTGGAATTATTCAGGGTTCATTTGGACATTTTTATGCATTAAGTGAGTTTTCAATGCATTTATGTGCATAAATCAAATTTGAACTACATGCACATGCTTCAGTGCATATAAATTGGTTGAAAAATCAAATCGTTGTCCTTGGGTGCATTCTTAGGTCCCATGCAAGAAATGGGAATGAATTTCAAACACCGGGGCACCGTTGATTGCCGGCAAAACATTGAGATGCCTGGTTTTTAAATTCTAGTAAATCAAAACCTCGTCTGAAATTCATGAAACTTGGCATGCTATCATGGAGCGGCATCAACATGGCATGGTAAAGTTTTTGTCTCATTTGGGGCAGGTTTGGGTATATGCTTCTCACAAACGAGCTTCTCACAACAAGCATGATGGTTTGGTGAGGACGCCCCAACTTTGGGGGCTAAACGATATCCATTGCCTCTTATTGCTTTCAATTTTTTCTCGTGTCAACATAGAACAACAGGAGTGTTGTGTTATTTTTGTGATTTTTCAGGGTTCGTTTGGACATTTTATGCATTAAGTGAGTTTTCAATGCATTTATGTGCATAATTCAAATTTGAACTACATGCACATGCTCCGGTGCATATAAATTGGTTGAAAAATCAAATCTTTGTCCTTGGGTGCATGCTTACGTCCCATGCAAGAAATGGGAATGAATCTCAAACACGAGGGCACCATTGATTGCCGGCAAAACATTGAGATGCCTGGTTTTTAAATTCTAGTAAATCCAAAACTCGTCTGAAATTCATGAAACTTGGCATGCTATCATGGAGCGGCATCAACATGTCGTGGTAATTTTTTTGTCCCATTTGGGGCAGGATTGGGTATATGCTTCTCACAGACCAGAGCTTCTTACAATAAGCATGATGGTTTCAGATAGAACACCCGTATGCAAAGTGAGAGCAGGATTTGTGCATCTCTTGAACACAAATGGTTCTTTTGGATGACCCGTGGGAACCACTTACAAACAGTTTGGTGCGATTTGCATATGTCATATTGGGTATGTTGCCATTTGTCAAACTAGAAAGATGACATTTGTTGATCTAGTAACATTGCCATTTTCCAACCTTGTAACACTATGATTTGTCAAAATATGAAGCTAAAAATCACTAGCAGTATCTAATTTTTGCAACTAAAATTCAGTAATTAAGCATAGATGGAGGCGAGGGGGCGTGTTCAACCAGGCGTGCAGCGCAGTACTATTCGATTTGACAGCGGGCGGCGCAGTTCCTGATATGACTTTAATGCAGGCGAGGGAGAGGGTAGCGGTTCTCGAAATGTTGAACGGCCAATGATGCATCCTCCTTCAATTAGCATATTGTGAATGCATGAGGGAAGTAATGTGAGGACCGGGAAAAGAGGCAGCATGATGTGAACGCAACACAGTTTGCACTCATATAAAGGCACCCCTCCATTCCAATGCATCTACCACATCGTACGCACCTAAGCATTTGCCTAAGCACCTACACTAATAAGCGCAAAAGTGCCCACTCTAGACCCATGGGGGCGATGAGCACGAGCAGCCAGCGGCTGTGCCAGATGGTCCACGACGCCGGCCTGTGGCATGGCACCATGGATCGCCTCCATACGGTGTTGGCGACCGGCTGGTGGATAGATGCCGTCGACGCGAGCTACGACTCTCAGTTGGACCAGATGATTGTTCGCACCACCAACAGGTTCACCTTCGTCAAGAAGCTCGCGGACGACATCGCCATACGCCTCCAGCCCGCGCGCCCGGGCTCCTCATTGTCTGCCACCCTAATTGGCCTCCATGGTCGGAACCTCTTTCAAGCATTGTTGGCCCTACGACTGCCCGCCGACGCCACGAAGAATGTCCACCTGGAGGTCGCGCTCGCCGCGAGGCGCCTCCATTTGCAAGAAACCGTCGACCTACACATCCATGTGTATGAGCGAATCGTGTACATAGGTATCTACAAGGCCAGTGAGGATGCTACGACGTTGGCCTTCTTCAGCTGGGTGGAAGCCTTGGATGCCTTAGTTGAGAAGCACCTTGACCTCGCCACACAAGCCGCCGCTCCTTAGCCGTCGGTCGGTGGCCCGGCCGGTGCACTGAGTTGAGGAGGAGGAGGTCGTACATTGATGGATGCATCTTTCTTCTTGCCTCCTGTAACCACCACTGCGATCGCATCATCGTGGCCATAATTCTTATTTTGCTATTGCATTCTCGTTCCAGTCAATACAGACATGTTTGATCCCTTTGCTCAATACAGACATGTCCGTTCCAGTCTTATTTTGATTGGCTTGAATGAAGGTCTATCTCGCCGTTAGGCGCCGCGGCGCGCTCTGCTCGCGTCCGTTGGCGCGCTCGGTTTGTCGACAAATTTTCCTTGCGTGTTCAACTGCTACATGCATATATATATGGTTTCTCGCTGTTGAGGCGGCCGCGGAGCGCTCTTCTCGCGTCCCTCCGCGCGCGCTCTGCCAACGGTTGGGCGTGCGCAGGATCACGTCAGCGGCCCGGTATGCATGCGGTTGCACCACGCGCATTGCCACACGATGCAGTTACGTGCGGCACGATGGAGTTACGCGCTACAAATTAGAACTACCATCAAGGCCTGCCGATATTCCTGGCCGTCCGGCTTCCCCTTTAATTACTGCGGCTGTTATAACCTTAGTCTCTTCAACCTTTCGATCGCGCCCCACAACACTACAAGCACACCCACAACAACACATAAAGAGGGGATGTCCAGCGGCGCTCCAATGGAGTTCGGCGAGCATAGAGTGGAGACCCACGTGAGGGAGACGGATCTCTCAGTGGTGTATTCCATCGACCCGGCCGTGGTGGACGACTACATCAACAGCGTTGAGCAGTTGCTTGCTGGAGACAAGTACAAGGTGGTCGGCATCGACCTCCAGTACACCGCCGGTCGTCCCGGCATAGATCAGAAGGTTCCCGTCGCCTAGTTGTGCGTGCGCCATCATGTCTCATCTACCACTATTGCATGGCCACAGAGCCTTGCGACCGTTTCAACGGGTTTGTCAACAACACCGACTACAAGTTCGCCACGGTGGAAACCAAAGATGATGTAAATGCCCTCAATGTTACGGTCTTAGCCTGCAAGAACCTTGTCAAAATCCGTGACCACTACAGGGTCTGGGGCAGCACGAAGAAGGACTCCTGGTCGAACTCGCCTCGGCCATCATCGACCCCTACTACAAAAGATGAAGCAGGATGCCCAAAGAACAAGCCCCTATCACAGCACGGGGCACGGATGCGACAATGGATGAACCTCACCTCGGGTTCGCGGCCAAGGCGTGTACACATGATATGAGATGCACAGGCAGATCGTTGACATGAGGAAGTGCCTCGTTATCCAAATCGACGAGCCCGGATCGAGCCACAAGCAGAGCAAGTGTCACAAGAAGTAGATGATGATCAGATGATCGTTTATGCTAGTTAATCATGCATGTAGTATATAGTTTACTTTATTGGTGTGTGGAAATGTCATGTGTGTAGTAGCCACCTATGTAATTATGCATGTAATAGTTTACTTTGGTGTGTGCAAATGCCATGGTTGTAGTAGCCACCTATGTAAGTGGATGTTTAATTTGGTTATGCAAGCATGTCCTTATAAGTGTGTGTATATATATGTTGTTGTTCTGTATGCAATCCCATCGCACAACACACACGTCTTGTTAAGTTGAACCGTTTCTGTTCTCTTGTGCAACGCGAACAGTTCATCCGAGTGAACTGCATGCCATATATCGCACACACCTCCATCTGGCTGACCGTTTCTTTTGTGTTGCCTAATCACAAACAGTTCATCCGAGTGAACCGTATGTTGTACATCGCACACACCTTCATCGGCTGCCCGTTTCTTTTGTTCCTCCTCATCAAAAGCAGTTAAGCGAATGAACCGTATGCCTGAATCACACGCAAACTAAAATCTGAACCGTGCTTGATGCATCCTCCATCGCAAACGTTTTGCACCTTTTTTGACGGTTTTTTACACCACCATTTGCAATTATGGCATCGCACACAGTTTCGTCGAAGAGTCTCTGATCGTAGTGTCGCGTTAGAAGCATCATGCAGTAGTGACAATATCATCGGCACAAAGTGGATCTACCGCAACAAGCAAGATGAAAATGGCCTTGTGGTGAGGAATAAGGCACGGCTTGTAGCTCAAGGCTACACACAGGTTGAAGGAATTGATTTCGATGAAACTTTTGCACATGTTGCTAGACTTGAGGCTATTCACATATTACTTGCTTATGCTAACCATCATGACATCATCTTATATGATGTGAAAAGTGCATTCCTCAATGGTAAGCTTGAGGAAGAAGTATATGTTGCTCAACCCCCAGGTTTTGAAGATCCAAAGCATCCTGACCAAGTCTACAGACTCAATAAGGCCCTCTATGGCCTCAAGCAGGCCCTCGGCGTGGTATGATACTTTGAAGGAATTCCTCATGAAGAAAGGCTTCAAACCCGGTTCACTTGACCCAACTCCTTTCACCAAAACTTATGATGATGAATTATTTGTGTGCCAAATATATGTTGATGATATCATCTTTGGTACATCTTGACCAACGTTACAGCGATTTAATTTGGTTATATGATGAGGGAGGAATATGAAATGTCTATGATGGGAGAATTTAAATTCTTCTTAGGTCTTGAAATTCGTCGACAATGCAACGGCATCTTCATATCTCAGGAGAAATACCTCAAGGATGTATTGAGGAAATTCGGCATGCAAGATTGCAAAGGCGTCAATATCCCTATGCCCACAAATGGCCATCTATGCACTGGTGAAAATGGTATTGACTTTGATCAAAAGGTATACCGCTCCATGATTGGTTCTTTATTGTATTTATGTGCATCTAGGCCAGATATTATGTTTAGTGTTTGCATGTGTGCCCACTTTCAAGCTATACCGAAGGAATCACACCATAAGGCTGTGAAGCATATTCTTCGATGTCTAGCTCACACTCCATCACTTGGATTATGGTATCCCAAGGGCTCGGCTTTTGATCTCATTGGATATTCAGACTCTGACTATGCTGGTAATCGTGTGGACCGCAAGTCAACGTTAGGCACATGCCATTTCCTCGGATGATCCTTGGTATATTGGTCCTCGAAGAAACATAATTGCGTATCACTGCCAACTGCTGAAGCTGAGTACATTGCTGTTGGTTCGTGATGTGCTCAACTGCTATGGATGAAGCAAACCCTCAAGGATTACAGCATCAACGTGAAGAATGTGCCTCTCTACTGTGACAATGAGAGTGCCATCAAGATTGCTCATAACCCAGTTCAACACTCGAAGACAAAGCACATTCAGATTCGTCATCATTTTCTTCACGATCATGTGTTGAAGGGCGACATCTCCATCGAGCACGTGAAGACTGAAGAACAGCTAGCCGATATCTTCACAAAGCCCTTGGATGAGAAGAGATTTAGCAAGTTGCGGTGTGAGCTAAATATCTTAGAATCTTCGTATGTCCTTTGAAAAGGACACACATCCTAACACTTACGCTAAATTGATGACTTATATGTGCAACACACGAAGTAACCTTTTTCTTCGATCAATGAAGACTAACACTCTAAGTGTGAAGAAATTATCGAAGAATTTGATTCTCAGAGCCCTACTATAATTGTACGCGGTGTCTGAAATCATCATTCTTACACGGTGGGTTTCACCACCAACAAAAGTTGAAAATCTTCAATTTGAGTTTTTCATCATTTTGAATTTCCTCAGTTGTTCAATTTCTTCAACTTTGCATTATCTTCACTATTTCCATCGTTTTTCTTCATTGGCTATATATATATATATATATATATATATATATATATATATATATATATATATATATATATATGAGTTTATGTGCTCTCTGACATTCACTTATTGCTATTTCTTAAGGTTGCTTTTTCTGCTAAGTGAATGTTATCGGACCCTCCCCCCTCTATGCTAAACTCAACCCAGTCTGTTCACAAATTCTTCATGTGCGTTCCATTTGAAACTCGTTCAAAATCTTCACTGTGCACTTGTCAGCTGAAGAATTTGCAAACGAAACGTTAAAATATTCTAATCTGAATTTTTAGCTCTTGCCGCTCAAACCGTTCCACATTCTACGATAGGACTTATCTATTCACACACGACCTCCACCTCTCTGTACGTGGGTGACACATGTCACAAGAATGAGAAGAGTCAGGGGCACGTTCGTCCATTTTCCTCGGGCGAACGTTTTTTCACCTCGGCTATATATACCCCTCCCCTTTCTCGGACTGTTTTTACTCCGCTCGACCTCATTCCCTCGCTCGAGCTCTCAATACCTAGCGCCGCCGCTACTTCCATCGTCGCCGGTGAGGAAGAGCTTCGCTGCCTCGACCTCGTCGCCGTCGTACTCGCGCTGGCTGCGGAAATCTTCACTCTGCCGCTGTCGTAGCTGTCTTCCTCAGCCAAGTTAGGGCGTGGAAGATCTGGACAGACGAACTTCTAAATCTACACATCTCAGCTCATCGTGTTCTTCGTCAAGGGTAATTAAAAGTTACTTTTACTGCCCTTGTTGATTCTTATGATTTCTACAAAATCTTCAAAAGGTGTTTATTCTTCAATCTTCACACACTAAACACCTTACACAAACATCTGTTCTTGATCTATTTCTCTTAAGTTAAATTTTCTTCAAGATTCCTCAGTTGTGTAGATTTTCAATCTATACAACTCTGTAACCTAATTCAAAGAACGCTTAGTGAAATTCCTCAAGACACATCTGGTCAAATTCCTCAAACATGTTCCTTTTGCAAAAACTTCTGAGAATGACATATGACCTCTCCAAATTCTTCGCACCTATACTCTGTTCACAGGTACACATGTCCGCTGCTGAATCACTAGGTTCTCATCAACTTAACTCATTTGCAGCGTTCCTCGAAGAAAAGTTGCATACCTCTTCAGAGAACTCAATCGTTCAAAATCCTCAGCTGAAGAAAATGGCTAACGGCAAGAAATCTCAGAAGGGAGGGAAGAAATTGGAAGTCAACAATGCTTTTGAGATACCTGGAGACATCTATGCAGGGTACTGCACTCCTCCTCATGAAACAAAGAATGAGCTCAAAGTGCGCATTCAGATGATAGAGAGGAGATGGGCCATAGAATGGAGGGAGTACAGATATGTGACTCCCACGTATATGAAGAAATTCGCAGTACACCCTCCATGCCCAAGACCTCCATTGGCACCAGGCCAAGTTGCTAATCCCTCAAGCATCAGAAGAGGTGAGGATTTCCCCAAGGAATGGGCCAAGCATCAAGCTAAACTGGCCAAAATGGTAGTGAAGAAATTCAATAAAGACTCTGCTGCTGCCACTGCTGAGGCCTCTGCTAGCAAGCCTAAGAAGGCCATGCCCAAGAAGCCCGCACACAAGCCAAGTGCCTCTGCTTCAATGCCCTCACGTCCAAGCACCTCAGCAATGCCCTCACGGTCCAGTTCTGCAAAGCCCTCACAGCAAATTCCTCACGCTGCTCCAGCTCCTCCCGCAAAGTCCTCAGCACCTTTGCATCTCGCCTCGTGTCAAAGGACCACAGGCAAATCAATTGCCTCAGGAGCATCTGCAAGTTCTTCAGCTCCTCCGCATTCCTCAATAGGCTCCACTCTGCTGAAGACCAAGGCCACTGCTGGACGAGGCTCAAGACCAAGTCCTCACAAGAAGCAGGTTGTCTTTCATGTACCATCAAGTGATGACGAAGCTGATGATGAGGAACTCGCCGAAATCATCAGAGATACACAGCAAAGGGCCGCTAGAGCCAAAGGAAGTGAAGTTCCTCTCCCGCTGGATCCCAAGCTGATCCTTGAGTACATTGATCTCTGGTACAAGGACACCAACACACATGTGCCTGACTTCAAGCTCACTCCTGGCCAAAGTCACATGCTGACCGCCTTCATTGGCGCAGAAAAATGGAAGTTTGAAAAGGCCAGGCAGCTGAAGAAAGCTCAATACAAGAAGGAGTACTTTCTGAAGAAAAATGTTGTCAATATGACAACTGATGAACTTGTTGCTATACAAACTTAGATCAAAGGACTCAGTGATGAATTCAACATCTACCGCACCGATTGACTTGGACCCAAAGTCAGATTTGTCAAGTTGGCTAAGAAATTCACTTCAAATGTTGCTGCATCATCTCAACACGAATCTCCTCAGGGTGAAGCATCTGCTCAGCCCACTGAATAACATGCGAGCACCGCTGATGAAAATCAGGCTGCTGATGAAACTACAAGTACCAGGGCTGATGAAGCTATTCCAGTCGCTGATGAA
This sequence comes from Aegilops longissima, assembly GCA_021605205.1. Classification (NCBI taxonomy): domain Eukaryota; kingdom Viridiplantae; phylum Streptophyta; class Magnoliopsida; order Poales; family Poaceae; genus Aegilops; species Aegilops longissima. The sequence continues at coordinate 373,401,158 of CM038680.1, read as the reverse complement.
ATTGCCAGGGCAACCACTAGTGTTGCACCTAAGGAACAAGCCATGCCCGCTGAAGCATCTATCGCTGTGCCTGAAGAAACGGAACCAACCAGGCCAACTGCATCAGTTGTGCCTGAGGAAAATGAACCAATTTCCTCTGCTTCTCCTGCACCAACGCCAAGTCTCATTCTTCCTTCTGCATCAGAAGCGAAAAAAACCAAGGCTGCGGAGCGAGCAGCTGTAAAGAAGAGGAAAGCATCTGCTTCATCAGAGTCTTTAGCACTGAAGAAGATGAAGACATTGACTAGCTCGTTTGAGAATCCCATTGATGCTATTCCTGTCTCAAGCATGCCATCAAAGGAAATCATTCCTTTTGGTGAAGATTATGAGATCCCAAGCGGATCTGATGAAGATGTTCCTTCTGCTGCTTCTTTAGAGCAGTTGGACGAAGAAATTGAAGTGGATAATATCCCTTCAACCCCAGTTGTCTCATCGCCCATGCCCCAGTTCATAGCTGAAGAGGCCGGCATTGAAGAATTAGATGAAGAAGATGAAGACGTGGACATTGGGAGCACCACTCATGTGCTGAATGATGACTATTGAGAAAGTCATCGCCCCAACTCTCCCATGTTCACGCCACTGCAACAAATTCCTCAGTCCCTAGTGCACACTGAAGTTCAAATGGGCTCTGATGAACCTCAAGCCACTCCTTCCATTCCTGAAGAAATTCCAGCCACTAGTGCTAATGTTGATGAAGAATTGAAGACCCAGGCTGCTACTGAAGCAGAAACTGAAATTCCCTCAGCCTGTGGTTCCTGAGAATGTGATTCCTGAGGCTGTGATGACTTTGACTGATAGAATCCCTTCTCCAAGAAGCAGAAATTCAAGGCTGATGATTTTTTCCATGAGCATGTATTCTTTACAGATTACAATCCTTATGACTCTGCTCGTCTATGAAGGAAGCGTTTCTGGACAGCAAGCCAAGCCAACTTCTATTCTTCACAGCTTTTTGATAAGGACAAAGTCTTTGACCATGAGCATATTCCTCATGTGGACATGGAATCGCTACCTTGCATCGCCCCAGTCCTCAGTGTTCTTCATGATGCTGGGCTGCTAAACTTCTGCACCGATATCGTTGACTGGAATGAAGAACTAATTCTTCAGTTCTACACGACGCTGCACATCACTGGCAATGCTGCAGATGTAAATTCTTAGGTGTTGGACTGGATGACTGAAAACACTCCTTCAAAGCACCGGCTTCTGAATTGCTTCATGCCCTTCCTGCCAGTCCTCCCCTTGAAGGTGCGCTACTCATCTACCATGAACCTGAGCTATCTGACCATTACATGCAAGTATTGATGAAACCGCTGAAGCCTGGTCAAGCCCCAAGGAACAAATTCCTCGTGAAGGAATTGCTGTATGTGCCACGGACTGTCTATCGCATTCTGACCAACACACTGAGTCCAATCAAAGGCCACGACTCGAATGAAGAAGAGGTCATTGGCATCATGAAGAATTTGTTTTTCAACATCATGCATGGAGTTCCTGTCAACTACCATGATTTCTTCATGAGGACTCTGGCCAATGTTGCATTGTCACCTTTTGAGTTGAAGCCTTACGCTCCCTGGATTATGAGATTCCTCAGATCAAGGTCTTCAATCAATTACAAGGCTGACACACTCAACCATGGCAGCTACTTGCCCCCTATTGAAGTCCTCAAGCGGACATTTTCCACAACTGATGAGAAGGGCAAGGCAACTGTTGTTATTGATGAAGGCATTCATCCATTGGATGGTCAGTTCCGCAAAGCTGCATCTTATTCCACCAATGATGACTCTGCCACTCATGACTCTGCCGCCAATGCCTCAAAGCAAAATCCTCAAGGCACAACTCCAAGGGTGATGACTGATCGTGAGCTTCTCCTCAGTCTTCATTAGAAGGTCGATCGCAACCACAAATGGGTCAAGCGTCAGTTTGGTTCAATTCTTCACAACATGACTGCTACACACAATTCAGTGAAGAAGAACTACTACTACCTCCATGAAGTATTCAATTGCACCTGGGCTATTCTGTCTCATCTTTATGGTGAAGAAGACCTCAAGCAGATGGGCTTCAAGCAAGACTTTGACTAGTCTCAGCCACCGTCGAAGAAATTCAAGAAAGTCAAAGTTCCTTCCTTGGTGGCCATCTCATATTCTTCATTGCGCGAGACGATGAGCATGAAGATTTGGATAACACTGCGGCAGGCCCTACTTCAATAACCGACCCCGACAACGCTGGCGCTCCTCCATCGTCTTCGTGATATTCTTCAGGGCGTTACTCCTCACTTTTCGTCCCTTTTGGTCATTTGATGACAAAGGGGGAGAAATTTGAGTTAGTCTTCAAACAGGTCTCTCTATATGGGCGTTTTTTTGCTAAGTTACAACTCTCGTTCTTTTGAAGACTTTGTTGGATCGAGTTGTAATCTTAAACACGATGGTGGTCTGATACTTTCGCTATGTTCTTCTGCATGCTATTTCCTCATATATGTTAATGCACGCATGCTGAATTACATCAGTCACCATATTTCATCATGCATTTCAAATTCTTCATTCCATATGTTAAATGTGTGTATGAATTACAACATATAGGGGGAGATCTCCATGATTCTACTCTTCAAAAGCAAATTCCTCACTATGCACATCTTCATGGGGAGTTCTTCTATATCTTGCAATCAAATTCATCAATATCAATATTTACACTTCACATGTTTATCCCCGTTGAAAACTTAACCTACATTGTCATCAATCACCAAAAGGGGGGAGATTGTAAGTGAATCTAGTGCCCCTTAGTGATTTTGGTGTATTGAGGACTTATAGGTTAAGGGACTGATGTGTTTGTGAGTGTACACAGGTCTATAAGTCTTTGAGGAGTTTGATATTTACAGAGAAAGTCGACCCCTAAAAATGAATGTCTTCAACTGAAGACTTTGAATTTCTGAAGAATTTCTGAAGACTTTGAAAGTGAAGAAATTGGTGATATTCTTGCGAGGAACATGAAGCGTGAAGACTTCTATTTTCGTAGTTTCATTTTCTCTTTCTTGAGTCATAGGAAACACCGTACTGTTAAAGGGGGTCGAGGAAAAACTAAGGAAAAGTTTCCAGGTGATGCTCATCTCAAAATCCTACACCTACCAATCCCTTCGAGTGAAGCCATTGGAAATCTCATACAGTTCAGTCAATTTCTTGATGTGAGACGAAGATCTTACGGTCTCGAGGAATTTATTCGGTGAGGAGTTAGGAATTCGCCAGTGCGGATTGCCTACAAGTGAGGAACATGATAGCCCTGAGGAATTTGAGCCTCAAATTTTCGACCGTTGCTGTGCTACGCGCCAGCTGTCCCAAAATATCTGCCCACCTAACGGTCATATCATTGAAGGGCATTTACGTCTTATCATGTTGGGATGCTCCCTAGGCTATAAATAGCCGCCCCCTACAACCACTAGCTGGTTGGCTGCTCTGAGAGAAACTGACACTTGTCATTGAGAGCATCCCATCCTCCGAGGACTTTGAGCGAAAATCATCAAGTGAGCAAAACCCAAACCCAAACACCTACAAACCCAAAGTGATTGAGCATCACTGAAGAGATTGTTCCTGTGTGGATCCGGCGCTTGTTACCTTTGAAGACGGTGCATCTTCCAGACGGTTAGGCGTCATGGTCTAGAGCATCCAAGAGGAAATTGTGGATCACCGAGTGACCGAGTTTGTGAAGGTTTGGAAGTCACCAAGACTTACCACGAGTGATTGGGCGAGTCATGTGACCTTAGCTCAAGGAGAATCGGTGAGGACTGTGTGTCCTCGGGTTTAAATACCTAGCCGCTCCAACCAGACGTACAACTGTCACCGCAGTTGGAACTGTTCTACCAAATCAGTCTTCACCAAGCCTACTGGTTCTATTTCCTCAACCCTTCCATTTCCTCATTACTGTGTTGAGTACTTGATCGTTACTGTTTGAAGATTTTGACTGAATACTTTCTCAATTTCCTCTTCAGTCAGTTTGTCTTCATCCTGCTTATCTTGTGCTTACGCTTTTTGTATGCTGTGTTTGTATTTCATTTCATCATGATGACTATGCTTATGTTATGTTATGTCTGCATCGGAGTATTTATTCCGCTGCAAGTAGTTCTTCGCTTAGGAATTTCCTCACCCTGAAATTCTTGAGTGAAGAATTCATAAAAATTGCCTATTCACCTTCCCTCTAGTCGACTTAACGCACTTTCAAAAACAACATATATTAATCGATAAAATAAAATGAAGAGGATAATACGAATTCTATCTTTACCCCATGATCTGTGTTGGCACGTAACCAACATTAAATTATTTAACAAATTAAGCAAACCGGCTGGCCTATTAATATTTTTTCGTATGTTGTTCCGGTTTATTCGGGTGTACTATTCTAGATTACAATTCAGTTATTGTTTTGGCTTATGGTTCGGGTGGGTTAAATTTTTTGGTTTATTCAGCTGTTGTTCTATTTTCACTGGTTATATGATTCCGTGTTATTCGGGTTTGTTGTTTCTGTATATTTGGGGTATTGTTTCGGTTAGCAGTTGTTGTTCCGATTTATTTAGGTGTATTGTTCTGGATTAAAATTCAGTTACTATTTCGGTTTATGGTTCGGGTGGGTTAATGTTTTCGGTTTATTCAGGTGTTGTTTTGTTTCACTGGATTTTTTGTTGCAGATTATTCGTGGTCGGTGTTTTGGTTTATTTTGGTTATTGTTTCAGTTAGGAGTTCTGAATTTATTCGGATACGGTCTCGGTTTTTGTTCGGGTAATTATCAATGAACTGTTTGTTGATGTCGTGGTGTAAAAAAGGGTAGTAATGGGTCAAGAACTTATTTTCCCACGAATTACTGTTTATGCAAATATACTATTCCGACCTACTGTTTTGTGCTCGGCAACACCATCACTAGATAAGATTAGGAGACGGTTGAGACAGCTCCGCGTCGGTACGCCGGTGGAGAGAAATGATGTGTAGAAAAATCCTAAATCTTAACCCTATATATACAGACGTGATGATGGAGGAGGAGGAGGAGAGAAATGATGTGTAAAAGAATCCCAGTTTTTATTAATGATGTGCGTATTTTTTCTCCAGTGAAAGTAGAAAAAAAGTAGGGGAAATCAAATTATTCGGGAGCACTGGGGTACTGTTCACGCACGATACTGTTAAGAGTCAATTACATCGGTGGTGCTAGAACTTGGCATAAACGGTCACTTTAGTGCTAGAACTTGTGGTGTACATCGAAGTAGTGCAAAAACTTGGCTCGAGCGTGCAAATACTGTGCTAATCGTGTTTGTATACGGAAGCACCGCCGCCGACACATGCCAACGTGGCGTGGGGCGCGTTGTCAGTGACAATACAATGTTTTTTGCGAAAATCACCTCGTTTTATTTTTAAAAAAATCCACAAAAGAAACCCCGACAAAAAAACACCTCGGTTTTTTATTTCTTCCACGGAAATGCCCTCGACAACAATGGCGTGGTGGGCATTCGACCCGAGGACCTCTAGTACCCTGCGTGTGCAGTTAACCACCCCATCAAGGTCGTCATTCCAGTATAGAATAGAAACAATTTTTATATATCTTCACATAGACAATATAAATTAAGAATTTAAATTTTTCAAAAAAAAAGTATGCAGCCGTTGAAATTCCAAAATGCAACCTTAGGTCAACGAACGAGCAGAGCTACCACACCAACAATTGTAATTAAATGTTTACACAGAATTGCCACGTATTATGTCTACAGCAGAACGCGCTCATGAGCTAAAACGGAATTCAGTTAGTGCAGCCAATTTTCAACATGTTAGTTTTCCAGAAATTACATAAAATGTTTGAATTAAAATTTTAAGTAATATCCATATAGATAAAGTAAATCACATTATTAAATTTTCACATAATTCCATAAAATGTTCACCTATTAAATTCATAAAATCGAAAAATAGATTATGAAATATAAAAAATATTTACTAATTTTAGAAACTGTTTCCATATTAATTCAGTATTTTAAATCAAATTCTATATATATTTATATTTAAGTAAATTCAGGATGTTTTCAATAAAATATTCATCCCTTGGAATGAGTATAGCATAGAAAATTATCCAGGCAATAAAAATTAATATATGTATGGAGAAATAAATATGACCGTACTGTACCATCAGACTGCAATTCCTCTAATACACATTTACAGTTATATGTATATTATTTATTATTTATATTTATAATTTAAGTCCTTTTACAAACTTCACAAAATGAAAAATAATAACATGTTGTAAATGGGCCGCACTAGCTTCCTGAGCACATTCTGTTTTATCCCACGCTCACATTCTGTTATAGACATAAAGAGTGACAATCCTTTATTTATATGGAACAACTTTGGTTTGGGATGGTTGTCGAGCCTGCTTGTTTACCTCAGGTGCTGGTTCGATCCCAGTTACTGCATCTCTATTCTCGAATTCAAATATTAATTTATGCTGTCTAACTAATGGATATAAAGCGTGTATCTTCAGGTGGGTAGCTGCACATGTGTTTAGCTCGTTGTTGCAGGTTCGAGGCCTGAGAAGATCCTTTTTTGCTCAGTTAAAATTTATTCTGCTGACAACTGGAACCCTCTTATCAAGTGCTTTTGCGTGAAAAAAAAGAGAGGCAGCTTTCGAAAAAAGAGCACGCACACGCCCCATCTTCATTGTTGAGTCGCTGACAGCGGGCCACACGCCACGCTGGCATGCCTCGTCACCGTCACGTTCATATACAAAAGCAATTAGCACCGTATTTGCACGGTCAAGCCAAGTTTTTGCACCATTTTGATGTACACCACAAGTTGTAGCATTAAAGTGACCGTTTGCTCAAGTTCTGACGCCATCAGTGTAATTGACTCTATTGTTAACTATTACCACTATTCACTGACATGGATGTAAATGAACAGTAGAAACTTGAAAAAAAATCAAAAAAACCAGAAAAACCAAAGCCATCCCACTTCAGAAACGCTGCATGAAACTACGCGTGTTTCTAGCGCACAATTTATTTTCGAATGGAAGTATTAGAAAAATGTAATAATTGTAATAATTTCTAAACTATGAATATCTTCAGCAAGGTTTGGTTGGATGTCTGGGCCTGAGAAAAACGTAAACTCAACAAAACATGTATTCAAAATAAGAAAGCACGGTTTGGATGTCTGGACCAGGCAGTTTGCCAACTCCGTTCCCCGCAGCTTCCAGCAAGGATCCAGCCGTTCGTTTGAGTTGACGCAGTGACTCCGGGTCCACAGGTCCACGACGCCGCCATCGCCAGACCCGCCGCCCCGCCATGGACCGCGACGCGCTCCGCATGGTCTGCTCGCCCCAGTTCTGGCGCATGGGCCTCCTGTGGACCCTCTCCCTCCTCTACTCCTACCTCCTCCTCTTCCTGCGTGGCCGGACCGCCGCCCCTCGCCGCCGGGAAGACGTAGGTCGCGGCGGCCGTCCCATCTGCGTGGTCACCGGGGTAATCTGGAACTGCCCTGCCAGCCGTGTCTGCCTATTTTATCGTATTTTACTACTGTTTTCCATGGTGCGCGGCCTTCTCACGGTGCTCCGTCCATGGTGTGTGCTCGCTCGCAGGCGACGTCAGGGCTCGGCCGGGCGGCTGCGGCGGCGCTGGCGCGGGAGGGATACCATGTCGTGCTCGGTGAGTCGCGTGTATCTTGTCGTGCTCGTGCGGGCATTTCGTCGAGCACTTGGCGCGCCTGGTCTCGTGCAAAATAGAGTGCCCTTTGTTGAACGCTATATATCTGACATTCGATGAATCTGCAAACGCGGATGCCATGTTTCATGTCATTATTCACCACCTACTCTACAGATAAATTGATTTTCTGCTGCATCTTGAATTCTCGATCAGATTCATGTTCATTCTTTATTTTGTCCTTGTTGTGGGATGTGGGACTTGTATTTAGTGGACTAAAATGATACATGTTATATTTTGCCTCAGCTGGACGTTCTGCGCAATTGCTGAGTGAGGTATTGTTTGCAGCTTCAGTTGGGTGTCTGTTTGCTTCTGTTTGCCATTATCATCACTGCTGCACTCTATGTAAAACCAGACCGCTAAAGAAATTCGTAGGCAACAGCCAGATGCCTGTCTTGAAGCCTTTCAAGTGGACTTGTCATCCTACAGGTCAATTAAGAAGTTTGAAGCTTCGCTCAATCAGTGGATTCGGGATTCGAATCTGGAGCCTTCCATTCAGCTTTTGATCAATAATGCTGGGATGCTTGCAAAATCACACAGAGTTACCGAGGATGGGATTGATGAGTACGTGCTTTCCTTGCAATTATTCTTGTGAAAGAATCCTGTGGTCTTCAAACCACATGTTCTCTTAATATCAGCATTAAGCTTTCTTTTATCTAGCCAATTCTCTAAGTGAACCTTAATGCGTGCGACTTTCAGAGTGATGCAGACAAACTACATTGGTCCATTTATCCTAACCAGCATTCTTTTACCACTGCTGAAGAACAGCCCGGTACCTTCCCGGGTGGTTAATCTAACATCTTTCACACACAGATGTGGTAAGTTTGAAGTTTTTCATATTGTATATAAGTACACCGACTGTATGAACTTTTTCGCAGCCTATGTTGAACTATTGTTGCATGGACATTGCCACATTATGCAAATTTTTGTATTGCATACATTAGTTTGCATCTATCTGACATAGAACTGGATGTCGCTCAGGTGTCTAGGTGCGTGAGTGCATGCCAAGCCCACCTATCTGTTTATTTTGTTTGCATCTATCTGTTGAATTATGTTGCCACTCCCTGTGGATTTCTTGGTTGTAGTAGCTCCATTGCCAAAATGTAGTGGACCACATATTTCCCTGTTGCGTCTATTTTGAATCTGGTATACTATGTGTACCATTTGCTCTTGCAGCTGCTCACATCGTACTACCATTCTAACAGTTTCCCTCTCTCCCTGTACACATTCTCTTTGATTAACACGTGCAATTATTACATCTCCAGTGTCAGAAATTGACGTGTCCGAGGAGGCACTGCAAGGAGTGAAGTTTGGTCAGCATTCGGTTGGGGAAAGTTACCCCTTAGCTAGTACTTACGAGTATACCAAATGTATGCTTCTTGCTTTAGTATTCGCTTCATGCAGCTCTAATCTACAAAATCTATCAGTCTCATTTTCTCCCATTGCAGTTTGTTTACTTGTGTTCTCATATGAACTTCATCGACAACTTCACATCTCTTCTGGTATCTCTGTCATGTATGTGCCATTTTAGTCCTGTCTTGTGTTTTTCCCTTCCATTTATTCTTCATGCAGTCGTATTTGATTCACATGATAAGATGTGCACCAGCGCTTTTTTGCCCATTGCCCACCAAGTAAACCTCTACTAAAACATGTCTGACCCAAATGTCAAAGCCCTTGCAAAATTATGTTCTTCTGTAGTTCTGTTCTCTTTTCCTTTTTACTGAAACTCGTTAGTTATCGTTGGTACAAGGATGGATTTCGAAGGCTCATCTCTCTGTCGTGCTATGTTACCTTAAGCCCTTATAGTTTTTTATCATTTGAGTTTGTTTATTCTCATATTTAAAGTCTTAAATTTCATGCTTATAGGGCTGCGGATCCAGGTGTGGTAGAAACACGCATCATGCGGGAGCTCCCTCCATGCCTTTCTCGGTTCGCGTTCTTTATTCTACGCACCCTGAACCTCCTACAGCAGCCAGATACGGGGATTGGTGCTGTCCTTGACGCAGCCTTGGCGCCGCCTGTAACCTTCCTGTCAAAACCCTCTCAAAGCTTCTGCTATTTTGATACAAGAAAAACGATGTATCGACATTCAGTACCAGCTCTGAGTTTTAGTTCTGTATATCACAGGAAGCATCTGGGAAGTATTTTTTTGGAGGGAAGGGAAGAACCATCAGGTCTTCTGTGCTGTCCTATGACATAGAGGTGGCCAAGAAGCTGTGGGCAGCATCTTCAGCGTTGCTCCGGGATCTGCGGCTTAGAGACCGTAAATCGAGGACTGGTCGAACCAGCTTGTAAATTTGACATGGTTAGAGCATCTCTAGCAGTCCCTTCAGGGACATCCGATAAAATTGGAACGATGCAGTGAGCATCTCTAGCAGATCCCCGAAGTCATATTTGAGGGGGACGTTTTGGTTTTGGGGAATTAAGCCCTATCTAGCAGATCCTATATTTCCTAAAAATATAAGGAATTAAGACACTTCTTGGAAACAGATTAAATACCGAAAGTGATTTCTCTCCGCGATACCAAACTCCAGGCCTCCGTTTTCCTTTGAAATCGCTCGCCCCGCAAAACATACATGCCGGTTCGCTCGCAGTGAAAAAGAAACGGAGCGTGAATGTCTTTGCATATCTCAGTGTTTTGGTCCTTAGCTGTTCACCGAACCAGCCTTGAATCAATCGACACATTGTACCTTTTGATACGCTAGTGATTGACACTGATCTGTATCAAGCACCTGCCCTTGTGCTATTTGCTCATGTTGGGTGCTTCTTCATGTTAATATTGTTCAAAATTGACTTTTTTTCAAACTCCAGAGTAAAAATTAGATAATATATTCATTGGGATATCCTCCTCATGTAGGTTGTGAGGAGAGGATCATTTGAAGACTTTTAGGCATCCCAAAGAGGTGCAAAAAAGCACACTACCCATTAGGGTTATGACTAGGGTCATTTTGGACTTTGCACATAAGAGTATGGGGATGCTTTACCCTTCATCCAGCAGTCACCACCATCATATTTGCTGAGATTGTTTTAATCCCTAGCTCTTGAGCCCCAAATCTTGTTGTGTTCATCCAAGATTCAGAAATCTTGATGTATGTGATCCTCTAGTGCTATCTAGAGAAGAACTTATTGTATCCCACAGTTGATAATAGTGGAAGAGGATTTGGATGGCTTCAGCCCATGGTTTTTTCTTGGGGGTTTTCCACGTAAAATTTTGGTCTCTCTATGTTGATGTTTGTCACCGCTTAGAAAGTTACACCTACCATCAGATATCATCTGAGAAGTGTCTAGGGTGTTACACTTTCCACTAAACATAGTCTGAGGAGTGTCTGGGGTGCTGCGAGACTTATTTCCTCCATATGTATGTTGTTGCGTTTGTTTCCTTCCATGTTAAGAAGCAACGATCCTTTGAGTTAGTACATGATGTGGTACTAAGATTACTTTGTTTTCAGTTCACCACAAGTGTGTTTTGTGCTAATTCCCAGCAGAGTGGCATAAGAACTTTGGTTGCTTAGGAGGTTCGTAATCCCACTTGCTTGATTGTTGCCGGAAGTGTTGCTCACAATGGATTTGGAGGAAAGCGGTACATGTACAACGAGTGGCATGATAAAATTTGAGTCTTTCAATTAGTCATTATGGAAGCCCATGAAAGATATCCTGTATTCCAAGGATTTTTGTGAGACAATTGTGAAAGACAAGATACCCACCGGTGTCACGGAAGAAGAATGAGGAGTGTTGCATAGAAAGGCAGTAGGTATGATTCGGTTGTACATCAACCACAATATATTCCACCATGTTGCAAATGACACAAATGTGTATGAGATGTGGCAGAAGTTGAAGTCTATGTATGAGAGAAAGACATCAATGAACAAGGCTTTGGTGATCAAAAGACTTGCAAAGGTTGAGTACCGAGATGGCACGAGTGTGAGTGAGCACTTGAATGTCTTCCAATTCCATATAAACCAACTTTCAGCCATGAAGATCTACTTTCGGGATGAGGTGCAAGCATTGTTGCTGCTGAGTTTCATGCCTGATAGTTCGAACACGCTTGTTGTGTCACTTAGCAATTCAGCTCCAGATGGGAAGCTGACTTTGAAGATGGTGAAGAACAATATGTTGAATGAAGAAGCTAGAAAGAAGGAAACGGGTGATGGTGTGTCTTCTTGTGATGCATGAGTGGTTGAAACCCATGGGAAGAATGACAACCGTTGACGCGCTCACACAAGATTTCAGCAAGGTAGAAGTAAATTCAAAGGGAGATCAAAGTCAAGACAGAGAAGAGATATTACTTGCTTTCATTGTGGCAATCTGAGCACATAGAGAGCGAGTGCAGTAAGTACAAAAGATATCTTGCAGAGGGGAAACTTGCAAAGAAAACTGAGTAAAAGGCTAAGAGGAGCTCAACCATGACTATAGCAGATAAGGACTATATTGTCATTGAATAAGAAGAATGTTATAGTGTTGTTTGTGATAATGCCATGAGCTGGGTTGTGGACTCAGGTGTATCCTTTCACATCACCTCACAGAAGGAGTATTTCACATTTTACATTAGCGATGTTACTGGCCAAGTGAGGATGAGAAATAGTCGTTCGTCAACAATTATTGGCAAGGGTTTTATATGCATTGAAACAAACACAGTTTGCATATTAGTGCTTGATTATGTGAGGCATGTTCTTGACATAAGACTAAATTTATTATCAATGGTCAAGCTTGATGATATCAAACATCCTAATTATTTTAGTGAATAAAAATGAAAGCTCACCAAAGGCTTTTTGATTGTGGCTCCAGGAAGTAAGCAAGGTTCTCTTTATGACTAAAACCAGGTTGTGCAATAAAGTGTTGAACATTGCTGACAAAGACTTCCGGTTGAATTGTGGCACAAGAGGCTTTGGCATATGAGTGAGAACGGCATGCATGATCTTGCTCGCATGGATTACCTCCCTGAGTTGAAAGGTATATTCTTAAAACTATGTGCACACTGTTTTGCTAGAAAACAACATAGGGTTGCATATCATACACTCCCTCTACATCGAGCAGAAAATGTTTTTGATATTGTGCACATTGATTTTTGTTCCATGACTGAAAAATCCTATGGTGGAGCAAGACTACTACTAGTAGTTGTGCCCGACTTCAACGAGGGAGAGGCGATGAGGATGGCGCGCCTTCAACTCGCTTCAATGCTTGTAGTCGTCACTATATGGTCTATGAATCTGAATGTAATTTTAATTATTCCTTGTGTTTGCTCTACTGTTATAATTGAAGATGAATAGATTGAAGGTTTCTCGAAATAAATAATTGAGTAATAAGGACCAATCGAACTGTAGCGACAATTGCTGCCTGTGCTTACCCCAAGAGTTCAGGAAGTATGGGCTTCTGCTCTGAAAGACTGATTGTTTGTCGCCATATCTGGCAGTACAAGATGATAGTGACACAAGATGATACTTTCAAACAGTGCTGCTAATACTCAACATTCTGAAGAATATGTGCATATTCCAGGCCATGCATCTGAACACCTAATAAAGCACCAATCATAGAGATCCAAATGGTACTCTATGTGTATTATCAGGACCGACAGATCCCTTGCAATGAAAAAGTTATCTCACAAGAACCTGAACTCAATCTACTGACGGCCGCCGTCCTCCTGGGGCTCGCCGCTGCTACCGCAAGGAATCCCGCGTCCTGAGGGAACCTCAGCACATTATTGGGGTTTAATAACTTGTAAAAAATGGTTACGTGAGTCGTCCAACCAAAAAGATTCATCCGGTGAATTCATCCTTTCGCCCTCGTACTAGGGTCTGATATGCTGAAAATATAATCCATGTCCCTTGTGAAATTCATGGAGTTGTAAGCAACACGCACACAGGAGGTACCTGCCAAAGCGAAATCATGGGAACCAACAAAAGCAAGGACGATGGACCAACTGAGACGCCTCCATTCTATGCATACACATACACAAACAGCACGTTTACATGCATACTTATTTCAGATGGCAATCTATTCTCCACTTTAAAGTACAACTGAGTTCACTGGCAGTATAGACTCTCAAGTCCCGGACGAAATTAACTGTGCCAACCAAAATTAACTGCGACTTTTTATCCGACTCCACCCAACAAACAGAACAGAAACGAATAGCTTCTCCAGTCTTTTCAGTTCATTCAGGTCTCGGCAGACCATGCACTCTGTTGCTCTCACCTGCAAAATTGGTCTAGTAAGATTCATACTCGAGGGCGGCGGGTGCACGGGCCTCCTTTTCCTTCCATCAGTTGCTGGTGCTCGCCGGTCGGTAGTACTGGTAGTAGCCCAGTGCCGCAAGCAGGGCGACAAGCACGGCGACGGCGGATATCACCACGGCTGGGGTGGCCCATGACCGGTACGACTGGGCTTTCTTCCTCTTCAGGATCGCCTTTGGCAGCGGGGCCTTGGTCTTGGTGACTACATTCCTGGACCGTGCGTTCGGCTTCTGTTCTTTGTTCACTATCACAGAAGCTGGAGTGAACTCATCCTCTGCTTGGGTTTCTGCTGCTTCATCAGACTTGGTGTCTGAGTCAGTTGGCTCGTCGGTATCAGCTGCCTCAGTTTTCTTCTTGGTTTTCTTCTCCTCTTTCTGAAAAAGTTTGTCACCATTGTTACACTACATGAGAGAGAGAGAGAGAGAGAGAGAGAGATGCTAATGTGTCTACCTTGAGCTTCTTCTCGGCTTCCTTTTGTGCCCGGGCTGCAGCCTTCGCTGCTTGCTTCTCGGCCTGCTTCTTCTTCCTTTCCAAAGCAAGTCTATTCTTCTCGATTTCCTCCTGTCTCTTGATCTCTTTCAACTTTGCTACATCAACCTCTTTAGGCTTGGGCTTCTCCTTTGGAGGCTCAGCCTCATAGGCATCGTCATCAGCATCCACAGCAGCTTTTACCTTAGCTGACTTGGCAGATGCTTTTGCAAGGGGCTCTTCTTTGGGAGCGACGACTTGAGGAGCAGCAGCTTCCTTTGCTTGTTTCAAAGGCGCTTTTGATGGGATAGGCTCCTGCTGCACAGGTGCTGCTGGCTGCTGTGTTTCGATAAATATGGGCTTCTCATCAGGATTCCTCATCCGGCCATCTCGGGTCAGCTGCCGTCCATTGAGGGAAGTGAGGATCCTCTTCTCATAGTCCTCTCTAAAGGTCTTGCTGCTGCACCATTGTGTCATGAACTTCTCAACCTACCAAAGCATATCAATAATTAAGTATAGAAATACTTTAAGTAAATGAAAGATGAGGTTACGGGAGGTGGTTGTGGAAGCAAACCTCAGTCTTGTGGAGCTCTTGCAATTCTTCCACCTCATTCCTAGAAGAATAATCCCTGGCTCTGTTCAGAACTATGCGGTTTTGATGGAAGGATGCATTCTGATCAAGATGAAGGCAACATTGTCAATAGATACAGTCTCTACATAAATATTACGAAAAATCAAAAGAATTCGTTAAGACAGTGCGGTAAATAACCATTATTTGTGACAGACTTCCAACAAAGCATGTTCCAACCACTGCCACTGGCAGTGCCATCTCAGATATTTCATTAAGTGACTAACATAATCCAATGCTACATTTAAGGCAACAAGGACTTTCCCTGATACCAAAATGCACAATGCAGAGAATTCGGCTTATGAACATGTGGCTGTGAGCCTGTGACCGAGCTTCAAATTTGAGAAGGCAATGGCTGATCATATATCTCCACAATCAAGAGAGGGAGTTCAAGTGCTGTTCAGGCATGCAAAAAGATGATGCCTCATTGCGTACACATGTTATTTAATTAAAATTGTAACACAACTAAAGTACTTAGAAAATGGGGTGGTCACCCTCAATAACATTACAAGAGTAAACACAATGATGAGCATGAGAGAGGTTGAAGGTATGCTGACTTACGGCAAGATCACGCGCTTTTCTCAATTCGGTCAATGACTCGTACGCTTTATCCTTTCTGGCGGTAGCTGCATTTAAATCTTCTTGAAGCAAAGCAATCTCGCCATCAACAACCCTCATCTCATCGTCCAGGACCTTAATCTTAGACCTGACTGCTTGTCGCTCCTTCTTTACTCCATCTATACCATCCCCAATGATCTGAATGGGAAGTGACAATCAAAATGGTATCTAATATTTATTTATGCACAAGGTAAATGCACAATAAAAGACAAAGTCACGGCATGAGATACTTACTTTCACCTGATCCTGTATGGCGTCTCTTTCAACCACTGTATCTTGCATTTTAGCTCGTTTAGCAGCATTGGAACTGACCTTCGGTCTGGTTTTTTCAAGGGTCTTAATTTCTTTGATCAGCCGCTTCTCCTCATCTAAAGATATGCTCTCATGACTTATGCGGTGATTCAACCTCTTGATCTAGGGAGAATTGAAGGAGAAAAAACAAACAAAAAATCAGAATACTGAATGAGAAGCAGTTGAGTTATCAAAGAGCTGATCATACCTCATGCTCAAGCTCTTCGAGTGAAGAGCACAAGCCTGCACTCTCTGCCCGCATAGCATTATTTTCATCACGGAACTTGCCTAAACGATTTCTGTAAGGTTTCATCTCCTCTAACTTCTCATTAAAAGCTTCATTGTACTGCCTGTTCTCAGCACTCAGTGGCCGTAGCTCCGCGAGAACAGCAGCGCGCTCAGTCTGCAGAGGAAGTGTGAAGTAAGTTTCATCACTATGCTTAAAGGCTAAAGCAGGCACACTGATCCCCTGGTTTACTTCAACGAGTACACATAGAGGCAAGCAATAGTGCAGAGAGTCACTTTAAAGAAGTTTCAGGGCATGAAACATCTAGTCAAATTAGAATTAGGACTAAAAGAGGTAGATCCTACTTCTATGTTGAGTTTTAAGAAGAATACCTTCTTAGCTTTTATAGCATCAATAATCTTGGCCCGAGCTTGGATCTTATTTTGGAAGTCCTTCTCAGCCTGCTCGAGTTTTGCTCTCAGCTTAGGGTCCTCAAATGAGCGGACCTTGACAAAGTAGAAGGTATAAGTTTGCTTCGGTTCAGGCCACTCCTCCGCTACGTCCTTTGGAGGTGCCATGTCATTTGCCGCAGCTTTGCCATTGTCTGAACCAAAAACAGCTGCTTCCTCCCGCTCCTTTGCAGTTGCTTGGCTTTCCTTGTCTTGAAAAAGGGTCACTTCCTCATCAGCTACTTTAACCTGTGCTGGTGAGGCTTCAGCTCCGACGACCTCCATTCCCATGTCCCTGCAGATAGGTGTACATAAACTGTTACCAAAACAGGCAACCATGGTTATGATCCAACAGAAAATGGTACAATTTTACTCGGCTATCTTTTCCCTTCTCATCCTCAAAACTTATGGGGAGACAGTACGTGTGTGAATTGAGCAGTAACAAAAGCAACTGGCACAACTTCTACAGAATCGTTTAAGGAAAAGCTGTTTAACGGATTCCCCGGGAACTCAATAACAAGAACAAAAAAACTGGATGTATGGGAGAACATTACTTGCTATAATTTACCAAAGTTACTAACTCCAAACCTAAGATGTAGAAGTAGCAGATGCACCACCATAGTGCACGGAGACTATACCCAAGAAAAGGAACAAACAACATAATAGACAGAGCCCTCGTGTACAGAGCATTTTCACCTCACCATCAACCAGACAACCGAAGAATCCAAAACATATCTAGCATATAACTGAACCTAGGCTAGATTGAGGCGCAAATCACAAGGCATGCAGATTATGAAATCACGACCTAATCATTTGTGATTTAAGGGGCCACACAGTACCACATCAAAGGAACAGGAACCAAAGACCGCAACCAAATCTACTCGGTGCTTTTTCTGCAAGAAAGAAAAGGGGGGCCAATTTGGTTCACATAGGGAGTCTGCAAATTTGGGGGCAACAGGTCTGGAAGAGGAACTTACTACTATTTGTGAAGTGAGAGGGGACACTATACGGACAGTAGACACAGTGGTTATAGTTGTTTTCATGTTTTGGCATTTCTGTGATAGTCGGAAATTTCTAAAAGTTGTCTAACACAATCTTGGTCTGGATTGAGTTGCAGTTTTACAAGGCAAGTGCACATGGGTTTGGGTGCATATGTCATAACTCAAGGGTCACGTTGTGTAGCCAAGGCGGTGTGGTGTACACTAAACAACTGGTCAGGTAAATGCAGGCCACTCACCACATTGCAGGACAGCAAGATGATGGGATTGCATGGAATTGTATGTTTATGGTAATACTTTATGAAAACATAGTTAATTTGGTACTTGCTTTGCGTTGGTTTATGGTGGGAAAAACATGCAGTTTAGTGAAACCAAGTTGGCATGTAATTTAAAGCAATCAATCAGCATAATCATTGTCCAACTGGAGAAATGTTTGACTGGGCTAATAAGAAGAGTACAGTTCAAAATGATAACTAGCTAATTTGAGGTGCCAATACTAGCGGAATTAGCAGGAAATGGAAACATAAAGGCTAAAGCGATAAAATGGATAATTATAATCAGACAAACTCATGCTTCACTTCCCATCAATAGATCTATTTCTTCCAAAAAAAAGTGAAGCACAATCTATCCATGATGATAGGGGAAATACTATAGGTTACCCGGTCTAGGTGTCAAATTAAATGATCCTAGGTTGCCATGGAACGAACTCAAACCACCACACGCACCACCAGGCACTCCAGTTTGCCGTCGTCTGCGAGGCTGTGGCATGTGGGTATCAACAGCTACAAGTCTCGTCACTGCAAAACACAGTACAGATCGCGATAAACGAGCGCGTATGGGCCTGGTTTGAACTCGCCGCGGGCGCAGAGAATTCCGCATCGGAAGCACCGGCGGAATCCACCGTGGATCCACTACCCGGTCAACCCCCGGCGTGGTTCACGAGGCGCCGCGGATCACAGGCCCGTCTCCTCCGTCCAGCACGCAGCCCAAGTTCAGGCGGCCGGGTGATCCAGATCTACGGAGCTAGCCGCGGCAATTCCCACGCGCGAATCGACGCATTGCCGGGCTCCCGGCCCCGAAATCGGGCACCGCAGATCGCAAAACCAAACCAAGCAACAACAACAAAAAACACGTATCAACTTGCACCAGCGCATCAGATCACGCGCGCTTCCTACTCTAGGACACGGATCGGAGAAGATACGAACGCAGTTCGAGGAGACCAGCAGCCGAGCGGGGCTGGGGCGGGAGCTCACCTGGGGAGGGCGGAGCGGGATCGGACCGGGGCCGCGCTCCGATCTGGCGGCGGGGCAGCGGCGGTGGAGCGGCCAAATCTGGATGGGATTTGGGAGGGGGAGGTGGTGTGGGGGTTTGGGCTGCGTGCCCAGAACTGGAAGCGGGGTTATAAATACGGGAATGGTTTTTTCCTTCTATATCTCGTCTCCTTCCTTCGCCGGTTTTTGTCTGGTTGCTATTGGTGGGAAATTACCGGTGCGCTTCCCCCTTCGCACCCGGCGTGCTCGGCCGCATGGGGAAAAAATCCCACGGACGGACGGACGGACGGACCCAGCCAGGGCGGCGCTGCGGTGTGCGTCAGCTGGATGGAACGTGGGAGGGAGCGGCGGGTCCAGCCGTGCGGATAATCGGATAGAGGCTGCCGGTTGGGAAGCGTCCATAAAGTTTGAGCGATCCGGTGTCACGTTTTCCTGCTCTTGCATTTCGTCTCGAACAATGATTCAGATTATATTTCATGTGGGTCTCCCTTTTTCAGCCACGCTTGATGTGTGATCCAAACTCATAGCATACAATTCCATAAGTTAGTGAATCATAATTTTAGTTTGATCGCATTAGTGGCACAGTAACTCTCTTAATCTTAGCGTTTCGGCGGCGGATCCCGGATTAGAAGTTACCCGGAATGGACTTTTAAATGAACGAAAAATTGAAGCAACGATTAACTATACAATAAAATAAGACAATCAAGAAAATTAATTGCCCAAGAGTACGCATCCAGGCAAGACGATCAACATAATAAATTGTTCAAAGTAGTTTCATTCTCATGAAGTAAGCAAAAAAGATATATAACACAAAAAACTATATAATTTTTTTTGAAAAAGGTATTGTGATAGATAAAACTAAAATTGATGCAATTTAGAAAATGTCATGTCCTAAAGATATCAAAGGTATAAGAAGTTTCCTTGGTCATGCTAATTTTCTATAGGAGGTTCATAAAAGACTTCTCAAAAATTTCTAGACCTCTTACTAATCTTTTGCAAAAAGATGTTTTATTTGTTTTTTACGATAATTATGTAGAAGTCTTTGAAATACTTAAGAAAGTCTTAATTTCTGCACTCATTGTTCAACCACCTGATTGGAATCTATCCTTTAAAATTATGTGTGATTGTAGTGATTATTTTATTGGTGTTGTTCTAAGTTAAAGAGTTGATAAGAAATTGAATGTTATTCATTATGCTAGTCAGATTCTAGATAGTGCTCAAAGAAATTGTGCTACTACCGAGAAAGAATTTTTTAGCAGTTGTGTTTGCATGTGATAAATTCAGACCTTATATTATTGATTAAGTTACTATTCACATCGATCATGTTCATATTAAATATCTTCTCAAAAATAAATATGATAAGCCTAGACTGATTATGTGGGTTCTTTTATTACAAGAGTTTGATTTGCATATTGCTGATAGAAAAGTGTGACATCCTCGTTTATAATCGTGCATTAATCATATACGCATCATGCACGAACACGAACGGTGACTCGCGTCAATATCGCAACACAACTCTACGACACAAGGGACAAACATAAATCTTTATATTACAAGTCAGGGCCACGGGGACCCAAAATACATAAGTCATCAAAGCAAATATTATCTGAGTACAGACATAATTAGACAAGTTTTGCCTTAAGAAGACGGATCAAAACAATGACACTAGATCGAAAGACGAGGCCTCTTGCCTGGGATCTCTGGACTACTCCTAGCCATCGGCCTCCATATAGTACGCGACATCGGGGAATCCTGCATCTGCGGTGCTATCAGCAGCAACCGGGTCGAATGGAAAGGGGGGCAAAGCAACCATGAGTACTCATCTGAAGTACTACAAGACTTACATCAGATCTACATTACATATGCATCGGTGTCAAAAAATAGGGGTAGTACATGTGGACTAAACTGCAAAAATGCCAGAATAAGAGGGAGAAGCTCATCCTATCGAAGACTACATCTTCTTGCAGCCATCATCTTGCGGCCATAGAAGAAAGGAGCATAATATGGTAACATCATGTAACAACGCATAACAATAAACCTGCCTGGAGATCCTCTCCTTGTCTCCCCGAGAGAAAGCGATCACCGGGTGTATTTGTCTCTTATCTGGGTGTGTTTTAACAAGTATCTGGTTTTAGTTATAAGAGGCCAGGATACAACTCCAAGTCGTCCTTTACCGTGGACACGGCTATTCAAATAGATTACTTTCCTGCAGGGATGCACCACATTACCCGATACGCTCAATTACCTCTGGCCGGACACATTTTTCTAGGTAATGCCCGTCCTCGGGCAATCGACACGTCGTAGTCCTACGTAGGCTCTCTAGAGAGGTTAACACGCCAGTCTAAATCCTAAGCGCGAAGGGGTCATGGGCCAACCGCCCTAAGCACTCCTGCACGTTGCGAGGACGGTCGGGACCAAGCCCACCTTTGTATATACATCCAGACATGCCGCTCACCCAGGCGCGTGTCGCTCAACTGTGATGTCTGTAGAGCTTTCGGGAGAAATCGTACATCGTTGAGAGCCCCATAAACCATTATCCCGCGTGACAGTTAGTGCATACACTACTGCAGGATGGTCCTAACGCGGTAGTACAATCAGAGACCCTTCGACAAAACTGTGTGCAATGCATTAATCACAAACTGTGGTGTAAGAAAACCGTCAAAATGATACAAACTGTTTGTGATGGTGAAGACATCAAACACGATTCAGATAGAGTTGCGTGCGATACGTGGCATACAGTTCACTCGAATGAACTGTTTGCGATGAGCATCACAATAGAAACGGTCAGCCAGATGAAGGTGTGTGCGATATACGGCATACAGTTCACTCGGATGAACTGCTTGTGATTAGGAAACACAATAGAAACGGTCAGTCAGATCAAGGTGTGTGTGATATACGACATACATTTCACTCGGATGGACTGTTTGCGATGAGACAAGACAACAAAAACGGTTCAACTTAACAACATGTGTGTGATACTCGGCAAACAGATCCATAATCAAAAATATGTGCGAAGACCGATAATAACACAGACGATTGCCGCTAATAAGCCGTGTGTGTTGTGGGCAAATGTTTGCTAGTATACAATTGTCAGCGATTGATAAAATCATCACCGACGGGTTCCCTAGTTTACTCCGTCTGCGATGTGATTTGCTCTATCTACAGAAGAATAACATATATAACCAAAATAAACATCGAATTACATAAGTGACTATACAAAACATTCGCACACACCACAAAAAACAATTATATGCATCCTAAACTAGGAGAAATGGTTATCTAATCTTTTACTTCTAGTGACACTGTCGCCTCTGCTTTGTGGCTCGATCCCTCGTCTGGGGCAGGACGAAGGCACTTCCTCATGTACATCTCGTAGCTTGTGTATGCGTCCTTGGCCGCGTACTTGACGTGTTGTTCATCTAGTATGTGATCATGCGCCGGCCCCAAACGCTGGCAGCGCGCGCGAAGGGACATGAGAGCAGAGCGCGCCGCAACCGCCTCAACCGTGAGCAACCACACGCATGGAGCAGTTGAACACACAGGAAATGGCCGTCTACAAGCCGGCCGACAGTTGCGAGCCGGCGACATGATATGAAACTAGGTCGCGTTCCACATCACACAGTGGTTGAACAATCGTTCGCCACGCTGCGTACAGAGCGGTCGTGTGCTAGGTAATTAAATCGCAAACTTTTTCTTTTATTAATCATATGTGTACGTGTCATTTCGTCCTCCTCTCGCATGCCTTGTCACCCTGCTACCGCGGAAGGCTTCAAGCGCAAGCTTGAGCACTGCACATGCGTTCGTTTTGCCAAACGATGGCTCCAAGTGGCGCTAATGAATCGTTGGTGAGCCCGTTCCCGCGCAACCGCGCAGGTTCCCGCGCAACCGCGCAGGTTCCCGCGCATACCCGTGCAACCTTCCCACCCGACTCGGTGAAATCCCCCAAAATATCAATGCTTACCGGCCTGCTATATAAACCCTCACGTCTTGCGTCGCATTTCCCCTCCCTCCCTGTAGCTTATCTCATCTGCTTCTCACGCAATCGCCAATGGCACCGGTCCGTCGTCGTCGCTCAGTCACTCCGCCGTCATCAGAGGAAAACTCCAGCTAGGAGGCTACACCGCGGCGGCGGTGTAGACCCCGGCGTCGTGTAGTGCGCATGGCGTCCCTGCTGGGTGTGCGCACAACACCCACCACACGCTCCGCCGCCGCTGCCCATCGGCAGCTGTTGCCGGCTGATACGTCTCCAACGTATCTATAATTTTTATTGTTTCATGCTATTATATTATCAATCTTGGATGTTTTATATACATTTACAAACAACTTTATTTCATTTTTTGGGACTAACCTACTAACTTAGTGCCCACTGCCAGTTGATGTTTTTTTTTGCTTATTTTTACTTTGCAGAATATTAGTACCAAACGAAGTCCAAATTCCACGAAATTTTTTGGAGATCTTTTTGGTGATAAGAGACCCTGGAAGCTTCTAGAGGCCACGAGAGGATGGAAGAGTGTGACGCCCCCGATTCAATCTTACACTAATCATACACGTAAACGTGTACAATCAAGATCAGGGACTCACGGGAAGCTATCACAACACAACTCTAGACACAAATTAAAATAATACAAGCTTCATATTATAAGCCAGGGGCCTCGAGGGCTCGAATACAGAAGATCGAATACAAACGAGTCAGCGGAAGCAACAATATCTAAGTATAGACGCAAGTTAAACAAGTTTGCCTTACGAAGACTAGCAAAAAAGCAGCAAAGATCGAAAAGGCAAGGCCTCCTACCTGGGAGCCTCCTAACTACTCCTGGTCGTCGGTGGTCTCCACGTAGTAGTAGGCACCATCGGGGTAGTAGTAGTCGTCGGTGGCGGCATCTGGCTCCTGGGATCTGTCATCTGATCGCAACAATCAGGTATGGGGGAAAAGAGGTAGCAAAGCAACTATGAGTACTCATCCAAAGTACTCACAAGACTTACATTAGAACTAAACTAAGTATGCATATGTATCAAAGGAAATGCCAGAATAGAGGGAAGGCCTAGCCTATCGAAGACTAGCATCTTCAAGCATTGCTACTTCTTGAGCTTGCGTTGGTTTTTTCCTTGAAGAGAAAAGGGTGATGCAGCAAAGTAGAGATATGTATTTCCCTTAGTTAAGAACCAAGGTATCAATCCAGTAGGAGGTACAAGCAAGTCTCCAATATATGCACCTGCACAAACTAACAAACACTTGCACACAACGCGAAAAAGGGGTTGTCAATCCCTTCACGGTCACTTACAAGAGTGAGATCTAATAGAGATAGATATAAAAGATAATTAAAAGGCAAAATAAAGTAAATATAAATATATTGCAATAAGGTATTTTTAGATTTTTTGGTTTTATAGATCTAAATATATATGATGGAGAATAGACCCGGGGGCCATAGGTTTCACTAGAGGCTTCTCTCTCAAAAAAGCATACGGTGGGTAAACAAATTACTGTTGAGAAATTGATAGAAAAGCGCAAAGTTATGATGATATCTAAGGCAGTGTCATGGATATAGGCATCACGTTCATGACAAGTAGACCGACTCTTGTGTGCCTCTACTATTATTACTCCACACGTCGACCGACTCATGCCTGCATCTAGAGTATTAAGTTCATAAGAACATAGTAACGCCTTAAGCAAGATGACATGATGTAGAAGGAAAGATCCAATCAATATGGTAAAAACCCCATCTTTTTATCCTTAATGGCAACAATACAAATATGTGCCTCGCTACCCCTACTGTCACTGGGTGAGGACATCGCAAGATTGAACCCATCATAAAGCACCTCTCCCATGGCAAGAAAAAACTAATCTAGTTGGCCAAACCAAATTGATAGATCAGAGTGAAATACAAAACTATCTTAATCATGCATAAAAGAGTTCAGAAAAGACTCAAATAATATTCATTGATAATCTGATCATAAATCCACAATTCATCAAATCTCAACAAACGCACAACAAAAGAAGATTACATTGAATATATATCCAAGAATATCGAGGAGAACATTGTATTGAAGATCAAAAAGAGAGAATAAGCCATCTAGCTACTAGCTATGGACCCGTAGGTCTGTGGTAAACTACTCACACATCATCGGAAAGGCGGCAAGGTTGGTGTAGAGGCCCTCCGTGATCGAATCCCCCTCCGGTGGAGTACCGAAAAAGGCCCCAAGATGGGATCTCGCGAGAACAAAAGCTTGTGGTGGTGGAAATGTATTTTTGGTGTGTCCTCTGGTATAGGGGGAATATTTGAGGATTTATAGTGCTGGAGTTAGGGTTAGAGGAGCCACGGGGGGCACAAGCCTCTGGCTGCCTCACCGAGTGCGCCCTAGGGCTTGTGGCCCCCTCATGGGTCTTCTGGCCTCCTCCCAAAGCTTCGTGGGTGTCTTGTCGTCCAAGAAAAATCACCGTAAAGTTTTATTCTGTTTGGACTCCGTTTGGTATTGACTTTTTGTAATAGTCAAAAACAAGGGAAAACAGCAACTGGCACTGGGCACTAGGTTAATAGGTTAGTCCTAAAAAATGATATAAAATAGCATATAAATGCACATAAAACATCCAAGATAGATAATATAATAGCATGGAACAGTAAAAAATTATAGATACGTTCGAGGCGTATCAAGCATCTTGCAGCATCAGAAGAGATAATGGTAATATATTATAATAGTAGTAAGTATGATGTAACAATGCCCAGGATCACTTCCTCAACTCCCTGTGAGAAAGCAATCCCGGAGCCATCATATCCATTTCATGCCTCAGCATCCAGTTCTAGTTGTATCGATTGGGATACAACTCCGAGCGTACGTTACCATGGACATGACTATTCGAATAGATTAAACTTCCCTCCAGGGGTGCACAAACTTACCCAACACGCTTGATCAACTCCGGCCGGACACACCATCAGGTCATGGCCGGCATCAGCCGATCAACACAACGCAGTCCTATCTAGGCTCAACAGATAGGCCAACACGTCGGTCTACATCCTAAGCGCACAGGGGTCTTGGGACAATCACCCTTTGCACTCCTGCACATTGTGTACACGACCGGTGTCAATCCTGGCTACCTCCTTACATAAGGCAGGTGCTTATGCAGGCCACCGGGGCGCGCGCCGCTTAGTCGCTGATGTCCGAAGAGCTTTCGGCTGATACAAACGACACAAAGTGCCCATACTTATTCCCGTGTGGTGGTCAGTGCGAAAAAAGGTCAGAAGCCTACTCGGGTCACATATTCAAACCCTTAGTGTCTTGGTAGCGTGCGGTAACGAGCAGAGACTCGCGATCATGTGACCCCATCGCCCCATGATATGTCTCCAACGTATCTATAATTTTTGATTGTTCCATGCTGTTATATTATCATTCTTGGATGTTTTACAACCATTTTATAGTAATTTTATATCATTTTTTGGTACTAACCTATTGACATAGTGCCCAGTGCTAGTTGCTGTCTTTTGCATGTCTTTTACATCGCAGAAAATCAATACCAAACGGAGTCCAAATGCAGCGAAACTTTTTGTGGAATTTTTATGGACCAGAAGACACCCAATGGGCCACAAAAGCACCTGGGGGTGCCCCGAGGGGGGCACAACCCACCAGGGTGCACTTGGGCCCCCAGGCACACCTAGGTGGGTTGTGCCCACCTCGGTGGCCTCCTGCACCACCTCTTTGCCTGTAAATACCCCAATATTCCAGAAACCCTAGGGGAGTCGAGGAAAATCAATTCCAGCCGCCGCAAGTTCCAGAACCACCAGATCCAATCTAGACACCATCAGAGAGGGGTTCATCATGTCCCTTTGTGCCTCCCCGGTGATGCGTGAGTAGTTCATTGTAGACCTATGGGTCCGTAGTTAGTAGCTAGATGGCTTCCTTTCTCTCTTTTGATTCTCAATACAATGGTCTCTTGGAGATCCATATGATGTAACTCTTTTTGCGGTGTGTTTGTTGGGATCCGACGAACTTTGAGTTTATGATCAGATATATCTTTTTATCCATGAAAGTTATTTGAGTCTGATTTTATCTCTTATATGCATGATTTCTTATAGCCTCGTATTTCTTCTCTGATATTTGGGTTTTGTTTGGCCAACTTGATCTATTTATCTTGCAATGGAAAGAGGTGCTTTGTGATGAGTTTGATCTTACGGTGCTTGATCCCAGTGACAGAAGGGGAACCGACACTTATGTATCGTTGCTATTAAGGATAACAAGATGATCAGATCTTGTCTACATCATGTCATCGTTCTTATTACATTACTCCGTTTCTCCATAAACTTAATACACTAGATGCTGAAGGAAATATGCCCTAGAGGCAATAATAAAGTTGTTATTTTATATTTCCTTACATCATGATAAATGTTTATTATTCATGCTAGAATTGTATTAACCGGAAACCTGATACATGTGTGTGTATACATAGACAAAACACCGTGTCCCTAGTAAGCCTCCACTAGACTAGCTCATTAATCAAAGATGGTTAAGTTTCCTAACCATAGACATGTGTTGTCATTTGATGAACGGGATCACATCATTAGGAGAATGATGTGATGGACTAGACCCATCCGTTAGCTTAGCATAATGATCGTTCAGTTTTATTGCTATAGCTTTCTTCATGCCATATACATATTCCTTTGACTATGAGATTATGCAACTACCGGATACCGGAGGAATGCCTTGTGTGCTATCAAATGTCACAGCGTAACTGGGTGATTATAAAGATGCTCTACAGGTATCTCTGAAGGTGCTTGTTGGGTTGGCATAGATCGAGATTAGGATTTGGCACTCCGAGTATCGGAGAGGTATCTCTGGGCCCTCTCAGTAATGCACATCATAATAGGCCTTGCAAGCAATGTGACTAATGAGTTAGTTGCGGGATGATGCATTACAGAAAGAGTAAAGAGACTTGCCGGTAACGAGATTGAACTAGGTATGAAGATATCAATGATCGAATCTCGGGCAAGTAACATACCGATGACAAAGGGAATAACGTATGTTGTCATAACAGTTCGACCGATGAAGATCTTCGTAGAATATGTGGGAGCCAATATGAGCATCCAGGTTCCGCTATTGGTTATTGACCGGAGAGGTGTCTCGGTCATGTCTACATAGTTCTCGAACACGTAGGGTCCGCACGCTTAACGTTCGATGACGATTTGTATTATATGAGTTATGTGATTTGGTGACCGAATGTTGTTCTAAGTCCTGGATGAGATCACAAACATTACGAGGAGTCTCGAAATGGTCGAGAGGTAAAGATTCATATATAGGACGATAGTATTCGGACATCGGAAAGTGTTCCAGGGGTACCGGGTACGTATCGGGTCATCGGAAGGGGTTCCGAGCACCCCCCCCCCCCAGCAAAGATATGGGCCTTATTGGGCCAAGGGCGGGACAGACCAGCCCCTAGTGGGCTGGTGCGCCCCCATATAGGCAGAATAGGAGGAGAAAGAAGGAGGGGAAGGGAGAAAGGAAAGGGGAGGATTCGGCCTCCCCCTTCCCTTCTCTTCCCCTCCTCTCTTTCCTTCCCCCTCCGACACTTATGGAAGGGGGGAGGCCGACTTGTGGGAGGCGCCCAAGTAGGATTACTCCTGCTTGGGGCGCCCTTAAGGGAGTCCTAGAATAAGGGGTCCTTGGGCGTCCGGCCTGTTGGACATGGGCCGGACTGACGGGCTATGAAGATACAAGACCGAAGACTCTCACCTGTGTCCGGATGGGACTCTCCTTGGCATGGAAGGCAAGCCTGGCGTTCGGATATGAAGATTCCTTTCTCTGTAACCAACTTTGTACAACCCTAGTCCCCTCCGGTGTCTATATAAACCGGAGGGTTTAGTGTAACACCCCGTAAGTAACTTTCCATATTTGTAACTCCAACTCTTGCCATTTTCGGCATTGATATATGATATTCCCTCCGTGGTTGGGTTTTCTTCATTTTGCATTTTGTCCATGTCATGCATTTTATCATGTCATCATGTGCATCGCATTTGCATACGTGTTAGCCTCATGATTCCGAGCATTTTTCCGTTGTCCGTTTTGCAATCCGGCACTCCTATCTCCTCGGCGCCCCTTTTACGTTTTTCCGTGTGCGGGTATTAAACCTTCTCGAAATGGACCGAGGTTTGTCTAGTGGCCTTGGTATACCACCGTAGACCACCGGTCAAGTTTCGGTCATTTGGAGCTCGTTTGGTACTCCAACGGTTAACCGCACTCTCGCAAAGGCCTCTTTTAAGTTGCAGCCCAACACCCTTCAAAACAGCCCAATAACCCATCTAAGTCACTTCCATGCTCTCCGTCGTTCGATCACGATCGTGTGGTAAAAACTACACCTCATTTGGACTCTCCTAGCTCCTCTATGCCTATTTAAACACCTCCCGAAAAATCCGGATCATTCCACCCCAAACCCTAAAATTTGCCCTCCGCGCCCGGACACGTCCGGCGAGCCGACGAATCCGCCCGCCGCCAACCGAGGCTGCCACGTCAACCGCCCGGCGCCACATCGCCGCCCGCGCCGCCCGCCCATGGGCCAGCCCCAGCCCTCGGGCGGACGCCACGCGCCCGCGAAGCGCCCATCGCCTTGCGGCCCGCCGCTGCCCCGCTCCTCCGCCGTCCGGCTCCTCGCCGCCCGCCACGCGCCTCCCTCCGCGAGCCCGGCCGCCGCCGCGGCTTTCCGTCTCGCCACGCCATGCTTGACCCGCCGGCGACCCTCCTCCTCCCGGCAGCCCCGGCCGCGCCTTCCTCCTCCTCGCCGGGCTCCGACGAGCCCACGCCCGCACGCCGCCCGTCGCCGACCCGGATCCCGGCCGGATCCGATCGGGTCCGAGGAGCCCGTTGACTTCTCTTCCCCCTCCTTTTTTTCTCTAAGTTATTTTGCATCTATTGTTATTTTGTTGCATTTTCAAAGTGGTGTATCTTTGCATCTGTAGGTCCATTTTGCGCTTATAATATGTCAAAATGTTCGTCTCGAAGATTAGATCATTTCATTCCATTGCATCATTTTCATTTGAGCTCATCTTGATGCCCGAAATGCTGTTGGAAGAGGGCTATGTGATGTTAGTTTCTGTTTCTTAACAGAACTTGCACTTTTGTTATTTTTGCCATGATTAATGTGTGCATCCTATGAATTTGAGTCCTACATGTGTTTTGAAATATGCCATGCCATCTTTCCAGGGGTGTATGCCATGTATTTTTGTGATCTATGTGGTGACTAGCACAAGCATGCAAAGTAGGAGTCCTGATGTTGCTGATTTCAGCCCTGTTTAGCTGATTTTTGATGCCATGTTAACTTGATGATACCGAGAGATCTATGCATATTTTGAGATACTTCAGTAAGGATGTTTTGTAAAACATGTCTTGCTCTATCCATCCATGCCTTTTTTTGCAATTATGGAGTGCCATAGCTTGAGTCAATCAAGCTCTACTTTTGCTATCAAATGTTTCCTGGCAGATTGTTTACGTGTTATTCAATTTTGCCAAGCTTGTTGTGGTTGATCCATGTATGCTATGATATTGTTCTTGTCATGTATGTCTTCTATGCCATGTCTTCTTGATGTATGTATGCTTAGTTTATCATTTAAGGCTCTGTAGTGAGTGCATTGAGCTTGTAAACATGCCTACTCGTTATCAGTTTTTGACATGCCATGTTGCTGAATCTGTTAACGAAACTTTCAATATTGACATGGGTGTTACTATATTTTCTAATCCTTTTTGGCTTATGGTTAGTAAGGGACTTTTGTTCTATGCTTTGAGTAGATTCATGCCATGCCATGTTTTGCTATTTTAAGTTCCTGTAGCATGTAGTTTTGTTGCTCTGAACATTGCAACCTGATGCTGTTTTTGCCATGTCCAGCCTGATATTTTGTGCACTTTTGCCATGCTTGTTTGAACCTGTTATGATGTGAACTAGCCGTAGCTCAGTGCTCATCTTTTGTCGAGCATCTCGTGTAGCTCACTGCCATATACTTTGTTGATACGTTTGGGTGCAGTAGCTTAATTAATTGTTGCTTGCTAAGTGACATCATGCTGTTAATGGCAGATTTGTGCCATTCTTGTTTTGCTTGTCATTTGCAAACCGTGCATCCGATTCGGTGATCTTTATATCGATTTCAACGAAATCATCTCATCTTTCCATTGGCATACTTGGTTTGCCAAGTTGATGCCTGGTTCATCATTTTCCTTCGGGCGCATATACGCATTGCATATCGCATCTCGCATATCATGCCATGTTTTGCATCATGTTGATTGTGTATTGCACCGTGATTTATTGTGGTTCCTTTGTTTGTGTTGTTGCTTTGGGTAGAGCCGGGAGACGAGTACGTGAACGAGGAACCTGTTGAGAACGCTTACGAGGATCAAGTTTTCGACAACTCGAGAACATTGCGAGCAAGATGACCATACCCTCGAAATCACTTCTATCTTTGCTATGCTAGTTGCTCGCTCTTTTGCTATGCCTATGCTGCGATGCCTACCACTTGCTATATCATGCCACCCATATTGCCATGCCAGCCCCTAACCATCCTTTCCTAGCAAACCGTTGATTGGCTATGTTACCGCTTTGCTCAGCCCTCTTATAGCGTTGCTAGTTGCGGTGAAGTTGAAGTTTGTTCCTTGTTGGAACATGGTGTTGTTGTTCCTTTTGGAACATGTTTACTTGTTGGGGATATCACAATATATATCTGCTATAATTAATGCATCTATATACTTGGTAAAGGGTGGAAGGCTCGGCCTTATGCCTGGTGTTTTGTTCCACTCTTGCCACCATAGTTTCCGTCATACCGTGTTATGTTCCTTGATTTTGCGTTCCTTACGGTTGGGTGATTTATGGGACCCCTTGACAGTTCGCTTTGAATAAGACTCCTCCAAAGAAGGCCCAACTTTGGTTTTACCATTTGCCACCTAAGCCTTTTCCCCGGGTTTTCGCGAGCCCGAGGGTCATCTTATTTTAAACCCCGGACCAGTGCTCCTTGAGTCTGGCCCAACTGGCGATGTCCGGCGCCTCGGGCAATCCAGGTCTATGCCAACCCGACGTCTTGCCCATCCGGTGTGCCACGAGAACGAGATATGTGCAGCTCCTATCGGGATTTGTCGGCACATTCGGGTGGCTTTGCTGGTCTTGTTTTATTGCTGTCGAAATGTCTTGTAGTCCGGGATTCGAGATTGATCAGGTCTTCCCGGTAGAAGGAATATCCTTCGTTGACCGTGAGAGCTTATAATGGGCTAAGTTGGGACACCCTGCAGGTAATATCTTTCAAAGCCGTGCCGCGATTATGAGGCGATGGGAATTTGTTAATGTCGGTTGTAGAAAACCCAAAGTTGACCTCAAATAAAATACACATCAACGGCGTGTGTAACCGTGATGGTCTCTTCTCGTGGAGTCCGGAAGTGAACACGATGTTGGAGTTATGTCGGCGTAAGTAGTTCAGGATCACTTCTTGATCGCTATTAGATTCATGACCGTGCTTTGCTCCTCTTCTCGCTCTCTCTTGCGATGTAGCCACCATATATGCTAGTCGCTGCTGCAGCTCCACTTTACTACCCTGTCCTTCCTATAAGCTTAAATAGTCTTGATCTCATGGTGTGAGATTGCTGAGTCCCGTGACTCACAGATACTTCAAAACAGTTGCAGGTTCCGGCGAGGCGGTGCAGGTGACTCAACCGAGCTCAAGTGGGAGTTCGACGAGGCGTGGTCGTTACTATGTGTCTTTTCCTGATGGTCATAGTGGTGCCCAGTTGGGACGATTCGGGATCTGTGTAGCATTTGGGGTATCTTCTTTTATTTTGGTTCCGTAGTCGGACCTTGAGTGTACTCAATGATGGATGTTTATTTATGTCTTTGTGTGAAGTGGCATTGTAAGCCAACTATGTATCTCTTTCCCTTATTTATTACATGGGTTGTGTGAAGATTACCTCACTTGCGACATTGCTTTCAATGCGGTTATGCCTCTAAGTCGTGCCTCGACACGTGGGAGATATAGCCGCATCGGGGGCGTTACATTTAGTCCGTAGGGACAATCATAATCATACAGGCTAGACTTCTAGGGTTTTAGCCATTACGATCTCGTGGTAGATCAACTCTTGTAACACTCATATTCATCAAGATCAATCAAGTAGGAAGTAGGGTTTACCTCCATAGAGAAGGCCCGAACCTGGGTAAACATCATGTCCCCCGTCTCCTGTTACCATCGACCTTAGACACACAGTTCGGGACCCCCTACCCGAGATCCGCCGGTTTTGACACCGACATTGGTGCTTTCATTGAGAGTTCCGATGTGACATCAAAGATAGGGTGGATGGATCGCCTTGTTATGACGGACAGTATCACCTCTGGAGGTGCCCTGGCCTCAGGCCAAACCCTCTGGCTGGGCAGCTTGACCATGACCGCCCCTACGGCCATTAAGCCAACGACGACCTCTCGGGTCATCGAAAACCACCTCCGTGTTAGCTACGAATACTCCAAGCAGATCGATCCAGCTGAGTTATCATCTTTGAACAAGCTCCTAGATCGCATCGCCGCCCTGGGGGTCGCTACAGACTACGATCGGATTGGGCTTAAACCCGACCGGAGAGAAATTAAATCCCCGCCGATCACCCACCAGATAGCGGTAGTTGAGGAGCAAGACGACAACTCTTCCTCTATACTGAGGACGAACTATGTTTGGACCTCCGAGCTCGAAGAGCCGGACACCTGCTTTTGGAAGGACATAGCTTGCCCTCCGGACCTAGAATTGGACGACGGGCCTGAAAAAATCAGTTAACATCCCGGAGCCCGGGCTATTAAGTTCGGGAGTTCTTCAAACTCCGGATTCCAAATTGGGCTAGGGTTCAGATTTAAAGCCACCCACCCACCCAGATAGACGCGATCTCACGTACATATGACAACAGTCTCAGGAAACAGTCCATCACTTTTGGGCCAGATTCCTCCTTGGCAAAGACAAGATTAAAGATTGCCGCGACGAAGACACGATCTCAGCATTCTGCAAAAATAGCACGGATGAAGGACTCCTCAACGCCATCAATTGCCGTCGCGTATTACACTTCGCTGACTTGGCAACCATCATACAGAAGTACTGCGCAATGGAAAGCGCCTGGAAAAGTCAGGCAGCTTTCTGGGAACCACCGGTTTCCACTCAACCCTTCGTCCGGGCAAAAAGTGTGCGCCCTCACGACGCACTAGATCCTATAGTAAAGAAATCTAAGCACATCACGGGGCGCGGAACCGTGCTAGAGGGATGGCTCGATAGGCCATGCAAAATACATGCAACACCGGATACCATACCAACTCACAACCTTAGAGCATGTTGGATACTCCGGCAAGTGGCCAAGAGCGGCGAGGATATCCTCACCAAAAATACACCAGTACAACACTCCCCGGAAGATGACGACCCCAGCGTATTGACAGTCTTCGAGACTTTCGCTTCAAACAATCGGCGTAAAAGGGCTTTTCACGACCTTGCCGAAGTCTGCCAAGTCGCAACAATAAACCCCTGGAATGACACGTCCATTACTTTCAATGCCGGTGACAAACCAAAATTCAGGACAATTCGGGCACCAGCCGCCTTGGTCCTCAGTCCAATTATGGACGGATACCGGCTCACCAAAGTGCTCATGGACGGCAGCAGCGGATTAAACCTCATCTACGAGGATACACTCAACAAAATGGAAATAGAAAGGAACCGCATCAAGCAAAGTAGCACGACCTTCCGAGGAATCATTCCCAGTCGGGAGGCGCGATGCACGGGAAAAATCACACTCGATGTGGTATTCGGCCCCTTTCCACAGTGGATATCACGCCCTATTGGGGCGAGATGCATTTACACGCTTCCAAGCCATACTTCATTACGGGTACATGAAGCTCAAGATGCCTAGGCCCAATGGTAATCACTCTTGCCAGTGATCCGGACATAGCACTCCGCGCCGAAAACAAGACCGCATCCCTGGCCCCGAGGCATTGTCCGAAGCCCTCACGGCCGAAGAATTAACCGCACTACACTCCTCAGTGGATATGGATGATGTAATCGTGGACAAGAGACCCAAATCCGCCTCCTTTAAACCAGTAGATGAAATAGTCAAATTTCAAGTCCACCCGACGGACCCCAAGAAGATAGCATCCATCGGGGCACAACTCGACCCAACGGTCGACGCCGCGCTACGAGAGTTCCTGCGTGAGAACTGGGACATATTCGCCTGGCACCCTTCTGATATGCCAGGAATCCCGCGTAGGTTGGCCGAACACAGCCTCAATATATTAAAGGGATATAAATCGGTCCAGCAAACACTGCGGCGTTTTTCCAAACCCAAATGACAAGCTATGGGGAGGAGCTAGCCAAGTTACTTGAGGCCGGATTCATCAGAGAAATAAAACACGCGGACTGGCTAGCAAACCTGGTGATGGTGCCAAAGAAGGATAAATCCTGGCACCTATGCGTTGATTTCAAAGACCTCAACAAGGGCTTGCCCTAAGGATCCCTTCGCCCTCCCTCGCATAAATCAGAATATTGATGCAACTGCAGGACACGACTCACTGTGTTTCCTCGACGCATACTCCGGATACCATCAAATCAAGATGAAGGAGTCCGATCAAGCCGCAATGGCATTCATTACCCCATATGGGCCTTTCCGCTTCAACACTATGCCTTTCGAGCTCAAAAACGCTGGCGCCACCTACAAACGCATGATTCAAACATGCCTGGAGAAACAGATTGGCAAAACAGTTGAGGCATATGTGGATGACGTTGTCATCAAAACCAGACACGTCGAGTCATTGATAGACGATTTATGTCTCACATTCGACAACTTCCGTACATATGACATCAAGCTCAATCCGGAAAAGTGTGTTTTCGGCGTCCCCGCCGGAAAACTGCTGGGCTTCATCGTTTCCAATAGAGGAATTGAGGAAAATCCAGCCAAAATCCGAGCTTTGTCACAATTGGCTACGCTAACAGACCTTAAACACGTCCAAAAACTCGCGGGATGCGTGGCAGCTTTAAGCCGCTTTATCTCCAGATTGGGAGAAAAAGCATTACCACTCTACCGCCTTCTCCAACGCACCGACCACTTCGAGTGGACGGATGCGGCCACGGCCGGACTGGAGGAAATAAAGACCCTTTTAGCGAGCAACCCAATCCTGGCCGCGCCGAACGTCGGCGAACCCATGTTATTATACATATCGACAACACACCAAGTGGTGAGTGCCGTGCTCGTTGTTGAGCGAAAGCAGGACGAACACAAATTCCCGCTCCAGAAACCGGTATACTACGTATCCACTGTCCTCACACCGTGCAAATCCCGATACCCTCATTACCAAAAAATAGCATACGCGGTCTTCATGGCATCCCGGAAGCTGCGCCACTACTTTCAAGAGTGCTGATTCCGGTGGCTTCCGAGGTACCACTCAATGACATAATAAACAACCGTGATGCCACAGGCCGGATTGCTAAGTGGGCCATTGAACTCCTTCCATTCGACATAACATACAAACCGCGCTGAGCCATTAAATCCCAAGTACTGGCTGGCTTCATCGCCGAATGGACAGAGGCCGAACTCCCTAAAGAGCACGACACATATTCCAACTAGGTTATGTATTTGATGGCTCCAAAATGTTGGCGGGGTTAGGGGCGGGCGTTGTCTTAACATCCCCCACTGGAGACGTAGTCCAGTACGTACTCCAAATATTATACGTACTCCAAATATTATACATAGACTCCAACAATGCAACCGAATATGAGGCCTTATTGCATGGACTTCGAATGGCCGTCTCCATGGGCATACAACGCCTGGAAGTGCGTGGGGACTCAAACCTCGCAATATCTCAAATAAATGGAGATTTCGATGCCAAAGACCCAAAAATGGCGGCTTACCATAACGCCGTTCTCAAAATCTCGGCTCGGTTCGAGGGACTCGAGTTTCATCATGTGGCTCGAGAAAGTAATCAAGCGGCGGACGTCCTTGCTCGCATCGGCGCCAAGCGCGACCCCGTCCCACCTAACATCTTTCTGGAAAGGATTTTTAAGCCGTCCGTGGTGTGGCAAGGGGAGAGCGGCAACACCAGTCCGGATCCGATTATAACCCCAGATTCCGAACACATCAATATTATCGGGGGATGGGGGGGGGGGCTCAGCCACCGAAATAACACCGTCGACCCATCTTATTATGGCAGTCATTGCCCCATGGGCCGAACCCTTCTTGGCCTACCTTAATAGGCGAGAACTCCCTAAGGACCAGAATGAGGCTCGCTGCATTGTCCGGTGCTCAAAATCCTACAAGGTTCACGACGGAAAACTCTATAAGAAAAGCTCTACCGGAGTACTCCAAAGATGTATCTCCGAGGAAGAGGGGCGGCAGCTATTGGCCGAAATTCATGCTGGTCTCGGTGGTCACCACGTCGTGGCTCGGGCCCTTGTAAGCAAGGCCTTCCGTACAGGTTCCTATTGGCCGACGACCCGGGCAGATGCACAGGACCTTGTCCAACGCTACGTTGGCTGCCAGCTTTTCGCTAACCAAAGCCATATGCCACCCACCGCTCTACAAACAATCCCCATCACTTGGCCTTTCACGGTCTGGGGGATCGATATGGTCGTACCCCTTAAAGGAGGAAGCCATAAGAAAAAATATCTGCTGGTCATGGTGGACAAATTCACTAAGTGGATAGAGGCCAAACCAGTTAAAACTGCCGAAGCTGGACCAGTGATAGACTTCATATCTGGTGTTGTGCACCGTTATGGTGTTCCGCATAGCATCATCACTGATAATGGCTCCAATTTCACAGCCGATGAAGTGAAATCCTGGTGTGCTAAATTGGGCATTAAGCTCGATTACGCCTCGGTCTACCATCCACAAACAAACGATCAAATCGAACGAGCTAATGGTCTTATTATGAGCGGCATTAAGCCTAGACTAGTGTGGTTTTTGAAAGAATCAGACAAGCACTGGGTTGAGGAGCTCGACTCCGTACTCTGGGGGCTGCGGACCATGCCCAATCGCACTACCGGATATACACCCTTTTTCATGGTGTACGACGCAGAGGCCGTGTTGCCCTGCGACATTATTCATGACTCACCTCAAGTGCGCCTGTACGAAGAGAGAGAGGCCAAGCTTGATTGGCAGGACAGCTTGGATGCCCTGGAGGAGGAGCGCGACGTCACAAAAGCCCGTTCCGCATTTTATCAACAGCAGGCTCGCAGATATCAAAGCAGAGAAGTGCGGGCCAAGACATATAACGTTGGTGAACTCGTTCTACGCTTGCCAGAGAAGAAAAAGGACAAACTCAAGCCCAAGTGGGAGGGTCCCTTCATCATTGACGAAGTTCTCACAGGAGGAGCGTACCACCCGCGTGACGCATCAGACAATCGCTTGGAGCTGAACCCATGGAACGCGGCCAGACTCCGAAGATTCTACGCCTAGAGCCAAACTCTTTGTTCGTCTTCTTCTCCCTTTTGTTTTCTTCACTTTTTCCTCTGTTTTCGCCTTCTTTTTTTAGCTTTAAAGCTCTTGTGTGGTTAAACTACACACCTATGACGTACACATCCTTAAACGTACACGTTCATCAATACCTGGGGGCTTCTTTTACAGAAGCTTATTATTATCTCCCGAGCGTTAGGCTCACCACATATGTGTCCTCTTCCGCATATGTACCTTTTCTTCGCCATTATATGCATCGTTATGACTTAAGTTTTGGCCAAGTTGGGTTGCCTAGCTCCTGTGCTTATGCCCTACGTTCCCGTTTGTTCGGCTAGGGCATAAAGGGAGCACCTCTGCGATTGTTACTGCCGGGTCATCCGGGTGTGTACCTCAGACTGGGTGAAGCCGAAAGCTAGCGTTCTTAAGGGAATATTCAGTCAGCGGACTAAAGATGTTTTCACACTCATTACATTATGAACCCCCAGATGTCACATATACTGTGATTTTTTCAATCACAGTTCGGGCATGCATACTACTGCATGTCCACCCAGGGAAAGGAACCCTTAACGGAACTATTCTCTCAGGAAGATGTTTCTTACAATTACAATGTAATATAACATACTGTTCAAGCAACTATGACCCCTACGCCTAGTTTCAATGCATACCCCGGTCTATTTGGCCGCTTTGGTATTCGGAAACACTCAGCACCTTCGGGTCCGGAGGTCGAAGCGAAACGGTCTGCCATGACAATCATTTTACAATCCAGCTAGAGACAATTCTGTCAATTGAAGTACATAGTCACTTGGACTCAAAGACTTCTTCCTCTATACCGTCTAACAGGTTGTCTAACTTACAATCCTGTTGGGAATATTTGGCGGCTACTCCTACTTGGTCATATACCAAATTAACGGGAATTTCTTTCCCATCTAACCCTAGAGGTCCGACCCAGGCCATATGATTTGGATCAAGCTTGGTGTACCGTGTCTTCACCATGGCCCAGGCCTCTCGTGCACCTTCCCGGCAGGCCGATATCTTCCATAATCGGAAACGCCACCGCGCTCCCATGAATAGCTGTACAAGCTCCTCCATACTTCCTGGAGGGGAGGCGGAGGGCCATAAGGCCTTGGCAATACTTCGCATCGCCTGCCGAGCTTGTTGGTGCATTTGCGACAGCTCTCGCAGCAGATCGCCCGAGGATCCGGACATCTCCTCTTCGGGCCGGCCGGTCAGCATACCTACAAACATAACTCTATCAGTTCCTCTCCTCGCCGAATTACACGGATGTGAGTTTGAACACTTACCAAATATGCCGCCTCGCAGTCTTTTGCTTTCTTTCACGGAGTCAGCCAGCTGGGCCCGCACATCTTTCAGTTCTTCTCCCTACTGGGTGTTGGAATCCTGGAGTTTGTTTTTCTCCTCCCTGACCCGTGTCATTATACGTTTGCTCGCGGCCCGTTGCCTTTTGGCTTCTTGTTCACCCGCTTGCGCGACTGCTAGTTCCTCCTTCACTTTATCTGATGATCATGCAATGTGATTCGCAACACTATTAGCATTACTGGTATATAATTATATTTTCTCGGTGGAGGGGAGTATTACCAGGAGATGCCTTCTTGGATTTCTCCAGTTTGGCGGCAGCAGCATTTAGCTCGGTCTGACACTTCTCCCGTTCTTGAGAGAACATGTTGTTCTTCTTCGTAAGCACCTGGTTATACAATGGTCCTTAAATCAGTCGTATCAACTGCTTCAAGTCTCGGGGGCTACTGGTATATAATTATCAGATTTGGACAATGTAAATTTACCCGCATATCTTTTAAATGTTGGTCTGTGGCTCTGGCAAGTCTGTCTCGAGCAGCTTGGATATATGCATCAGCCGAGCTGAAGGCATTGAATGCCTCGTTCGTAAAGCCGGGGTCGCATAGAACTGTTTTCTGGCGCCGATGATTCATGGCGCTCTCCACCTCTGAGTTTGTGACGGATACATCATCTGACTCCTTTGCCGAAGGACAATCCGGCGTCACTCCCGTATCAGCCCTTGCCTTTAAAGCAGGGTCGGGAACCTGACTTGTGGAAGCGCGGCCGGTAAGATCCCCGAACATAGTCCGGCTAATGCTTTTCCTGATAAGACACAGCGGATAATGTCACAATTGGATGTGACTGCTAAGGGGCATATTTACAAAGCCATACCTCTTCTATGAAGGCTCGGTCGTGTCTTCGTTTGGCTTCCTCTTCGAAGGCCTGCCCGGCGTGGGCGCCACTATCTTTGGAGTTGCCTCTAGTGTAGCATGACGCGCCGAGCGCCTCCCCTTTGGAGCACAAGACAGTGCGGTGGGTGAGGCAGAATAAGGATGCTTTTTCGGAGGAAATATCTCCTGATTACTTACGTGCGAGGCAGGGAGAAGACCGGGATAATCGACGGTGACGGCCACTTCCGTGCCGT
This sequence comes from Aegilops longissima, assembly GCA_021605205.1. Taxonomy (NCBI): domain Eukaryota; kingdom Viridiplantae; phylum Streptophyta; class Magnoliopsida; order Poales; family Poaceae; genus Aegilops; species Aegilops longissima. The sequence goes on along the minus strand of CM038680.1, from coordinate 373,360,403 downwards.
CATAGCTCACCTGGTAGAACACCCCATCCTCGAGCTCCACATATATGTCTGGATCCTCTTTGAATTCGGGGTCAAGGTCCCGGTTATGGTTCTTTGGCTGTGGGGCGGGGCAGTGTAGCCCCTTGGTGATTTTTCCCATTCTTGTTACGAATGGATGGAGTAATGTTCATTAAAAGTGACTCTGGGAGTAGATTGAATGGAACAATGGGATTGGAACTCACCCAGCTAGGAGGGTTGTACATGGAAAATCCATCCCGGCGCTTAATGCGAAGGAATTCCTCTTCCTCCCCTTTGAATAGTTCGGCCAATATTTTGGCCAAAGCGGCGGGGGTGTCCGGACCTTTTTGACCGCAGCGGGAGGCGTCATCTTCCCCATTGTAGTGCCACATTGGAAGCCCTCTGTATTGGAGTGGCTGAACCCCTCGTACTATGAAAGTCGCCATTACCTCGATTATTGATAATCCGGACTGCGCAAGTGACTTTATCTTGCTCATCAGTTGACGGACTTCCGCACTATCTTCCTCCTCGAGGCTCCGAGGGCTCCAGCTGTGGCGTTTCTTCAATGGAACACTTGTAAATTTGGGAAGACCCATTCGAACGGGGTCAGGAAGGGCGACATCCTCGATATAGAACCATTCGGAAGGCCACTCTTTGGATGCCTTCTTCGGCGTGCCGGATAGGTATCCGGTCCCGGCGATGTGCCATACTTCGGCTCTGCCTACTTCAAATATTGATCCATCTTGGTTGCGAGGTATGAGGCAGAATAGCTTCCTCCACAATTCAAAATGGGCCTCGCAACCCAGGAATAGCTCGCAAAGAGCGACGTAGCCCGCGATGTGCAGGATGGAGGCAAGAGTGAAGTTGTGCAGTTGAAGGCCATAATACTCTAGAAGCCCCCGGAGGAACGGATGGATTGGAAATCCGACGCCTCTTAGCAAGTAGAGGACGAAGCACACTCGCTCCCCCTGGATGGGTTGGGGAAATTCTCAGCCTGAGCCCCGCCGTTGCAGGTATTCAATCCAGCTCGAACGGGGACTAGATCAGCAGGGGGAAGGAATCCCTGTGTTTGCAGCTTCACCAACTGACCGTGAGATACGGAACATCTCTCCCAATCACCTTTTTCTGGGCCGTGGGGATGGGAGGAAGAGCTGGGAGCGCTGGCCATGTTGGAATGGTTTTTCCTAACAAGCTCTGAGATTTTTCGCGTGATGTGGAACGGATCTGAGATCCAATCCCGTTAAATAGACGTTGTTCACCCTGACCCCTCGCGTTCGCTCGACATGTGGAGGCTGAAGTTGTTGAAGCGTAGAAGCCGAGGGGTACAACATTAAATGGAGTGCCGAATACATCTCTTTGAAGTCATCGGAGGAAGAAACCGCCTTGCAATGCCGAAGACAATCTGCGCACCGGACACATCGTCATTGAAGCCTGGTTCGGGGGCTACTGAGGGAGTCCTGGAATAAGGGATCCTCGGCGTCCGGCCTATTGGACATGGGCCGGACTGATGGACTGTGAATATACAAGACCGAAGACTCTCACCCGTGTCCGGATGGGACTCTCCTTGGCGTGGAAGGCAAGCCTGGCGTTCGGTTATGAAGATTCCTTTCTCTGTAACCGACTTCGTACAACCCTAGTCCCCTCGGGTGTCTATATAAACCGGAGGGTTTAGTCCGTAGGGACAATCATAATCATACAGGCTAGACTTCTAGGGTTTTAGCCATTACGATCTAAATGGTAGATCAACTCTTGTAACACTCGTATTCATCAAGATCAATCAAGCGAGAAGTAGGTATTACCTCCATAGAGGGCGAACACAGGTAAACATCGTGTCCCCGTCTCCTGTTACCATCGACCTTAGGCATGCATTTGGGACCCCCTACCGAGATCTGCCGGTTTGACACCAACACCCTTGCTGCCCTCTCCCTCTCCCACCTATATATATGTGGGGGTGTCGTGTCAAACCGCGGATCTCGGTAGGGGTCCCGAACTGCTGCGCCTAAGGCGGATGGTAACATGAGGCGGGGACACAATGTTTACCTGTGTTCGGGTCCCTCTGATGGAGGTAATACCCTACTTCCTCGCTTGATTGATCTTGATGATATGAGTATTACAAGAGTTGATCTACCACGAGATCGTAGAGGCTAAACCCTAGAAGCTAGCCTATGATTATGATTGTTCTTGTCCTATGGACTAAACCCTCCGGTTTATATAGACACTGGAGGGGGCTAGGGTTACACAGAGTCGGTTACAAGGGAGGAGATCTACATATCCGTATTGCCAAGCTTGCCTTCCACGCAAAGGAGAGTCCCATCCGGACACGGGACGAAGTCTTGAGTCTTGTATCTTCATAGTCCAACAGTCCGGCTAAAGTGTATAGTCCGGCTGTCCGAGGACCCCCTAATCCAGGACTCCCTCAGTAGCCCCTGAACCAGGCTTCAATGACGATGAGTCCGGCGTGCAGATTGTCTTCGGCATTGCAAGGCAGGTTCCTCCTCCGAATACTCCATAGAAGATTTTGAACACAAGGATCGTGTCCGGCTCTGTAAAATAAATTCCACATACTACCGTAGAGAGTATAATATTTTCACAAATCTAATCTGCCGACAAGTTTCATAGCATGACATCACGCCACGGCCCGGCCATTATTCGAGCCATTTCTCCTAACCAGCTTCTTCACGTATCGCGGGGCGGTTTTCTTGGCACGTCTTGTCGAAGGAGAGATCGTGTCCCCCTACCATGGGATTCTCATCAATACGGGTGTGGGTAACCCAACCGCGCCATCAATTACGGCGCTTGGGGAATAAGCGAGTTTACCAGGCAGGTGAGGCGGCGCATAGTTGCTACGTCTTGAGCTTGCGTTGGTTTTCCCCGAAGAGGAGAGGATGATGCAGCACAGTATCGTAAGTATTTCCCTCAGTTTTTGAGAACCAAGGTATCAATCCAGTAGGAGGCCACGCGCAAGTCCCTCGTACACACAAAAACGATAGCTACTACAACCAATGCGGTTAGGGGTTGTCAATCCCTTCACGGTCACTTACGAGAGTGAGATCGATAGAGATAATATTTTGGTATTTTGGTATAAAGATGCAAAGTGAAAAGTAAAAGCAAAGCAAGTAAATAAAGTGATGGAGATTGATATGATGAGAATAGACCGGGGCCATAGGTTTCACTAGTGGCTCTCTCAAGAGCATAGATATTCTACGGTGGGTGAACAAATTACTGTTGAGCAATTGACAAATTGAGCATAGTTATGAGTATATCTAGGCAATGATCATGTATATAGGCATCACGTCCGAGACAAGTAGACCAAACGATTCTGCATCTACTACTATTACTCCACTCATCGACCGCTATCCAAAGATGCATCTAGAGTATTAAGTTAAAAACGAGTAACGCCTTAAGCAAGATGACATGATGTAGAGGAATAAATTCATGCAATATGATAAATACCCCATCTTGTTATCCTCGATGGCAACAATACAATACGTGCCTTGCAACCCTTCATCCTTTGGTAAGGACATAGCAAGATTGAACCCAAAGCTAAGCACTTCTCCCATTGCAAGAACTACCAATCTAGTTGGCCAAACCAAACAGATAATTCGAAGAGACTTGCAAAGATAACTCAATCATACATAAAAGAATTCAGAGAAGAATCAAATATTTTCCATAGATAAGCTGGATCATAAACCCACAATTCATCGGTCTCAACAAACACACCGCAAAAAGAAGATTACATCGAATAGATCTCCACGAGAGAGGGGGGAACATTGTATTGAGATCCAAAAAGAGAGAAGAAGCCATCTAGCTACTAGCTATGGACCCGAAGGTCTGAAGTAAACTACTCACACTTCATCGGAGGGGCTATGGTGTTGATGTAGAAGCCCTCCGTGGTGGATGCCCCCTCCGGCGGAGCTCCGGAACAGGCCCCAAGATGGGATCTCGTGGATACAGGAAAGTACGGCGGTGGAATTAGGTTTTTGGCTCCTTATCTGATCTGTTGGGGGTACGTAGGTATATATAGGAGGAAGGAGTACATCGGTGGAGCGTCAGGGGGCCCACGAGGCAGGGGGACGCGCCCAGGGGGGCGCCCTCCACCCTCGTGACCGCCTCTGGCACTTATTGGAGTAGGGTCCAAGTTTCCTGGATCACGTTCGGTGAGGAGATCACGTTCCCGAAGGTTTCATTCCGTTTGGATTCCGTTTGATATTCCGTTTCTTCGAAATACTGAAATAGGCAAAAAACACAATTCTGGGCTGGGCCTCCGGTTAATAGGTTAGTCCCAAAAGTAATATAAAAGTGGAAAATAAAGCCCATTATAGTCCAAAACAATAGATAAAGTAGCATGGAGCAATCAAAAATTATAGATACGTTGGAGCGTATCGGGCATCCCAAGCTTAATTCCTGCTCGTCCTCGAGTAGGTAAATGATAAAAAGAGAATTTTTGATGCGGAGTGATACTTTGGCATAATTTCAATGTAAATCTTCTTAATTGTGATATGAATATTCAGATCTGAAAGATTCAAGACAAAAGTTCATATTGACATAAAAATAATAATATTTCAAGCATACTAATCAAAATAATTATGTCATCTCAAAATAACATGGCCAAAGAAAGTTCATCCCTACAAAATCATATAGTTAGGCTATGCTTCATTTTGTCACACAAAGATGTTCCCAACTTCTATACCCCGATGACAAGCCAAGCAATTGTTTCATACTTAAATAATCTCAAACTTTTTCAACCTTCACGCAATACATGGCGTGAGCCATGGATATAGCACTATGGGTGGAATAGAATATGATGATGGGGATTGTGTGGAGAAGACAAAAAGGAGAAAGTCTCACATTGACGAGGATAATCAACGGGCTATGGAGATGCCCATCAATTGATGTCAACATGAGGAGTAGGGATTGCCATGCAACGGATGCACTAGAGCTATGAATGTTCAACAAAAGAAAACTAGTGGGTGTGCATCCAACTTGCTTGCTCATGAAGACCTAGGGCATTTGAGGAAGCCCATCGTAGGAATATACAAGCCAAGTTCTATAATGAAAAATTCCCACTAGTATGAAAAAAGACAACTTATGAGACTCACTATATGAAAAACATGGTGCTACTTTGAAGCACAATATATGAGACTCACTACATGAAGAACAAGGTGCTACTTTGAAGCACAAAATATGAGACTTACTACATGAAGAACATGGTGCTACTTTTAAGCACAAGTGTGGAAAAAGAGATAGTAGCATTGCCCTTTTATTTTCCTTTTTTTGGGCCTTTTTTTGGCCTTTCTCTTTTTTTTTGGGCAATGCTCTAATAATGATGATCATCACACTTCTATTGATTAGAACATAAAGATTACAACTCGAAACTAGAACAAGGTATGACTCTATATGAATGCCTCCGGCGGTGTACCGGGATGGTGCAATGAATCAAGAGTGACATGTATGAAAATAATGCATGGTGGCTTTGCCACAAATACGATGTCAACTACATGATCATGCAATGGCAATATGACAAAAGTAAGGTATGTCATGATGATGATGAACGGAACTGTGGAAAGTTGCATGGCAATATATCTCGGAATGGCTATGGAAATGCCGTAATAGGTAGGTATGGTGGCTGTTTTGAGGAAGATATAGGGAGGTTTATGTGTGATAGAGCGTATCATATCACGGGGTTTGGATGCACCGACGAAGTTTGCACCAACTCTCAATGTGAGAAAGGGTAATGCACGGTATCGAAGAGGCTAGCAATGGCGGAAAGGTAAAAGTGCGTATAATCCATGGACTCAACATTAGTCAAAAGAACTCATATACTTATTGCAAAAATTTAGAATTCATCAAAAATCAAGTAATACGCGCATGCTTCTTGGGGGATAGATTGGTAGGAAAAGACCATCGCTCGTCCCCAACCGCCACTCATAAGGATGCACAAGCCAGGTACACTTCATGTTTCAAATTTGTTACATAACTTTAACCATACATGCATGCTACGGGATTTGCTGACTTCAACACAAGCATTTCTAAAATTCACAACTACTCAACTAGCATGACTTTGATATTATCACCTCCATATCTCAAAACAATTATCAAGCATCAAACTTATCTTAGTATTCAACGCACTCAAAAGAAAGTTTCACATATCTTGAATACCAAGTATATTAACATTAAGCAAATTACCATGCTATTAACGACTCTCAAAATAATCTAAGCGAAGCATGAGAGATCAAGTTTATTTAAAACAAATCCACCACCGTGCTCTAAAAGATCTAAGTGAAGCACTAGAGCAAAAATTATCAAGCTCAAAAGATATAAGTGAAGCACATAGAGTATTCTATCAAATTTCAATTCATGTATGGCTCTCTCAAAAGGTGTGTACAGCAAGGATGATTGTGGTAAACTAACAAGCAAAGACTCAAATAATACAAGACGCTCCAAGCAAAACACATATCATGTTGGTGAATAAAAATATAGCTCCAAGTAAATTACCGATGGAAGTAGACGAAAGAGGGGATGCCTTCCGGGGCATCCCCAAGCTTTGAATTTTTGGTGTCCTTGGATTATATTGGAGGTGCCATGGGCATCCCCAAGCTTAGGCTCTTGCCACTCCTTGTTCCATAATCCATCAAAAGAATTCACCCAAAACTTGAAAACTTCACAACACAAAACTCAATAGAAATCTCGCGAGCTCCGTTAGAGAAAGAAAACAAAAGACTACTTTAAGGTACTGTAATGAACTCATTCTTTATTTATATTGGTGTTAAACCTATTGTATTCCAACTTCTCTATGGATTATAAACTATTTTACTAACCATAGATTCATCAAAATAAGCAAACAACACACGCAAAACAGAATCTGTCAAAAACAGAACAGTCTGTAGTAATCTGTAACTAACGCAAACTTCTGGTACCCAAACAATTCTACAAAAATTAGACGACCTGGACAATTTGTTTATTGATCAGAAGCAATTTGAATCAGTGTTTTATCACGTTCTGGTGATTTTTAACAATTCGGGCACTGAGCACAAAGATTCTGGAAATTACAACAAGATCAAATAACTATCATCCTAGAAGATCCAATAGGTTCAACTTGGCACAAACACTAATTAAAAGATAAAACCACATCTAAACAGAGGCTAGATGGATTATTTATTCCTAAACAGAATCAAAAACAAAAAACTAAAAATAAAATTGGGTTGCCTCCCAACAAGCGCTATCGTTTAACGCCCCTAGCTAGGCATAAAAGCAAGGATAGATCTAGGTATTGTCATCTTTGGTAGGCAATCCATAAGTGGCTCTCATGATAGATTCATATGGTAATTTTATTTTCTTTCTAGGAAAGTGTTCCATGCCCTTCTTTAAAGGGAATTGGAATCTAATATTTCCTTCCTTCATATCAATAATTGCACCAATCGTTCTAAGGAAAGATCTACCAAGAATAATAGGACATGAAGGATTGCAATCTATATCAAGAACGATAAAATCTACAGGCACATAATTCTTATTTGCAAAAATAAGAACATCATTAATTCTTCCCGTAGGCTTTTTAATAGTGGAATCCGCAAGGTGCAAGTTTAGAGAGCAATCATCAAAATCACGGAAATCTAGCAAATCACACAAAGTTTTGGGAATAGTAGAGACACTAGCACCCAAATCACACAAAGCATGAAACTCATAATTTTTAATTTTAATTTTTATAGTAGGTTCCCACTCATCATGGAGTTTCCTAGGGATAGAAATTTTCAACTCAAGCTTTTCTTCATAAGATTGCATCAAGGCATCAACAATGTGTTCGGTAAAAGCCTGATTTTGACTATAAGCATGAGGAGAATTTAGCACGGATTGCAACAAGGAAATACAATCAATTAAAGAGCAATTTTCATAATTAAATTTCTTGAGATCCAATATAGTGGGTTTAGCAACATCTAGATTTCTATTTCTTTCAATCCCACTTTTATCAATTTCATCATTAAGATCTAAAAACTCTGAATTCTTAGAACGCCTTCTAGGTAAAGGAAGATCATATTCAGTTTCATCAAGATTCATATTGCAAAACAAAGATTTAATATGGGACACATCAATAACTTTTAGATCTTCATCTTGATTTTCATAGGAATTAGAAGAACACGCTTTAATAAAGGCATCTTTGGAAGCACGCATCCTAGCGGTTCTTTCTTTGCACTCATCAATGGAAATTCGCATAGCTTTGAGAGACTCATTGATATCATGCTTAGGAGGAATAGATCAAAGCTTTAAAGAATCAACCTCAAGAGAAATTCTATCAACGTTCCTAGCCAAATCATCAACTTTAAGCAATTTCTCTTCAAGCAAAGCATTAAAATTCTTTTGTGAATTCATAAACTCTTTAACACTACTCTCAAATTCAGAGGGCATCTTATTAAAATTTCCGTAAGAGTTGTTGTAGGAATTTCCATAATTATTAGAAGGATTACTAGGATAAGGCCTAGGATTAAAATTCCCTCTATACGTGTTGTTACCAAAATTATTCCTACCAACAAAATTCACATCCATAGATTCATTATTATTCTCAATCAAGGTAGACAAAGGCATATCATTAGGATCAGAAGAAACACTCTTAGTAAATAACTTCATAAGTTCATCCATCTTTCCACTCAAAACATTGATTTCTTCTATAGCATGCACTTTTTTATTAGTAGATCTTTCAGTATGCCATTGAGAATAATTAACCATAATATTATCTAGGAGTTTAGTAGCATCTCCCAAAGTGATTTCCATAAAAGTGCCTCCCGCGGTCGAATCTAAAAGATTTCTAGAAGCAAAATTCAATCCATCATAATTTTTTTGTACAATCATCCACAAGTTCAAACCATGAGTAGGACAATTACGTATCATTAGTTTCATTCTCTCCCAAGCTTGTGCAACATGTTCATGATCAAGTTGCTTAAAATTCATAATATCGTTCCTAAGAGAGATAATCTTAGCGGGAGGAAAATACTTAGAGATAAAAGCATCTTTGCACTTGTTCCAAGAATCAATACTATTTTTAGGCAAAGATGAAAACCACGCTTTAGCACGATCTCTAAGCGAAAAAGGAAATAGCTTCAATTTAACGACATCATTATCGACATCTTTTTTCTTTTGCATATCACATAAATCAACGAAGCTATTCAGATGAGTAGCGGCATCTTCACTAGGAAGGCCGACGAATTGATCTTTATAACAAGATTCAACAAAGTAGTATTGATTTCACAAGATTCGGTATTGGCAAGAGGAGCAATCAGAGTGCTAAGGAAATCATTATTATTGGTATTGGTGAAGTCACACAATTTGGTAGCATCTTGAGCCATCGTGACGAACAAGCAAACTAACACACTAAAAAATAAACGGACGAGAAAAAGGCGGAGGAGATTGGAAAAGAGAGGGCAAATAAAACGACAAGGGTGAAGTGGGGGAGAGGAAAATGAGAGGCAAATGGAAAATAATGTAATGCGAGAGATAGGGATTGTGATGGGTACTTGGTATGTTGACTTTTACGTGACCTCCCGACAACGGCGCGAAATGGCTCGTTGTCGGAGTCCAAATCTTGACTTGACTTTTGCGTAAGCCTCCCGAGCGGCGCCGAAATCCTTCTTGCTACGTCTTGAGCTTGCGTTGGTTTTCCCTGAAGAGGAGAGGAAGATGCAGCACAATGGCGTAAGTATTTCCCTCGGTTTTGAGAACCAAGGTATCAATCCAAGAGGAGGCCACGCAAAGTCCCTCGTACTGCACAAAACGATAGCTACTCGCAAGCAATGCGATTAGGGGTTGTCAATCCCTTCACGGTCACTTACGAGAGTGAGATCTGATAGAGATAATATTTTTGGTATTTTGGTATAAAGATGCAAAGTGAAAAGTAAAAGCAAAGCAAGTAAATAAAGTGATGGAGATTGATATGACGAGAATAGACCCGGGGGCCATAGGTTTCACTAGTGGCTTCTCTCAAGAGCATAGATATTCTACGGTGGGTGAACAAATTACTGTTGAGCAATTGACAGAATTGAGCATAGTTATGAGTATATCTAGGCAATGATCATGCATATAGGCATCACGTCCGAGACAAGTAGACCGAAACGATTCTGCATCTACTACTATTACTCCACTCATCGACCGCTATCCAGCATGCATCTAGAGTATTAAGTTAAAAACAGAGTAAACGCCTTAAGCAAGATGACATGACGTAGAGGAATAAATTCATGCAATATGATAAGTACCCCATCTTGTTATCCTCGATGGCAACAATACAATCGTGCCTTGCAACCCTTACATCCTTTGGTAAGGACACCGCAAGATTGAACCCAAAGCTAAGCACTTCTCCCATTGCAAGAACTACCAATCTAGTTGGCCACACCAAACAGATAATTCGAAGAGACTTGCAAAGATAACTCAATCATACATAAAAGAATTCAGAGAAGAATCAAATATTTTCCATAGATAAGCTGGATCATAAACCCACAATTCATCGGTCTCAACAAACACACCGCAAAAGAAGATTACATCGAATAGATCTCCACGAGAGAGGGGGAGAACATTGTATTGAGATCCAAAAAGAGAGAAGAAGCCATCTAGCTACTAGCTATGGACCCGAAGGTCTGAAGTAAACTACTCACACTTCATCGGAGGGCTATGGTGTTGATGTAGAAGCCCTCCGTGGTGGATGCCCACTCCGTGGAGCTCGGAACAGCCCCAAGATGGGATCTCGTGGATCTGAGGAAGGTGCAATGGTGGAATTAGGTTTTGGCTCCTTATCGATCTGTTGGGGTGCGTGAGGTATATATAGGAGGAAGGAGTACGTCGGTGGAGCGTCAGGGGGCCCACGAGGCAGGGGGCGCGCCCAGGGGGGCGCCCTCCACCCTCGTGAACACCTCTGGCACTTCTTGGAGTAGGGCCAAGTCTCCTGGATCACGTTCGGTGAGAAGATCACATTCCCTAAGGTTTCATTCCGTTTGGACTCCTTTTGATATTCCGTTTCTTCGAAATACTGAAATAGGCAAAAAACAACAATTCTGGGCTGGGCCTCCGGTTAATAGGTTAGTCCCAAAAGTAATATAAAAGTTGAAAATAAAGCCCATTATAGTCCAAAACAATAGATAAAGTAGCATGGAGCAATAAAAAATTATAGATACGTTGGAGACGTATCAATAGTTTCTTCCGCCCTTATAAAGGGACAATGATTCATCTTTTTCACCCACGCCTTCTTCTTCCTTGCTCATCCATTCTTGCGCACTCGAGCTCCAGCGCCCAGGTTCGCATTTTCTCCTCAAAACCACTCCAAGCATGTCCGGAGCAGGAGGCAAGTGGATGGTCTCCTCCGTTACGGAGGAGGACATCACAGAGCTCCAGGGAGCTGGATACCTGGCCGCAGATATCGCGCACCGGCTACCAGATGCGGGGTAGATCGTCCCTATTCCAGAACCCCATGAGAGGGTGGTATTTCTTACCCACTTCGTCCACGGACAGGGATTTCCCCTCCACCCGTTTGTCCGTGGGCTCATGTTCTACTACGGGCTGGACTTTCACGATCTGGCCCCCAATTTCATCCACAACATCTCGGCTTTTATCGTCGTGTGCGAGGCCTTCCTCCGCATCAAGCCCCACTTCGGCCTATGGCTGAAGACCTTCAACGTTAAGCCGAAAGTGGTGGTCGGGCAGCAAGCGGAGTGCGGAGGCGCCATGGTGGGCAAAATGCCCAACGTCGCCTGGCTCGAAGGCTCCTATGTGGAGACCGTAAAGGGGTGGCAATCGGAGTGGTTCTACATCACCGAGCCGCGCGACACCAACTGGGTGGCGGCCCCTGAATTTCGATTCGGAATCCCCATGCGGCTCACCTCCTGGAAAGAGAAGGGCCTATCCTGGGGTTCATCGGTGGAGCTGACCGGACTCTAGACCTGCGTCAAAAACATGATAAGCAAGAAAATCAAGCTTGTCAACATGGTCCAAGTCATGCTCTTCTGCCGGATCCTCCCGTGTCAAAGATGGGCCTTCAATTTGTGGGAGTTCGACCCGGCTAAGCACCAGACGCTGCGAGAGCTCTTCAACACGACGCACAAGGACGTCTGGAAGGTGCTGTTCTAGGGCGCCGAGGTACCTCCTCCCCTTACCGAGGACCGCGGACTCAGCGCAAAGCGCCCTGCCAATCCGGTAAGTCTTTTATATCTCATAAGATGTTCTTTTTCCCCAGTATAACCATACGCGGGATCTAAGCCTCCACGCCATTTAACAGGACTGGGCAGCGGCAGCGGAGCAGATCGATTGTCCAGCCCCCTGCCCGAAGATGCAGCAGATGCTCTTCTAACGGAGATGCTGGTTCTGGTGCCTTATGAGGTGCCGGAGAAGAAGGCCAATAAGAAGGCCACGGGGACCAGGAAGGGTCTCCGGCGCAAGGTTATATCGGACTCATCGTCCAAAAACACCGAGGCGCACTCCTCCCACGAAAACGAGGAGGAGGAAGAGGAAAGTTCTCTCCCCCCAGCCGGGGGGACAGGAAAAGGAAGGCCGCCCCATCAGGGGAGGCCGAAGGGTCCAATAAGGGAAGGACCCTCCTCCCGGACTGCTCCACGATGGCCGCTTTCAGCGACGAGGAGTGGTTACCCAGGGACAAGCCCCTGGCGAAGTCGTGAGTATCCGGATACCATAATAATTCTTGGTACATTTTACTGTACTGATTCTTATCACTCCGAACATGATTATGCAGTCCATCCCGAGCCCATATCGACATATCTTCATCGGATGATTCTTTGGGCCCGTCAGATATGAACAACGATTCACTCCCGACCGCCTCCTCCCCCCGCCCTACGGACGACGCCGAGGTGTTGTCTCAAATGGAACTGAACCAAGGGGAGACAGTTCCGGAGGCGCTCCAAGGCGACATTCCAGGCGTTGGGCGCACGAGGGGCAAGACTCCCCTGGGCCCTAACGCCGCGGGTAGCAAGTCTAGCCCCAAGCCGAATACGGCGCCGGAACCTCCAGTGGTTCCGAATTCTGTCAGGCAACCCCTCACTAAGGGGGGCAAGCCGTCTGTGCCGATGGCCTCTGTCCATCCAGAGGCATAGGACAACTTGCTGGAAGTGCTTCACGGCGCTTCCATTAACGAAGAGCACCGCACTATTATGAGTGCGGTAGTCATGAAGGTTCAGTCCGCTAAGAGCGGACTAACTGAAGCCTGTGCCAGCCTCCTAACCGGCTTTGAGATAAGTAATCAAATTGTAAGAAAATGTTACAGCATAGACAGTAGCCCCTGATGCTCTGTTTGGCGTTCGCGAAGAAAGGCCGAATAGAGGATCAAATAATAATCGCAGGAGTCTAATCAGAATGTGTCTATGTGAATAAGCAGGCTTCATTGTTGGCCGCCACCGCTCGTACTACGGAGGTCGCCGCACTGAAGCGGGACCTTGAGCGGTCCAAGGAAGAGCTCGGCCTTACCGAGAGGCAGCTCGAAGAGAACAAAGGTAAGTGACACCCCGTCTGAATATTGATAAAGAAAAATTTGGTTTTGGAATAATAGGATCGTCATGAATTTTTCTAGGGGCCACGACCGAAGTGGTGGCCCTGCAGAAGGCGCTATTCAAGGCCGAAGACAAAGCGGCCAAGGAGCGCATCGAGCGAGAGAAGCAAGAGGCCCGAGTAGGCGAGGTGCAGCAAGAGCTCCAGGCTCTCATCAAGAAACACGAGTCCTTGGAGCTTGACTCTAAGACGCAAGGATCCGAGCTTGCAAAGGCCCTTGAGAACGCACAACATGCCAAGGCCGAAGCCCAAAAGGCCCTCCAGGAAATTGAGGCGGTTAAGAAGATAGCGGCGGGTAAGGCATTCATTATGCAAAGCAAGCATGTGAAGGAAACTTTCTTTTTACTTACCCGAGTTCGGAGATCTCCAGGAGCATTCGCAGATCTACCCCACAATGTGTCGGATGCCGCAGAGTTCTGCCGGGCCAAGGAGGGGAGCTCGACGGAGAAGTTGTTCTGGTCTCAATATACTGGGACCGAACACCCAATGCCCTTGAGCGACCAGTTGAAGCAACTGGTCGAGCTTCACAAGGCGGCCGAACAGGCCATGAAGGGTCTTATAATCTGGATGTGGCCTGGCGAGCCCCTGCCTGGTAGCTACTTTGGTCTGGTGAGGCGGCTTGTGAATGCCTGCACATGGTTTGAAGTCATAAAGCGGTCTGTCTGCATCGAGGGTGCGCACAGGGCTTTTGCCCGGGCGAAGGTGCACTGGGCGAAGCTGGACGCCGAAAAGCTGGTGAAGGAGGGGCCGCCGAAGGGCAAGGAGCATCGCCACCCCGAAAAGTATTATGACAGTGTCCTGAAGGGTGCTCGCCTTGTGGCGGAGGAATGTGCTAAGGATGTAATATTTGAATGAATGTACTCATGTGATCCTGTAATATGAAACGAGTTCATCTGTGCTATGCAATGCTTGTTAATTTGAAATATTACCTTCTCTGCGGCCGTTTATAAAATCTGAGAGTTGGCCAGTCGTCAGCTTTTGCCCCCATGTAACTAGTACTGAGGTGTTTGGTATAAACCCGGGCACTCTTTATCCCAATTTTGGGTCCTTCGAAGGAGGTGTTCAGCACAACAAACCAGTCAATCGGACTATAAAGCTTTATCACTCTCACTTAGCCATAGAAGTCTACAATTTTAAATTTTGGCGAAGCCCCTAGTATTTGGAAGGCCGAATTTGGGGCGCTATATACGCCTAAGTCGGGCAAGGACGACTCCTTGCCCGAAGCGGAAAAAGTCTTTAAGGACTTGAGACCTCTCGAACAGCGACCAGCTCTCGCCTCATCATGACAAAGTTTTCGCTTTCTCTCTTGAGGTGCTCGACCGAAGAACCGGGACACAATCGCATAGTTCTCCCAAGTCTACCTTAGCTGATATAGCGGAACGTAAGGTACCAAAACATGGGAGCCGGGCAAACCCAACTATTGACCCAAGACATGATTCGGAGCTGATGCATATAATGCTATAAGTTCGGGGTGCCGCACTGTCGAAAGTGCTCGGACTTTTCACGCCGTGTTATGGGGTATACTGAAGCCCGTGGCGCACTGGTCTTACCAGAATGTACGGGTGCAATTTGTCGTAAAATAGGCAGACAAGGAAAAAGGAAATGCAATAATAGACTAACGCTATGCATTGTTATTTAAATAATACGTCAAAGCGTACGGATACAAGTAGTGCAATAAGCAAAAAATAGTACTATTTGACATGTCCTATCCAAGGGCAGGCTGCGTATTGGTATGTAAAACAGGTATTCGATCGTTATCAGAGACCACCTGGGGATTCCCTTGTACGTCAGGGCGTCTTGCTTCCTTGGTATTTCCTTCCCGCAATGAGTCAATAATCAGACTGCCGGAGAGGTCTTCCAGAGAGTAAGGTCCTGAAAGAGAAAAAAAATGATAAAGGTATACGTGCCCTGGGGCGGTTGAGCCGCATTGTGGGCCGTGCCATAGCCGTGCCCATGGTATCTTGAGTGCGTAGTTATGTACGCGCGGCACAAATTTCGCCGCTTGACTGGGACTATGGCGGAGGCCAAATTGCTATCCGAGCTCACGAGCGTGCGTGGAGATCCTGTTGCGAGTTACTCGGACTCGCTTGAAGGTGTCCGGGGCCTTTTCGCTGAATTGGCGGTTGGCCTCGAAGGCTGCTTTGTGCTTCCGCTGCGAGGGCTGCAGTGTGCTCCTCCGTGCGGAGCGAGCGTTCTGTGTTTCCATTAACTGTTATAACTCTGCGAGGTCCTGGCATTTTCAGCTTGAGGTACGCATAGTGCGGTACCGCATTGAATCTAGCAAATGCGGTTCGTCCGAGTAGTGCGTGATAGCCACTACGGAAGGGGACGATATCGAAGATTAGTTCCTCGCTTCTTCCAGTGTGATTGAGCCCGTGCAACAGGCCTCTACACCTGGTATGACACCCTTGAAGGTGGTTTTTGTGGGTTTGATCCTCGAGGGGTCTATGCCCATTCTGCGCACTGTATCCTGATAGAGCAGGTTCAGGCTGCTTCCACTGTCCATAAGGACTCGAGTGAGGTGAAATCCGTCGATGATGGGATCAAGAACCAATGCGGCAGAACCGCCATGACGGATGCTAGTGGGGTGGTCCCTACGATCGAAAGTGATCGAACAAGAAGACCATGGGTTGAACTTTGGGGCGACTGGCTCCATCGCATAGACGTCCCTTAGTGCACGCTTCCGTTCCCTCTTGGGAATATGGGTTGCGTATATCATGTTCACCGTTTTCACTTGGGGAGGAAATTTCTTCTGTCCTCCTGTGTTCGGCGGCCGGGGCTCCTCCTCATCGTTGCTATGCAGCCCCCTTTCCTTGTTTTCGGTATTCAACTTGCCGGCCTGCTTGAACACCCAGCATTCTTTGTTGGTGTGATTGGCTGGCTTATCGGTGGTGCCGTGAATTTGACACGAGCGATCGAGTATGCGGTCCAAACTGGACGGGCCTGGATTGCTTCTTTGAACGGCTTCTTCCACTGACCGGATTTAGAGCCACTGAATCCGGCATTGACTGTCGTGTCTTCAGCGTTGTTGCCGTTGTTGCGGTGCTTGTGTCTGTTGCGACGTGGTCTGCCATTACTATCTTTGGCATCTGAATTGCCATGATTTCTTGATGTGTTGTTGCTGCGAGCCAGCCAGCTGTCCTCGCCCATGCAAAAGCGGGTCATGAGTGTCGTGAGGGCTGCCATAGACTTCGGCTTCTCTTGGCCGAGGTGCCGGGCGAGCCACTCATCACGGATGTTATGCTTAAATGCCGCTAGGGCCTCTGCATCCAGACAGTCGACAATTTGGTTCTTTTTAGTTAGGAACCGGGTCCAGAATTTCTTGGCCGATTCCCCTGGCCGCTGAGTTATATGGCTCAAGTCATCAGCATCCGGTGGTCGCACATAAGTGCCCTGGAAGTTGTCAAGGAATGCATCTTCCAAATCCTCCCAACTGCCAATGGAGTTTGCTGGCAAGCTATTCAGCCAATGCCGAGCTGGTCCTTTGAGTTTTAGTGGGAGGTACTTGATGGCATGTAGATCGTCACCGCGGGCCATGTGGATGTGGAGGAGGAAATCCTCGATCCATACCGCGGGGTCTGTTGTACCATCATATGACTCAATGTTCACGGGTTTAAATCCTTCTGGGAATTCGTGTCCATTACTTCATCAGTGAAGCATAGGGGGTGTGCGGCGCCTCTGTGTCGGGCTATGTCACGACATAGTTCATACAAGTCTTGTCTGCTGTATTCGGCCCGACCAGATTTTCTTTTAGTGTATCCGGCGTGACGATCATCGTCACGTGTTGGGGCGCGCCCCCGTGATCCGTAGATCGATCTTGTATGTCCTGCTTTGTTTTCCAATACGTCTCGCAGGTCCTGCGTGTTGCCCCGGGCCTTGGTGTTTTTGTTTGTCTGGCGACGGGGTGCAGGCTGGACTTCAGGCTGATATGCCCCTCTATCTCGGCCACGAGGTGGCCGATCAGCCGCATCATATGCTGGTAATGCAGGTTTTAATGCTTCCTCCTCGAGTTGGGGTAGCAACCTGCGCTTTGGGTAACTCTTGGTTGGGCGCTCGAGTTCGTATTCCTCGGCCGCCAGGACCTCAGTCCATCTATCCGCTAGCAGATCTTGATCAGCTCGAAGCTGTTGTTGCTTTTTCTTCAGGCTATTTGTTGTGGCTATAAGCCGGCACTTGAAGCGCTCCTGCTCGACGGGATCCTCAGGCACGATAAATTCTTCGTCGCGGAGGCTCACCTCGTCTTCGGAGAGAGGCATGTAATTGTCATCCTCGATTCTCCGTCACCGCTTGCACATTCTGAGGATAGCTTGTTCATCCTCCTGCTCGAGGCCTGGCTGGAGGGGATTGTCTTTGTCTTCGGCACTATCCGGAGCGTTATTGTCTCTTGTGTCAGTATCGCTGCTTTTGCTATGACGGGACTTAGAGCGGCGCCGCTGACGCCGGTGCTTGGATTGCTTCTTGGAGGGATTATCCTCCGTTGCCTTATCGCCATCGCCTTCTTTGGGGGTGTCCACATCTATATGTCATATGATGAGGTGGCAGTCCAGCGCCCTGTGGGCGGTGGTTCCTGTTCGTCTCCTGCATCGTGGTCCATACCGTCGATGTCTTCGGAGCCGAAATCGAGCATGTCGGTTAAATCATCGACAATGGCTACTAAGTGGGTGGTGGGTGGGGAGCAAATTTCTTCGTCGTCTGCATCCCACTCTAGCCGGACATAGTTCGGCCAAGGGTCTCCTGACAAGGAGAGAGACCTCAATGAGTTTAACACGCCGCCTAGTGGTGAGTGCTGAAAGATATCCGCGGAGGAGAACTCCATGATCAGTGCCCAATCAGATCCGATAGGCACGGACGCAGGCGGTTCGGAGCCCGTGGCCGGGGACGAATCCAAGTGTCCGGAAACATGGGTCTCATAAGAGGTGAAGTCAGTATTCAGCTTTATCGCCGCTGCGTGCGCGACCTCCATGGCGGGGTCTATCCACCCGTCCTCGGACGGCACGATCTGCTTCGGATTGAGGGCCAGAGTAGTTGTAGGTGTGATCTCCCAAACACTGTCCGACGGCAGAGCTAAGTCATGCTCGTCGTGACTGTGCGGCGCACCTGACATGGGCTCGAATCCGTCGAAGATCAAGTCTCCGCAGATGTCGGCAGTATAGTTCAAGTTTCCAAACCTGACCTGATGGCCAGGGGCGTAGCTCTCGATCTGCTCCAGATGGACAAGCGAGTTGGCCCGCAGTACGAAGCCGCAAAATACGAAGATCTGTCCGAGGAAGAAAGCCTCGCCCTGGATCGCATCATTGTCGATGATCGAAGGAGCCATCAAGCCTTTATCGCGATGACACAGTGGAACTATCAATGAAAGCACCAATGTCGGTGTCAAAACCGGCGGATCTCGGGTAGGGGGTCCCGAACTGTGCGTCTAAGGTGGATGGTAACAGGAGGCGGGGGACACAATGTTTACCCAGGTTCGGGCCCTCTCGATGGAGGTAATACCCTACTTCCTGCTTGATTGATCTTGATGATATGAGTATTACAAGAGTTGATCTACCACGAGATCGTAGAGGCTAAACACTAGAAGCTAGCCTATGATTATGATTGTTCTTGTCCTACGGACTAAACCCTTTGGTTTATATAGACACCGGAGGGGGCTAGGGTTACACAGAGTCGGTGATACGTCTCCAACGTATCTATAATTTTTGATTGCTCCATGCTATGTTATCTACTGTTTTAGGCAATATTGGGCTTTATTATCCACTTTTATATTATTTTTGGGACTAACCTATTAACTGGCGGCCCAACCCAGATTTGCTGTTTTATGCCTATTTCAGTGTTTCGAGGAAAAGGAATATCAGACGGAGTCAAACGAACGAAATCAAGCTGGAGAAGTTATTTTGGAAGGAACCCACCTGATGGACTTGGACCCCACGTCGAAGACACGGAGGTGCTCACGAGGGTGGGGCGCGCCCACCCAGGCGCCCCACCCTCGTGGGGCCCGTAGCTCCACCGACGTACTCCTTTCACCCATATATACCGCGTACCCTAAAACTTCCAGAACAGAGATTAGATCGGGAGTTCCGCCGCCGCAAGCCTCCAAAGCCTCCAAAACCAATCGGGACCTGTTCGGCACCTGGGGGGAACCTCACCGGTGGCCATCTTCATCATCCGGCGCTATCCATGACGAGGAGGGAGTAGTTCACCCTCGGGGCTGAGGGTATGTACCAGTAGCTATGTGTTTGATCTCTCTCTCTCTCTCTCTCTCTCTCTCTCTCTCGTGTTCCCTCTATGGCACGATCTTGATGTATCCCGAGCTTTGCTATTATAGTTGGATCTTATGTTTCTTCTCCCCCTCTATTCTCTTGTGATGAATTGAGTTTCCCCTTTGAAGTTATCTTATCGGATTGAGTCTTTTATGAGAACACTTGATGTATGTCTTGCCGTGTTTACCTGTGGTGACAATGGGATTTCACGTGCCACTTGATGTATGTTTTGGTGACCAACTTGCGGGTTCCACCCATGAACCTATGCATAGGGGTTGGCACACGTTCTCGACTCTCCGGTAGTAGCTTTGGGGCACTCTTTGAAGTACTTTGTGTTGGTTGGATGAATCTGAGATTGTGTGATGCATATCGTATAATCATGCCCACGGATACTTGAGGTGAAAATGGAGTATCTAGGTGACATTAGGGTTTTGGTTGATTTGTGTCTTAAGGTGTTATTCTAGTACGAACTCTTTTATAGATTGATCCGAAAGAATAACTTTGTGGTGGTTTCGTACCCGACCATAATCTCTACGTTTGTTCTCTGCTATTAGTGTCTTTGGAGTTACTCTTTGTTGCATGTTGAGGGCTTGTTATATGATCCATCTATGTTATTATTGTTGAGAGAACTTGCACTAGTGAAAGTATGAACCCTAGGCCTTGTTTCCTATCATTGCAATACCGTTTACGCTCACTTTTACCACTTGTTACCTTGCTGTTTTTATATTTTCAGTTTACAAAAACCTATATCTACAATCCATATTGCACTTGTATCACCATCTCTTCGCCGAACTAGTGCCCCTATACAATTTACCATTGTATTGAGTGTGTTGGGAACACAAGAGACTCTTTGTTATTTGGTTGCAGTGTTGTTTGAGAGAGACCATCTTCATCCTACGCCTCCCACGGATTGATAAACCTTAGGTCATCCACTTGAGGTAGATTTGCTACTGTCCTACAAACCTGTGCACTTGCAGGCCCAACAACGTCTACAAGAAGAAGGTTGCGTAGTAGACATCAAGCTCTTTTCTAGCGTCGTTGCCGGGGAGGCTAGGTAAGTGAAGGTATATCTTTAGATCTTGCAATCGAATCTTTTTATTTATTGTTTTAGCACTAGTTTAGTTTATAAAAGAAAACTACAAAAAATGGAATTGAGTTTGTCTCATACGCTTCACCTTTTTAATATATTTCGTGAGTATGATGGAAAGGAAAATTGTGCCAAAGTGTTAGAAGAAGAATGCATTAAATTGTTTGGCACTAAATCTTTGAATGATGAGCATGATTGCAATGTTGTTAGTATGAATTCTTTGAATATCCATGACGCTAATGATGATTGCACTAGTTATGATGAAAATATCTCTTATGAGCATGTCAACTTTTGTGGAGTGCATGTTTGCATGAACACACCAAATAGAGAAGATATTTATTGCAAGAGGCATAAGTACTTAGAAACCAAATTTTTGCAAGAAGAGCTAGATGAATGTGCTGAAAGATTCAATATTTATAGTACCCCTTGTGAACTTTGCAATGAACATGGTCATTTAAAGCTCCAATGCTATTTGTTTCATGATCAAGTCGTTTCCAAATATTGTGATAATTTGATTACCCTTGAGCATCATAAAGAGCTTAGCCTTCTTTTGGGGTATGAAGAAATGAAACGATAACCGAGGGTATTCCAAAATTTAATCTTGATAGATTTCTTGATTTTGATCTAGAAAAGATTTATATGTATTGTGCGGTGAATTGCATTGAAAATCCTTATATTGCCAATTACATAAAGAAAAGAAAACAAATAGAAGATGAAGAGAATACAAATGAAAGGGAAGAGACTTCCCAATCTCCTCCTATTATTTCTTATGATGAATCAGGTAACGAGGAGGAGCTTTCTATTCAACCAATCTCATCAATAAGGAGCTCAAAGAGGAAGGTTGAACCTACACATAATGTGAAGAAGAAAAAGAAAAGAAGGAGCAACAAAGGTAAAAAGGTATCCCTCCCAAATGATGTTGCTCCTACTACTACTTGTGATGATGATAATTGCTATACTATTGGTGCTATCCATATTTTTAATGATGAGAGTGATTATGCTTATGATATGAAAGGGCCCAAGCTTGGGGAAGCTATGTTCGATGAGGATGATATTTTTGAGAATATATTGGCTGGAATTAATGTTTGTCCCAAGCTTGGGGATGCTATGTTTAATGAAGATGATATTTTTAGCATCCCAAGTTTTGATATGCAAAGTTGTTATGATGATAGCATGCCTCCTACTTATGATGGTTATATTGATGAAAGTGGGTTTGGAAGAGTGCCAACTTTAGGAATTAGTGATCCCACTATTTTGGAGGATGTTGAATCTTATTGTGATGAATATGAAAGTGGATTAGGAAGAGTGTCAACTTTATTTAGTGATTCCACTATCTTGGGAGAGGTTTCAATCGATTATGATGAGAACAAAGTTGCTAATTATGATGATTATTGTGATGAAACTTATGCTATAAAAAGTAGTGATGACTATATTTATAAAACTTGTCATGATTATGAGTACCCTTTCTCTGAACATTACTCTTTTAATGTGGAAACAATTTATAGTATTCAAGTCTCTTATGATACTCCCACTATTCCGAACGAGAAGAATTTTGCTTATGTGGAGAGTAGTAAATTTTCTATGCTTGTGGATCATGAAAAGAATGCTTTAGGTGCTGGTTATATTGTTTAATTCATTCATGATGCTACTGAAAATTATTATGAGGGAGGAATATATGCTTGTAAGAATTGCAATAATATCAAGTTTCCTCTCTATGTGCTTAAAATCTTGAAGTTATGCTTGTTTTACCTTCCTATGCAAGTTGATTCTTGTTCCCATAAGTTGTTTGCTCACAAAATCCCTATGCATAGGAAGTGGGTTAGACTTAAATGTGCTAGTCATATTCTTCATTATGCTCTCTTTATGTTTTAGTTCTTATCTTTATGTGAGCATCATTTAAATCGTCATGCCTAGCTAGGGGCGTTAAACGATAGCGCTTGTTGGGAGGCAACCCAATTTTATTTTACTTTCTTGCTTTTTGTTCCTGTTTAGGAATAAATAATCCATCTAGCTTCTGTTTAGATGTGGTTTTATGTTTTAATTACTGTTTGTGCCAAGTAGAACCTTTGGGAAGACTTGGGTGAAGTCTTTATGATCATGCTGTAAAAAAAACAGAAACTTTAGCGCTCACGAGATTAGCTTCAACTTTTTACTGGAGAGTGATATTTAGTTGATTCTTTTTGAAGATGATTACTAGACAAATTCCTCAGGTCCACCAATTTATTTTAGAATTTTTGGAGTTCCATAAGTTTGCGTTAGTTACAGATTACTACAGACTGTTCTGTTTTCGACAGATTCTGTTTTCATTGTGTTGTTTGCTTATTTTGATGAATCTATGGCTAGTAAAATAGTTTATAAACCATAGAGAAGTTGGAATACAGTAGGTTTAACACCAATATAAATAAAGAATGAGTTCATTACAGTACCTTTAAGTGGTCTTTTGTTTTCTTTCGCTAACGAAGCTCACGAGTTTTCTGTTAAGTTTTGTGTTGTGAAGTTTTCAAGTTTTGGGTAAAGATTCTATGAACTACGGAATAAGGAGTGGCAATAGCCTAAGCTTGGGGATGCCCAAGGCACCCCAAGGTAATATTCAAGGACAACCAAGAGCCTAAGCTTGGGGATGCCCTGGAAGGCATCCCCTCTTTCGTCTTCGTTTATCGGTAACTTTACTTGGAGCTATATTTTTATTCACCATATGATATGTGTTTTGCTTGGAGCGTCATGTAATTTTATTTTGTTTTGCTTGCAGTTTGAATAAAGTATCAAGATCTGAAATTATTAAATGGGAGAGTCTTCACATAGTTGCACAATTATTCGACTACTCATTGAGCTTCACTTATATCTTTTAGAGCATGGTGGTAGTTTTATTTTGAATAAATAGATGATCTCTCATGCTTCACTTATATTATTTTGAGAGTCTTAAATAGCATGGTAATTTGCTTAAATAATCATAATATGCTAAGCATACAAGATTCGTAAGGATTCTTATGAGTGTGTTGAACACTAAGAAAAGTTTGATAATTGATAATTGTTTTGAGATATGGAGGTAGTGATATTAAAGTCATGCTAGTTGGGTGATTATGAATTTAAAGAATGCTTGTGTTGAAGTTAGCAAATCCTGTAGCATGCACGTATGGTTAAAGTTGTGTAACAAATTTGAAGCATGAAGTGTACCTGGCTTGTGCATCCTTATGAGTGGCGGTCGGGGACGAGCGATGGTCTTTTCCTACCAATCTATCCCCCTAGGAGCATGCGCGTAGTACTTGATTTTTGATGACTTCTAAATTTTTGCAATAAGTATATGAGTTATTTTGACTAATGTTGAGTCCATGGATTATACGCACTTTCACCTTTCCGCCTTTGCTAGCCTCTTGATGCACTGCATTGCCCTTTCTCACCTTGAGAGTTGGTGCAAACTTACTGGTGCATCCAAACCACGTGATATGATACGCTCTATCACACATAAACCTCCCTATATCTTCCTCAAAACAGCCACCATACCTACCTATTATGGCATTTCCATAGCCATTCCGAGATATATTGCCATGCAACTTTCCACCGTTCCATTCATCATCATCATGACATACTTTACTTTTGTCATATTGCCATTGCATGATCATGTAGTTGACATCGTATTTGTGGCAAAGCCACCATGCATTATTTTTCATACATGTCACTCTTGATTCATTTCTCCATCCCGGTACACCGCCGGAGGCATTCATATAGAGTCATATCTTGTTCTAGTTTCAAGTTGTAATCCATATGTTGTGATCAATAGAAGTGTGATGATCATCATTATTAGAGCATTGCCCAAAAAAAAGAGAAAGGCCAAAAAGAAAAAAAAGAAGGCCCAAAAAAATAAAAAATAATAATAAAAAAAGGGCAATGTTACTATCCTCTTTTTCCACACTTGTGCTTCAAAGTAGCACCTTGTTCTTAATGTAGTGAGTCTCATATATTGTGCTTCAAAGTAGCACCTTGTTCTTCATGTAGTGAGTCTCATATATTGTGCTTCAAAGTAGCACCATGTTTTTCATATAGAGAGTTTCATATGTTGTCACTTTCATATACTAGTGGGAATCTTTTATTATAGAACTTGGCTTGTATATTCCTACGATGGGCTCCCTCAAATGCCCTAGGTCTTCATGAGCAAGCAAGTTGGATGCACACCCACTAGTTTTCTTTTGTTGAGCATTCATAGCTCTAGTGCATCCGTTCCATGGCAATCCCTACTCCTTGCATTAACATCAATCGATGGGCATATCCATAGCTCATTGATTAGCCTCGTTGATGTGAGACTTTCTCCTTTTTTGTCTTCTCCACACAATCCCCATCATCATATCCTATTCCACCCATAGTGCTATATCCATGGCTCACGCTCATGTATTGCGTGAAGGTTGAAAAAGTTTGAGATTATTTAAGTATGAAACAATTGCTTGGCTTGTCATCGGGGGTATAGAAGTTGGGAACATCTTTGTGTGACGAAAATGAAGCATAGCCTAACTATATGATTTTGTAGGGATGAACTTTCTTTTGCCATGCTATTTTGAAAAGACATAATTGCTTAGTTAGTATGCTTGAAGTATTATTATTTTTATGTCAATATGAACATTTGTCTTGAATCTTTTGGATCTGAATATTCATATCACGAGTGAGAAGAATTACATTGAAATTATGCCAACTAGCATTCCACATCAAAAATTATCTTTTTTATCATTTACCTACTCGAGGACGAGCAGGAATTAAGCTTGGGGATGCTTGATACGTCTCCAACGTATCTATAATTTTCGATTGCTCCATGCTATGTTATCTACTGTTTTAGGCAATATTGGGCTTTATTATCCACTTTTATATTATTTTTGGGACTAACCTATTAACCGGCGGCCCAGCCCAGATTTGTTGTTTTATGCCTATTTCAGTGTTTCGAGGAAAAGGAATATCGACGGAGTCAAAGCGGAAGGAAATCAAGCGGAGAAGTTATTTTGGAAGGAAACCCACGATGGACTTGGACCCCATGTCGAAGATACGGGAGGTGCTCACGAGGGTGGGGCGCCCCAGGCGTGCCCCTGCCTCGTGGGGCCCCGTAGCTCCACCGACGTACTCTGTCACCCATATATACCGTCATACCCTAAAACTTCCGAACAGAGATTAGATCAGAGTTCCGCCGCAAGCCTCGAGAGCCACCAAAACCAATCGGGACCTGTTCCAAGACCTGCGAGGGGGGAACCTCACCGTGGCCATCTTCATCATCTCGGCGCTATCCATGACGAGGAGGGAGTAGTTCACCCTCGGGGCTGAGGGTATGTACCAGTAGCTATGTGTTTGATCTCTCTCTCTCATGTTCTCTCTCGTGTTCCCCCTCTACTCTCTTGTGATGAATTGAGTTTCCCCTTTGAAGTTATCTTATCGGGTTGAGTCTTTTATGAGAACACTTGATGTATGTCTTGCCGTGTTTATCTATGGTGACAATGGGATTTCACGTGCCACTTGATGTATGTTTTGGTGACCAACTTGCGGGTTCCACCCATGAACCTATGCATAGGGCTTGGCACACGTTCTTGACTCTCCGGTAGTAGCTTTGCGACACTCTTTGAAGTACTTTGTGTTGGTTGGATGAATCTGAGATTGTGTGATGCATATCGTATAATCATGCCCACGGATACTTGAGGTGACAATGGAGTATCTAGGTGACATTAGGGTTTTGGTTGATTTGTGTCTTAAGGTGTTATTCTAGTACGAACTCTTTTATAGATTGATCTAAAAGAATAACTTTGTGGTGGTTTCGTACCCGACCATAATCTCTATGTTTGTTCTCCGCTATTAGTGTCTTTGGAGTGACTCTTTGTTGCATGTTGAGGGCTTGTTATATGATCCATCTATGTTATTATTGTTGGAAGAACTTGCACTAGTGAAAGTATGAACCCTAGGCCTTGTTTCCTATCATTGCAATACCGTTTACGCTCACTTTTACCACTTGTTACCTTGCAGTTTTTATATTTTCAGTTTACAAAAACCTATATCTACAATCCATATTGCACTTGTATCACCATCTCTTCGCCGAACTAGTGCGCCTATACAATTTACCATTGTATTGGGTGTGTTGGGGACAGAAGAGACTCTTTGTTATTTGGTTGCAGGGTTGTTTGAGAGAGACCATCTTCATCCTACGCCTCCCACGGATTGATAAACCTTAGGTCATCCACTTGAGGGAAATTTGCTACTGTCCTACAAACCTGTGCACTTGCAGGCCCAACAACGTCTACAAGAAGAAGGTTGCGTAGTAGACATCAATTGGTTACAAGGGAGGAGATCTACATATCCGTATTGCCAAGCTTGCCTTCCACGCAAAGGAGAGTCCCATCCGGACACGGGACGAAGTCTTGAGTCTTGTATCTTCATAGTCCAACAGTCCGGCTAAAGTATATAGTCCGGCTGTCCGAGGACCCCCTAATCCAGGACTCCCTCAGGGGGCACCGCTAGAACACAGAACATTGATTCCTAGTCGTGTGTGCCTCCCCCCTCCACAGTTTACACCTTCGGTTATATTCACGTAGTGCTTAGGCGAAGCTCTGCGCGGATCACTTCACCATCACCGTCACGACGCCGTCATGCTGATGTAACTCTCCCTCGACACTTTTCTGGATCAAGAGTTCAAGGGACGTCATCGAGCTGAACGTGTGCATAACTCGGAGGTGCCATACGTTCGGTGCTTGATCGGTCGGAATGAGAAGAAGTTCGACTACATCAACCACGTTGTCAAACGCTTATGCTTTCGGTCTACGAGGGTACGTGGACACACTCTCCCCCTCTCGTTGCTATGCATCTCCTAGATAGATCTTGCGTGAGCGTAGGAATTTTTGAAATTGCATGCTACGTTTCCCAACAGTGGTATCCGAGCCAGGTCTATGCGTAGATGATATGCATGAGTAGAACACAAAGAGTTGTGGGCGATCATAGTCATACTGCTTACCACCAACGTCTTATTTTGATTCGGCGGTATTGTTGGATGAAGCGGCCCGGACCAACCTTACATGACCACGTTCATGAGACCGGTTCCACTGACAGACATGCAACTAGTTTTGCATAAAGGTGGCTAGCGGGTGTCTGTTTCTCCAACTTTAGTTGAATCGAATTTGACTACGG
This sequence comes from Aegilops longissima, assembly GCA_021605205.1. Taxonomy (NCBI): domain Eukaryota; kingdom Viridiplantae; phylum Streptophyta; class Magnoliopsida; order Poales; family Poaceae; genus Aegilops; species Aegilops longissima. The sequence continues at coordinate 373,332,395 of CM038680.1, read as the reverse complement.
CCGGTCCTTGTTGAAGGTTAAAACAGCAAACTTGATGAAACATCGTTGTGGTTTTGATGCGTAGGTAAGAACGGTTCATACTAAAAGCCATAGCAACCACGTAAAACTTGCAACAACAAAGTAGAGGATGACTAACTTGTTTTTGCAGGGCATGTTGTGATGTTATATGGTCAAGACATGATGTGATTTACGTTATTGTATGAGATGATCATGTTTTGTAAAAGTTATCGGCAACTGGCATATGGTTGTCGCTTTATTGTATGAAATGGAAACGCCATGTAACTGCTTTACGTTACCACTATGCGTTAGCAATAGTTGTAGAAGCAATAGTTGGCAAGACGACCACGATGCTACGATGGAGATCAAGGTGTCAAGCCAGTGGCGAGGAGATCATGATGGTGCTTTGGAGATGGAGATCAAAGGCACAAGATGATGATGCCATATCATGTCACATATTTTGATTGCATGTGATGTTTTATGCATCTTATTTTGCTTAGTATGGCGGTAACATTATAAGATGACCCCTTAACTAAATTTCAAGGTATGTTCTCCCTGAGTATGCACCATTGCGAAAGTTCTTCGTACTGAGACACCACGTGATGATCGGGTGTGATAGGCTCTACATTCACATACAATGGGTGCACGACAGTTTTGCACATGCGGAATACTCGGGTTAAACTTGACGAGCCTAGCATGTACAGACATGGCCTCGAAACACTGGAGACCGAAAGGTCGAACGTGAATCATATAGTAGATATGATCAACATAGAGATGTTCACCATTGATGACTACTCCATCTCATGTGATGATCAGACATGGTTTAGTTGATTTGGATCACGTATCATTTAGATGACTTGAGGGATGTCTATCTAAGTGTGAGTTCTTAAGTAATATGATTAATTGAACTTAATTTATCATGAACTTAGTCCTGATAGTATTTGCATATCTATGTTGTAGATCAATAGCTTGCGATGTAGCTCCTCGTTTATTTTTGATATGTTCCTAGAAAAGATGATAGTAGCAATGATGCGGTCTCGGTCCGTGATCTGAGGATTATCCTCATTGCCGCATAGCAGAATTATGTCCTTGATGCACCGTGCTACCTCTTGAGCACTGCGTTGGTTTTCCCTTGAAGAGGAAAGGGTGATGCAGCAAAGTAGCGTAAGTATTTCCCTTAGTTTTTGAGAACCAAGGTATCAATCCAGTAGGAGGCCACATGCAAGTCCCTCATACCTACATAAACAAATAAGAACCTTGCAACCAACGCGATAAAGGGGTTGTCAATCCCTTCACTACAAAAAATACACTTCTGTGATGATACATGTTTGTCACAGTAGGTCGCGTTTTTGTCATGCATGTACATTCATGACAAATTTATGACATAATCAAGATAGTCATACATGTGCTGTCGTAGAAGTGTTCCATGACATTACCAAAATTATCATCACGGAAGTGTCCACTTCCATGACGATAAATCGCGCATCACAGAAGTGCTTTCATCAAGGGTGACCGACACGTGGCATCCACCGTAACGGAACACCGTTAAGCTATCGGGTTGGGTTTTGGATCCGTTAACCCGTTAACAGTCCCGACCAATGGGAAATTTCCACGTGTAAAATTCTTATTGGCCGGACAAAACATGGCTCGTCAGTGGGTGAGATAGGCGCGTATGATACGTCGACACGTGGCACGACCCAATAGAGGCCCATTCCTGTGAAAAGGCCGGCCCATTTGACTTGGTCAAAAGGTGGCGGGGCGGCCCATGGAAAGCCTGTTAACGGCCTGTTCGCATATAGCCCATTTACAGCCCGCTAACCCAAGGCCCGTTACGCCCTATTCGAATTAGGCCCAGAGCATCATCTAGGCCATCCAATATGATTCCAGCCGTTTTCACTTCGGCCCATGTATGGCCCATGACGCCTTCGGCCCATATGAGGCCCTATGTAACTCTTGGCCTATTAACGACCCGTGGTGAAACTGGCCCGTAATGAACAGTGTATCATTTTACACCCATTAACGGCCCGTGGTGAAACTGGCCCGTAAAGAACAACGTATCACTTTATACCCATTAACGGCCTGTTATTCCGTTGGGCCGTTTCCAGCCCATGTTATCTTTCGGCCTTCTCAAAGCCCATTTATTCTTGGGCTATTTTCTAGCATTCGCTTACTTATGGCCCATTCGCATTTTTCGCTTGGGGCCAAATTCAGCCCGTGGTTACAGTCGGCCCGTTTGTGGTCCGTTAATACATTGGGCCATTTTCATAGCGTCATCAAATACAGCCTATTAATGATGGCCCGTTATGGTCGGCCCATGAACGGAAGATTCCAACTCTAGCCCGTTTACGGCAAGAATGTGGTCTGTTTGGCCCATGTTTGGCCAATCGATCATACGGCTCGTATAAGGCCCATTGGTGATACGGCCCGTAGGAACGCCCATTGTTTCTACGGCCCGTAGAAGGCCCATCGCTTCTCTGCCCGTAGAAGGCCCATCGCTTATACGGCCCGTAGAAGGCCCATCGCTTTCTGACCCGTTAGGAGGCCCAATGTCACTCAATAATATTATCCCATGGTTATTGTGGCCTAGTTTAAAAAATAGGTTATTGCAGCCACTAGCAAACCGTAGAAAAGAACTGCACTGACTACAAGCAAACAAATAAACAAGACAACAAGGAAATAAATAAGCAAGCAACTTACACTAGGCTATCACGGCTATTACACATATTACATACACTGGGCATCAAAGTTCGCCACCAAAGCAAATATAGGGAACACAACAAAGATATAAACGCCATGCAAGAAAACAAGTCCAGAATCAAACCACTTCAAGAGCTCAAGAAACAATATCCTGGTACCCATAATGTTGGCAAGATGCTTAGCAAGCTTATTAACTTTCTCTTGTTTGGCGCTTAAGTCCTCCAAAACTTGTTGTTGCACCGTAAAGTATGCATCTGAATTCTGCAGGACTTCCTTAGTCCTTCGGCTTCTGTCGATAACATCTCGATCGATGTCTTTCAACTTGAAGTTGAGACTCAAGAAGTCGAACTGATTCAGCAACGAGTTCAAGAGCTGGTGCTAGCAAAGTGGTAGCCAGTAACTCGAACACTACATCAAGACAGGACTTTGGGGTTGTCTTAGTGTCTTCAATATAGTTTTATCAGCTTTCTTGGAGACCAACAGGATGTCTCACTATCTTGAACCTTATCTGCATTACTTCCTTTACCATTGCATAACAGGTACTCTTCTCCAATATTTTATCTGCGTTCTAAAAGAGAAACAAACAAACACATCTCAGGTTTACAATGTAGTATATGAAACTCATTTTGGTAAACCAGTTCAAGAGTAAGGTGGACAGGATAACAACATGAAACAAACATATACCTATGTAGTATGGTCACCAGATGGTCTATATCATTCTAGTTTATGTTGCCAAATCAAGATAGATACAGTTCAATCATATCTATTTAAGACAAAGCAGCATAGACAGAATATAAGTGTGGGAAACTACACAACAATAACAACACTTGTAATGTGCATGGCATGAGAACATAACTATTTATTCAATTGAAACTGAAATCAACATAGAGCAAGTTACAACAGCAAACAACCAAACACGTTGAAGAAACAGGTTTAAAACATACCTGTTGCACCATTGGAGTTTCAATTGCATCCTTCAAATTTGAAATTAGTTGGTATCAAGAAATACAATGATGCAAGAGCAAAGTAGCATGAACCATAGCTACGGAACCCGACCCGAGAACAATTCTTCTTCGCTTTAGCGTTGACTTCAGTGTTCGGAGTGGTGGTCCTCGTGATTTGGGCACTGCAGTTGCCTTACTAACTGCTCGTGTTTGGGTGCTCTGTGGTGGAGACGGTGCTGTGTCAATGGGAACTGGGTGTCTATCTCTGGGGTTGGGGTTAGAAGGTGTAGCTGGTTCTCTGTCCAACCGGGTAGGGGTACAATCTGCATGAGTGTGGGTTATGTGTGGTGGGGCTGGTTCTTGGGAAAGTACAACCGTGGTTTTATCTGCATCGACAGTAGCACGATCTTTTCTCAAGACCGTGTTTTACTCCCACAGATCTCGGCATCACTCCTCCAATTGAAATGGCTGATAAACAAGAAAAGCAATTGAATGTACAGACATTGTAAGATAGACAGGTGCAATGGATAGTAGGGAAGAAAACAGGGCATGAAATAATTCACATTTATGTTGTCTAAGCAAACAGAATAGCAGGACATAATTTCACATATATGATGGCTAATTAAATAGGATAGCATGACATAATTTCACATGTATGATGGCTAAATAAACAGGATAGAATGACATACTTCAAAATATGATGACTATGTAAACAGGATGACATGATATAACTATACGATGTGTCTATTAAAGTGGTTGGCATGCCATAAATCACAAACATGCCGTCGATGGAAACATGATGGCATGATATAATTCATAGATAGAATGACATAATTTAAAATATGATGACTATGTAAATAGGATGAGATGATATAACTATATTATGTCCTTAGAAAATGGGTTGGCATGCCATAATTCAGATACATGCTGTCTATGTAAACATCATGGCATGACATAATTCAAATATATGATTTATATACTAAGGAAGTGAGCAGAGGGCAATTGCATATATGATGTGTCAACTAAGGAGATGGCATTCAATATTGTGTATATGATGTAAAAACTAAGCATTGCAATACAACATATGCATTATATGAGTAATATAACCCTGCCAAGTTTGAGCATACACCTCGGGGGATAATAGGACTGGTCATCTGCCTCTGAATCCTCCTCTCAAGAGCTATCTCAGAATCAGCAAGATATCTGCTTCAGCAGGTAGCATTGTCTGCTATGAAGACCTTGTTTTCACTCTAGATTTCTCCATCACCAATTCAAATGGCTGATGCACATGAAGAGCAGTTGAATATACAAACATTGTCGACAAAAGCAATGAGAAATACAAAAAAAGGACGACATGATATAATTCACATATATGACGCTTGCCTAAACAGCATGGCATTGCATAATTCACATACATAATGCCTTGCAACAAGATAACATTGCATAATTCACATATATAATGTCTTGCAACAAGATGGCATTGCATAATTCACATATATGGTAATTAGACACTAAACAGTGGCATTCAAACAAAGCATGTCTAAACTAAGCAAATGACATAGCAATGCAAGATACCATACGCGACGATATGAGCAACATAACCCTACCAAGTTAGGTCATGCACCTCGGGGATATGATGGTCACCGTCTCTCGAATCCTCCTCCGAGGAGCTATCAAGAATCAACAAGACATGCGCTTCGTCGATAGCATTGTGCGCTCAAGACCTTGTTTCCACTCCAGATTTTCCATGACCGTGCGAATGGCTGATGCACAGAAGAGTAATTGAATGTACTAAAATTGTTGACAACTTTAACACGTAATAAAAAATGATGGCATGATATAATTCACATATAAGATGATCACTAACTGTGGTGGCATTGCAAAATTCACATATATGATGCCTGGCTAGACAAGATGGCATTGCATGATTCACATATACGATAAAGAAACTAAACAGATGACATTGATACAAAGCATGTCTAAACTAAGCAGATGACATCTTTAATGTATACAGTAAGCAATCGAAGGCACCATATGCATGATATTACCAACATCAGCATGCCAAGTTAGAGCGAAGACCTCATGGGGTAAATAGTGAAGGAAATATGCCCTAGAGGCAATAATAAAGTTATTATTTATTTCCTTATATCATGATAAATGTTTATTATTCATGCTAGAATTGTATTAACCGGAAACATAATACATGTGTGAATATATAGACAAACAGTATGTCACTAGTATGCCTCTACTTGACTAGCTTGTTAATCAAAGATGGTTATGTTTCCTAACCATGAACAAGGAGTTGTTATTTGATTAACAAGGTCACATCATTAGTTGAATGATCTGATTGACATGACCCATTCCGTTAGCTTAACACTTGATCGCTTAGTATGTTAATGCTTTCTTCATGACCCATACATGTTCCTGTAACTATGAGATTATGCAACTCCGTTTATCGGAGGAACACTTTGGTACTACCAAACGTCACAACGTAATCGGGTGATTATAAAGGAGTACTACAGTGTCTCCAAAGGTACTTGTTGGGTTGGCGATTTCGAGATTAGGTTTTGTCACTCCGATTGTCGGAGAGGTATCTCTAGGCCTTCTCGGTAATACACATCACATAAGCCTTGCAAGCATTGCAACTAAAGAGTTAGTTGTGAGATGATGTATTACGGAACGAGTAAAGAGACTTTCCGTAACGAGATTAAACTAGGTATTGGATACCGACGATCGAATCTCGGAAAGTAACATACCGATGACAAAGGAACAACGATGTTGTTATGCGGTTTGACCGATAAAGATCTTCAGAGAATATGTAGGAACCAATATGAGCATCCAGGTTCCGCTATTGGTTATTGACCGAGAATAGTTCTAGGTCATGTCTACATAGTTCTCGAACCGTAGGGTCCGCACGCTTAAGGTTTCAATGACGGTTATTATGAGTTTATGTATTTTGATGTACCAAGGAGTTCGAGTCCCGGATGTGATCACGGACATGACGAGGAGTCTCAAATGGTCGAGACATAAAGATTGATATATTGGATGGTTATATTCGACACCGAAAGGTTCCGGAAGTTTCCGGAGAAAACGGAGTGCCGGAGGGGTTACCGAACCCCGGGAAGTTATGGGCCTTATTGGGCCAAGAGGGAGAGAGAGGGCTGCACCAGGAGGTGGTGCGCCCCCTCCATGGGGAGTCCGACTGGACTAGGAGGGGGCGCAGCCCCTTCCCTCTCCCTCTCCCTCTCTTTCCTTTCCCTTCCTCTTCCTAGTAGGACTAGGAAAGGGAGTCCTACTCCTACTAGGAGGAGGACTCCCTCCCTTGGTGCGCCCCAAGGGCTGGCCGCCCTCCCCTTGCTCCTTTATATACGGGGCAGGGGGCACCCTAGAACACACAAGTTGATCTTCGTGATCGCTCCTTAGCTGTGTGCGGTGCCCCCTCCACCATATTCCACCTCGGTCATATTGTAGCGGTGCTTAGGCGAAGCCCCGCGACGGTAGAACATCAAGATCGCCACCACGCCGTCGTCTTGACGGAACTCCTTCCCGACGCTTTGCTGGATCGGAGCCCGGGATCGCCATCGAGCTGAACGTGTGCCAAGAACTCGGAGGTGCCGGAGTAACGGTGCTTGGATCGGTCGGATCGTGAAGACGACGACTACATCAACCGCGTTAATATAACGCTTCGCTTTCGGTCTCACGAGGGTACGTGGACGGACACTCTCCTCTCGCTGCTATGCCATCACCATGGTCTTGCGTGATCGTGGGAAAATTTTTGAAATTACTACGCTACCCAACAAAGGCATCCGAGCCTGGTTTTATGCGTTGATGTCATATGCACGAGTAGAACACAAGTGAGTTGTGGGCGATACAAGTCATACTACCTACCAGCATGTCATACTTTGGTTCAGCGGTATTGTGAGATGAAGCGCCCGGACCGACATTACGCCAGACGCTTACGCGAGACTGGTTTCACCGCTGTGAGCACTCGTTGCTTAAAGGTGATGGCGGGTGTCTGCTCTCTCACTTTAGTTGAATCGAGTGTATACGCCCGGTCCTTGAGAAGGTTAAAACGGAGTCTATTTGACGAAGTATCGCTGTGGTTTTGATGCGAGGTAAGAACGGTTCTTGCTCAGCCCGTAGCAGCCACGTAAAACTTGCAACAACAAAGTAGAGGACGCCTAACTTGTTTTTGCAGGGCATGTTGTGATGTGATATGGTCAAGACGTGATGCTATATTTTATTGTATGAGATGATCATGTTTTGTAACCGAAGTTATCGGCAATCGGCAGGAGCCATATGGTTGTCGCTTATTGTATGAAATGCAACGCCATGTAATTGCTTTACTTTATCACTAAGCGGTAGCGATAGTCGTAGAAGCAATAGTTGGCGAGACGACAACGATGCTACGATGGAGATCAAGGTGTCGCGCCGGTGAAGATGGTGATCATGACGGTGCTTTGGAGATGGAGATCACAAGCACAAGATGATGATGACCATATCATATCACTTATATTGATTGCATGTGATGTTTATCCTTTATGCATCTTATCTTGCTTTGATTGACGGTAGCATTATAAGATGATCTCTCACTAAAAATTATCAAGTAGTGTTCTCCCTGAGTATGCACCGCTGCCAAAGTTCGTCGTGCCGAGACACCACGTGATGATCGGGTGTGATAAGCTCTCACGTCCATCTACAACGGGTGCAAGCCAGTTTTGCACACGCAGAATACTCAGTTTATACTTGACGAGCCTAGCATATACAGATATGGCCTCGAACACGGAGACCGAAAGGTCGAACGTGAATCATATAGCGATATGATCAACATAAGATGTTCACCATTGAAAACTACTCCATCTCACGTGATGATCGGTTATGGTTTAGTTGATTTGGATCACGTAATCACTTAAGATGACTAGAGAGATGTCGGTCTAAGTGGGAGTTCTTAAATAATATGATTAATTGAACTTAAATTTATCATGAACTTAGTCCCGTAGTATTTTGCAAATTATGTTGTAGATCAATAGCTCGCGTTGTTGCTTCCCTATGTTTTTATATGTGTTCCTAGAGAAAATTGTATTGAAAGATGTTAGTAGCAATGATGCGGATAGGATCCGTGATCTGAGGTTTATCCTCATTGCTGCGCAGAAGAATTATGTCCTTAATGCACCGCTAGGTGACAAACCTATTGCAGGAGCAGATGCAGATGTTATGAACGTTTGGCTAGCTCAATATGAGCGATACGACGTTATGAACGCTTATTAGCTCAATATGATGACTACTTGATAGTTTAGTGCACCATGCTTAACGGCTTAGAATCGGGACTTCAAAGACGTTTTGAACGTCATGGACCATATGAGATGTTCCAGGAATTGAAGTTAATATTTCAAGCAAATACCCGAGTTGAGAGATATGAAGTCTCCAACAAGTTCTATAGCTAAAAGATGGAGGAGAATCGCTCAACTAGTGAGCATGTGCTCAGATTGTCTGGGTACTTCAATCGCTTGAATCAAGTGGGAGTTAATCTCCCAGATAAGATAGTGATTGACAGAATTCTCTAGTCACCATCACTAAGTTACTAGAACTTCGTGATGAACTATAGTATGCAAGGATGACGAAAACGATTCCCGAGCTCTTCGTGATGTTGAAATCGACGAAGGTAGAAATCGAGAAAGAGCATCAAGTGTTGATGATTGACAAGACCACTAGTTTCAAGAAAAGGGCAAAGGGAAGGAAAGGGGAACTTCAAGTAGAATGACAAGCAAGTTGTCACTCCCACGAAGAAACCCAAAGCTGAACCAAAGCCTGAAACCGAAAAGCTTACAATCGCATAGGAAATGGTCATTTGAAACGGAAATACCCGAGATATTTGGTGGATAAGAAGGATGGCAAAGTGAACAAGGGTATATTTGATATACAGGTTATTGATGTGTGCTTTACTAGTGTTTATAGTAGCCCCGAGTATTTGATACTTGTTCGGTTGCTAAGATTAGTAACTCAAACAGGAGTTACGAATAAACAGAGACTAGTTGAAGGGGAAGTGACGATGAGTGTTGGAAGTAGTTCCAAGATTGATATGATCATCATCGCACACTCCCTATACTATCGGGATTAGTGTTGAACCTAAATAAATGTTATTTGGCGCTTATGCTGAGCATGGATATGATTTGATCATGTTTATTGCAATACGGTTATTCATGTAAGTTAGAGAATAATTATTGTTCTGCTTACATGAATAAAACCTTCTATGGTCATACACCCAATGAAAATGGTTTGTTGGATCTCGATCGTGTGATACACATATTCATAATATTGAAACCAAAAGATGTAAAGTTAATAATGATAGTGCAATTTATTTGTGGCACTGCCGCTTGGGGTCATATCGGTGTAAAGCGCATGAAGAAACTCCATAAAGATGGATTTTCAAATCACTTGGTTATGAATCATTTGATGCTTGCGAACCGTGCCGCTTTGGGCAAGATGACTAAAACTCCGCTTCTCGGAACAATGGAACAAGCTACTGACTTATTGGAAATAATACATACCGATGTATGCGATCCAATGAGTGTTGATGCTCGTGGCAAGTATCGTTATTTTCTGACCTTCACAAAGATGATTTGAGCAGATATGGGTATATCTACTTGATGAAACACAAGTCTGAAACATTTGAAAAGTTCAAAGAATTTCAGAGTGAAGTGAAGAATCATCGTAACAAGAAAATAAAAGTTTCTACGATATGATCGCAGAAGAAAATATTTGAGTTACGAGTTTGGCCTTCAGTTAAAACAATGTGGAATAGTTTCACAGCTCACGCCACATGGAACACCATAACGTAATGGTGTGTCCGAACATCATAACCGCTCTTTATTGGATATGGTGCAATCTATGATGTATCTTACCGATTTACCACTATCGCTTTTGGGTTATGCATTAGAGACAGCTGCATTCACGTTTAATAGGGCACCATCTAAATCCGTTGAGATGACACCGTATGAACTATGGTTTAGCAGTAAACCTAAGCTGTCATTTCTTAAAGTTTGGAGTCGTGATGCTTATGTGAAAAAGTTTTCACCTGATAAAGCTTGAACCCAAATCGGAGAAGTGCGTCTTCATAGAATACCCAAAGGTAACTATTGGGTACACCTTCTAAACACAGATCCGAAAGCAAGATATTTGTTGCTAAGATGGATCCTTTCTAGAGAAGAAGTTTCTCTCGAAAGAAGTGAGTGGGAGGAAAGTAGAACTTGATGAGGTAATTGTACCTTCTCCCTTATTGGAAAGTAGTTCATCACGGAATCAGTTCCAAGGATTCCTACACCAATTAGTGAGGAAGTTAATGATGATGATCATGAAACTTCAGATCAAGTTGTTACCAAACCTCGTAGGTCTTCCAGAGTAAGATCCGCACTGAGTGGTACGGTAATCCTATTCTAGAAGTCATGTTACTAGACCATGATGAACCTACGAACTATGAGGAAGCGATGATGAGCCCAGATTCCGCGAAATGGTTTGAGACCATGAAATCTGAGATGGGATCCATATATGAGAACAAAGTGTGGACTTTGATGGAGTTGCCCGATGATCGGCAAGCCATATTATATAAATGGATCTTCAAGAGGAAGACAGATGCTGATAGTAGTATTACTATCTACAAAGCTCGACTTGTCGCAGAAAGGTTTTCGACAAGTTCAAGGTGTTGACTACAATGAGATTTTCTCAACTGTAGCGATGCTTAAGTCTGTCCGAATCATGTTAGCAATTGCCACATTTTATGAAATCTGGCAAATGGATGTCAAAACTACATTCTTTAATGGATTTATTAAAGAAGAGTTGTATATGATGCAACCGAAGATTTTGTCAATCCTAAAGGAGCTAACAAAATGTGCAAGCTCCAACGATCCATCTATGGACTGGTGCAAGCATCTCGAGTTGGAATAAACGCTTTGATAGTGTGATCAAAGCATATGGTTTTATACAGACTTTTGGAGAAGCCTGTATTTACAAGAAAGTGAGTGGGAGCACTACAAGATTTCGATAAGTATATGTGAATGACATATTGTTGATCGGAAATAATGTAGAATTATTCTGCAAAGCATAAAGGAGTATTTGAAAGGAGTTTTTCAAAGAAGGACCTCGGTGAAGCTGCGTACAAATTGAGCATCAAGATCTATTGAGATAGATCAAAAACCGCTTGATAAGTTTTTTCAATAAGTACATACCTTGTCAAGATTTTGAAGAAGTTCAAAATGGAACAGTCAAAGAAAAGTTCTTGCCTGTGTTGCAAAAGGTGTGAAATTGAGTAAGACTCAAATCCCGACCACAAAGAGAAAATAGAAAAGAGAATGAAAGTCATTCCTATACCTCACCATAGGTTCTATAAAGTATGCTATGCTATGTACCGACCTATTGTATACCTTGCTCAATTTGGCAAGGAGTACAATAGTGATCTAGGAGTAGATCATCGGACATTGGTCAAGAACATCCTTAGTGAAGACTAAGGAAATATTTCTCGATTATGGAGGTGATAAAAGAGCCCGTCGAAAGAGTTACATCGATGCAAGCTTTTTACACTGATCCGATGACTCTAAGTCTCAATCTGGATACATATTGTAAGTGGGAGCAATTAGCTAGAGTAGCCCGCAAGAGCATTGTAGACATAGAATATTTGCAAAATACATACGGCTCTGAATGTGATGCACCGCTGACTAAACTTCTCTCACGAGCAAAACATGATCATCCCTTAGTACTCTTTGGGTGTTAATCACATAGCGATGTGAACTAGATTATTGACTCTAGTAAACCCTTTGGGTGTTGGTCACATGACGATGTGAACTATGGGTGTTAATCACATACGATGTGAATATTAGTGTTGAATCACATGATGATGTGAACTAGATTATTGACTCTAGTGCAAGTGGGAGACTGAAGGAAATATGCCCTAGAGGCAATAATAAAGTTATTATTTATTTCCTTATATCATGATAAATGTTTATTATTCATGCTAGAATTGTATTAACCGGAAACATAATACATGTGTGAATATATAGACAAACAAGATGTCACTAGTATGCCTCTACTTGACTAGCTTGTTAATCAAAGATGGTTATGTTTCCTAACCATGAACAAGGAGTTGTTATTTGATTAACAAGGTCACATCATTAGTTGAATGATCTGATTGACATGACCCATTCCGTTAGCTTAACACTTGATCGCTTAGTATGTTAATGCTTTCTTCATGACCCATACATGTTCCTGTAACTATGAGATTATGCAACTCCTGCTTACGGAGGAACACTTTGGTACTACCAAACGTCACAACGAATCGGGTGATTATAAAGGAGTACTACAGGTGTCTCCAAAGGTACTTGTTGGGTTGGCGATTTCGAGATTAGGTTTTGTCACTCCGATTGTCGGAGAGGTATCTCTAGGCCTTCTCGGTAATACACATCACATAAGCCTTGCAAGCATTGCAACTAAAGAGTTAGTTGTGAGATGATGTATTACGGAACGAGTAAAGAGACTTTCCGTAACGAGATTAAACTAGGTATTGGATACCGACGATCGAATCTCGGAAAGTAACATACCGATGACAAAGGAACAACGATGTTGTTATGCGGTTTGACCGATAAAGATCTTCAGAGAATATGTAGGAACCAATATGAGCATCCAGGTTCCGCTATTGGTTATTGACCGAGAATAGTTCTAGGTCATGTCTACATAGTTCTCGAACCGTAGGGTCCGCACGCTAAGGTTTCAATGACGGTTATTATGAGTTTATGTATTTTGATGTACCAAGGAGTTCGAGTCCCGGATGTGATCACGGACATGACGAGGAGTCTCAAATGGTCGAGACATAAAGATTGATATATTGGATGGTTATATTCGGACACCGGAAAGGTTCCGGAAGTTTCGGAGAAAACCGGAGTGCCGGAGGGTTACCGGAACCCCGGGAAGTTATGGGCCTTATTGGGCCAAGAGGGAGAGAGAGGGCTGCACCAGAGGTGGTGCGCCTCCATGGGGAGTCCGACTGACTAGGAGGGGGCGCCCCCTTTCCTCTCCCTCTCCCTCTCTTCCTTTCCCTTCCTCTTCCTAGTAGGACTAGGAAAGGGAGTCCTACTCTACTAGGAGGAGGACTCCCTCCCTTGGTGCGCCCCAAGGGCTGGCCGCCCTCCCCTTGCTCCTTTATATACGGGGCAGGGGCACCCTAGAACACACAAGTTGATCTTCGTGATCGCCTTAGCTGCAGTGCGGTGCCCCCTCCACCATATTCCACCTCGGTCATATTGTAGCGGTGCTTAGGCGAAGCCCCGCGACGGTAGAACATCAAGATCGCCACCACGCCGTCTTGGCCGACGAACTCCTTCCCGACGCTTTGCTGGATCGGAGCCCGGGATCGCCATCGAGCTGAACGTGTGCCAAGAACTCGGAGGTGCCGAGTAACGGTGCTTGGATCGGTCGGATCGTGAAGACGTACGACTACATCAACCGCGTTAATATAACGCTTCCGCTTTCGGTCTACGAGGGTACGTGGACGGACACTCTCCCCTCTCGTTGCTATGCCATCACCATGGTCTTGCGTGATCGTAGGAAATTTTTTGAAATTACTACGTTACCCAACAAATAGGAGTGGTCTTCTCCTTCTGAATCCCCCTCAGAACAGTTATCTTCCTCTTGATTACGATCCGAAATGGGTGGAGGGGGGGCTGCCTTTGCGCCCACCATGGAATGACGCTCGCATGAAATTTTATTGCCACGCAAGGCTCGTCTCTTTTGCTCTACATGATCAGTTCCATTGTGTACAATAACTGGCATGCATAGGAATAAAACATAGTGAGATTATGTAAGGAGTGCATGCACAAATCCAGAGTGATGGTAGCAAACTGTGGATAGACCCAAAACCAATGATAGCAGGCAGATAATAGCTTTAGTTAAAAAATACAGATAATGGCTCCTTTAATGTTTGTTTGCACCCAACATGAGACTCATAGTAGACACCAGAGATTAACCAGATAGTAGACAGATAGTACTGATTGCTGCCCCAATATGTACCCCACAACCATTTAAAAACTCAAGTTTCAGCATTAGTTTGGACCTGACTCGGAGTCTAATAGGTGAACACGACTATAATGTAGTGATAACCCACAAGTATAGGGGATCGCAACAGCTTCCGAGGGTAGAGTATTCAACCCAAATTTATTGATTCGACACAAGGGGAGCCAAAGAATATTCTTGAGTATTAGCAGTTGAGTTGTCAATTCAACCACACGTGGATAACTTAGTATCTGCAGCAAAGTGTTTAGTAGCAAAAGTTGTATGATAATAAAGGTAACGGTAGCAAATGTAAAGATAAATGTTTTTGGGTTTTTGTAGTAGTTGTAACAGTAGCAACGTAAAAGTAAATAAGCGAAGAACAATGTATGAAAAGCTCGTAGGCACCGGATCAGTGATGGATAATTATGCCGGATGCGATTCCTCATGCAATAGTTATAACATAGGGTGATATAGAACTAGCTCCAATTCATCAATGTAATGTAGGCATGTATTCCGTAAATATTCATACGTGCTTATGGAAAAGAACTTGCATGACATCTTTGTCCTACCCTCCCGTGGCAGCGGGGTCCTTACGGAAACTAAGGGATATTAAGGCCTCCTTTTAATAGAGAACCAGAACAAAGCATTAACACATAGTGAATACATGAACTCCTCAAACTACGGTCATCACCGAGAAGTATCCCGATTATTGTCACTTCGGGGTTGTCGGATCATAACACATAATAGGTGACTATAGACTTGCAAGATAGGATCAAGAACACACATATATTCATGGAAACATAATAGGTTCAAATCTGAATTCATGGCACTCGGGCCCTAGTGACAAGCATTAAGCATAGCAAAGTCATAGCAACATCAATCTCAGAACATAGTGGATACTAGGGATCAAACCCTAACAAAACTAACTTGATTACATGGTGAATCTCATCCAACCCATCACCGTCCAGCAAGCCTACGATGGAATTACTCACACACGGCGGTGAGCATCATGAAATTGCTGATGGAGGATGGTTGATGATGACGACGGCGACGAATCCCCCTCTCCGGAGCCCCGAACGGACTCCAGATCAGCCCTCCCGAGAGAGATTAGGGCTTGGCGGCGGCTCCATGTCGTGAAACACGATGAAACTTTCTCTCTGATTTTTTTCTCCCTGAGACGGAATATATGGAGTTGGAGTTGAGGTCGGAGGAGGTCCAGGGGCCCCATGAGATAGGGGGCGCGCCCCCCTGTCTCGTGGACAGGCCCTGGGCCCCCTGATGTATTTCTTTCGCCCAGTATTTTCTATAAATTCCAAAAAGTGCCTCCGTTGATTTCCAAGTCATTCCGAGAACTTTTCTTTTCTACACATAAAACAACATCATGGTAGTTCTGCTGAAAACAACGTCGGTCCGGTTTAGTTTCATTCAAATCATGCAAATTAGAGTCCAAAACACGGGCAAAAGTGTTTGGACAAGTAGATACGTTGGAGATGTATCAACTCCCCCAAGCTTAAACCTTTGCTTGTCCTCAAGCAATTCAGTTGATAAACTGAAAGTGATAAAGAAAAACTTTTACAAACTTTGTTGCTCTTGTTGTTGTAAACATGAAAAGCCAGCATTCAATTTTCAGCAAATATTATGAACTAACCATACTCACAATAACACATAGGTCTCACAATTACTCATATCAATAACATAATCAGCTAGCGAGCCATAATAATAAAACTCAGATGACAACACTTTCTCAAAATAATCATAACATGATATAACAAAATGGTATCTCGCTAGCCCTTTCTGAGACTGCAAAACATAAATGCAGAGCACCTTTAAAGATCAAGGACTGACTAAACATTGTAATTCATGGTAAAAGAGATCCAGTCAAGTCATACCCAATATAAACTAATAGTAATGAATGCAAACGACAGTGTGCTCTCCAGCGGGTGCTTTTTAATAAGAAGGGATGATGACTCAACATAAAAGTAAATAGATAGGCCCTTCGCAGAGGGAAGCAGGGATTTGTAGAGGTGCCAGAGCTTGATTTTAAAATAGAGATTGAATAACATTTTGAGCGGCATACTTTTGTTGTCAACGTAACAACTATGAGATGGCTGTATCTTCCATACTACATGCATTATAGGCAGTTCCCAAACAGAATGGTAAAGGTTTATACCCCCCCTCCTCCACAAGCATCAATCCATGGCTTGGTCGAAACAAAGAGTGCCTCTTCAACGGGTCCCAGGGGGAGCTTTGTTTGCAATTATTTTGATTTAGTTTTGATCTTTTTGGATCATGGGACTGGGCATCCCGGTTACCGGCCCTTTCTCGTGAATGAGGAGCAGAGTCCACTCCTCTTGAGAATAACCCACCTAGCATGGAAGATATAGGTAGCCCTAGTTGTACATGAGCTGCTCGAGTATACAAAACAGAATTTCATTTGAAGGTTTGGAGTTTGGCACATACAAATTTACTTGGAACGGCAGGTAGATACCGCATATAAGAAGGTATAGTGGACTCATATGGAACAACTTTGGGGTTTTAAGGAGTTTGGATGCACAAGCAGTGTTCCCGCTTAGTACAAGTGAAGGCTAGCAAAAGACTGGGAAACGACCAACTGGGAGAGCGACAACAGTCGTAAACATGCATTAAAATTAATTTACACCGAGAACAAGCATGAATAGGATATAATCTACCATGAACATAAATATCATGAAGGCTATGTTGATTTGGTTCAACTACATGTGTGAACATGTGCCAAGTCGAGTCACTCAATTCATTCAAAGGAGGATACCATCCCATCATATCATATCATAATCATTCTAATAGCATGTTGGCACGCAAGGTAAACCATTATAACTCAAAGCTGATCAAGCATGGCACAAGTAACTATAATCTCTAAATGTCATTGCAAATATGTTTACTTCCTAATAGCTGACTCATGAACGATGAACTCATCATATTTACAAAAACAAAAGAGGTCGAGTTCATACCAGCTTTTCTCATCCCAATAAGTTCATCATATATCGTCATTATTGCCTTTCACTCGCACGATCGAACGATGTGTATATTAATAAGAGTGCACGTGCATTGGACTAAGCTGGAATCTGCAAGCATTCAACTCAAGAGAGAAGACAGGGTAATATAGGCTCTAAGTTAAATAAACATTCATGCATATAAGAGCCACTAAGCATTTTCAATATGGTCTTCTCGACCCCTAAAAGAAAGAAAATAAAACTATTTACACGGGAAAGCTCCCAACAAGTAAGAAGAAGAACTAGAGATATTTTTGGATTTTCATTTTAATTTCTACTACAAGCATGGAAATTAAACTAACTAATTTTTTTTGGTTTTTCTTAAGGTTTATCAAGCACACAAGAAGAAAACTAGAAAAAGAAATTTAAACTAACATGGATAATACAATGAAAGAGTATGATCACCGACGACTAGTGTGAACATGAATGTAAAGTCGGTGAGAAATACGTACTCCCCCAAGCTTAGGCTTTTGGCATAAGTTGGTCTAGTACCAAGGACCGCTTGGCTGATATCCATAAGTGAAGCTGGGGTTGTACTGAGATGCAGAGGCGATCGCCTCCTGAGCGGCAACGTGTTGGCGAGCTACCTCCATTCCTCTCTCATACTCGGTCGCTTCTTCCCTGGTGACAACGTATCTTCCTCTTGCCTGATAATCAAAAAGGTAGGGGGCAGGAAGAGTAACAGGGACGACGTTGTGTCTGTCATAGATTAGTCGATAATGGAGGAATTGTTCATTCCTCACAAGAAAATGATGTTGGAACATAGCTTCTTTATCCAAATAACATGAGGTAAAATCATATCCCCCTCTCGTGGAGCTATATTAAGAAAGTTAGCCACACGGGTTGCATAAATTCCTCCAAATAAATCTCCCTTTCTACTATTAATTTGCAACCTACGTGCAACTATTGCCCCCAAGTTATAACCTTTATAACCTGACACAACACTCTTGAGGACAGAAAGATCAGGAGCACACATGTGACATACTTCGTCCTTACCGTTAATGCATCTACCAATAAAGAGAGCAAAGTAATGTATAGCAGGAAAATGAATGCTCCCTATGGTAGCTTGTGCTACGTCCCTAGATTCTCCCACAGTAATACTAGCAAGAAAATCTCTAAATTCAGATTTGGGAGGATCATTAATATTACCCCATCAAGGGAGTTTGCAAGCAGTTGTGAAATCCTCTAAATCCATGGTATAAGATGTATCATAAATATCAAACATGACACTAGGAGAATTACGCGAGTAGTTGTATCTCAACCTCCGCACAAAAGAATCACCAACTGATAGTATCATGGACACTTATCTTGTAATAAGTCCTCCATTTCGGCATTACGCATATATGCGCCAAATTCTCCTTGAAGCCTGCTTCACCATAAAATCATCGGATGGCCACTCACAAGCCCGTACATTTGCGTCCCTCGGCAATTCAACATCTTGCTCACGTATTGCAATCCTTTGACCTTTCTTTGCCGAGGAACCTCCTTGGTACATTCTTCTAAGCATATTTCTTTTTCTGAAAATTTCTGAAATTTTAGTAACTTCAAAATAAAAGTGAATAAAACTAAACAAGATTGATAGCAACTACTCCTACAAGTGCCTAGAGCCTATATCATGCATTGGAATTGCTTGGGACCTCAAGAATTTAACATGCAAGCTCAAGAACATGGTCACCTATGCAGCAAAAATTTACAATGAATAAAGCACTAGAACAAAAACTAATTGGACCAATGGAGGAGTCACATACCAAGCAACAATCTCCCAAAGCAGTTTTGTGAATGGAGCTTTGAGCAAGGAGATCGAAAATCGCAGCAAAAGTGGCTGGAACTCGTTCTTGAGTTGGTTTTTCGGGTTTGTGTGAGACAGAGGAAGAAGATGGGTGCAGGGATAAGTGGAGGAGAGCCACCAGGGGCCCACGAGACACGGGGGCGCGCCCTACAGGGGGGGCGCCCTCCTTTCTCGTGGCCTGGTGCTTGGCCCTCCTGCAATGTTTTCAGTGCCTAAAATCCTCAAATATTCCAGAAAAAAATCATACTAGATTTGCAGGGCATTTGGAGCACTTTTATTTTCGGGCTATTTTTTAATGCACGGATAATTCAGAAAACAGACAGATAATACTAATTTTGCTTTATTTATTCTAAATAACAGAAAGTAAAAAGAGGGTATAGAAGGTTGTGCCTTCTAGTTTCATCCATCTCGTGATCATCAAAATGAACCCACTAACAAGGTTGATCAAGTCTTGTTAACAAACTCATTCCGAATAACACGGAACCGGAGAAATTTCGAATAACACTAAGTTACCTCAACGGGGATATGAAAATCCCCAACAATAAGAATATCATACTTTTTCTTGACAGTAGGGAGAGGAAATTCAAAACCTCCAAAAATGATAGTTGGAACTTTTCCAATTGAATTGATGCTATGAACTTGAGATTGTTTCCTCGGAAAGTGTACCGTATGCTCATTACCATTAACATGAAAAGTGACATTGCCTTTGTTGCAATCAATAACATCCCCTGCAGTATTAAGAAAAGGTCTACCAAGGATAATATACATACTATCATCCTCAGGAATATCAAGAATAACAAAGTCCGTTAAGATAGTGACATTTGCCACTACAACAGGCACATCCTCACAAATACCGACAGGTATGGCAGTTGATTTATCGGCCATTTGTAAAGATATTTCAGTAGGTGTCAACTTATTCAATTCAAGTCTACGATATAAAGAGAGAGGCATAACACTAACACCAGCTCCAAGGTCACATAAAGCAGTTCTAACATAATTTCTTTTAATAGAGCATGGTATAGTTGGAACACCCGGATCTCCAAGTTTCTTTGGTATTCCACCTTTAAAAGTGTAATTAGCAAGCATGGTGGAAATTTCATCTTCCGGTATCTTTCTTTTATTTGTGATGATATCCTTCATATACTTAGCATAAGGATTTACTTTAAGCATATCAGTTAAGCGCATACGCAAGAAAATAGGTCTAATCATTTCAGCAAAGCGCTCAAAATCCTCATCATCCTTTGACTTGGATGGTTTAGGAGGAAAGGGCATGGGTTTCTGAACCCATGGTTCTCTTTCTTTACTGTGCTTCCTAGCAACAAAATCTCTCTTATCATAACGTTGATTCTTTGATTGTGGGTTATCAAGATCAACAGCAGGTTCAATCTCTACATCGTTATCATTGCTAGGTTGAGCATCAACATGAACATTATCATTAACATTTTCACTAGGTTCATGTTCATCACCTGATTTAGTTTCAACATCAGAAATAGAAATATTATTGGGATTCTCAGGTGTGTCTACAGTAGGTTCACTAGAAGCATGCAAAGTTTTATAGTTTTTCTTCTTCTTCTTTTTAGAAGAACTAGTTGCCTCTAAATTATTTCTCTGAGAATCTTGCTCGATTCTCTTAGGGTGGCCTTCGTGATACAAAGGTTCCCGAGGCATTCTACCAGTTCTAGTAGCCACTCTAACAAAGAAAGTCATTTTTATTATTTAATTCATCAAGCAAATCATTTTGAGCTTTAAGTACTTGATTAGCTTGAGTAGCAACCATAGAAGCATATTTGCTAACGCGTGAAGTTCATCTTTAACTCTAGCCGATTATCACCTCGCGTCCTATCTCGAAAGCATTATTCTTTAACTCTCTACCAACATAAGCATTAAAACTTTCTTGCCTAGCCATAAAGTCATCAAATTCATCTAAGCATGGGCTATGAAATTTAGTAGAGGGTATTTCAACTTTATCATATCTATAGAGAGAATTTACCTTTACTACCGTGTCGGGTTATCAACACAATGTGGTTCTTCAGCCGGTAAATTAAGACCATGTATTTCTTCAATAGCAGGTAAATTCTTAACATCTTCAGCTTTAATACCTTTTTCTTTCATTGATTTCTTTGCCTCTTGCATATCTTCAGATCGAGAAATAAAACACCTCTCTTCTTGGAGTGGGTTTAGGAATAGACTCGGGAGTTGGCTCAATTGGTTCAGAATTACTTCAGAACTGGCTCGTGGAGAGTCCAATTATTTTCATTAGTCAACATATTATTTAATAATATTTCAGCTTCACGATTGTTCTTTCCTGAAAACACAACCAGCACAACTATCCAAGTGGTCCTTGGAAGCATCGGTTAGTCCATTATAAAAGATATAAAGTATTTCAATTTTCTTAAGAGGATGATCAGCAAAGCATTATAATCGGAGAAGCCTCCCCAAGCTTGTGGGAGACTCTCTTCTTTGATTTGCACAAAATTATATACTTCCATAAGGCAGCTTGTTTCTTATGAGCAGGAAATATTTAGCAGAGAAGTAATAAATCATATCCTGGGACTACGACACAACCAGGAGCAAGAGAATTATACCAAGTCTTAGCATCACCCTTTAATGAGAACGGAAATATCTTAAGGATATATAAATAGCGAGACTTCTCATCATGAGTAAATAGGGTGGCTATATCATTCAACTTGGTAAGATGTGCCACAACAGTTTCAGATTCAAGGCCATAAAAAGGATCAGATTCAACTAAAGTAATAATATCAGGATCGACTGAGAATTCATAATCCTTATCAGTAACACAAATAGGTGAAGTAGCAAAAGCAGTTTCGGGTTTCATTCTAGCATTAAGAGACTGCTACTTCCATTTAGCTAATAATTTCTTAAGATCGTTCCTATCATTGCAGGCAAGGATTTCCAAAGCAGATTTTTCATGCATAACATAACCCTTAGGAACAACAGGTAAAACATAATCATTAGGGGAACCTTCATCATCACTATCATCAGTAATAGGATCTTCAGTAATTTCATCCCCTCTAACTCTAGCAAGTTGTTCATCTAGAAATTCACCTAATGGCAAAGTGGTATCACGCACAGAAGTAGTTTCATCATGCATAGCAGAAGTGGCATCATCAATAACATGCGACATATCAGAATTCAAAGCAGCAGCAGGTTTAGGTGTCGCAAGCTTATTAATAACGGAAGGAGAATCTAGTGCAGAGCTAGATGGCAGTTCCTTACCTCCCCTCGTAGTGCAGGGATAAGTTGTTGTCTTAGTGTCTTTCAAGTTCTTCATAGTGATCAACAGATATAAACCCAAGTTACTCAGAGAATAGAGCTATGCTCCCCGGCAACGGCGCTAGAAATCGGTCTTGATAACCCACAAGTATAGGGGATCGCAACAGCTTTCGAGGGTAGAGTATTCAACCCAAATTTATTGATTCGACACAAGGGGAGCCAAAGAATATTCTTGAGTATTAGCAGTTGAGTTGTCAATTCAACCACACCTGGATTGCAGATACTTAGTATCTGCAGCAAAGTGTTTAGTAGCAAAAGTTGTATGATAATAAAGGTAACGGTAGCAAAAGTAAAGATAAATGTTTTTGGGTTTTTGTAGTAGTTGTAACAGTAGCAATGGAAAAGTAAATAAGCGAAGAACAATGTATGAAAAGCTCGTAGGCACCGGATCAGTGATGGATAATTATGCCGGATGCGATTCCTCATGCAATAGTTATAACATAGGGTGATATAGAACTAGCTCCAATTCATCAATGTAATGTAGGCATGTATTCCGTAAATATTCATACGTGCTTATGGAAAAGAACTTGCATGACATCTTTGTCCTACCCTCCCGTGGCAGCGGGGTCCTTACGGAAACTAAGGGATATTAAGGCCTCCTTTTAATAGAGAACCGGAATAAAGCATTAACACATAGTGAATACATGAACTCCTCAAACTACGGCCATCACCGAGAAGTATCCCGATTATTGTCACTTCGGGGTTGTCGGATCATAACACATAATAGGTGACTATAGACTTGCAAGATAGGATCAAGAACACACATATATTCATGGAAACATAATAGGTTCAGATCTAAATTCATGGCACTCGGGCCGTAGTGACAAGCATTATGCATAGCAAAGTCATAGCAACATCAATCTCAGAACATAGTGGATACTAGGGATCAAACCCTAACAAAACTAACTTGATTACATGGTGAATCTCATCCAACCCATCACCGTCCAGCAAGCCTATGATGGAATTACTCACACACGGCGGTGAGCATCATGAAATTGGTGATGGAGGATGGTTGATGATGACGACGGCGATTTAATCCCCTCTCCGGAGCCCCGAACGGACTCCAGATCAGCCCTCTCGAGAGAGATTAGGGCTTGGCGGCGGCTCCGTGTCGTGAAACGCGATGAAACTTTCTCTCTGGTTTTTTTCTCCCCGAGACGGAATATATGGAGTTGGAGTTGAGGTCGGGGGAGGTCCAGGGGGCCCACGAGATAGGGGGGTGTGCCCCCATGTCTCATGGACAGGCCCTGGGCCCCCTGATGTATTTCTTTCGCCTAGTATTTTTTATAAATTCCAAAAAGTGCCTCCGTTGATTTCTAGGTCATTCCGAGAACTTTTCTTTTCTACACATAAAACAACATCATGGTAGTTTTGCTGAAAACAGCGTCAGTCCGGGTTAGTTTCATTCAAATCATGCAAGTTAGAGTCCAAAACAAGGGCAAACGTGTTTGGAAAAGTAGATACGTTGGAGACGTATCATGTAGCATGTCATCATCTTAAGCGACGCATAACGTAAGCAGACACGGAAGAGTGCGACCTCTCTTGCGGACCCATGTAGTCCTAAAGGTCATCTGCTCAGTTGATGATAGTAATGCAGTTGCCGTGGCTGCCGGCGGCGGGGAAGAAGATCTGAGGCGGTGAAAGACAGTCTGGAGAGCGGATCCCTGCTGTGGTGAACCCTTCCGTCGTTGGAGCAGCTGAGCTGGGTGGAACACAGCGCCACAGAGCAGGACAAACCACACAAGGTTTTCTTTGACACATATCTCGTAATGAAGTAATTGAGTAAAGGCTTGTTTGAATTTGAGGATTCTAACAATGCAGGGATAGGAAATAGACAGGAATAGGACAGGAATGCACGTGCAAAACAGAGAATTTAAAAAACACAGGATATCTGCCAATCTGGGTGTTTGATTCACAACAATTGGAAGATCACAGGATGCAAAAAAGCATGGCGAGATTAAGTCAAACCACAAGAAAATGTACGGTTATAATGCTATTATGCTACTATCTCTTAGTTTTGTGCTGGATGAATAGGAATATGAAAAGGCGGAGAAGTGGAAATTAGAATTCCTACGGTTTTTCTTTCAAGGAGACACTAAAGGAACAAATCCTACAGTTTTCCTTTGCTCCATTCCTTTGCACCAAATTCTTTAAAAGTAGTACCATAGGAAACTTTCCAATTCCGATGTTTTTCATTCACTTTTCCTTTCAAGCACTGGCGATTCTAGTAGGCAGGCTTGAGCAAGGAAAATCCTACACTAAAAAAATGTTTTTGTGCTACTTCTATTACTTTGGACCCAGGCCACTGCCATACAAGCTCAACTCCCAGGCCCATCGACAAATGCACAGCTCAGACGCGCAGAGATAAATGACGATGGCGTTCAAGAGAGTCCATCACGGATAGCTAAGTTGCCTGGTACCTCACTGCTTGTCATATAGTAGGATAAAATAATCGTATTTCCCGTTACTACGAGTGCTCAAGGGACAATATATATAACATGTAGAGTAAAAAAGAGATGCAACAAGTGTACAACCTCTTTGGCGAAGCCATGTCGATCTCAGCGTGATTGGGTTGGCCGGTGAGGATGCTCCGGCTGACTTGGCTGTCGGAGGAGGGGAAGAAGATCTTAGGCGTATGGAGATGGAGGCCGAGGTATCGCTCCGCTGTGATGGAGGGTTTCGTCGTTGGAGCAGCTCCGTGAGTTGTACGACGCCGAGGTGAAGCAGACAAGAGAGACAACGAACAATGTTAACCTGAGTGGAATTCTAATAACATCTCCAATACATGACGTAAAATACATAACCACAAAGTGCTAGATGTAAAATACATCAGCCGCTCATCTCGAACTTAACTCGTCAAACTGAATTTAATCGTCAAACTGAACTTAATCTGTTGAAACTGAACTTAATCGTCAAATTGAATTTTGTTTGTCGAAATTGAATTTTGTCTGTCGAAACTGAACGCACTACCAAGGTGAGGCTACACGTCGGTCGATCGACTTTTTCATCTCTGGTCGATCGATTTTGCAGCCGTTGGATACGAAATCAAGGGCTCTGCGGTTCAACTTCAACCTCCACCCCACGAGCCGCCACCACCACCGCCAAACAGCAGCCCCGCCACCATGGCCGATGGTGCGCCGCCCGCCACCAAAACACTCCCCACCGCCGTCCGCTGCCACCCGGCCATTCCTCTAGGCCCCGTGCGAGCTTTTTCTCCGGCGATCCCCACGCCACCGCTTCGCCAACGCCCGCCACCGCCAAGCGACCACCGCCCCATCCCAACCCTAAGATAGATAGTGGGTTACCTCTCCGTGAAGCGCCTCCCCTGCTGGTGGTTCTTCCTTAACCCCGCGAGCCCCCCAACCCCTGAAAATCGATCGACCCAAAAGTCGATTCAGTTGATCAAGTGTAGCTAAATCGGAGAAGCATCACAAGCAAGAGCAAGAGCGAGAGCAACAACGCGAGCAAGAGCAATAGCAAGAGCAGACCAGGCAGGGGACCGAGAGCAAGAGCAGAGCAGCAGCGCGAGCGAGAGCTAAAGCAGCAGCAGCTCCTACTGATGTGGACGTCGCCGCCGAGTGAGCGACGCCGTGGAGGAAGTGGCCGTCGACGCCGCCGTGGATGGAGCCGCGCCGTGTCGGCTCGGGACCGAGCGCTAGCAGCACCGTGAGATTGAATCAAGAAGAAAATGTGGCGATTAGTGTACAACCTCTTTGGTGGCGCCGATTAGGCCGCATCTCATCCGAGGAAACGGTGATGATGATGCTCTTCCGGTGGTGCAGGTGAAGATGGCGGTGTGGGAATGAAGGTGGCGCGAAAGACGAGGGGAATGTCAGGGCATCTCTTGGAGGTGGAGGACGGGGTGGCTGAACCGCGGGACAATGAGATCGACGACGGATCCTCATCCGTTACGGTGGATGAGGGACGTCGAGGTGTTGCTGTGGACGACGTCGTCGGGGAAGAGGCTCCGGATGGGTGGCGGACGGAGCAAGGTGTGGGGTTTCGTCGCGGGTTTTCGCGGCCTCGGTTTACGAATGGGTGGGCGGATGGGATGGCAGTGGGGAACCATGGCTTAGAGACGCGCTTGTCCGAAATGTGGGGTAAGTTACGAAAGTACCCCCACCGATTTGAGGCGGTTCTTTCGGTTCAGGGGTACCACAGGCATTTCGCATGTCGAGATTTCACACGAGGTGGGAGTTTTCGCGCGCGTTGTAATTTCGGAATAGCAAGGCGCGGGTTGAGATGGAGGGAGTTGTCGGAGCACAACGAGACAAAGATATATCTTAAATATTTCGGGCTAACAAGGCGCGGGTTGAAGAGGCGGGAGTTTCGCAACACGGTAGACAGAGACGCTAGCTTGAATTTTTGGCATAACAACGCGCAGCTTGAAATTTCGGAAGAACAAGCTTAACGTGTACTAAAAAAAAGACAATTTGCACCTCAACACGCACAACACACACACAAACACCATTTAGACTAGTGTAAGGTACACGTGCATTGCACGCATGAGATTTGGCAACCAAATTATGAATAAATACCACATTATAGCATGCAAGCTTTGAGTCATATATGCATGATGTAGATGTTCGTTTAATTCTTACAATTCATTTCATTCAAAATCATCTAGTTTTTATAAGAAAGCTAATCTATTTTAAGATTCATGGAATTGTGCGTCGTAAGACATAAAGTAAAAACAAATAATGGCAAATCATGTAGAAAAACATTTGGGCAATTCTGATACGAAAGATTCTAGAACAAATAAGAAGTGCTTGTGTTTTGATGTTTGTGCATTATGCTTAAGTTCAACCATGGAGTCTTCTAGATTATACATGTGGCGAAATCTGGTGGAATCTAAATAATATCCAACGGCCAGTAGTGCTCAAATCTGCCATCTTTGGACCATCGGATTCGCCTCATCCAACGACCATCTTTCAAAGTTAAAGTTACCCGCACATAATATAAAAAATATAAAATATAATATAGATATAGGGGTATAGATATAGATATGTGATGCGAAAGCCGCCCATCATCTCCAATTAGAATAGTGTGTCCATGCATGGATGCGACGTGGCCAAATGATGTCTGCCATCGGTATCTCAAATTCAAATCAGTCTGACCTTATTCAATGTGTATACATTACAACATGTTCGTTTCCAAACCACACCGCACAGATCTCCGTTATATTCATGCATGCATGGGTTTCAAACATCAGGATCTCTTATTCAAATATCTGAATTCAACTTTACATTGATTATGACCTCACCTATTCTTTTACACCCACGCAGTAGTCTTCTCTTTATAATTGTACAACTAACTTTCTCTCGTGCATGCATGCACACACACTACCAGTCGGCATTATCCATCGCACGCATGCAATCTTTTTCTTCAGGTCGGTCTCCCATGAAGGCACACACCCACACACATCCCCCTCTCCATCATATCGGGCATTCTTTATCTCTCACGCGTGCATGCGCGACGATCGATGTTCCTCTATGTATGTGTGTATATAGCTAGGTCTTTCATAGTTTTCCACACAAACCGATCAATCGATATAGCCAGTGAGGTCTCACCCTCTTTCCCACGTCCACATCGATCAATCTATACCTCTCTATATAGGATTAACATATATAGCTAATACACCCACATTAATTATATATCCAACGTCCCCTCTCATCATCCATGCCTTCCGCTTCATCTCTCAACAAGGCACAATGATGCGAACACGAGGGCAATAAGGGCCCTGCCCCCTCCCCCCTAACATCACTATATATCGAGGCTAATATGAATGTGATCATTAGACAATTGCTACTAAAAAATGGTTTAAGTTCATGAATTGACCCTCCTCGTAAAGGATTAGCAATTCTTGCCCCCCTAGCTCATTTATTTTTCATGGCTCCGCCATCACGTTACAACAGCAAGCGTGTTCGCCCCTCTCTCGAAATATCGATCTCGCACTTGTGCATTCCTTCATAGTCTCCCTCCACTCGCCCCTCACACCATCTTCTAGCCCCCACCGGATTTTGCCACATGTACAATCTAGCAGACTCCATGGTTGAACTTAAGCATAATGCACAAACCTTAAAACAACAGTGGTTCTCTTTTGTTCTAGAATCTTCCGTATCATAACTGCCCAAACTTTTTTTCTAGTTGAATTGCCATTATTTGTTTTTACTTTATGCTTTACAACGCACAATTCCATGAATCATAAAATAGATTAAGGGCTTCTTTGATTCAAAGGATTCTCAAAGGAATTTTGGAGGATTCTAATCATTAGGAATTTTTCCTATCTTGGTTGTTTGATTCGTAGGATTGTAAACCATGGGAATTTTCCATATGATTCATTTGCACTAGATTTCATAGGAAACATCCCATCCACTCAAACCACTTTGAAAGAATTCTGCGTTTTTTCTATGCACAATCAAACACTCGTACAATCCTGTAGGATTCAAGGCGACATTAATCTATAGTCCCATGTTTTACCTATTCCCGTGTTCTTAGCTTTTTTTTTATAAAAACTAATTGAATTTGAATGAGATGAAATATAAGAATTGAACGAAGGGCTACATCAGGCATATATGACTCAGAGCTTACATGCTATAGTGTGGTATTTATTCATAATTTGGTTGCAAAATCTGATGCGTGCAATGCACGTGTACCTTACTAGTACTTTGAGTATGTGCAAAACACGTAAATTAGAATACCAATGGCACGCTACACAGTGTCTCTCTTACAGTTCATGAAGCCACATGGCACATGTGGAGGCGTTGTCGCGAACTCCTTGCGTGGATTGATCACAGTGACGTGCTGCTGGTTCCAGAAGAATGTACTCGTCCTCCCTAAGCCATACTGGCGGTACATGCACGAAGCGAAGATGTGCACGCACGCCACGCACACACTCATTCCCTCGCGCGCACACGCGGGTACACGGGCGGACGCAATTTTGTACCAAGATACACCCCATGTGATAATTTGACGCGTGTAAAGTTGTTCACTTCATTGATGGTCAATTAATACAGCGCATGCAAATTGAGTGGACGTGAGGGCGGAAGAAAGACATTATTACTCCACTATGCGCATGTGAGTAGTTAATCGTGGGTTGCTAGTAGTACTTCCATTGGTCTCCTTCGTATTTTGTGCCAATTTTTGACAGTAACATAATATTTACGCATTTGAGCAGTGTAGTACTTGAAATTTATGTTCCGCTAAACTCATCGGGAGCCGTTTCGGGCCTCGAAACCAAAACCATCAGTTAATCTTTACCTTGTTCCCATCACATTCGAAAGCATGCTCACACCTACTAGTACGTACCAAACCTGAACGTGTTCCCACTATGCAGGTATTAGTACTAGTGCTAGTACTTAGGTTATAAAATGGGGAACTACCTAACCGAAAATTACTCTACCTTTCCTCCTCATAAGTGCTTCTTCTTCGTCCGTCGTTGCCATGGCCGGTGAGCAGAGCTCTAGGTTGAGAACTACTCGTAACAAGGGAGCGGCAACCAAGGCTGCAAAAAAAGAGGGCCCGCCGCCACACAGAGACCTCAAAAGATCTCTCACGGGCAGGCGATGGCTCCCAGGAGCGCCCTAGCCGTGGAGGCGAACATGCCGAGCCGGCGGAGCTGGAGTCGTTATCCCTCGACGGCATGCCCGATCAGCTCAATAAGCACCTCAATAAGCAGAAGGAGTTCATCCAAGGCTTGATGGAGTTGCTGAAGGAGAGCTTCGACGACATGCCCGCTAAGCTCAATCAGCAGGGGGAGTTGACCGCCGGCTTGGTGATGCTGCTGAAGAAGAGCATTGCCTCGGAGAAGAAGGCGACTGGCGAAATCCTGCGACTTCAGGAGGACAAGGCGAAGCTCTGCCACGAGATCGACCTGTTGAAGGAGAAGAATGCCGGCTGGAAGAAGCTGCATGAGAATAGTAGTTCCTCGATGAAGATGCTGCAGGCCCTCGTCATGGAACAGATGATGAAGGCTCGCGTCGAGAAATCCCGCGTCATGGACATAATGAAGAAGATGGCGGAGGAGACGCGCAAGGAGATGGAGGTCGTGGAGGCGATGAAGAAGCGATTCACGACTCATGCCGCTAATTAGATCATTTGGGGTGATAATCTTCCTTCTTCTTTTGCTCCTGTGTTTCATCTTTTGCTTCGGTGTTTCGCCAGACGTGTCACGCTCGTGTGAGGCATGAATAGAACAATGGATTTTTTGAGGAATGAATAGAACAATGCTAACAATGAGATGACTAGCAAATTAGATCATTTTATCGCCATATGGCACTGGGCTGCTGTGTTTCGTGCTCCTCCGTCAGCAATACTACTCCAAAGGAAAACTTGAGTATACCGCATGGTTCTTTGCTCCTCCTCGATCAGGTCGTCGGCGCATTTATCTGAAAGCAGTCAAATCACAAGGCCCCACCTTCCTGCAGTAATGAGCCATCAAATCACAAAGGCCCTCGCCTCGTGAAACCGACCAAGCTAGACTTCCCGCCCTCTAGCCTTTTAAAAAATGTATACTTTTGTACAGCAGTAGTATCGATGGATTGCGCCATGGAGCAAAAATTGAAATTAAAAAAAAGGTGGTACATATAGAGAGCGCTCGTCGCCAAATTATGCATATAATACTATTAAAAATGCTAGTCACAATAATGGTGTCCAGCATAACCCACCCCTCAAATAAAACTAAGAGGGTGCTTGGATACGTTTTAGTCCCATGACTAAAAGTAGTGGGACTAAAACATGCTAGCCTCACTCATGCTTGGACCCAAATACTAAAAAGGCTAAAATCAAGTTAATGAGCATTTATTATCGTCCAAACCCCCCAATCCAGAACTCGCCTGTGTTAAAGGAGAGGAGTTAAATGAGTAGAGAGAGGACTAATCCACATTTTAGTAGGGGTACCCCTGACTAAAAAAATTTAGTCTCAAGACTAGTTTTAGCCCCTCTTTAGTCAGGGGTGCTTGTAACTTTAGCCTCTTAAAGAGACTATTTTAGTCGACTAAAATAAGTCCCTTGGATCCAAGCACCCTCTAAGCATCCCGAATCCTTTGACAAAACTAAGTACCTGAAATTCTTTGACAACTAAACTGCTGGCTATATGATGTTGGCCATATATATTGTACGATATAATGTGAAGAAACGAGTGGTAGTACTATACCAACTAAAAGATGAAATGTAAGAAATACTAGTATGTACGCATCAAGAGTTAAAGTAACGAGAAGAAACATAACATATTTCTGCTGGGGCTCAAAGACAACACACCCCTCAAATTAAATTAAGCACACCTGAAATTAAACTTTGCAACTATTCGAAGACACTGCATTAGAACCACCATGAGCAACGACATCGCCACCTTACTGGAGTCCTCGCCGACGCCCTCGACTTCGCCCTTGTCCCTCTTCCTCTTGGCCAATACTTCTTTGCTTCAACCGCACACTTGGCTGTTGCTCTTCATCCAACCCTTGTAGATATTGAAGCAAAGGTAGCCATCCATTGCAGCGTAGTGGATGTGGTCTATATCTAGTACATTCCGCTGCCATGCATGACGATGAAACGTGTATGGAGGTTTCTCCAGTTTATCGTGGGAAGGATGAACCATGGCTCTGCCAGGTCAGCGTTGAAGGCCGACGAGAGGACACCACCGATTCTTCCGAGGTCGAAGGTGTTGCCTACAATGAGGCCTATCCGAAGCAGGACTTCTTTGTCGTTACCAAAGTCTACAGTAACGAATTTGACTAGGTTGCTCTCGAGGAAGTCCTTAAAATCCTGGCACTCAACGTCGGCATGGCATATGTGGTAGACCAAGCATAAGTCATGCACGCAAACCTAGATCATGGCCGGCTTCTTGCTCTCTTCGTCCTTTAGATCCTTCTTTCGTCCCAGGATTGTGGTGTACTCAACATCTAGCCCAGCGACCCACTCATCATCTGAGTCTTCGAACATGCGTCTGAAGCGAGAAAGGCATCCTTTCACCGTCGTGGAAGAACGGGTATAGATGACGTCGAACTCATCGCCGGTGATGGTTCTAACCTTGTACTCACCGCCGATCGTGGAGATTTGGGACGCCATGGATTTTGGAGGAGGGTTAGGATTAGTGGAACTGCCGTAATGTGAATGGACGGGACGACTAGGAGTGAACCGCCGTAGTATTGAAGGATGTGCGAGGACGAGTAGGAGCGAACTGCCAGCGTGCGAACGGCAGGGTAGTGGCTTTCCATTCTCCCATGATACGGGCTTCCGAGAGCCCTTGGATCTGAGATCGAACGGTTGCATGGCGTGATTCTAGACCTATGGGTGAATATCCTATCCTGGAGGGTTATTCTACAAATTTTCAGCAACTTAGCATGCGACCGCTTGATTCAGATCCAAGGGCTGCCAAAGCCCGTATCATGGTCGCGCTTACCACGACCGTCGCGTCGCTTTCATGCGGTCGCTCCCTTGGAGATTTAACACGGTGCGTTAGGCTATCTGATGTTGGCATGTCATACATAGTCATCACTTAGTCACTCATACTACAACAAGGTTGGTTATAAGGTTGGCTATAAGTGTAATTTTTTTACTCCTCTCTATATCTTTCTTCGTAATCCCTCCGTCCCATAATATAAGAATGTTTTTTACACTAGTGTAGTGCCAAAAACGTTCTTATATTATGGGACACAGGGAGTACTAGTATTTATTGCATTTGCCAAGGAGTGACCTCTTCCAATGAAATGGTGTTGCTAAGTTTGCTTCATTTAATTAGCTATAGACTCAAAATTGTCTTTTCACCTAGGTACATGCGCTTAGCACCGCTTTCTTCCTTGGGTCACCAAACTAGTCTCTCTCTTCTGATTAACTTGCCACATCGACTTTATGCCTATGTGGCAAGCTTAAGCACCAGAGGAGCAAGTAAAAGTAAGTACAATAGTGCTCTTTACATGTCATTTTTGCATATGTGGAGGAAAGAGAGGCAAGGAAAAAGTGGAGAAGTGGGCTCTCATGCAAGAGCCAACCTCTACTACATGGTGGAGCATTGGGAGAGGCACCTGTATGGAGGTGGTTAGAATCGGGAGACTCACGCGGTCGTGGCGCCAGCTTAAAATGATAATGGCAAGTCAAATCACGGTGCCCATCTGTCCAGCAAGAATCATTGTCAAATCACACAGCCCTCGCTTGCAGCAGCCTACTCCCTCGTCTTCTCGCGTCTCTGTCGAACCGACTAGGCGAAACTGCCCCGCCGCCTACCGCGCAGGAAAAGCCCCGCCCTCGACTTTTAAATAGTATACAGTATACTAATTTTGTATCCATGGATTGTGCCCGCGCCATGGAGCAAAGCGTCTAGAAAATGGCGGTACACATGTACGGAGTATACAGCACGCTCGTCGCGTTCGCGTCACACCCCAGACGGTCGGCCGGTCTGGCACGCTGCTCTCCGAATGGAACGCGCGTCATATTGCATTTGCACACACATGTGGGACAACAATTGAGAACCGACCATAGGCACACTCCCCGGCCCTGCAAGTCGGGTGACTTAATAGAAGAGGGAGACGAGCGATAGTACTAGGAAGTGTTGTACTACGTTGGTGCCTGGATGATCCCTGCAAGACAAGGAAGATCAGTTCGTCCATGCATGTGACCAGACTCCAGCAGACACGCCTGGATTGGCTATCGTCTACATATCGTGCAGGCTGTGTTGTACATGGCTGTAGTTGTGGTGAGAAATCTAAAAAAAGGTTTCTTGTCATCTCGCAAAATTAGGTGTCATGTGCTTCGGATCACTGCGAGGGTTAAACAGCGACAACTGAGTTGGGCTAGTCATTGGGGGCACATGCACGAATAGTGACTACTCGGCTGCCATCTAGGTCAAGCCGGCTATGTTAATTAGGACATCTATCGACGGACCCCTTTTCTTCGAGTTTATCTTTAATTTGAGCTTTGTTCCTCCTAGTTTGTCCGTCGGGATTCATGTTGTCTCCTTTGGGCAGTGAGGTTATGATTTCTTGTCATGTGGCATTTTTTCGTGTTATATGTTATAATCCGGCGCTTCAGATCAAAATGATGACAACTGCGCCTCTGGGCCACGTGCATGGAGACTTCTCGACAGTCATTGACGAGGTCAAGCCGGCTCCATAGACAAAAGAAAACTAGTACTACTCCACTATATTGGCAGGAGCCTCCGCGCTTGCTTGCTAGTGTTGCTCTCTTCACACTGTCTCGGCCTCTCCAGATCTAAACATGACAGCGGTGGCCACACTCTCTCTCTCTCTCTCTCTCTGCTCAGCGCTGGTCACAGATCCAGCCGGATCCTCTCCGCCAGGGAAGGTGAGAAGGTGCAACGTTCACGCGGTCGTCCTCGGCGATGGCTCTTACCCACTGTTGGGCGCGTCCCGATCAGCTTGCCTTGCCGTTCTCTCCCAAGCACCGCTGGCGAGGGAGGGCCTCCGACCCCTTCTTCCTCGCTGCCGTAGTGTGGGCAGATCCGGCCTCCCGCCGCCCACCTAGCGACATCCGGCGACCATCGTATAACTTCCTTCAAACCGCCTTGCTCTATTTCCCAAGCTCCCGACGCCGCTGCATTTGTATCTTTTACTATTTCTCGTGCCCCTCGTAGATAGGATCGATCGGCTGTTCAAAA
The DNA here is from genome assembly GCA_021605205.1 of Aegilops longissima. Lineage (NCBI taxonomy): Eukaryota > Viridiplantae > Streptophyta > Magnoliopsida > Poales > Poaceae > Aegilops > Aegilops longissima. The sequence continues at coordinate 373,297,001 of CM038680.1, read as the reverse complement.
CCACCTAATTTTTTTACGCTTAAGAGGTAAAACTAGTTCATGCACTCGAATCTAGTACTACTTGGTTCAAATAAGGAAGAAAGGGGTGGGGGTGGGGAGGATTTGTTACCCTGAATCTAGGACTTGGTCGAAAGAGGAAATAATGGGGGCGAAAAGTAGCAGAGACCTGCTATCCAACTGGTCTCTAGGTCTAATAGGAAATAAAGGAAACGCAGACAAACTCAATATAAACCCGATCTATTGGTTGAAAAAGGGAAGAAAGTGGGGACTGGGGACAAGTCAACAGAGTAAGTCCAGCACTAGATTTGCTAGCCTCACACAAGATAAGGTGGCTATACCGAACAAAAATGGGACCAACCCGGATATCCTGTTACGATGTTTGTTGCCCCGAGCCACTCTTATGTAATGCCACCGGTAAAATGTAGCATCGACTATTAAAAGTAAGGACACGTTAAACCAATGTTGTTTTCAATGTAATGCCTCCAAGAATATGAATCAATGGCACTTCTTTACATGTCCATTAAAATTTCCCATTAAGATAAGTTGGTTCTTTTCATTAGAAATGCAACTGTCCTGGTCCGCCTACTCTCCCGTGCCCAAAGTAATGTCGTATTTAACGGTTGTCATAGTTAATCCTAATGCCCACACTAATATCTAGCAATGCCAGTGCTTTAGAAATTTCTACTGTCCTTGTAGGATTGCCATTCAGATAAGGAACATGCTTCTTTTTATTTGATGCATGTTTCATCACTTGTTAGTCACCCTCCTTTCCACCTTTTTTGTGCAAACAGAGATATACATTTCACTCTCGATCTTAGTTGAACTACACAAATGATATCCAAATTATAGTTGAGCATTCCAGGAGCTTCACAACCAACCTTGTTGTTGCTCAATTTTATTGCAACTAATGAAGAAGAAGCTCTGTGGGTTTCTTTTTCTGATGGAAATGGAACCGGGGCTGGAGCCCTTTTCTTAATTTTTTTTTGAAGAAGCTGCTAGCTCACGGGACATTGCTTCATTTTAGGTGAACTGCACCAAAAGGTCCCATGAATTGAATCATCCATGTTGGTGACTAAAAGAGCCAGCTTCAACATCCCAGTCTAAGCACCCCCGACGTCCATCCTTGCGACGCACGGTACACCTCGTTTTCCACCTGCTCGACCCTAGTGTCACTGATAAAATGAAGTAATAATACAGTTAAAATAGAGCGAGTGTCATCTCTAGAATTTCATTTCCACTGTAGATAAAGAAAGTGCTTCTCTTTGTTATTGTATGTTTCATGAACTAGTCCCATTGTTAATGTTTAAGCGTTTCTGCAAACTGGGGTGCTTAATTTTAGTTGATATGTACAAAAATAGAGATTTGAATGTCTCAAGGCGCCTCCTTGTACTACCGCTGTACAATCGATGTTCATCATCGCGAAGGTGTATCTGGGATACTTGGGACGATGTCCAGTATGAGGCGTACCGTATGAGGCGTCGCAGGGCCCATCTCGCCCTCGCAGCATGGCATACTATGATACTATCGCAATATTTTATTCTATTTATTTTGTGTGTTTCATCAACTAGTGCCACTATAATGTAATCACGCTTTTTCATTATCTGTGCAAACAGGGTTATTCAGCTGCATTTTGGTGGAACTGCACAAATGTACGTATGGAACCGGCATATATGCAGAGTGCGAGGTGTGCCAAGTAAAAATTACCGACACCAACCATGCTGCATGCACGCATTGGCATCCACCACCACCAGTGGGATGTGTGGCGCTCTCTGTGGACGGATCTTTCTTGGCAGCAAATCATCTAACCAAATACTAGTAGCTTATATTGGCAGTTTTCTAGGTAGTACTCTTTTTTGAAAGAAGCACCAATCTATTTTTCTTTATTTGTACACTGTGTCACAACTTTGACCCAAAGGTCCAGAGCTATTTTAGGGTGATTGGCGTAGTACTCGGAGACTGATTGCAAGCATGATTTTCATTAGCTGTCACACTGATTGTAAGCATGAGCAGGTGGAAGATCAGGTTAGTGCGAAGCTTACCTTAAACCCTACCGCCGCCGTTGAAACGAGGCGAGCATCGAGGGAACCGTGAAGAACGGCAGGGAAGTGACGTCGCGCCATCCAGCCTCCTCTTGCGGTGGGAGAACGAATACTCCCGTGGCTCCGGTTGGCTCTTCACCCTCACGAATGGCACACCATACTCGATCGATTCGTTATTCTCTGGGTGCTCGACCTTCGACCTGTACGCCCACCACCTCCGCCTAACTATCGCCTCAGGCGAATCTGTCTGCTCCATCGCCCAGAGGAGATACTCGATGAACTCAGAGGACTGTGGCGTGACTGCCGCCGAGGAGTACATGTACATCGCCGCCCTCATCGCCGCCGTCTCGCTCTTTCACATACATTGCCACATGGCCCGCACCGTCCTCGAAATCTCCCACTCATTCTCAAACCAACTAAGGATCTCCTTCAACCTGGCTAACTTTGCTTGGTCGCCGTCGGCGATCTGCCAGATTAGCTGCTGCATCCTAACCATAGATGTCCTTCTGAGTGGTCCGGTGCTAGATTTGGAAGATGGGAGGAGAGATGGTGGTCTTGCAATAGAGAAGAGGGAGAGGCGAGACGGTGGTTTTGGAATGGAGATGTTGGAGAGGAGAGGAGGTGGTTTTGCAATGGAGAAGATCAGAAGAGGGAGAGGCCAGACGGTGGTTTTGGAATGGAGATGATGGAGAGGAGAGGAGGTGATTTTGCAATGGAGAAGATCAGAAGAGGGAGAGGCGAGACGGTGGTTTTGGAATGGAGATGATGGAGAGGAGAGGAGGTGGTTTTGCAATGGAGAAGAGGGAGAGGAGCGTGCAGCAGCGATTTAGGATTGGACAAGAGGGCCGGCGCACTGTGACTGGATCAAAATCAAAATCAATTTACCCTTCAATTAAGAAAGCGACCCCACATTAACTAGTCTCCCTTTTATTCCGGGTCATAATTGACCATGATTTTCGCACATAAAATATATGTTATACGTTGCAAAAATAATATAATTTGAAAGTACATTCAGATACGAACCAAATGATACAATTTTTGGTGACATGCATTCACGTTTTGCTTGTCAAATACAGTACGTGGTCAAACTTTGACCCAAAATATGCAAAACAACAAAAAATACTTCCAAGACCAGCGCCGCTCTTCCGCTCTTCTCCTCTTAAACAACCGCCGCTCCTCTCCTGTTCCAATCTAAATGCAGCGCCGCTCCTCTCCTCTTCCATTTCAAAACCACCGCCCCTCCTCTCCTGTTCTAGTCCAAAACCAGCGTCGCTCCTCTCCCGTTCTAATCCAAAACCAGCGCTACTCCTCTCCTCTTCCATTCAAAAACCACCGCCAAGTAGTAAAGGTGCTATGGAGAAGTAGATCGATGGAGGAGTAAAACCGACGTGAGGATCGCAGACGGCGACCTGTGAAGCTAGCTAGGATGTTGGAGATACAGTCTTGGTTTGACAACAAGGACCAACTAGCGGCGACAGCGACATCCATGGCCAAATATCTGCAACAGAAGAAAAGCGGCGATACTCCCGGAGGAGTCGCGCCGAGTACATAGAGCTGCTCCTCTGGGCCATGGAGCAAACAGATTCACGGAATCCGATCGTGAGGGAGCGGTGGTGGGAGTATCGATCCCAGATGGAGCATCCACCCGAGATTGAAGGATCGAGCATCTATAGGGTGCCATTTGTGAGGGTGTCCTGCCAGAGCGAGCCGGTGGAGTCTTCGTCGACCGAACCCAACTGCAAGAGGAGAAAAGCAGTTGGCCCGACGACGCTTCCCTGCCATCGTCTCCCTCGCCGTTCACATCGTCTCACGGGGCGGCTGTCTGCCGCCGAGGAACAGGAGGGGGCTGCCCCCCAGCCCAATAGTCGGGCAGGTTATGAATTGTCAGGAGGAGCTTAGGGTTGTCAGTATTTGCAGGTTGTGAACTGTGTTTTGTGTTGTGTATTTTGAGAGTACTTTCAGATATGAATGTCTTTTGAATTTCAGATTTGCAAGATTGAGCATATGAAGTATTTTATGAATTCTAGAGATCTATTTTAGCACTTAAAAATGTAGTTTCATAGGAGTATAAAAGTGCAGACAATGTGATTCTCGAGAGAAGAAACCGCAAGTTTCAGCCAGATAGAAACGCAAGTTCAGTTTCAAATAAGAAACTGCAACTTTCAGAGGCAGAGCATTTATATTAACACAACCTTTTCAAACAGGGTTAACATCATGTTGGAAGTTTTATTCATGGTCGAAAATGGTACTACCAGCCAGTTAACATCATGCTGATCAACATTCATGCATAGCACATCTTCATATGATGCACAGTCAAAATGCCCACACAATGTCGAGTGTGCGAAACACAGAGAAAACGCAGAGGTCTGTTCTATTTTCCTATATAAGAATAGGGATGCCAGGTCCAACTTATGTTTCCCTTCTAACTATATTATATATATTTAAATTATTTTATATGTTATTATATATTATTTTTATTGTCATCATATATTTAACAGATACTTACATATGTAAGAAAACAATATCCCACATCTTATTAACTTATAAAAATAATTTCTTAACAAATAAAATCCTGGATTGTTTTGGCACGAAAATCATAGTGATTGTGTACAAAAGCTTGGTAAGATTTAAGGACTAATGTAACAATATCACTTATTATTTAAATATATTTATAACAAAATGCTCAGCCCTTTTTATTTTTTGATAACATTGCTGGCCCAACCCAACATTATAAATAGAATCAGCCCAAAGAAAATCGTGTATTTAGAGAAAGTGCAAATGGCCTGTAATTTTTAGGAAATAAAATAAATGGGCCGCATGGATGCTACATTATCTGTTCACCCAGCCCAGCTAATGGCTGTAATTCAAAAAAGATCAAATTGATTGTAAATTCTACCGCAAAAAAAAGATCAGAAATTCTGAAAAATGGGTTGAATACGTGCCACATTTTCGGAGGCTGAAATGTGGGCTAATAGGTCGAAGCCAACGCAAGTCATTGTCAATTTAGTCAACAAATGATTCTGACATGTTAGCCGTTGGATTTACATCCAACGACCGGCATCCATCTTCAATCTCTCGTCTTCTTCCTCCAGCGCCGCCGGGACCACCTCCCGCCTCCTGCTGCTAGCAGCTCTGCTTAGCACGCTTCGCTATAAAGCGCTACTCCATCATTGGCCAGGCCATCCCTCCACCCCTCCACACCTCCTGTTCTTCTCCACCGACTACCAAACCACACCTCACTAGAACCAGTTAACCCTCGTACACCTCTCCGTCTGTGACTCTACTCCCGCGTCTTCCCATCTCCGGCTCGTTGCTGTCCGGGGCCTCGCCGTCGTCCACCACCTTGGATGCGCTCGACGCGGCATGGTCAACGAACGACACCATCAGAAGTAGACCGTGCATGGAGAGGCTGACAGCTGGGTCCACGGTCGCACACAAGGAAATACCTCCTTATTACGTGCAAAATAATGATTCCTTCACCTAACATCTGGGACCCACCGGAAGGGCCTCTGTACTTCACGAAAATAACGTGCCCCCGCTGACATGTCGGACCCACCAGCTATCTTCGCACGCAAGGAAGTGCCTCCTTATTACGCACAAAAAAATGAATATTCCCCTTGCCAGCTGGAACCCAGCATATTGGGAGGCTGACTTGTGGGCCTACCAAGTTGACGGGGACGGAGGGCTTTGTCAACTTAGTCAATATGAACGATACTAGCTCCTATTACCGTACGATGTTCATCCAACGGCCATAGTGCTTCTTCAACCTCTGGTCTTCTTGCTCCAGCCGCCCAAACCAGCGCCGGTCGTGCCACGTGCTCCTGCCTCCCGTGGCCGGCTGTGATGCCGCGGAGGCCTCACCGCCCCCTACTACTCCCACCGCTGGCCAGACCATCCCTCTACTCACCCACACCCCCTGTTATTCTGCGGCGACAGCAGCCTCACACCGCAGCCAAACCAGTGAATCCTCGTACTCCTCTTCGCGTGGGCATCCACTGCTGCGTCTTCCCCTGCTCCGAGTCGTCCCCTTCCTAGTCCTCGCCGTCGTCCACCGCCGTGGTGCTCTCGGCGTGGCGTGGTCAACGTGGTCAAGGAATGACTTCCATCGGACATGGACCGTACGTTGAGAGGCTGACAGCTGGGTCCACGGCCGCGGCAAGGAAGTGCCTCCTTATTACGCGCAAAATAATGATTCCTCCACCTGACAGTGGGGACCCACCGGACGAGCTACCGTATTTCACGAAACAAACGTTTCCCCCTGACTGCTGGGACCCACCAGCTACATCTTCGCACGCAAGGAAGTGCGTCCGGCCAAAAAAAACTATTCGCCCCATCGCTGGGACCCACCAGCTACATCTTCGCACGCAAGGAAGTGCGTCCGGCAAAAAAACGATTCGCCCCGACGGCTAGGATCCACCAGCTACATCTTCGCACGCAAGGAAGTGCTCGATCGGGACCCACCGGTCGAAGCGTGCGTGGCGTTGTCATTCTGGTCGCGAATGTGTACGCATATATATTTGGTGGATGTAGAGGCGCGACGCGTCGTAGTAGAGGCGCCGACGTAGCATGTACACGCACGCATAACGCCGGGTGCAAGAAAGAAAATACGCCACGCGTGTGTACATACAAGAGGTCTCAACGCCTACTCGCGCGATCGTCGGCGAGGGCTCGTTGACATGGCTGGGTCGGAACGGAGAAACAGCATCGTCGTCGTGTTCATGGGGAGGCAACGGAATGCGTCGTGTTCATCGGGAGGCAACGGAACACATGGGAGCCAACCGGCTGGGTCGGAACGGAATGCGTGGTCGTGTTCATCAGGAGGGCTTGGACGGAACGGGCGATGGAAACGAGGCCTGGCGTACCGCACAACGGAGGAAACAGACATCCTACGTTCGGAACGTGGTCCTGTTGATCGGGAGGGGTCTGGCGTACCGCAAAACGGAGGAAACGGACCTCCTATGGTCGAAACGGGGGTCCTGTTGATCGGGAGGGGTATGGCGTACCGCAAAACGGACGAACGGACCTCCTACGGTCGAAACGGGGGTCCTGTTGATCGGGAGGGGTGTGGCATACCGCAAAACGGACCAAACGGACTTGTGTTGGGCGCCACGGTCAAACGGGGTCTGTTCATCGGGAGGGTGTGGCGTGCAAAACAGGACTCCACGGATACTGTTCATCTCCACCGCCGACCTCCTCCAGCCTCCACGGGCTACCGTCGACCTCCTCCAGCCTCCACGGGCTCTGTTCATCCAACCTCCACCGCTGCTACTCCAACAGCTCTTCGCTCAACCACCCCTCCACCGCTCTCGCTCATCCAGCCCTCCACACCACGGGTCCTGTTCAACCACCCTCCACGGGCACCCCTCCACCGTCTCACGGTTCATCCAGCCCTCCACACCACGGGGTCTGTTCAACCACCCCTCCACGGGCACCCTCCACCGTCTCTGCTCATCTAGCCCTCCACCACACCACGGGTCCTGTTCATCCAGAGGCAATGCCACCGCCATTGCTCATCCAAACCCCCATAACACTCACTTGCTCATCCCGAGGCTGCATCGATCGGCTTCATTAGCGGCGATGGCGAAGCATCGCTCAATCGGGTTCGATTAACGACCAACGATCGATCGCTTCGGGTTCGATAACACGTAGCCTGCGGTCAATCGCTTCGGGTTCGCTAGAGCCCAATGCCTCGCTTCGGGTTCGATTAGAGCTAACGCCTCGCACACGCAGCGTGTACATGTACGAGAGAAACGCGCATCGCTCGGCCCCCGACCTCCCACCGTAACCGGGAACTCCCCAAAATTTTCCTCCCCCTCGCTTCTACCATGTGTTTTCACGTCATGGACGGCCCAAAGAATGTCATATAGCTGCATCTCCGGCCCGCCCAGGACGAAAAGCCCATTTTCTGTCATGATTTTTTGTCATAGAATTAGGAGCCCACCACATCTATGATGATACCGGGTTTTGTCACAATTATCGTCATAGAAGTGTCATATGTATGACAAAAAAATTTCGTTCAGCCCAAAATGTCACGGATGTGTCTTTTTTTTTGTAGTGCTTCACGGCCACTTGCAAAAGTGAGATCTGATAGAGATGATAAGATAATATTTTTGGTATTTTTATGATAAAGACTAAAAGTAAAGAAAGAAAAATAAACGGAGACAGAAATAGCTTGTTGACGGGAGATTAATATGATGGAGAATAGACCCGGGGGCCATAGGTTTCACTAGTGGCTTCTCTCAATATAGCATAAGTATTACGGTGGGTGAACAAATTACTGTCGAGCATTTGATAGAAAAGTGCATAATTATGAGAATATCTAGGCATGATCATGTATATAGGCATCACGTCCGCGACAAGTAGACCGACTCCTGCCTGCATCTACTACTATTACTCCACACATCGACCGCTATCCAGCATGCATCTAGAGTATTAAGTTCATAAGAACAGAGTAACGCATTAGGTAAGTTGACATGATGTAGAGGGATAAACTCATGCAATATGATATAAACCCCATCTTCTTATCCTCGATGGAAACAATACAATACGTGTCGTTTCCCCTACTGTCACTGGGATCGAGCACCGCATGATTGAACCCAAAGCTAAGCACTTCTCCCATTGCAAGAAAGATCAATCTAGTAGGCCAAACCAAACTGATAATTCGAAGAGACTTGCAATGATAACCAATCATACATAAAAGAATTCAGAGAAGATTCAAATATTGTTCATAGATAATCTTGATCATAAGCCCACAATTCATCGGATCTCGACAAACACACCGCAAAAAGAGTTACATCGAATAGATCTCCAAGAAGATCGAGGAGAACTTTGTATTGAGATCCAAAGAGAGAGAAGAAGCCATCTAGCTAATAACTATGGACCCGAAGGTCTGTGGTAAACTACTCACACATCATCGGAGAGGCTATGGTGTTGATGTAGAAGCCCTCCGTGATCGATGCCCCCTCCGGCAGAGTGTCGGAAAAGGCCCCAAGATGGGATCTCACGGGTACAGAAGTTTGCGGTGGTGGAATTAGGTTTTCGTGGTGCTCCTCGATGGTTTCGGGGCATGTAGGCATATTTAGGAGGAAGAAGTAGGTCGGTGGAGCCATGAGGGGCCCACGAGGGTGGAGGGCGTGCCCAGGGGGGTAGGTGCGCCCCCTGCCTCGTGGCCTCCTCGTATGTTTCTTGATGTCCACTCCAAGTCCTTTGGATCGTGTTTGTTCCAAAAATAACTCTCTCGAAGGTTTCATTCCGTTTGGACTCCGTTTGATATTCCTTTTCTGCGAAACACTGAAAATAGGCAAAAACAACAATTTGCACTGGGCCTTGGGTTAATAGGTTAGTCCCAAAAATAATATAAAAGTGTATAAATAAGCCCATTAAACATCCAAAATAGAATATATAATAGCATGGAGGAATAAAAAATTATAGATACGTTGGAGACGTATCACACCGCTAGGTGATGAGACCTATTGCGGAGAGCGGATCTGCGACATTACGAGCGTTTGACAAGCTCGGTATGATGACTACTTGATAGTTTAGCTCACCATGCTTTACGGCTTAGAACCGGGACTTAGAAAATGTTTTGAACGCCATGGAGCATATGAGATGGTCCAAGAGCTGAAAATGATATTTCAGACTCATGCCCGTGTTAAGAGGTATGAGACCTCTGTCAAGTACTTTGCCTACAAGATGGAGGAGAATAGCTCAGCTAGTGAGCATGTGCTCAGAATGTCTGGGTACTACAATCGCTTGAATCAACTGGGAGTTAATCTTCCAGATAAGATAGTGATTGACAGAGTTCTCTAGTCACTACCACCAAGTTACTAGAACTTCGTGATGAACTATAATATGCAAGGGATAACGGAAACGATTCCCAAGCTCTTCGCGATGCTGAAATCGGCGAAGGTAGATATCAAGAAATAGCATCAAGTGTTGATGGTTAAACAAGAACCCTAGTTTCAAGAAAAAGGCAAAGGAAAGAAAGGGAACTTCAAGAAGAAAGGCAAGCAAGTTGCCACTTCCGTGAAGACACCCAAAGCTAGACCTAAGCCTGAAACTGAGTGCTTCTACTGCAAAGGGAATGGTCACTGGAAGCGGAACTGCCCCAAAAACCTGGCGAATAAGAAGGATGGCAAAGTGAACAAAGATATATTTGATATACATGTTATTAATGTGTACTTTACTAGTGTTCATAGTAGCCCCTGGATATTTGATACCGATTCAGTTACAACTCGAAATAGGAGTTGCAAAATAAACAGAGACTAGTCAAGGACGAGGTGACGATGTATGTTGGAAGTAATTTCAAGGTTGATACGATCACCATCGCACACTCTCTCTACCTTTGGGATTAGAATCGAACCTAAATAAACGTTATTTGGTGTTTGCATTGAGCATTAATATGATTAGATCATGTTTATTGCAAAACGGTTATTCATTTAAGTCAGAGAATAATTGTTGTTCTGTTTATATGAATAAAACCTTCTATGGTCATACACCCAATGTGAATGGTTTATTGAATCTCGATCATAGTGATACACGTATTCATAATATTGATGCCAACAGATGCAAAGTTGATAATGATAGTGCAACGTATTTGTGGCACTGCCGTTTGGGTCATATTGGTGTAAAAAGACATGAAGAAACTCCATGCAGATGGGCTTTTGGAATCACTTGGTTATGAATCATTTGATACTTGCAAACCATGCCTCATGGGCAAGATGACTAAAACTCCGTTCTCCGGAACAATGGAGCGAGCTACTAACTTACTGGAAATAATACATACCGATGTATGCGGTCTGATGAGTTTTGAGGCTCGCGACGGGTATCGTTATTTTCTGACCTTCATAGATGATTTGAGCAGATATGGGTATATCTACTTGATGAAACACAAGTCTGAAACATTTGAAAAGTTTAAAGAATTTCAGAGTGAAGTGGAGAATCATCGTAACAAGAAAATAAAATTTCTACGATCTAATCACGGAGGCGAATATTTGAGTTATGAGTTTGGCCTTCATTTAAAACAATGTGGAATAGTTTCACAACTCACGCCACCTGGTACACCACAAATGGTGTATCCGAATGTCGTAACCGTACTTTATTAGATATGGTGCGATCTATGATGTCTCTTGCCGATTTACCACTATCGTTTTGGGGCTATGCATTAGAGACAGCTGCATTCACGTTAAATAGGGCACCGTCTAAATCCATTGAGATGACATCGTGTGAACTGTGGTTTAGCAAGAAACCTAAGCTGTCATTTCTTAAATTTTGGGATTGTGATGCTTATGTGAAAAAGCTTCAGCCTGATAAGCTCAAACCCAAATCGGAGAAGTGCATCTTCATAGGATACCTAAAAGAAACTGTTGGGTACACCTTCTATCACAGATCCGAAGGCAAGATCTTTGTTGCTAAGAATGGATCCTTTCTAGAGAAGGAGTTTCTCTCGAAAGAAGTGAGTGGGAGGAAAGTAGAACTTGATGAGGTAATTGTACCTTCTCTCGATTTGGAAAGTAGCTCATCATAGAAAACCGTTCCCATGTTGCCTGCACCAACTAGTGAGGAAGCTAATGATAATGATCATGAAACTTCGGATCAAGTTACTACCGAACCTCGTAGGTCAACCAGAGTAGGTTCCGCACCAGAGTGGTACGGTAATCCTGTTCTGGAAGTCGTGTTACTAGACCATGACGAACCTACGAACTATGAGGAAGTGATGATGAGCCCAGATTCCAATAAATGGCTTGAGGCCATGAAATCTGAGATAGGATCCATGTATGAGAATAAAGTATGGACATTGATTGACTTGCCCGATGATCGGCGAGCCATTGAGAATAAATGGATCTTCAAGAGGAAGACGGACGCTGATAGTAGTGTTACTATCTACAAAGCTCGAATTTTCACAAAAGGTTTTCGGCAAGTTCAAGGTTTTGACTACGATAAGGTTTTCTCACTCATATCGATGCTTAAAGTCTGTCCGAATCATGTTAGCAATTGCCGCATTTTATGAAATCTGGAAAATGGATGTCAAAACTACATTCCTTAATGGATTTATTAAATAAGAGTTGTATATGATGCAACCAGAAGGTTTTCTCAATCCTAAAGGTGCTAACAAAGTGTGCAAGCTCCAGCGCTCCATCTATGAACTGGTGCAAGCATCTTGGAGTTGGAATATACGCTTTGATGAGTTGATCAAAGCATATAGTTTTATGCAGACTTGCGGTGAAGCCTTTATTTACAAGAAAGTGAGTGGGAGCACTACAGCCTTTCTGATAAGTATATGTGAATGACATATTGTTGATCGGAAATGATGTAGAATTTTCTGGAAAGCATAAAGGAGTGTTTGAAAGGACTTTTTCAAAGAAAGACCTCGGTGAAGCTACTTACATATTGGGCATCAAGATCTATAAAGATAGATCAAGATGCTTAATAAGACTTTCGATGAGTACATACCTTGATAAGATTTTGAAGGAGTTCAAAATGGACCAGTCAAAGAAGGAGTTCTTGCCTGAGTTGTAAGGTATGGAGTTGAGTAAGACTCAAAACCCGACCACGATAGAAGATAGAGAGAGAATGAAAGTCATTCCCTATGCCTCAGCCATAGGTTCTATAAAGTATGCCATGCTGTATACCAGACCTATTGTGTACCTTGCCATGAGTTTGGAAAAGGGGTACAATAGTGATCTAGGAGTAGATCACTGGATAACAGTCAAAATTATCCTTAGAGGAATAAGGAAATATTTCTCGATTATGGAGGTGATAAAGAGTTCATCGTAAAGAGTTACGTCGATGCAAGCTTTAACACCGATCTGGATGACTCTGAGTCTCAATCTGGATACATATTGAAAGTGGGAGCAATTAGCTAGAGTAGCTCTATGCAGAGCATTGTACACATAGAAATTTCCAAAATACATACGGGTCTGAATGTGGCAGACACGTTGACTAAACTTCTCTCGCAAGCAAAACAAGATCACACCTTAGTACTCTTTGGGTGTTAATCACATGGCAATGTGAACTAGATTATTGACTCTAGTAAACCCTTTGGGTGTTGGTCACATGGTGGTGTGAACTATGGGTGTTAATCACATGGTGATATGAACTATTGGTGTTAAATCACATGCCGATGTGAACTATATTTTTGACTCTAGTGCAAGTGGGAGACAGAAGGAAATATGCCTTAGAGGCAATAATAAAGTTGTTATTGTATATGTCCTTATATCATCATAAATGTTTATTATTCATGCTAGAATTGTATTAACCGGAAACTTGATACATGTGTGTGGATACATAGACAAAACACCGTGTCCCTAGTAAGCCTCTACTAGACAACTCATTAACCAAAGATGGTTAAGTTTCCTAACCATAGACATGTGTTGTCATTTGATGAATAGGATCACATCATTAGGAGAATGATGTGATGGACTAGACCCATTCGTTAGCTTAGCATAATGATTGTTCAGTTTTATTGCTATAGCTTTCTTCATGTCATATACATATTCCTTTGACTATGAGATTATGCAACTCCCGGATACCGGAGGAATGCCTTGTGTGCTGTCAAATGTCATAATGTAACTGGGTGATTATAAAGATGCTCTACAGGTATCTCTGAAGGTGTTTGTTGGGCTGGCATAGATCGAGATTAGGATTTGTCACTCCGAGTATCGGAGAGGTATCTCTGGGCCCTCTCGGCAATGCACATCATAATAAGCCTTGCAAGCAATGTGATTAATGAGTTAGTTGCGGGATGATGCATTACGGAATGAGTAAAGAGACTTGTCGGTAACGAGATTGAACTAGGTATGAAGATACCGACGATCGAATCTCGGGCAAGTAACATACCGCTGACGAAGGGAATAACATATGTTGTCGTAACGGTTCGACCGATAAAGATCTTCATAGAATATGTGAGAGCCAATATGAGCATCCAGGTTCCGCTATTGGTTATTAACCGGAGAGGTGTCTCGGTCATGTCTACATAGTTCTCGAACCCGTAGGTCTGCACGCTTAACGTTCGATGATGATTTGTATTATATGAGTTATGTGATTTGGTAACGAAATGTTGTTCGGAGTCTCGGATGAGATCACGGACATGACGAGGAGTCTCAAATGGTCGAGAGGTAAAGATTCATATATAGTACGATAGTATTCGGACACCGGAAAGTGTTCCGGGGGTACCGGGTACGTATCGGGTCACCGGAAGGGGTTCCGAGCACCCCGCGGCAAAGATATGGGCCTTATTGGGCCAAGGGCGGGACAGACCAGCCCCTAGTGGGCTGGTGTGCCCCCATATAGGTCGAATAGGAGGAGAAGGAAGGAGGGGAATGGAGAAATGAAAGGGGAGGATTCGGCCTCCCCCTTCCCCTCTCCCCCCTCTCTTTCCTTCCCCCTCCGACACTTATGGAAGGGGGGGCTACTTGGGGCGCCCCTTGCTGCCCCTATCCCTCTCCCACCTATATATATGTGGGGGGGGGGGCACCGCTAGAACACACAACATTGATTCCTAGCCGTGTGCGGCGCCCCCCTCCACAGTTTACTCCTCCGGTCATATTCACATAGTGCTTAGGCGAAGCCCTGCGCGGATCACTTCACTATCACCGTCACCACGCTGTCGTGCTGACGTAACTCTCCCGCGACACTTTGCTGGATCAAGAGTTCGAGGGACTTCATCGAGCTGAACGTGTGCAGAACTCGAAGGTACCGCACGTTCGGTGCTTAATCGGTCGGGACGAGAAGAAGTTCGACTACATCAACCGCGTTGTCAAACGCTTCGCTTTCGGTCTACGAGGGTACGTCGAAACACTCTCCCCCTCTGGTTTCTATGCATCTCCTAGATAAATCTTGCGTGAGCGTAGGAATTTTTTTAAATTGCATGCTACGTTTCCCAACAGATGCATGCTGGATAGCGGTTGATGTGTGGAGCAATAGTAGTAGATGCAGACATGTGTTGGTATAGCAACCCCTTTAATACGTCGGGTTGCGAGTATTTGTTATATGTGTGCATGTGCCATTCACGTAGTGTTGCATGGTTCTCCTACTAGTTCGATAACATTGGTCTCATCACTGAGGGAAATACCTACCGTTGCTGTGCTGCATCATCTCTTCCTCTTTAGGGAAATACCGACATTGTTCAAGCAAACATCAAAAGGAATTTCTGGCGCCGTTGCCGAGGAGACATCATCAACATCTACCAGGTTCCTAATCACAAATCTCATCTCCTTGCAATTTAAATTATTTGCCATTTGCCTCTCGTTTTCCTCTCCCCCACTTCAGAAAAAATGCCATTTTATTCGCCCCCTTTTTCGTCCGCCGTTTTCTTGCCAGATCTGTTTTTGTGTGCGTTCTTGTTTGCGTAGTCATGATGCCTCAAAGAAAATATTATGATGTTCCTTACCCCAATATTTTGCTTGAAATTGAGAAAAGTACTAAGGAATATATGACTACACAATTAGAGCACAATAAATATTTTACCGAAGAACTTAAGGAGCAGTCCGTTGTGCTAGATGCTATAAACAAACAACTTGATGATATTAGTAGAGAAGTTTGCGATCTCCAATCTAAGTATGCTTTTGCTTAAAGTTTGCTAGGCAAAATATTCGTTGCTCAAGCTACCCTAATAAATCAAATGGCCGCTAAACCACTCTCGTTAGAAGATAAAATGATAAAGATCTTAAAATGATTGGTGTTTCTTCTATTGATTCCTTGTTTAGTAAAATTAAGATTGATAATAAAGGGACTGAAGAAGAGTCAACTTTAGCTAGAAGGCGTCCTGATAATTCGGATGGTGAAAATCTTGTTAAGAAAATTGATAAAAGTGGGTTTGAAGAGGCCAAACTGTGCCCACTCTTTTGGATTACAAAGAC
The DNA here is from genome assembly GCA_021605205.1 of Aegilops longissima. NCBI lineage: Eukaryota > Viridiplantae > Streptophyta > Magnoliopsida > Poales > Poaceae > Aegilops > Aegilops longissima. The sequence continues at coordinate 373,281,103 of CM038680.1, read as the reverse complement.
TTTAATTATGATAGTTGCTCTTTGATTGATTGTATTTCTTTGTTGCAATCCATGATAAATTCACCCCATGCTTATGAAAAAATAAAGCTTTTACTAAGCATATTGTTGATGCTCGATGAAAGCGTTGGAAGAAAAATTGGAATTAGAAGTTTCAATTCCTAGAAAATTACATGATGAGTGGGAACCTACTATCAAAGTCAAGATTAAAAATTATGAGTGTTCTGCTTTATGTGACTTGGGTGCTAGTGTTTCTACAATTCCGAAATCTTTATGTGATGTGCTTGGTCTTACCAATATCGAAGAATGTTCTTTAAATTTTCACTTGGCGGATTCTACTATTAAAAAGCCTATGGGAAGAATTAATGATGTTCTTATTCTTTCAAATAGGAATTATGTGCCCATATATTTTATTGTTCTTGATATTGATTGCACGTCTTGTCCAATTGTTCTTGGTAGACCATTTTTACGCACTATTGGTGCCGTGATTGATATGAAAGAAGGCAATATTAAATTTCAATTTCCACTAAGGAAGGGTATGGAACACTTACCTAGAACAAGAATTAGGCCACCATATGAATCAATCATGAGGGCATCATATGGATCTAGAAACAAAGATGACAATACTTAGATTTGTGCTTTATGCCTAGCTAGGGGCATAAAACGATAGCGCTTGTTGGGAGGCAACCCAATGAATAAAATTTATTTTTGCCTTTTCTTTATTTTCTTGAGTCTTTGCACAATTATGCTACTGTTATGATTGTGTTTTTTGTGTTTTAATTGGTGTTTGTGCCAAGCAAAGCCTTTGGGATCATGTTGGGTGATAGTTGATCTGATCTTGCTGAAAAACAGAAACTTTTGCGTCCGGAAAAACAATTTTTAAAAATCACAGAAGCGACGAAAAATTCTTAATTATTTACAGGAGATTTATATACAAATTTCTTAGGTTGTCCTATTTTTTCAGAATTTTGGAGTTACATAAGTATTCGAAATATCCAGATTGCTACACACTGTTCTGTTTTTGACAGATTCTGTTTTCTTTGCATTGTGTGCTTGTTTTGATGATTCTATAGTTTTCTTTGAAGAGTTTTTGCCATAGAAAAGTTGGAACACAGTAGATATAATGCAAGAATAAAATATTAATGGGTTTGCAACAGTACTTATAGTAGTGATTTGCTGTCTTATACTAACGGATCTCACAAAAGTTTTGTTGAGTTTTGTGTGATTGAAGTTTCAAGTTTTGGGTGATGTTACGATGGATGAGGGAATAAGGAGTAAGAAGAGCCTATGGCATCCCAAGCTATTATCCAAAGATAAGCAAGCAACTAAACTTCGGGATGCCCGAGTGGCATCCCCTCTTTCTTCTAACGACCATCGGTATTTTACTCAGAACTATATTTTTATTTGTCACATATTATGAATTTTGCTTGGAGCCTTGTATGATATGAGTCTTTGCTTGTTTTGCTTTTTATTTTAAGTCATTAATCCTTGCTGGACACACCTATTTGAGAGAGCCAGAATTATTACATGACTTGTTAGAATTGCTCTTTATGCTTCACTTAAACCTTTATGAGCTATGGAATTGCTCTAGTGCTTCACTTATATCTTTTTGAGCATGGTGTGTTTTAGTATTTTTGAAGAAATTCTTTCTTGCTTCACTTAAATTAATTTGAGAGAAAGAAATATTATGCTCATTATCTTCACTTATATTTGTTTGAGCTTATTAAAAGCAACACATGAAAATTAGTCCCAAAGTGATAGATATCCAAGGAGGATATAATAAAAACTTTCGTGAAGATCACTGGACAAAATAAACTTGATTCTTTGTAATAGTTTTGAGATATGATGATATGATATGTGAGTCATGTTGATGAGTAATTATGCTTTAGTAAGAATATTGGTGTTAAGGTTTGTGATTCCCTATGCAAGCACGAAAGTCAATAGTTATGCAATGAAATTACATCCTACTTGTGGTGCATTATTCGGTGTTAGTTATGCTTAATGCTCGCTTATGAGATTCTTCATTTCTTGGTTGGTCGCTTCTCAATCTTTTGCTAGCCTTCATATTGCACTAAGTATGATCACTACTTGTGCATCCAAAATCATTTAAATCAGTTTTGCCACATGAGTCCACTATACCTACCTATATGCGGTATTCTTTTGCCGTTCTAAGCAAATTTGTATGTGCCATCTCTAATTTTCAAAATAAATTTCTCTTTTGTGTTCTCGTACCACTCATGAAATGGTAGGGGGTCGCTAATATATTTCCATGCTAGATATGTTATTCTCAAGATGAGTGTCTATTCACTTGTCATTGCACGAGAGTAGGGCAAAGGTATTAGGGATGCCCAGTCCCGAAATGAAAAATGAATTTATTTTATGTTGTCAAATAATAAATTCCTTGGAAAGTGTTGGTATGGAAGGCACCCGTGGATACGGCTAGCCAAGGAAAGTGGAAGTATGGTTGAAAAAGGAATAAACTTTAATTTCTGTTTGGGAACCGCCTATGATATATCTAGCATGGAAAGTATTGGGAACTACTTGGTCGTTTTCGTTGACAGGAAACACATGCCTCCCAAAATGTTTTTATCTCTTTCTTTTTCGCTTTGAGCTCTGGCACCTCTACAAATCCCTACTTCCCTCCGCGAAGGGCCTTTCTTTTTATTTTTTATTTTGAGTCTCCATCTTCTCTTATAAAGCACCAACTAAGGGGCATTATGATCGTACTTGAGCATTGGGTGTAGCTAATATGCGAGTGTGTTTCATGAATGGATCAATGATTGAGCATAATGGGCTAGGGATAACTTATTTTAGCGTTGATATTTAGAAATACATGGTTGCTTGTTGATATGCTTGAGTATTGAAATTCTCATGTCAAAACTAGACTATTGCTTTCAACCATATAAAAGTCCAAATGTCCATGCTACAAAGAAAAGAATATGTGATCAGCATGTTAGGCAGCATTCCACATCAAAAATTCTATTTTTATCATTTACCTACTCGAGGGCGAGCATGAATTAAGCTTGGGGATGATGATACGTCTCCAACGTATCTACAATTTTTTATTGTTCCATGCTGTTATAGTATCATTCTTGCATTTTCACAATCATTTTATAGTCATTTTATGTCATTTTTTGGTACTAACCTATTGACATAGTGCGTAGTGACAGTTGCTGTTTTCTGCATGTTTTTTACATCGCAAGAAATCAATACCAAACGGAGTCCAAATGCAGCGAAACTTTTTGTGGAATTTTTATGGACTAGAAGACACCCAATGGGTCGGAGAAGCACCTGGGGGTGCCCCGAGGGGGTACAACCCACCAGGGTGCACCCAGGTGGGTTGTGCCCACCTCGGTGGCCTCCCACACCGCCTCTTTGCTCTATAAATACCCCAATATTCCAGAAACCCTAGGGGAGTCGACGGAAATCAATTCCAGCCGTCGCAAGTTCCAGAAACACCAGATCCAATCTAGACACCATCATGGAGGGTTCATCATGTCCTTTGGTGCCTCTCCGATGATGCGTGAGTAGTTCATTGTAGACCTACGGGTCCGTAGTTAGTAGCTAGATGGCTTCCTCTCTCTCTTTTGATTCTCAATACAATGGTCTCTTGGAGATCCATGTGATGTAACTCTTTTAGCGGCGTGTTTGTTGGGATCCGATGAACTTTGAGTTTATGATCAGATCTATCTTTTTATCCATGAAAGTTATTTGAGTCTTCTTTGATCTCGTATATGCATGATTGCTTATAGCCTAGTATTTCTTCTCCGATATTTGGGTTTTGTTTGGCGAACTTGATCTATTTATCTTGCAATGGAAGAGGTGCTTTGTGATGGGTTCGATCTTACGGTGCTTGATCCCAGTGACAGAATGGGAACCGACACGTATGTATCGTTGCTATTAAGGATAACAAGATGGGGTCTATTTCTACATCATGTCATCGTTCTTATTGCATTACCCCGTTTCTCCATGAACTTAATACACTAGATGCATGCTGGATAGCAGTCGATGTGTGGAGTAATAGTAGTAGATGCAGGCAGGAGTCGGTCTACTAATCTTGGACATGATGCCTATATAATGATCATTGCCTGGATATTGTCATGATTATTTGAAGTTTTATCAGTTGCCCAACAGTAATTCATTTACCCACCGTTTGCTATTCTTCTCGAGAGAAGCTACTAGTGAAATCTACGGCCCCGGGTCTCTTCTTTATTATATTTGCCTTTGTGGTCTATTTTTATTTGCTTTTATTTTAAGATCTATTAAACCAAAAATACAAAAATACCATGCTGCAATTTATTCTTATTTATTTTATCTCGCATTCTCGCGAGATCTATTTATCCAATCTATCATATTTTTATCCCGTCTACTTGCCAATTTCTGGCGCCATTGCCCGAAAGGGTGATACGTCTCCAACGTATCTATAATTTAAGAAGTATTCATGCTGTTATTTTATAATTCTTGGATGTTTTACAATCATTTTATAGCAACTTTATATCATTTTTGGGACTAACCTATTGACCCAGTGCCCACTGCCAGTTGCTGTTTTTTGCTTGTTTTTTGCATCGCAGGATATCAATACCAAACATAGTCCAAATGCAACGAAACTCCACGGAGATTTTTTATGGACCAGAAGACATCCATTGGGCCAGTGCAGCACCTGGGGGTTCCCCGAGGGGGGCACAACCCACCGGGGCGCGCCTGGGGGCCCAGACGCGCCCAGGTGGGTTGTGCCCACCTCGGTGGCCTCCCGCACACCCTCTTTACCCTATAAAATCACAAATATTCCAAAACCCATCGGGGTTAACCTAGATCAGAAGTTCTGCCACCGTAGGCCTCTGTAGCCATAAAAAACCAATCTAGACCCTTTCTGGCACCCTACCGGAGGGGGGAATCATCTCCGGTGGCCACCATGATGAGGAGGGAGTAGTCCACCCTCGGGGCTGAGGGTTTGTACCAGTAGCTATGTGTTTATTCTCTCTCTCTCTCTCTCTCTCGTGATCTATATCATGGGCTTTGTTAATATAGATGTATCATATGATGTTTCTCCCCTCTATACTCTTGTTGTGATAAATTGAATCTTTACCCTTTGAAGTTTTGTCTTGTCGGATTGAATATTCAGATATGAGAACACATGATGTATGTCTTGCAGTATGCATACTTGAGGTGACAATGGGGTATCATATTGATTCACTTGATATATGTTTTGGCACTCAACTCGCAGATTCCCGAGGTGACATTGGGGTAATCTATGCATACGGGTTGATGCATGTTTTTATTATCTTTTCTCCAATAGAAACTTTGGGGTCTCTCTGTAGTTCTTTGTGTGGACTGAGTATTATGAATATGAATTTGCTTTGGTGTTATTTTAGTACGAACTCTTGATTAGATTGATCGGAAAGAATAGCTTGCGTTATTTTAGTACGAACTCTAGGATAGATCGATGGGAAAGAATAGCTTTGAGGTGGTTTCGTACCCTACAAACAATTTCTATCTTTTGTTCTCCGCTAATATGAACTCGGGAGTGATTCTTTAGCACTTTGAGGGATAATCATATGATCCAACTATGTTAGCATTGTTGAGAGGTTGCACTAGCGAAAGTACGGACCCTAGGCCTCATTTTCAAGCATTGCAATACCGTTTTTGTGCCTATTTACTATTTGCTACCTTGCTTTTTTATTTATTCAGAATATAAAAATATATTTCTACCATCCATACTACACTTTTATCACCATCTCTTCGCCAAACTAGTGCACCTATACAATTTGCCATTGTATTGAGTGTGTTGGGGACACAAGAGATTTCTTGTATTTGGTTGTAGGGTCGTTTGAGAGAGACCATCTTAATCCTACACCTCTCATGGATTGATAAACCTTAGGTCATCCACTTGAGGGAAAATTGCTACTGTCCTACAAAACTCTGCGCTTGGAGGCCCAATACGTGTCTACAAGAATAAAGTTGCGTAGTAGACATCAAGCTCTTTTCTGGCGCCGTTGCCGGGGAGGTGAGTGCATGAAGGTATATCTTTAGATATTGCAACTGAATCTTTTAGTTTCTTTTTTATCACTAGTTTGGTCTATAAAAAACTACATAAGAAATGTAATTTAGGTTGCATCATATTATTGATCATTGTCGGTGTCAAAACCGGCGGATCTCGGGTAGGGGGTCCCGAACTGTGCGTCTAGGCGGATGGTAACAGGAGACAATGGACACGATGTTTTACCCAGGTTCGGGCCCTCTTGATGGAGGTAAAACCCTACGTCCTGCTTGATTGATATTGATATTGTGGATGTTTACAAGAGTGGATCTACCACGAGATCAAGGAGGCTAAACCCTAGAAGCTAGCCTATGGTATGAATTTCAGGGTTGTTGTTGTTGTCCTACGTACTAGAGCCATCCGGTTTATATAGACACCGGAGAGGGCTAGGGTTACATAGAGTCGGTTACAATGGTAGGAGATCTACATATCCGTATCGCCAAGCTTGCCTTCCACGCCAAGGAAAGTCCCATCCGGACACGGGGCGAAGTCTTCAATCTTGTATCTTCATAGTCTTGGAGTCCGGTCGATGATGATAGTCCGCCAATGATAGTCGGCCGATGATGGTAGTCCGCTATCCGGACACCCCTAATCCGGGACTCCTCGGTAGCCCCGAACCAGGCTTCAATGACGATAAGTCCGGCCAGATATTGCTTGGCATTGCAAGGCGGGTTCCTCCTCGAATGATAGAAGATTGTGAACACCAGATAGTGTCCGCTCGCAAAATAAATTCCACATTCCACCGTAGAGAGAATAATATATACACAAGTTCAACTCTGCGGCGTTTTACTGCGGCATGACGTCACGCCACTACCAAGCCATTATTTAAATCGTTTTTTACTCTACCACCTCGGCGCATTTAGCGGCGGTTTCCTGGCACGTCTTGTCGAGCGGATCGTGTTCCCCTTAATCCGGGATTCTCATCAATACGGACGTGGTAACCCAACCGCGCCATTGATGGTGGCGCTTGGGAGATAAGCGAGTTTTACCCGGCCGGTGGGGGACGCGTAGACTTCGCCCGCCCATATATGGGATAAGGATTCACCTTTTCACCTACGCCTTCTTCCTCCTTTGCTTATCCATCTCCGTGCACTCGAGCCCCAGCGCCCAAGTTCGCAAGATCTCGTCTCAACCTTCTCCGACCATGTCCGGGCGGGAGGTAAATGGTTGGCCTCCACCGTTAAGGAGGAGCACATCGCCAAACCGCGCTGGCGCCGGATACCTCTCCGGCGACATTGCACCGGCTGCCCGACGAGGGCAGCTCATCCCCACCCGGGCCCCATGAGAGGGTCGTTTTCTTCCCCACTTCCTCCGCTGGATTGGGCTTTCCACTTCACCCCTTTGTCCGGGGCTCATGTTCTACTACGGCCTGGATTTCCATGATCTGCGCCAACTTCATCCTCAACATCTCGGCGTTTATCGTCAGTATGCGAGGCCTTCCTCTGCATCCAGCCCCACTTCGACTTGTGGCTCAAGAACTTCAATGTCAAGCGAAGGTAGTGAAGGGCACTCAAGCGGAGTGCGGAGGCGCCATGCTGGGCAAGATGCCCAATGTCCTTTGGTTCGAAGGGGCCTTCGTGGAATCCGTCAAGGGGTGGCAATCGGGGTGGTTCTATATCACTGAGCCGCGTGACCCTACATGGGCAGCGCCCCGAAGTTCAGATCTGGTATCCCCACGCAGCTCACCTCCGGAAAGAGAAGGGCTTGTTGTGGGGTAGTTCGGAGGAGCCGACGGACTCCAAGCCCGTATCCGAAGCTGGTGAAGAAGCTCGGGCTGGTTAACGTGGTCCAAGTCATGCTCGTCCGCGGATTCTCCCATGCCAAGAGCAGCATTCAATCTGTGGAGTTCGATCCGGAACAGCACCGAGCGCTGGCAGGCTCTTCGACCTGACGTCTGAAAGGCGCTGGAGGGTGCTGTTCAAGGGCGCCGAAGCCCCGCATCCGCGATCAAGATCATGGATTTCGCCAGCGCCAAAGCCGACGAGGTAAGTGATTCTACCCCTTTACGGGACACTTGCTTTTCATAGTTTGACTCTATGCGGTTTTAATCCCCCTTTTCCTTTGACAGACTGGATGAGGAAGGCGGAGTAGATTATCTGCCCGCTCCTATGCCAAAAATCCATGAGCGCCTGTCTAGCGAGGCTGCTGGTTCCGCACCGCACGTGGTGCCGGAGAAGAAGGCCAAGAAGGAGGCCACGGGTGTTCGAAAGAGTTCCGTTTTCAGTGTCCGACGACTCGGGCGGACTCCTCCCAAAACGAGGAGGAGAAGAGGACTCTCTCGGAGGAGGAGAGAGGAAGAGGAAGGCTTCCCCAGCAGGGGAGGCCAAGGGTCAAGAGGGAAGGACTATTCCCGGACAGCTCCGCCAACATCAACGTTGGCGAGGAAGAATGGCCTTCAAGGGCCAGGCCTCCAGCGAGATCGTAAGTATCCGGATTCTGAATGATTTATAATTTCTTTTCTGCGTCACATAGTGTCATTACGATGCCACATGCTGCCTGTAGTCCGGCCAGGATAATCTCCCGCTTCATCGAAGCGGGTCGTTGGCTCCGTCGGATGTAGACTCCATCCCGACCGCCTCCACCCCTCGCGACATCGAGGGCGCCGAGTGGGATCCCGAGAAGGGACCCATCGGGAGGCTCGGGCGCCACAAGGCGTCCTCCGGACTTTGCGCCGACTCCATATCGAACCCGCAGTGGTTCCGGGTCCGCCGGCGCCCTTCAATGAAGGGCAAGACCGTGGCGCCGGGCGGCTTCCGTCCAACCGAGGCGCTGGGCAATTTGTTGGGCGCTGCAGAGCGCTTCCATCGAGGAAGAACACCGCACTATTATGAGTGCGATGATTGAAGGTGCAGCTTGCTAAGAGCGGGCTGACCAAAGCCTCGCATAGCCTTCTATCGCTTTGAGGTAAGAAGTTAAAATATGCAATGTAATACCGCATAGACAGGTAGCCCCGATGCTCGGTTCGGTGTTGGGAAGAAAAGCCGACCGAGGATCTGAAAAAAAGAAGATATCGCAGGGTTGCTAAAAATTATGTCAATATGGGTTGTAGGCTGCGCTGCTGACCTCTGCCGACTTGATGCGGAGGTCGGTGCTTTGAAGCAGAGCTCGGCGGTCCGAGCAAGAGCTCGGCCGCGCCAGAAACAGCTCGGGACAAAGAAGGTGAGTAACACCACTTTGCACTTGTACCTTCTGAGAATAGGATTTAGGTTGCAAGAAAAATAACAAGGACAACATGGGTGCTGCAGGGCCACGAGCGAGGTGGCGACCACGAAGGAGGCCGTGTCCGCGGCCGAACATAATCGCCACGGAGGCGGGCAGAGCGAGAAAAGCAGGAGGCGCGGTGGCGGTGGTTCAACAAGAGCTCCGGGCTCTCATGGAAAAGCAGGAGAGTTTGGGCGTGACTCAAATACTCGAGTCCGAGCTTGCCTCGCTCTCGAAAGTGCCAAAACTGCCAAGGCCGATGCCCATAAGTCCCTTCAGAGATTGAGTTGGTGAGGAAGATAGCGGCGGGTAAGGCATTTTTCATGCAAAGCAAGCATGTGAATGTAAATTACGTGTTACTTACCCGAATTCGAGCTCTCGAGGCGTTTGCAGATCTGCCTTGCGGCGTGTCCGATGTCCGCATTCTACCGAGCCGAGAAGGGAGCTCAACGGAGAAGGTCTTTTGGTCTCGGATCTTTGAGGCCGGTCATCCGTGCCCCTAGCGACCAGGTGAAGCAGCTGGTCGAGCTCCTAAGGTGGCCGAGCAGGCCATGAAGGGCCTCATAGTCCGGTGTGGCTGGAGAGGCCATGCACAGGAGCTACTTAGGCCTCGTCGCGACGGTTGGTGGATCGTGCCTCGGGTGGAGGTTATCAAGCGCTCCGCTTTGTATTGAAGGTGCTCGTCGGGCCCTTGCCCACGCAAAGGTGCATTAGGGCAAGCTGGATGCGAGAAGCTAATCAGCGACGCGCCACCAGCGGGCAAGGAATATCGTCGCTGAAATGTACTATAAGACTGCCTCAAGGGTGCCCGCAAGATTGCGGATGAGTGCCCAGGGGATGTAATTATTGAGTAAATTCGCAATGTGTTATCCTGTGCGCTGAAAACTTTGTTCATATCGCTAAGCAACGCTTGTTAATTTAAAATATTACCTTCATGCGGCCGTTTATTAAATCGAGAGATGGCAAGTCGTCGGCTTCAGCCCCCATGCCACAAGTGTGGGGTGTTCGGGATAAACTTGAGCACTCTTGTTCCCATTTTGGGTCCATCTAGGGGCGCTCAACACAACGAACGAGTCAACCGGACTTATAGTGCTGAACACTCTCACTTAGGCATAGAATTCTATAATTTTAAATTTCGTGAAGCCCCTAGTATTCGGAGGACGAATTAGGGCGCTATCCACGCCTTCGTCGGACATTATCCGAACTTCGCTCGAGCGGCGAGGTCTTTAACGACCGAAAGGACCTCTCGAACAGCGACCAGTCTCTCGCCTTATCATGACAGTCAGTTTAGCTTTCTCCATCGAGGCGTTAACCTGGCTCAACCGGGCGCAATCGCAGTGGTTCTCCCAATGCTACCTTAGCCGATAGAACGGGCGTAAGGTGCCAAACATGGGAGCCGGCAAATCCAACTATTGACCCAAGACATGATTCGAGCCGATTCATATAATGCTATAAGTTCGGGTGCCGCACTTGTGAAAGTGTTAGGACTTTATCACACCATAATGCGGAGAACATAAGCCCTGGTGTATTTGGCATACCAAAATGTACGGATATATATATATATATATATATATATATATATATATATATATATATATATATATATATATATATATATATAAGGTAATGCAATTATGGGCAAAAAGTGCTGCATTTTATTCGAGAAGATATGTATGAGTGCGGAATGATACAAATAGTGCGGAAAGCAAGGGATGGACGAATTAAAGGCGTCTCCCTCGAGGGTAGGCATGGAATGTTGTATTTAACAAATTTAATGCTCGTGATGGAGACCACCGAGTGTTCGTCGCGGTCTTTGTCCTTCCTGGCTGTTGCATCATGAGTTCGGCAGGTTCACCGCGGACGAGTTCTGTATAAAAAGAGAGAAATAAAAGAAAAAGACCGACACAATTGGGAGCCCTGGTGTGGTCGAACCGCACTGGTCTGTTGTGGTTGTGCCTTTCCCCTATGCCCATGGTATCTCCGTATGTAATTATGTCTGTGGAGAGTTTGTCTTACAATTTTGCGAGGGCTGGGGTTGAGGCCGCATTGCTACGGCGCGCTCGGAGCGTGCGGTGGTCTTGGTTGATGTTGCTCCGGGTAGCGTTTGGCGTGTCCGTCGTAACGGCGGACTCAAAATTGCCTTAAAGGCTGCTCTATACTTCGCCGCGAGAGCCGCTGTATGTTCCTCCGTTCAAGGAGTGTTCCGTGTTTCCATTGACCGTGATGACTCCAAGAGGGCCTGGCATCTTGAGCTTAAGGTATGCATAATGCGGCACGCGTTGAATTTTGCGAACGCAGTTCGTCCGAGCAGAGCGTGATAGCCGCTCTGAGCGGGACTATGTCGAAGATTAACTCCTCGCTCGGAAATTATCCGGGATCCGAAGACCACTTCGGTGTAATTGAGCTGCATAACCGGCCTCGACACCTGGTATGACGCCTTTGAAGGTTGTCTTTGTAGGTTTAGTCCTTGAAGGGTCTATGCCCATCTTGCGCCTTGTATCCCGATAAAGCAGGTTCAGCTCGCCACCGTCCATCGGGACTCTCGTGAGGTGAAATCCATCGACGATTGGGTCTAAAACCAATGTGGCGAATCCACCATGGCGGATCTTGGTCGGATGGTCTCTTCGATCGAAAGTGATCGGGCAAGAGGACCATGGGTTGAATTTTGGGGCGATCGCTCCATCGCGATATCGTCCCTTAGTGCACGCTTCCGCTCCCTCTTGGGAATATCGTTATGTATATCATGTTTATCATCCGAACTTAAGGGGGAATCCTTTTGTCCTCTGTTGTTCGGGCGGCCGGTCTCTTCCTCGTCATCGCTGTAGCCCCTTGTCACTGTTTTCGGCGATTAATTTGCCTGCCGCTTGAATACCCAACAATCTCTGTTGGTGTGGTTAGCTGGCTTTTCGGGGTTCCATGTATTTGACAGAGCGATCGAGTATTCGGTCCAAATTGGGCGGGCCCGGAGTGGTTATTGTGAATGGCTTCTTCCGTTGACGGGTTTGGAGCCTCGGAATCCGCGCGTGATTGCCGTATCCTCATTCTTGTCGCCGTTAATGCGGCGTTTGTTTTGTTTCGACGCAACCTGCCATTGCGGTCCTTGGTATCCGGACTGCCAAATTTTTGCCGAGGTTGTTGCTGCGAGCCAGCCAGCTATCCTCTCCCGCACGAAGCGGGTCATGAGTGATGTGAGGGCTGCCATGGATTTCGGCTTCTCCTGTCCTAGGTGTCGGGCCAGCCACTCGTCGCGGATGTTATGTTTGAAGGCAGCGAGTGCCTCTGCATCCGGACAGTCGACGATTTGATTTTTCTTTGTTAAGAACCGTGTCCAGAATTGCCTGGCCGATTCGTCTGGCTGTTGGATTATGTGGCTTAGGTCATCTGCGTCTGGTGGTCACACATCGTGCCACAGGAAGTTGTTGAGGAATGCGGCTTCGTGTCTTCCCACAGATCAATTGACTCTGCGGGCAGGCTGTTAAGCCAATGCCGAGCTGGTCCTTTAAGCTTGAGGGAGATATTTGATGGCGTGAAGATCGTCGCTGCGGGCCATATGTATATGGAGGAGATAATCCTCAATCCAAACCGCGGGGTCTGTTGTGCCATCGTAGGATTCGATATTAACGGGTTTAAACCCTTCAGGGATTTGATGATCCATTACTTCGTCAGTGAAGCATAGTGGGTGTGCGGCGCCTCTGTATTGAGCAATATCGCGACGTAGCTCGAGAGAGCGTTGTCTGTTGTGTTCAGCCCGGCCGGAGTGGTTGTATCCGGCGCGACGGTATTCATCGTGGGTCTTGGGGCGCTCGCGTGATCCATAGATAGATCTGGATTGTCTTGCCTTGTCCTCCAATATATCCCGCAAGTCCGGCGCGTTCCCCCGTAGCTTCATGCTTTTTGAGCGATGCCGGGGTACGGTTTTGGTGGAGGGCTTGCACGCCTCTCTGTCGCGGCCACGAGGTGGTCGGTCTGCCGTATTGTGCGCTGGTGATGCAGGTTTGTACGCTTCCTCCTCTATTCGGGGGAGCAACTTGCGTTTTGGGTAACTTTTGGAGGGGCATTCATACTCTTGACCGCGAGGACCTCGGTCCATCTGCCGGCCAAGATGGGTCTTGATCAGCTTGAAGTCTGTTGCTGCTTTTCTTTAGGCTGTTTGCCGTGGCCATTAGCCTGCGTCTCAAACGCTCTTGTTCGACGGGATCCTCGTGCACGACGAATTCGTCATCGTGGAGGCTTGCCTCGTCTCCGAGGGAGGTAAGTAATTGTCATCCTCGACCTTTTAAATCGCCGCCCTCTCGTGAGGGCTTGCTTCGCCTCCTCCTCGCTGCTGGATCGTCTTTGGAGGGGTTGTCTTCGCACTTTCGGGGTGTTATTATCTCTGTGCGGAATCTCCATTCTTTCCGTGGCGGGATATAGAGCGGCGCCACGACGTCGGCGCTTGGGCTGTTTCTTTAAGGAATCGGCCTCCGTTGCTTCTTCGCCGTCCCCATCTTTTGGGGTGTCCACCATGTATATGTCGTATGACGAGGTGGTCTTCCGGTGTCTCCGTAGGCACCTTTGGTTCTTAGTAGTCTCGGCATCGCCGTCCGCACGTCGATGTCTTCGGAGTCATAGTCGAGCACGTCGGTTAAATCGCCGGCGGTGGCTACGGTGGGTGGTGGGTGGGCTCAATTTCTTCGTTGTCGCGTCCCAACCATCCCGGCCGTAGTTCGCCAGGCTCTCCGGATAGCGAGAGATGCTTGATGAATTTATGACATCGCCAAGGGCGAAGTGCCGAAAGATGTCCGCAGCGGTGAATTCCATGATCAACGCCAATCGGATTCCGGGCGGCGCAGGAGGTTCGAGTTCGGCAGAGTCCGCACCTCGAGTCATGAGCTTTATGCGGGACAAGGTAAGTGTTGGCTCCATCGCCGTAGAAGTTGCAGCTCGGCGGTGTCTAACCATCCGTCCTCGATCCGGCGATCGCTTCGGACTATGGGTCGGGCGGATTCGTGTCGGACCTCAAGGTGTTGTCGGTGGCGAGTTAGGTCATGCCCATCGTGGCAGCGCAGCACGCTTCGGTGTGGCTCGATCCATCGAAGATCAAGTCCCGCGGATATCGGCCGTGAAGTTTAGGCTTCAAACCTGAACGACGGCCAGGCGCGAACTTCGATCTGCTCCAGATGGCCAAGTGAGTTGGCCCGCGATGCGAAGCCGCCGAATCTGAAGATCTGTCCGGGAGAAAAGTCTCACCGGACTGCGTCGTTGTCGATTGAAGAGGCCATCAAGCCTATCGGTGGCGACACGAGGAACTCTCAATGAAAGCACCAATGTCGGTGTCAAAATCGGCGGATCTCGGGTAGGGGTCCCGAACGTGCGTCTAGGCGGATGGTAACAGGAGACAAGGGACACGATGTTTTACCTGTGTTCGGGCCCTCTTGATGGAGGTAAAACCCTCGTCCTGCTTGATTGATATTGATATTGTGGATGTTTACAAGAGTGGATCTACCACGAGATCAAGGAGGCTAAACCCTAGAATCTAGCCTATGGTATGATTGTCAGGGTTGTTGTTGTTGTCCTACGGAGTAGAGCCATCTGGTTTATATAGACACCGGAGAGGGCTAGGGTTACATAGAGTCAGTTACAATGGTAGGAGATCTACATATTCGTATCGCCAAGCTTGCCTTCCACGCCAAGGAAAGTCCCATCCGGACACGGGGCGAAGTCTTCAATCTTGTATCTTCATAGTCTTGGAGTCCGGTCGATGATGATAGTCCGGCCAATGATAGTCCGGCTGATGATGGTAGTCCAGCTATCCGGACACCCCCTAATCCGGGACTCCCTCAATCATCTTTATAATGTATTTCTTGAAAATGATGGTTTGGAAAATTATGCTCAATTGTTAGAAGAAGAAGTCAATAAAATGCTTGGCACAAAATATTTGAATGATGAGCATTATTGCAATGTTGTTAGTGTGAATTCTTTGAATATCCAAAATGCTAATGATGATTGCACAAGTCATGACAAAAATGTTTCTTATAAGCATGTCACTTTTTGCGGAGTGAATATGGAGTGCAATTGCACACCAAAAAGGGAAGATAGATTTTGTAAGAAGCATAAATATTTAGAAACTAAAAAGTTGCAAGAGAGGCTAGATGATTGTGCTGAAAGATTTAATTTTTTTCGCCATCCTTGTGAACTTTGCAATGAACATGGTCATTTAAATCTCCAATGCAAATTCTTTCATGATCAAATCATGTCCAAAAATTGTGATAACTTGATTGCCCTTGAGCATCATAAAGAGCTTAGTCTTCTTTTGGGGTATGAAGAAATGGAACGTATAACTAAGGGTATTCCAAAATTTAATCTCGAGAGATTTCTTGATTTTGATCTAGAGGAAGTTTATATGTTTTTTGCGGTAAATTGCATTGCGGAAAATGAGGAAATAAAAATTATATATTATCAATCCAAGATGACATGCCCTCCTTGAGACTGGGTTTAGCTCTCAGCATGGTTAACTTGAAAGATCTGATAAAGTCATATCTGCATTCATTGATTGAGCATGGGATTCCATCAAATATCAGTCCATTTCTTTGATTCCATATGCTCCAGCAGCCCACAATCATAATTTCCATGAAGTGATTAATGTGATATGTTTGTTGAGCCTCAATTATCATATCATGAATATTCAAATCTGTGTTCCATTCAAGACCAATGCTCCACCAAAATCCCTGGCCAAATGGGCAGGAAAATAGTAGATGCATTCTGTCTTCCATCTCTTCTGCACTACATAAGACACATTTAGTGGAGTGAAGATGCATACTCTTCCCTGGTCAGGAGTTCACATGTGTTTATTCTGTCATGTAGCATTAGCCAGCAAAATAATTTATGCTTTGGTAGGCAGCAAGATTTCCATATCCATTTGAAGGTCAATACTGCATCCTCATTTCTCGTTAAGAAATTATAAATCCTCTTGGTCATGTTTAAATTGCTGCCCCATGAGAAATTCCAGCTATCATGCTCATTATTGTGCCTAATGTTGTTTAACTGTTCAGTCGGTAGATGAAATTCCAGCTATAATGTTGGAGTTAGGGAAGTATTGATACTCTTGCATTCTTTATAGATTGTACTGTTTTGGCAGATTGCTGTTATGTTTGCATTGTTTGCATATGTTTGCATGTTTAATGATTCTATTTGAGGATAGGAGTATTAAATATGCAGAGGCATTTAGTATACAGGGTCATTTATATTATTTATTGCCTGTTATATAAAAGTTTATCCTCCTACGCGGTCGTTTTATATATTAATCCTGAGAGTTGGCCAGTCGTTGGCTTCTGCCCCCACGTAAGAAGTATGGGGGTGTTCGGGATAGACCTGATCACTCTTTATCCCAGTTTTGGGTCCTTCGAAGGAGGTGTTCAGTACAACGAACTAGGCAATCGGACTATAGGGCTTTATCGCTCTCACTTAGCCATAGGAGCTTTAGGAAGGTAGGCGCAGCCCCTGGTGTTCGGAAGACCGCACGAGGGGCTCTATAAGCACCTGATCAGAAGAAAAAACCGATCCATCACACGCTGCATTGGTTATGATGGAATTATGCGGGAGGAATCCTTAAAGATTTTACAACCTCTCGAACAGCTGACCAGCTCTCGCCGTATCATGACAGTCAGTTTTTGGCTTTCTCTGCTGAGGTGCTCGTCCGGAAGAACCGGGACACAATCGCAGTAGTTCTCCAAGTGCTACCTTAGCCGATATAGCGGAACGTAAGGTACCAAAACGTGGGAGCCGGGCAAACCCAACTATTGACCCAAGACATGATTCAGAGCTGATGCATATAATGCTATAGGTTCGGGGTGTCGAACTTCCGTGAAGGTGTTCGGACTTTATTGTCGTATTATGGGTAAAACAAAGCCCCTGTCATATTTGAAGGCATATCGTGGTGTACGGATGCCACCTGACAGAAGAATTTTAATAAGAAATAACAGCAGATAAGCGTCATATGAATCCATATGTTGTATTTGAATAGTACGGTGATGCGTATAATGACAGGTAATGTGATAAAAAGGAAATATGACTGTGGAATCTGCTGAGACCAGGGGGGAAGAAGCTGTGTGCGGATCCGGAGTATAGTCGGATGGTCATCGTGGGGAATATCTACGGATTCCCTTGCATGTTCAAGCTGCCTCCATATCGCTCGTCCTGGTCGGCGCAAAGGTGAACCTGCGAAGGAAATGTAAGAAATGTTTGTGTGCGGAGGCGGTTGAGCCGCCGAGTGCGGCCTGTCCCGCCTTCACGGAGTGTTTAATTGAGCTCGGGCGAGCTGGGCTATCCTACCGCCAAGTAGTTCGAGTCCTTTGACAAGTCCGGAGCCCGGCCGTCGACTCGAGGTTCAGCTGCAAGGTGCTGCTCGTTGCTTCTGCTGTTAAGGCAGCGGTGTACTCGTTGGTGCCGAAGTAAAGTTTGTCCTTGCCATTAACCGTGATGACGCCACGTGGACCGGGCATTTTGAGCTTACGGTAGGCATAATGTGGCACAGCGTTGAATCGAGCGAACGCGGTTCGTCCGAGCAGTGCCTGATAATCACCGCGGAAAGGGACGATTTCGAAGATTAACTCTGCGTTACGGTAATTGTCTGGTGATCCGAAGACTACCTCAAGGGAGATGGAGCCTGTACAGCTGGCTTCCACGCCTGGTATAATGCCTCTAAAAGTGGCTTTAGTGGGTTTGATCACCTAATGATCGATGCCCATCGTGCGCACTTTGTCCTGGTAAAGCAGGTTTAGACTGCTTCCTCCGTCCATAAGGACTCGTGTGAGGTGGAACCCGTCAATTATTGGGTCGAGGACTAGTGCGGCTGGATTGCCCTAATTGGCGTTAACCGGACGATCCGTGCGATTGAAGGTGACCGGCCCTAGTTTATATTGTGGGACGACTAGTTCCATTAAGTCGACATCCCTAAGGGTGTGTATCCGGTCCGGGTTGGGAATTTGGGTGGTGTTTACCACGTTCACCGTTTGGATTTACAGGGGAAATTTCTTTTGCCCTCCTGTGTTCGGTGATCTGTTCTCTTCGTCGCGATCATCGCTTTGAGACCCCCTTCTCTGTTTTTGGCGCCTGCCCTGCCGGCTTGTTTGAAGACCCAGCATTCTCTGTTGGTATGGGTGGCTTGCGTTCCTGGGGTGCCATGAATTTGGCATTGGCGATCGAGTATGCGGTCCAGACTGGATGGACCCGAATTGTTATTTTTTAGTGGCCCTTTCCGCTGACCGGACTTTGAGCCACTAAACCCGGCATTAACTACCGTATCTTTGGCGTTTTCACCATATATGCGGCGCTTGTGTTTGTGGCGTCGTGGTTTGCCGTTGCTATCCCTGGCCTCTGATGTGCCAGGTTTGCTTGCTGTGTTGTTGCTACGAGCCAACCAGCTATCTTCGCCCGCGCAAAAGCAAGTCATAAGTGTCGTGAGGGCTGCCATGGATTTTGGCTTCTCTTGGCCGAGATGTCGGGCGAGCCACTTGTCACGGATGTTATGTTTAAAGGCTGCTAGGGCTTCGGCATCCGGACAGTCGACAATTTGGTTCTTTTTAGTTAGGAAACGAGTCCAGAATTTCCTGGCTGACTCTCCGGGCTGTTGTGTTATGTGACTTAAATCGTCAGCATCCGGTGGTCGCACATAAGTGCCCTGGAAATTGTCCAGGAATGCGTCTGCCCAGTTCTCCCAACTTCCAATGGAGTTTGTCGGCAAGCTATTCAGCCAATGCCGAGCCGGCCCTTTGAGTTTTAGCGGGAGATACTTGACGGCGTGTAGATCATCCCTGTGGGCCATGTGAATGTGGAGGAAGAAGTCTTCTATCCATACCGCGGGGTCTATAGTACCATCATATGATTCAATGTTTACGGGTTTAAACCCTTCTAGGAATTCGTGATCCATTACTTCATCAGTGAAGCATAGGGGGTGTGCGGCGCCTCTGTGTCGGCCTATGTCACGACATAGTTCATACGAGTCTTGTCTGCTGTATTTGGCCCGGCCGGATTTGCTTTTAGTGTGTCCGGCGTGACGATCATCGTCACGCGTTGGGGCGCGCCCCCGTGATCCGTAGATCGGTCTTGTATGTCCTGCTTTATTTTCCAATACATCTCGCAGGTCCTCCGTGTTGCCCTAGGCCTTGGTGTTTTAGTTTGTCTGGTGACGAGGTGCGGGCTGGATTTTGGGCTGATAGGCCCCTCTGTCTCGGCCACGAGATGGCCGATCAGCCGCATCATACGCTGGTAATGCAGGTTTTAATGCTTCCTCCTCGAGTTGGGGTAGCAACCTGTGCTTTGGGTAACTCTTGGTTGGGCGCTCGAGTTCGTATTCCTCGGCCGCCAGGACCTTAGTCCATCTATCCGCTAGCAGATATTGATCAGCTCGAAGCTATTGTTGCTTTTTCTTCAGGCTATTTGCTGTGGCTATAAGCTGGCGCTTGAAGCACTCCTGCTCGACGAGATCCTCAGGCACGATAAATTCTTCGTCGCCGAGGCTCACCTCGTCTTCGGAGAGAGGCATGTAATTGTCATCCTCTGATTCTCCATCTGCTGCCTGTTCTTGAGGGCTAGCTTGTTCATCCTCCTGCTCGAGGCCTAGCTGGAGGGGATTGTCTTCGTCTTCGGCACTATCCAGAGCGTTATTGTCTCTTGTGCCGGTATCGCTGCTTTTGCTATGGAGGGACTTAGAGCGGCCGCTGACGCCGGTGCTTGGATTGCTTCTTGGCAGGATTATCCTCCGTTGCCTTATCGCCATCGCCTTCTTTGGGGGTGTCCACCATGTATATATCATATGATGAGGTGGCAGTCCAGCGCCCTATGGGCGGTGGTTCCTGTTCGTCTCCTGCATCGTCGTCCATACCGTCGATGTCTTCGGAGCCAAAATCGAGCATGTCGGTTAAATCACCGACAATGGCTACTAAGTGGGTGGTGGGTGGGGAGCGAATTTCTTCGTCGTCCACATCCCACTCTAGCCGGACATAGTTCGACCAAGGGTCTCCTGACAAGGAGAGAGACCTCAATGAGTTTAGCATGTCGCCCAGTGGTGAGTGTTGAAAGATATCCACGGAGGAGAACTCCATGACCAGTGCCCAATCAGATTCGATAGGCACGGACGCAGGCGGTTCGGAGCCCGTGGCCAGGGACGAATCCAAGTGTCCGGCAACACGGGTCTCATAAGAGGTGAAGTCAGTATTCGGCTTTATTGCCACACGATGCTGCATGCGCGACCTCCGTGGTAGGGTCTATCCACCGTCCTCGGACGGCATGATCTGCTCCGGATTGAGGGCCGGAGTAGTTGTAGGTGTGATCTTCCGAACACTATCCGACGGCAGAGCTAAGTCATGCTCGTCGTGACTGTGCGGCGCACCTGACATGGGCTCGAATACATCGAAGATCAAGTCTCCGTGGATGTCGGCAGTATAGTTCAAGTTTCCAAACCTGACCTGATGGCCAGGGGCGTAGCTCTCGGTCTGCTCCAGATGGCCAAGCGAGTTGGCCCGCAGTACGAAGACGCCGAATACGAAGATCTGTCCGAGGAAGAAAGCCTCGCCCTGGATCGCATTGTTGTCGATGATCGAAGGAGCCATCAAGCCTTTATCGTGACGGCACAGTGGAACTCTCAATGAAAGCACCAATGTCGGTGTCAAAACCGGCGGATCTCGGGTAGGGGGTCCCGAACTGTGCGTCTAAGGCGGATGGTAATTAGAGGCGGGGGACACAATGTTTACCCAGGTTCGGGCCCTCTTGATGGAGGTAATACCCTACTTCCTGCTTGATTGATCTTGATGATATGAGTATTACAACAGTTGATCTACCACGAGATCGTAGAGGCTAAACCCTAGAAGCTAGCCTATGATTATGATTGTCGTTGTCCTACGGACTAAACCCTCCGGTTTATATAGACACTGGATGGGGCTAGGGTTAAATAGAGTCGGTTACAAGGGAGGAGATCTACATATCCATATTGCCAAGCTTGCCTTCCACACAAAAGAGAGTCCCATCCGGACACGGGACGAAGTCTTGAGTCTTGTATCTTCATAGTCCAACAGTCCGACAGAAGTATATAGTCCGGCTGTCCGAGGACCCCCTAATCCAGGACTCCCTCACTTATCTCATGAGTTCTTGTTGAGTTCTGTGTGGATGAAGTTTTTAAGATTCAGGGAAACCGTGATATAAAAGGAATCAAGGAGACGCAAAATCACAAGCTTGGGGATGCCCAAGGCATCCCAAGATAATATTTCAAAAAGTCTCAAGCATCTAAGCTTGGGGATGCCCCGATAGGCGTCCCACCTTTCTTCATCAACAACTATCGGTTAGTATCGGTTGAACCTAAGTTTTTGCTTCTTCACATGAGTAGTGCTATCCTTGAACGGTCATTTTATTTTGTTTTGCTTGCTGTTTTAATAAAATACTTAGATCTGAAAGTTTTTAAATAAAATAGAGTCCTCTAATAGTTGCCAGGGAGGCTAAGTAAGCGGCATTCACATCCCGTTAATGAAGCCCTTTTCTATGTCAGTTACTCTTGTGCTTCACTTATATCCCATGAGTAATTTGTTGAATAAATTGAATGTCATGAAGTTGATATCTTATCATGCCTAGTGGTAGCTTCACATTGGGTTTAGAAAGTGAAATCTTTTGAGGCTTGACAATCACAATTTTGGTCATACAAGCAATTCACGAATAATTAGTATAAGGAAGAGAACTTTCACATGAAAATACACTATCCTGGAAATCTTTTGTGATTGTGAGCCCCCATCAAAATATTATATGCCAAAACTGTTGACGTTGGACAAGGAAGACAACGTAATGATTTATGTTTGTTCATATTCGCATAGAAGTTATATTGTCATAGATCCTTCAACATGTAGTGCTTGCCCACCATCCTTGCTAGCCAAAAATTCCACACTAAGTAGAGATACTAGTTGTGCATCCAAAAACCCTTAAACCCAAATCTTATATTCAAGAGTCCACCATACCTACCTAAGGATTGAGCAAGATCCTTCAAGTAAGTTGTCATCGGTGCAATAAGGCAATAAAAATTGCTTTTAAAAGTGTTAGATCATTTAGTGTAAGAGAAAATTGAGCTTTGTATGAACTTGTGATGGCAAAGCAATAAAAGCGATGGACTGCATAATAAAGGTTGCTATCATAAGGGGCAATATAATGTGACATTCTTTTTCACTAAGGGGTTGAGCATACAAACAAATAAGCGCATGGCAACCTCTGTTGGGCCTATCTATTACTTTTCAGTATTTATTTTTATGCAAAGAATCAAAGTTATTCTCTCTATTCCTTTTTATTTTTCTCTTTTGGCAAGAATAATGTGGTGAGGAAAGATCTAGGCACATATGCCCAGTTGAATATGGGTAACATGAGTTATTATTGTTGACATCACCCTTGAGGTGAATACGTTGGGAGGCAAAACAATAAGCCCCTATCTTTCTATGTGTCTGGTTGAAACGTTTTGCTCATGTGTATGCGGTGAGAGTTAGCAATCATAGAAGACTATATGATGGTTGAGTATGTGGAGCTCTTACTTAAACTCTGTTGAATAAGTTGAATTACAATTGCTTGGTGAATGAGAACATAGGTTGTTGGGTTTCAAGAGAATTCGTTGTTTGAACCTTAAAATGTGAATTGGTTGCCACTATAACATGAGAAGTTTTATAAGAAATAATTTTTGTTATGATGCTAGGAAAAGTGATTGAAATTGTCATTGATCAAACTTGTGCACTTTGCTAGCATTCACACTTCATAAATTATTTCTTTTATCATTTACCTACTCGAGGACGAGTAGGAATTAAGCTTGGGTATGCTGATACGTCTCCAACGTATCTATAATTTATGAAGTATTCATGCTGTTATTTTATCATTCTTGGATGTTTTAAAATCATTTTATAGCAACTTTATATCATTTTTTGGGACTAACCTATTGACTCAGTGCCCAGTGCCAGTTGCTGTTTTTTCCTTGTTTTTTACATCGCAAGAAATCAATACCAAACGGAGTCCAAATGCAACGAAACTCCACGGAGATTTTTTATGGACCAGAAGACATCCATTGGGCCAGAGCAGCACCTGGGGGTGCCCCAACGAGGGCACAACCCACCAGGGCACGCCTGGGGGCCCAGGCGCGCCCAGGTGGGTTGTGCCCACCTCGGTGGCCTCCCACACCCCCTCTTTACAATATAAAATCACAAATATTCCAAAACCCATCGGGGTTAACCTAGATCAGAAGTTCCGCTGCTGCAGGCCTTTGTAGCCATCAAAAACCAATCTAGACCCTTTCCGGCACCCTGCCGGAGGGGGGAATCATCTCCGGTGGCCATCTTCATCATCCCGGCGACCACCATGATGAGGAGGGAGTAGTCCACCCTCGGGGCTGAGGGTTTGTACCAGTAGCTATGTGTTTAATCTCTCTCTCTCTCTCTCTCTCTCTCGTGATCTATATCATGGGCTTTGTTAATATAGATGGATCATATGATGTTTCTCCCCTCTATACTCTTGTTGTGATAAATTGAATCTTTACCCTTTGAAGTTTTGTCTTGTCGGATTGAATATTCATATATGAGAACACATGATGTGTCTCTTGCAGTATGAATACTTGAGGTGACAATGGGGTATCGTATTGATTTACTTGATATATGTTTTGGCACTCAACTCGCGGATTCCCGAGGTGACATTGGGGTAATCTATGCATAGGGGTTGATGCACGTTTTTATTATCTTTTATCCGATAGAAACTTTGGGGGTCTCTCTGTAGTTCTTTGTGTGGATTGATTATTATGAATATGAATTTGCTTTGGTGATATTTTAGTACGAGCTCTTGATTAGATCGACCGAAAAGAATAGCTTGCGTTATTTTAGTACGAACTCTAGGATAGATCGATCGGAAAGAATAGCTTTGAGGTGGTTTCGTACCCTACAAACAATTTCTATCTTTTGTTCTCCGCTAATATGAACTCGGGAGTGATTCTTTATTGCTCTTTGAGGGATAATCATATGATCCAACTATGTTAGCACTGTTGAGAGGTTGCATTGGCGAAAGTACGGACCCTAGGCCTCATTTTCAAGCATTGCAATACTGTTTTTGTGCCCGTTTACTATTTGCTACCTTGCTATTTTTATTTATTCATATTATAAAATTGTATTTCTACCATCCATATTACACTTTTATCACCATCTCTTCGCCGAACTAGTGCACCTATACAATTTGCCATTGTATTGAGTGTGTTGGGGATACAAGAGATTTCTTGTATTTGGTTGCAGGGTCATTTGAGATAGACCATCTTCATCCTACACCTCTCACGGATTGATAAACCTTAGGTCATCCACTTGTGGGAAAATTGCTACTGTCCTACAAAACTCTGCGCTTGGAGGCCCAACACGTGTCTACAAGAATAAAGTTG
This sequence comes from Aegilops longissima, assembly GCA_021605205.1. Lineage (NCBI taxonomy): Eukaryota > Viridiplantae > Streptophyta > Magnoliopsida > Poales > Poaceae > Aegilops > Aegilops longissima. The sequence continues at coordinate 373,256,462 of CM038680.1, read as the reverse complement.
CGTAGTAGACATCAAAGGGATAGACAACCCCTTTAATACGTCGGGTTGCGAGTATTTGTTATTTGTGTGCAGGTGCCGCTCACGTAGTGTTGCATGGTTCTCCTACTGGTTCGATAACCTTGGTCACATCACTCACGGAAATACCTACCGTTGCTGTGCTGCATCATCCCTTCCTCTTTGGGTAAATACCGACTTAGTTCAAGCAAACATCACCCCGTCTCGTGGACTTACGACAAGGGCTAAGAATGCCCGGCCGTGCCACGTAATTATCTCGCGGGTACCTTCCAGGAAAACTCGACTACACATCAACTCGCTGGTACACTCATGGTCAACCCGACTTCACATTCCTCTCGCGGGTACACTCACGATCAACCTGACTCCAGTCATGGTTCTGGGGTAAAGCCAAAGTAACCGTGTGTCCAAAACAGCAAGATGAAACCCCGAGGAATCACCCTCGATGGATTCCCACTCGATGTAGTCGTCAAGGTGGACTTGGAGGAATCATCCTGGATGGTCCACACTTGAAGGGTTGCACGACACAGTGGTTATCGGGAGTGGTGAAGGAAGAATCACTCTCGATGACCACGACCGAATAACTACACTGCATGGTTAACATCGGAAGTGTTGATGAGGTATTGATACGTCTCCAACGCATATATAATTTTTTATTGTTCCATGCTATTATATTATCCATCTTGGATGTTCTATATGCATTTATATGCTATTTTATATGATTTTTGGGACCAGCTTATTAACATAGAGCCAATGCGAGTTTCTGTTTTTCCTTGTTTTTGAGTTTCGCAGAAAAGGAATATCAAACGGAGTCCAATTGACCTGAAACTTTACGACGATTCTTTATGGAACAAAAGAAGCCCACAGAGTACCGAAGATGCACCAGAGGAGTCCCGAGGCCACCACAAGGGTGGGGGGCGCCCCCCCTCGGGCGCACCCCCAACCTTGTGGCCCCTCGTGGACTCCCCTGACTTGTTCTCGAGGCCAGCATCTCTTATATATCCCCAAACCTCCAGAATAGAACCTAGATCGGGAGTTCCGCTACCGCAAGCCTCTTTAGCCACGAAAAACCAATCGGGACCCTGTTCCGGCACCCTGCCGGAGGGGAAAACCATCACCAGTGGCCATCTTCATCATCCCGGCGCTCTCCATGACGAGGAGGGAGTAGTTCGCCCTCGGGGCTGAGGGTATGTACCAGTAGCTATGTGTTTGATCTCTCTCTCTCTCTCTCTCTCTCTCTCTCTCTCTCTCTCTCGTGTTCTTGATTTGGCGCGATCTTGATGTACCACGAGCTTTGCTATCATAGTTGGATGTTATGATGTTTATCCCCCTCTACCTTCTTGTAATGGATTGAGTTTTCCCTTTGAAGTTATCTCATCGGATTGAGTCTTTAAGGATTTGAGAACACTTGATGTATGTCTTGCATGTGCTTATCTGTGGTGACAATGGGATATTCACATGATCCACTTGATGTATGTTTTGGTGATCAACTTGCGGGTTCTGTGACCTTGTGAACTTATGCATAGGGGTTGACACACGTTTTCGTCTTGACTCTCCGGTAGAAACCTCTTTGAAGTTCTTTGTGTTGGGTTGAATAGATGAATCTGAGATTGTGTGATGCATATCATATAATCAAACCCGCGGATACTTGTAGTGACATTGATTCGGCACATATCATGAGTTTTGCTTGGAGCGTCTTGTATTTTATGAGTATTTAATTTGTTTGATTTTTAGTTTGTCACAGTCGTCCTTGCCGAACACACTTGTTTGAGAGAGACACACGCATATCATGATTTGCTAGAATACTCTATGTGCTTCACTTAAATCTTTTGAGCCAGGTAGTTGCTCTAGTACTTCACTTATATCTTTTTGAGCACAGTGGTGGTTATATTTTAAACAAATATGCTCTCATGCTTCACTTATATTATTTTGAGAGTTGGAAATTTTAAAGAAATATGCTTTCATGCTTCACTTATATTATTTTGAGAGTTGAATTTTTTGAAGAAATATGTATGCTCTCGTGCTTCACTTAGATCTTTTTGAGAGTAAAGAATAGTAATGGTAATTTGCACGATATATGAATTTGGTCCCAAGGCGATAGATATCCAAGGGGGGTATAATAAAATCTCTCATGAAGATCATTGGATATTATAAACTTGATTCCTCGCACTAGTTTGCGATATGGAGATAGTGATATGTGGGTCATGTTGATGAGTAATTGTGCTTTAGTAAGAATATTGGTGTTAAGGTTTGTGATTCCCTATGCATGCACGTAAAGACAATAGTTATTCCTACATGTGGTGCATTATTCGGTGTCAATTATTTTCAATGCTCGTTTGTGACCTTTTTCATTTTTGGTTGGTTGTTTCTCAATCTATTTGCTAGCCTTCACTTGTACTAAGCGAGAATACTGCTTGTGTATCCAACTCCTTAAACCAAAAGTTGTGCCAGATGAGTCCACCATACCTACCTACATGTGGTATTTCCATGCCATTCCCAGTATATTTGTAGCTGCCAACTCTAAGTTTCAAAATGAACTTCCTTTTTGTGTGCACGTACAGCTCATGAAGCGGTAGGGGGTGGCCAATATTTTCCATGCTAGGTATTTTACTCTCACGATGAGTGTCTATTCACTTGTCATTGCACGAGAGTATGGCGGGTAATAGGGATGCCCAGTCCCGAAATGAAAAAAATGGTGTTGATAATAAATTCCTTGGAAAGTGTTGGTATGGAAGGCACTCATGGATACGTTTAGCTATGGATTGTAAAAGAATGGTGGAAGGGAAATAAACTTTACTTTCTGTTTGGGAACCGCCTATGATTTATCTAGCATGGAAGATATTGGGAATTCTTGGTCATTTTTGTTGACAGGAAAAGCATGCCTCTCAAAATAATTTTATCTCTCAATTTAATCTATGAGCTCTCGCATCTCTACAAATCCCTGCTTCTCTCTGCGAAAGGCCTATCTATTTACTTTTATGCAATTTTATTTTTATGTTGAGTCTCCATCTTCTCTTACAAAGCACCAACTAGGGAACACTATTGTCATACTTGTGTATTCGATGTAGTTAATATTTGAGTGTGTTTCATGAATGGATCAATGATTGACCATAATGGGCTAGGGATAACTTTCATTAGCGTTGATATTTTGAAAGACATAGTTGTTTGTTGATATTCTTGAGTATTGATGTCTTCATGTCAAATTATAGACTATTGTTTTGAATCATTCAATTCCAAATGTCCATGCTAGAAATAAAAGAATATATGATGAATATGTTAGGTAGCATTCTACATCAAATTTTTTGTTTTTATCATTTACCTACTCGAGGACGAGCAAGAATTAAGCCTGGGGATGCTTGATACGTCTCCAACGTATCTATAATTTTTGATTGTTCCATGCTATTATATTACCAATCTTGGATGTTTATATACATTTAAAAGCAACTTAATATCATTTTTTGGGACTAACCTACCAACTTAGTGCCTAGAGCCAGTTGCTGTTTTTTTGCTTGTATTTTACTTTGCAGAATATCAGTAACAAACGAAGTCCAAATGCCACGGAACTTTTTGGAGAATTTTTTCTGGTGATAAGAGACCCTGGAAGCTTCTGGAGCCCAGGAGAATATGGAAGAGGGGCCCACTAGGCACCAAGGCGCGCCAGGGGCCTCTGGCGCGCCCTGGTGGGTAGTGGGGCCCACAAGTATCGTTTTGACCTTCCTCCGCCTCTGTAAATAATCTAAAATCTCAAAACCCTCGGGGGAGTCCACGAAATACTTTTTCTGCCGCCGCAAGTTCCAGAACCACGAGATTCAATCTAGATGCCTTTTCTGACACTCTGCCGGAGGGGGAAACGATCACGGAGCGGTTCTTCATCATCCTTCTTGCCCCTCCGATGATGCGTGATTAATTTACCATAGACCTACGGGTCTGTAGTTAGTACCTAGATGACTTCTTCTCTCCTTTTGATCTTAAATACAATGTTCTCCTCGGTGTTCTTGGAGATCTATCTGATGTAATGACTTTTTGCAGTGTGTTTGTTGGGATCCGATGAATTGTGAGTTTATGATTAGATCTATCCACGAATATTATTTGGGTTTTCTATGAACTCTTTTATGCATGATAATTATAGCCTCGTATTTCTTCTTCGATTTACTGGTTTAGTTTGGCTAACAAGATTGATCTTTCTTGCCATGGGAAGAGGTGCTTTTCGATGGGTTCGATCCTGCGGTGCTCAATCCCAGTGACAGAAAGGGACATAACATGTATGTAATCGTTTCTATTAAGGGTAAAATATGGGGTTTATTCATACGTGAGTTTATCTTGTCTACATCATGTCATCTTGCTTAAAGCATTACTCTGTTCTTCCCTGAACTTAATACACTAGATGCATGCTGGATAGCGGTCGATGTGTGGAGTAATAGTAGTAGAGGCAGGCATGAGTCGGTCTACGAATGTTGGACGTGAAACCTATATACATGATCATTGCCTTCGATATCTTCATCATTATTTGTTTTCTGTTAATTACCGAACAATAATTTGTTTACTCACCGTATGCTATTCTCTCGAGAGAAGCCTCTAGTGAAAACTATGGCCCTCGAGAAACCCACGGACGAAGAGTTGGCAATCTTCGAGAGCGTTCGAGCAGCCGTTCATTCGCGGCATACCTTGCCACGATGGAGCCCCTCCAAGCCCAGACCATGGCTGATGTAGGACCTTGAGAAGAGGTGTCTAGAGGGGGGGTGATTAGACACTAAGTACCAAAGTTGCAGTTTTTAAGTTTCTTTAAAGTTTGAGTGGAGTTTAGGCACAAGTTTAACATTCACAACATATAGCAAGCAAGCATGCAAAGAGTATATGAGCAGTGGAAAATAAAGCATGCAACTTGCAAGAATGTAAAGGGAAGGGATTGGAGGATTCAAACGCAATTGGAGACACGGATGTTTTTGGCGTGGTTCCGATAGGTGGTGCTATCGTACATCCACGTTGATGGAGACTTCAACCCACGAAGGGTAACGGTTGCGCGAGTCCACGGAGGGCTCCACCCACGAAGGGTCCACGAAGAAGCAACCTTGTCTATCCCACCATGGCCGTCACCCACGAAGGACTTGCCTCACTAGCGGTAGATCTTCACGAAGTAGGCGATCTCCTTGCCCTTACAAACTCCTTGGTTAAACTCGACAATCTTGTCGGAGGCTCCCAAGTGACACCTAGCCAATCTAGGAGACACCACTCTCCAAGAAGTAACAAATGGTGCGTTGATGATGAACTCCTTGCTCTTGTGCTTCAAATGATAGTCTCCCCAACACTCAACTCTCTGTCATAGGTTTTGGATCTGGTGGAAGGAAGATTTGAGTGGAAAGCAACTTGGGGAAGGCTAGAGATCAAGATTCATATGGTAGGAATGGAATATCTTGGCCTCAACATATGAGTAGGTAGTTCTCTCTCGAAAATAGGATCTTTGGAAGTGTAGGTTCAGTCGATGGCTCTCTCCACGAATGAAGAGGCGGTGGAGGGGTATATATAGCCTCCACACAAAATCTAACCGTTACACACAATCTACCAAACTCGGTGGGACCGAATCGTTAAACTCGGTCAGACCGATTTAGCAGATAATGTGACCGTTAGGGTTTTCGGTGGGACCGGAATGCAACTCGGTGGGACCGATTTGGTTAGGGTTAGGGCATAACGTAATCTCGGTAAGACTGATTACACAAACTCGGTGGGACCAATTTTGGAAATAAGCTTTCCAGAGAGTTGGTTAGGCAAACTCGGTTTGACCGATTATCAAACTCGGTGGGACCGATTTTGATAATAAGTTAACCAGAGAGTTTGCATTGTAATCTCGGTAGTACCGATTGCTCAAACTCGGTGAGACCGATTTTGATAGTGGACATACACAGAGAGATTACAATCCCATCTCGGTGAGACCGAGATCCCTATCGGTGAGACCGATTTGCCTAGGGTTTGTGGCAATGGCTAAGACATCCAAACTCGGTGGCGCCGGATAGAAAGAATCAGCGGGGCCGAGTTTGACTTTAGGTTTAGGACAAATGTGTGGAAGTGGGAAAGTAGTTGAGGGTATTTGGAGCATATCACTAAGCACTTTGAAGCAAGAGGCTCATTAAGCAACACCTCATTCCTCCTTGATAGTGTTGGCTTTTCCTATAGACTCAATGTGATATTGGATCACTAAAATGTAAAATGAAGAGTCTTGAGCTTGAAGCTTGAGCCAATCCTTTGTCCTTAGCATCTTGAAGGAGTTCCCACATCCTTTAGTCCATGCCACTCCATTGTTGAACTTATCTGAAACATACTAGATAAAAGTGTTAGTCCAACAAGAGATATGTTGTCATTAATTACCAAAACCACCTAGGGAGCACTTGTGCTTTCAATCTCCCCCTTTTTGGTAATTGATGGCAACATACATCAAAGCTTCAGATAAAGATATATAGAATAGCAAGTAAAGCTTTGGAAAGACATGTAACAAGCTTAGGCTCCCCCTACATGTATGCAATCATGTGAATATGAAGTGTAGAAGCATGTGATAACATAACCATGATAGAGCAGGCAATGTGTTACATGTATCTTGGCTATATGCATCAGAGCAAAACGTATTAAAGAGAATACCTTCATGCCCATGAGTCCTTCTTGCAAACAGTATGTACATCAGCAAGAATTCCTCATACACATGATTGTGATGCATATACTTACCTTGTGGTCTTGAGTTGGCTTAGGATGGAATGAACCAGTGAAAACAAGGTTAGATAACACAGATGCATCTACTAGCCAGAGCAAACAGAAGAAACCACAAGAATACCAAGACTGGGATGACATGTAGAGAGTGAGTAGTGAGTACCACATTGGATTAGACATGTCCCCAAGAGTAAAGATATGCAATGAATTTAAATGATCTCTTTCCCTTAGATGTCTTGCTCCCCCTGAATCTAACATGGGATACTAGGAGAAGATAGGGAACAGAAAATCAGAGCTGAAGGAAAACAGAACTGAAAGATATGAATGATGATCAGAGCTAAAGTTCAGAGCTAATGTATGCTAATGCAAAAATTGAGCACAACAGATCATATGAACATGTCTCTCCCCTCAAGAAGACATGTGGACATCTCTCCTCTTGAACACCAAGCATCTGGGATCCTTGAGAAATACTTTCTACTTAAGTATCCTCTCCCCCTGGAGATCTCTCTCGTCTTTTGAGGGTCTCTCCCCCTAGAAGGTCTCTCTCTCCCTTAAGAAGAAAGGTGATAAGTTTTGATGCTCTTTCTCTCCCCCTTTGACATCAATTTCCAAGAAGGGTCTTCTGGAGTCTGTCGAATGGGTTTGGTCCTTGAGACACAGAACAAAGCAATGATGAAAATGTGATGCTTGTAGAGGACAAGATTCATTGAGTGGAGCTAGATCAGAAGAAACACAGAATATGTGGCAAAGAGTTTTTCCTGTTATGAAATCGGTGGCACCGAGTGGTATGCTTCGGTCGTACCGAAAAGATTCGGTTGGACCGAAAATAACAAATTGGTGTAACCGAGTTCATCGCAGAGAGAACACTTGTCACCTCAGCTCACTAGACTATTAAGATCTCACAAAGATTTGCAAGGAATTAACTGAAAGATATGCAAGGAATTAGATGCAAAAAATGCAGAGAAAACAGAAAGAAATCTAGATGAAGTTTTTTTTGAAAGGGGAAACACAAATGCATGAGACAAATGCAAAAACACAGAAAAGAACACAGGAGAACTTCATCTAGAGATGGTCGGCGACAAAGTCACCTATGTTAGAGTATATTGACTTAGGAGTCAAGTGAGATCACTTGATCATAGGCCATACTCATCGTTTAAGCTCAAAATGGGGTTACCATTTTTCATTTAAGCATCTTGATGTATTCACATCTTGTCGAGTTGCTTTAACTCGTGACTTGGAGTAAAGCTTCTCTAAGATGGAATAACATACCTTGGTTGGTGGTGTTGTCCATGTAGTTGAACTTGCGTGGGTTGCTCAAGGTTGATGTAGCTCATCAAGAATTTGGAGCACCACTTGGAATTTGAGTCCATCTACCTACATGGGTTAGTTTTTGCAAGGAAGAGCACTTGTATATCCAAAAATGACAATCATGAAACTCAACATAGAATTTTGTCAAAGGATATGTTTGAATGGTTTCGTGCTTCCTTGTCTTCAACCACCTTGTGTAGAGACTTGGTGATGTAGAGATTGCTCAAGATATGAGTAGATTTCAACCTCATGGAATTTGATTCAACCAAGTACCTACATGGGTTAGATAACATGCAAGATACAAATATATCCAAGACATAAGTTTTTCATCATAAGAGAAATATCAAGGATTAGTCATAAGCTCATGTCTTGCATGTATCCAATGGAGTTTCTACTCCAAGTTTGAAGCATCAATGATGTTCAATTCTCCTCTTAACCTGCAAAACACTTTCTCATCAAGAGGTTTAGTGAATATATCCGCTAATTGCTTTTTGGTGCGAACATGCTTAAGATCAATGTCACCCTTAGCAACATGATCTCGAATGAAATGATGACAAACTTCAATATGCTTAGTTCGTGAATGTTGCACAGGATTATGACCAATTTTGATAGCACTTTCATTAGCACAAAGCAATGGAACATGTCTCACACATATCCCATAATCTTTAAGAGTTGGGGTCATCCAAAGTAATTGAGCACAACATGAACCAGCGGCAATATATTCATCTTCGGCGGTGGATAAGGATACCGAGTTTTGTTTCTTGGAGGACCAAGACACAAGAGATCTACCAAGAAATTGACAAGTACCCGAAGTGGGCTTTCTATCAACCTTGTCTCCGGCATAGTCCGAGTTGGAATAGCCAACAAGATCGAAAGAGGCCCTCTTAGGATACCAAATGCCAAAATTTGGTGTATGGATTAAGTATCTCACTATCCTTTTCACGGCCTTAAGATGACATTCTTTAGGAGCAGCTTGATATCGTGCACACATGCACACACTTAGCATAATATCGGGACGTGAAGCACATAGATATAACAATGAACCAATCATAGAGCGATAAACCTTTTGATCAACCGGTTCACCATCTTTGGTTAAGTCAAGATGTCCACTAGTAGGCATGGGTGTAGTCATACCTTTGCATTCTTGCATATTGAACTTCTTGAATAAGTCCTTGGTGTACTTTGTTTGCGAGACAAAAGTACCTTCCTTAGTTTGCTTGATTTGCAAACCAAGAAAGAATTTGAGTTCACTCATCATAGACATCTCAAACTTCTCCAACATTAGCTTCCCAAACTTTTCACTAAAATGAGGGTTAGTTGAACCAAATATAATATCATCAACATAAATTTGGCACACAAAGAGTTCACCATTAACCCTTTTAGTAAAAAGAGTAGAATCAATTTTCCCAATTTAAAGCCTTTTCAATAAGGAACTTGGTCAACATTTATACCATGCTCTAGGAGCTTGTTTAAGTCCATAAAGAGCTTTGTGAAGTTTGTAAACATGATTGGGTTTCTTAGGATTAACAAAGCCGGAGGTTGTTTAACATAAACTTCCTCCTCTATTTCACCATTTAGAAAAGCACTTTTAATGTCCATTTGGTACAAGGTGATATCATGGTGATTAGCATAGGCAAGTAAGATGCGAATGGACTCAAGTCTAGCAATGGGGCGTAAGTCTCACCATAGTCCATACCTTCGACTTGTGTGTAGCCTTGGGCGATTTAGACGTGCTTTTTGCAAACTACTTGTCCATCTTCATCTTGCTTGTTGCGAAACACCCATTTGGTACCGATGATGTTGTGGTTGTTGTCGGGCTTCTCAACCAATGTCCAAACTTGGTTCCTCTCAAAGTTGTGTAGCTCTTCATGCATAGCATTTATCCAATCCGGATCTTCCAATGCTTCTTTGACCTTCATAGGTTCAATGCTAGAGATGAAATAATAGTTTTCACAAAAGTTAGCTAAACGAGTTTTAGAGCGAGTGATTCTCCCGGTTTGAATATCATTGTAGATTTGCTCGACGGGATGGTCTTTAGCAATTCTTGCTCGAACTCGTGAAAGTTTTTGCTTGGGTCTTCGTTGAACATCTTCTTCATCTTGTTCTTCTTGGCCTTCTTCATTGTTGGCGTTGTCGTTCTCTTATCGTGGTGGAGAAGGAGGTTGTTGACGTTCATCTTGATGCACTTCCTTGTTTTCTTCATCTTGGTGTGTCCCACTTGTGGATGCTTCCGTATCAACTCTTGGTTCACCTTGTCGTGAAGTAGAAGCTTCCACTTAGACGGACGAGGTACTCTCCTTCACCTCCGTTGGACGGACCTTGCAAATAGACAAGTCTTGGATTGCTTCCGAAGGATCTTTGTCTCCTACATCAATTGGAAATTGCTCTACTTGCGAGCCGTTAGATTCATCAAACTTCACATCTACCGTCTCTTCAACATTTCGGGTGAAATTGTTGTAGACACGGTAAGTGTGAGAGTTTGAGCCATAACCTAGTAGGAAACCTTCATGAGACTTAGGAGAAAATTTAGAACGACGATGCTTATCAAGAATGTAGCACTTTGAGCCGAATACTCGAAAGTATCCAACTTGGGGTTTGTTACCGGTGAGTAGCTCATATGCCGTCTTGCCGAGTAGCTTGTGAAGATACAAGCGATTTGTTGCATGACAAGCTGTCTCAACAGCTTCTGCCCAAAAGTGCTTCGGCGTCTTGTACTCATCAAGCATCGTTCTCGCCATTTCGATGAGCGTCTGGTCCTTCCTCTCAACAACTCCATTTTGTTGAGGTGTGTACGTAGCCGAGAACTCATGTGAAATCCCTTCTTCGTCAACAAAGGTGTCCACATTTGCGTTCTTGAACTCCGTTCTGTTGTCGCTGCGAACCTTCTTGATCTTCACTTCAAATTGGTTTTGAGCCTTCCTAGCGAAGTTTTTGAAGATCTTTTGGACCTGCGATTTATCATCGAGAAAGAACACCCACGTAAATCTGGAAAAATCATCAACTATAACTAGACCAAAAGAATTTCCACCGAGACTCTTGTAAGAGTTGGGACCAAAGAGATCCATGTGAAGTAGCTCGAGTGGCCTCTTCGTGGTCATGATGTTCTTCACAGGATGCCTTCCTCCAACCTGTTTACCTGCTTGACAAGCACTGCAAAGTCTATCCTTATCAAATATGACATCATTAACTCCAAGGATATGATTCCCCTTAATAAGCTTGTCAAGGTTTCGCATACCAACATGACCTAATCGTCTATGCCATAACCAGCCTTTTGAGGATTTAGCAATAAGCAAGTTTTAGGTTGAGCCTTTTTAGTGAAATCAACAATGTATAGATCACCTCTATGCACACCAGTAAAGACCATTTTATGATTATCTCGACGAAACACTTGGCAATCTACTTCAGTAAATAGAACATTGAAACCGAAATCAGCAAGTCTAGATACTGAAAGTAAGTTTTAACCAAGAGATTCAACGAGCATAACATTTTGTATGGAGCTATCATGTGAGATGGCCACCTTACCGAGGCCAACCACCTTACCCTTTGAGTTGTCACCGAAAGTGACAAACTTTCGAGGACCATCATTTTCAGCAAGCTCACGAAACATGTCTTTATCTCTGGTCATGTGATCGGTACATCCACTGTCAAGAACCCATTCCTTTCCTCCTGACATATATCCCCGAAGATTTGCCGTAAGACCAAAATGTCTCATTGCATCATCAAGATCGAAGTCACTATCATCATCCTCATCATAGTATCCATGTTCAACATCGTCATGTGGTGGATCAAATCCTAGAGAGGGTAATTCATTAGAATGAGTTTGACAATAATCTTGTCTATGAATTCTTATAGCTTTGGAAATGATGTCACTAATAATACCAACATTTCCTTTGGCACGCATAAGGTTGGTGAGTTCAAATAGACGATCACCAAACGTAGGATCACTAGTATTCATTTTGCTCAAGGCAATAGATTTATAGAGAATCTCATCAAATTTTTCAAGGAATAATTTGGAAAGCATTCCCCAAGAAATTTCCATATAGTATAGGCACACTCAAAAGTAGGCAAGATTCTAATCAAGTTTCTAGGCAAGCCTCTAGTGATAAGATTAACAGTTCTAAGATTTCTAGTCATGTCAATAGCTTCATCAAGGGTAGGATGCATAGGATCAACATAAGGTGCACAAGGGCTAGCAATGTACTTGTTAAAATGATATCGATTGAAAATAACAAGCATCTCATTTTTCCACTCACGAAAATACTCTCCATCAAGAATAGGCACTCTATGTCTAAGACTCCCCAAAGTAGACTCATCGATCTTCCTCCAATGGTGATTAAACCAAGGCAATGGAGACCAATGCTCTGATACCACTTGTAGGACCTTGAGAAGAGGTGTCTAGAGGGGGGGGTGATTAGACACTAAGTACCAAAGTTGCAGTTTTTAAGTTTCTTTAAAGTTTGAGTGGAGTTTAGGCACAAGTTTGACATTCAGAACATATAGCAAGCAAGCATGCAAAGAGTATATGAGCAGCGGAAAATAAAGCATGCAACTTGCAAGAATTTAAAGGGAAGGGATTGGAGGATTCAAACGCAATTGGAGACACGGATGTTTTTGGCGTGGTTCCGATAGGTGGTGCTATCGTACATCCACGTTGATGGAGACTTCAACCCACGAAGGGTAACGGTTGCGCGAGTCCACGGAGGGCTCCACCCACGAAGGGTCCACGAAGAAGCAACCTTGTCTATCCCACCATGGCCGTCGCCCACGAAGGACTTGCCTCACTAGCGGTAGATCTTCACGAAGTAGGCGATCTCCTTGCCTTTCCAAACTCCTTGGTTAAACTCGACAATCTTGTCGGAGGCTCCCAAGTGACACCTAGCCAATCTAGGAGACACCACTCTCCAAGAAGTAACAAATGGTGCGTTGATGATGAACTCCTTGCTCTTGTGCTTCAAATGATAGTCTCCCCAACACTCAACTCTCTCTCATAGGTTTTGGATCTGGTGGAAGGAAGATTTGAGTGGAAAGCAACTTGGGGAAGGCTAGAGATCAAGATTCATATGGTAGGAATGGAATATCTTGGCCTCAACACATGAGTAGGTAGTTCTCTCTCGAAATAGGATCTTTGGAAGTGTAGGTTCACCGATGGCTCTCTCCACGAATGAAGAGGAGGTGGAGGGGTATATATAGCCTCCACACAAAATCTAACCGTTACACACAATCTACCAAACTCGGTGGGACCGAATCGTTAAACTCGGTCAGACCGATTTAGAAGATAATGTGATCGTTAGGGTTTTCGGTGGGACCGATTCGGTTAGGGTTAGGGCATAACGTAATCTCGGTAAGACTGATTACACAAACTCGGTGGGACCGATTTTGGTAATAAGCTTTCCAGAGAGTTGGTCAGGCAAACTCGGTTTGACCGATTATCAAACTCGGTGGGACCGATTTTGATAATAAGTTAACCAGAGAGTTTGCATTGTAATCTCGGTAGTACCGATTGCTCAAACTCGGTGAGACCGATTTTGATAGTGGACATACACAGAGAGATTACAATCCCATCTCGGTGAGACCGAGATCCCTATCGGTGAGACCGATTTGCCTAGGGTTTGTGGCAGTGGCTAAGACATCCAAACTCGGTGGCGCGGATAGAAAGAATCGGTGGGGCGAGTTTGACTTTAGGTTTAGGACAAATGTGTGGAAGTGGGAAAGTAGTTGAGGGTATTTGGAGCATATCACTAAGCACTTTGAAGCAAGAGGCTCATTAAGCAACACCTCATTCCTCCTTGATAGTATTGGCTTTTCCTATAGACTCAATGTGATCTTGGATCACTAAAATGTAAAATGAAGAGTCTTGAGCTTGAAGCTTGAGCCAATCCTTTGTCCTTAGCATCTTGAAGGAGTTCCCACATCCTTTAGTCCATGCCACTCCATTGTTGAACTTATCTGAAACATACTAGATAAAAGTGTTAGTCCAACAAGAGATATGTTGTCATTAATTACCAAAACCACCTAGGGAGCACTTGTGCTTTCAGCTGCCCACGCCCAGCTCGTGGCGGCCTTTTTCAAAGAGATGGCGGACGTGGATGGCGAGATGCTTGCCTAGTATGGTGCGATGGATGCCATGGAGCCCCTTCCCCAGGAGATCGTCGAGCACGAGCCGGACATGGAGAGGCGGTGGATATCAATGAGCGCCAACTGGAGTAGTACTTTGTGTTTAGAGCGCCGGTCATTAATTTGTTGGAGTAATGTTTAGGTTAGCTAGCTCTGTTTAATTGCCAAAGTTGCTCGATTAAGAAGTGTGGGTGTGTTGTCGGCTCTTTTGTGTACCCAAATTATGCAATTACATGGATGAATATTGTAACCAGGGAAATTCGGACCAAAATTTGCATGTTCAAACTCATCACACACGGGGTAAGCTATATGACTCATTTGTGATGTTCACATATCGTACATAGTGCTGAATAAGGGACCATGTCTGATAACACTTTGCGCGCCAGTTTTTCGCTGCACCAAGCCAAAATTTTAGGCTTCCGCGGAAATATCTACCTCCCCCTCTTCCTTACCAAAAGCCACATTTCCCCTGTTTCTGCCTTCCTTTCCAAGTTCATACCTTCTGCTTGCTTGCAGCGCCGCCTCCTCGCTGGCGACGCTCCTTCCCGCTGCTTGGCCTTGTCGATGGTGCACATAGTATAGCCATGATCTCGAGGAGCATTTGGCAGTAGAGAAGCAAATCGCGGCCGCACGCACGAATGAGGTCGTGGTGGATGCCATTCGTGCCGACCCCCAGATCATGGAGGAGCACCTCGCTGTCGAGGCCACCGTCGATGCCTCATGCACCGACACCGCCACGCGGTTGGCTGCTTTAAATGACAGTTCGTGGCATTTTCTCAAGGCCACCGTCGGTGCCTTCGATGAAGACTACAAGGTGTTTTCTCAGTGTGCCCGTTCTTACCTCAACTCGAGTGCCAGGAGGTTGGTGCCCGGAGCGGCTCAGGCAACTCACCACTACGAGCAGGGCACCCACGATGTGGAGGCTCGCCCTCTTCCAAGTCCAAGGAGCCAATCGTCATCGATATCTCCGACGATGAGGAGCAACTTGTCTTATTAGCTCACTATAAGGAGCTATGTTTAGCTAGCTAGCTATGCTGGTTAAGCATGTTTGGTTTACCTGTTGCATGTGCTGCTCCTACCTTTCCTTAACAAATTCTAGTGATTTGTCCTATGTACTATTTACCAAGAAATCTGATCCTCTAGTATATAAGTTCTATATGTCGTGCAATGTGGTGCTCACTTATTAAATGTTTGGTTAATTTGTTGTCGTGTTCAGATAACTGTTTGGTTCAATTCTTCAATGTGATGTTCAATTCTTGTGGGCGCAATTTAATATTGTCTTGCATATGAGAAATAAATCGAATTTGGCTATACAAAATACATGAGAAATAAATACAATTGCTATATTTCCAGGTTGTCAAGCATGCTTGGTTTGGTTATCTGTCTGATCTTCTAGTATGTTATATATTGTGCAATGTTGTGCTCAATTAATGTTTGGTTCATTTGTTGTGGTGTTTAGTTAACTGTTTGGTTCAATTCTGCAATGTGATGTTCAATTGTTGTGGGTGTATTTTTGTATTGTCTTCCATGTGAGAAATAAATCGAATTGGCTGTACTAAATACATGAGAAACAAACACAATTGCTTTATTTCCAAGTTGTTAAGCATGCTTGGTTTGGTTAATTGTCTAATCTTCTATTAGGAGTATGTTATATTGTGAAAAATGGTGCTCAGGTAATGTTTTGTTCATTTGTTGTGGTGTTTAGTTAACTGTTTGGTTCAATTCTGCAATGTGATGTTCAATTGTTGTGGGTGTATTTTTGTATTGTCTTCCATGTGAGAAATAAATCGAATTGGCTGTACTAAATACATGAGAAACAAACACAATTGCTTTATTTCCAAGTTGTTAAGCATGCTTGGTTTGGTTAATTGTCTAATCTTCTATTAGGAGTATGTTATATTGTGAAAAATGGTGCTCAGGTAATGTTTTGTTCATTTGTTGTGGTGTTTAGTTAACTGTTTGGTTCACTTCTGCAATGCAATGTTCAATTGTTGTGGGTACAATTTTGTATTGTTATGCATGTGAGGAATAAATCAAATTTACTGTACTAAATACATGAGAAACAAATACAATTGCTATATTTACTAGTTTTTAATCATGCTTGGTTTGGATAAATGGCTTTTCCATGTGGCTCGAATTAATCTGTTGAATCTGCAATGTGTTTATTTTTCATCAACATATTTTACTGATAGTATGCCAACCCTCACTTAACCTGATCAATAACTACCTTATATGTGTTGTAGGGAAAAAATGGGAAGCACTGAGGTTTACAATCGAGGTTTGCACATGCATTGTCCTTTGTCTAATAGCATATTATTGTGCCATTGCATGAGCCATTCTAATATTTAGGTTTTTACCAATTTGGTTTTGCACATGTAGGTCCTGTTGTCAGAGGTTTTGACCCACTGTTTGACCGATTTTGCATATGGGGAAATGAGTTGTCCATGAATACCAGTCAAGTCAAGAAACTCAGAAATATTGTTAGGATAAAGAAACTAGCAACGAGAAACAACAAGATCTTTGTCTGCACAATGAAGAAGACATCAGTGAACTACAGGATGGTACTAACTATTATACCTTGTCTTTTTTATTCCTTTGCGCCATTTCCAAATTAAGATAAGATATTTATGCATATCTTTGTTTTCAAGCTTTTCCAAAACAATTCACTGATGATTACCTCTCAAACCATGTGTATGGTCAGGAGGCGAGGAAGGTATTCATACAACACACACGTAAAATATTAAAGTCTTTCTCAACAGGACGAAGGATGGACGGTCAATCATACACACGCACTGGCCTAAAGTTGCAAGGACCTTCAACATCATTGAAGACTCAATATTCACCTTCCGCTTCATCTGTCTATCTACCGTCCAAATGTTATAGATGTTGCATGTGAAACTTGGTGCTAGTGCAATTGTGTAATGGGGTAGCTAGCTATATGCCTATATGGTGTAACTGAGTGCTGAAGCTATATGATATTCTACTTTGATGTATTTCAATTATGAAATCATGGTTCTGTAATACGAAAATGAAATATATTGTGTGCTTAATATGAAATGTAAATTTGATTAATAAATGGATTATTAATAATAGGCCAATTAGCCTGCTTATTGGTTTTTTTTCTATTGCAAATGGTTATTGAGACAACACCGTGGGCGATGACCTCAGACAACCCGCATAGTTTCTAGGAAGAAAACATGTTGGATCAATTAACAATCACACACGGCTTTCTCTTGAAAACTGTTTGCGTTAGGCCACCTTGCGCAAATGTTTTCCAAATAAAAAGTGTGTGTGATGGACAACCTATACCACACAATTTCTTCTAACCATGCGTGATACATTCGATAATGCAAACGATAAAATTGTTAATATCGTCTGCAATGGCAACGCTATCACAGACGATTTGATGGGAAAAATTGTGTGTGATGTACGTGCGAACGGAAACGTTTGTCTGGGATTCATCTGTGGGATGTACATATGAACGAAGACATATTTCTTGGATTGACTGCGTGGGATGTACATATGAACGGAAACGTATTCCTTGAATTTACTGTGTTGGATGTACACACGAACGGAAATGCATGGCTTGTATTCACTATGTGAGATGTACTTATGAACGGAAATGATTGGGCATGTATAATTGTCTGTGATGGCTCGCCTGATCACACACGAGCTCTTTTTGCCCCGCGTGTGTGACCGAAGGGCCTATCACCGACGGTTTCTGGGTCGTGTTGGAAGGACCCCCCTATCGCACACACTGACAAGGCAAAGATTTAAAACTCCGTCGTAGAAAGGGGTAAAAACCGTTTGTATAGCAGGGCTCTGCACCAGTGTCTACGTCAACACTCAAGAGCAACTAGCGGATATTTTCACAAAGCCTTTGGATGAAGCAAGATCTCGCGAGTTAAGGCATGAGCTAAATATCATTGATTCGAGCAATGTGGCTTGAATCTAGGCACACGCCACCGCATTCATCATGGTATCTTATTCTAGATGTAGGCATGGACATAGGGGAGTGTTGTTCTCTCAATGAACTCTCCCTCCCCCCATTATGCATAAATCGATCAAGTCTTTCACATTAGCCATTCTTGATGGCACTTGTGCTTCAAAGACGAGTTTTGGTCATGGGCCCCAGGTAAAAATGTTCGCGGTGCCATACCAAATTATCACTTGACTCAAACATATGTGACTTTGGTCACTGCCCTCTCCTTGAGAGGCTTGGCTTTGTTTGGTTTGAGTTGTGATTTCTTGTTTTAGGCTTTAGGGTGTTGGAATACTCCATGTGTGCTCTCGATTTAGTTGCTTTTGACCTTGGAGTATTCCTTTCCATTTGCTGTGTTTTTGTCTCCAACCCAAGCCTTCCCTCTCTCAAACCTCTTAGAATTGCATAAGCCCCTTCTCCCAAAATTTGCTCTTAGCAGTTTCTTGGTAGCAAACGGTACTACTGCTCAAGCGGTACTACTGTCAGTGTATACGGTATTATTGCTGAGTGCAGTGCTACTGGCCCCCTACCACGGCACTGGGAGGTACTACCGCTGATGGGACCGGTACTACCGCGCAATCGGTACTGCCGCCCCTACAACAGTACTACCACTCTAAGGGTTCCTGGACGGGTTAAGTGGTGGGAACGACGAGTTCTAACTCCCCCATACCCATTCACTCTCTCTCTCTCTCTCTCTCTCTCTCTCTCTCTCTCTCTCTCTTTGTCTCTCTCAGGCGACCACGAATTGCTTTGGAGGCGGGCTCCGGCCCTCCAATTCCGTGCTGTCTTCCTTGCTTTCGACCAGTGGGATCAATCCCCACCTTCTCGTCTTGCCATGGACGCCGGTATTGCCCTCGTTTTTCTCTCCTACGATTCTATTTTTTGAATCTTGGTTCTACGGCAATGCATGTGGTGTTCGTAGATTTTTTGGCTAAACCTAGGCATGAGTAGGACGCGGGATGACTGCTAGATAGGAGAATAGTCGTTCTTTGCCGGAATTTTGAACTTCTACGTCACCAGTACTACCGGATCCTTGCTGCAATTGTGTTCCCTCGGGTGGACAGTACTATTGCTGGGGCATGCACGGTACTGCCGCTTGTTGCGGTACTACTCCTCGTGTCCTGCAGTACCATCGCTTGTCCTATGGCGGTACTACCGCCGGTGCGAGCGGTACTAGCGCTGTGACCTAATGTTTCAAACTTTCTGCACTATCCTCTATTCTTAATTTGTGTCTCTTGGATTATGCACTGGATTTACACATTCTTTTCTCTCGCTCTATGTTGTGGGTTCTAGGTGGTGGTAGCTCCGCTCATCAAGCACGTCATAAGAACCCGGATCGTACGGAGGCTCCAAGCGCTATCGCTCCACAAATGAAGCACCAACCAGTTCCAGTGGAACACCAAGGCAACAGGTGAAGAAGACCGCCAGTAAGTAGAAGGAGAAGGAGAAAAACACTCCTCTCAATGAGATGTCTGCCAAGGGGTTCGTTCTTTTGCTTCAGCGCAACCCATATCGCCGTCCTCAGGGTGAGGCTCTTGTTGGTCATCCCTTCTGGACTAAGGAGCAGTATCTCATCTATGTGGACATGCTGAAGGTCAAGAAGAACCTATTTGTGGATGTCAAGTCCATTGACATCCTTCACACGGAGAAAGATCTCGCTTACTTTGGAGAAGGTCTTGCACTTTATCAGCAGTGGAGTCTCATTTCAATCATCACATTCAACAAGGATTTTGACTCAGAGATTGTGGCCCAATTCTATGCCATTGTTCACTTTCATTCAGATGAGGTAAGACCATGTCTTGGATGACTGGTGGGAGGAGACTGAAGGTTGAGTGGAAGACATTCATGGATTATCTGGGCATTGCTGATGAGGGGGAAGACAACCCTGTTGGTCTCTGGCCTCACAAGGATACAATTGCTCAGCACAAGTCTAAGCCTCACAAGGATTCATTCTTGGAGATCAGGCACCGCATCTTATGCAACATCCTCTTCCCTCACATTGTGAACCTGGATCAGGTACACTCATATCTTGTGGATATGCTTCCGTTATGCATCAAGGAGAAGGGCAGAAACTCTACTTTGGACATGTCTCATATTATGTGGCATGAGCTTCGCTCTTCTGTGTTTGACCGGAAGGTGCCCATTTATGGCCCCTACCTGTTTAAGTTGATTGAGGAGACATGGGCTGCTGACTTTCCAGGGGAGTCCCTTCCCATTGAGCATATGGTGTCTCATGGTATTCTAAACCTGCGATAGAAGGAGAACTGGGTTACTGCACCTGCTGCCCCCAACGAGGAGATTGCCCCCCACTGACTCTGATGTTGAGCCTAAGCCCAATTATGAGTTTGTTCCTTCTCCCAAAAAGGAACAATCTTGGGTGTACAAGCTCAAGTCAAAGATGAGGCTCTTCTGCATGCAGGCAAATGGACAGTATAGAGTGGATGTGGCTGAGAAGCAGGCTCACAGGTGTGACAAGCTCATGATGAGGCAGCTGGGCCTGGAGGTTGCTAGTGGTTCTGAGGAGAGGATCATAGCTGAGGAGGTATGGGCCTCAAAGAATTGCCAGTGGACAGACTCAGAGGAAGATAATCAGCCTGAGGCAGCGAAGGAGTCTGATGAGCACGAGGAGTACTGATGATGTTCTAGAGCATCTCTACCACCTCGGACAGGTTTAGTGCTTTTGCCCTTTTGGTGTCTCGATGCCAAAGGCGGAGAGAGCTTAGGTATTTTCCGAGTCACAAGTGTGTCTTATTTGTTGTTGCTTTCATTCTCTTGTGAACTCTTTCTCATTTGCTTTGCTTTATTGTGTGTGAGACTTTTAGTACCTATCATATGGTGTGAGACATATGCTTTCCTATCTTTATCTTTATGTCAAGTGCCTTGTTAGTTTGTGAGATATTATCTATCTTGTGCCCTTATCTTTATGCTCACGTGCTATGACTTGCATCCATACTCATCTCTCATATTATGTTGTTGCAAGTATTTCCTTATCTATAAAATATAGGGGGGGTGTTAATCCTAGTGTGTGTGCTTTGCATTCCAAAGGCATACTTAAATAGGGCACACATCTAGGGGGAGCCCGTCTATATTTGGTAGATGTTGGGTTTGCATATTATCTCATGTTATCCTTATGCAAATCCCGTGTTGTCATCAATCCACCAAAAAGGGGGAGATTTTTAGAGCATATTTCTCCCTTGGTGGTTTTGGTGATTGATGACAATGCTTTTGCGGACTAATCTTGTGCATTGAGCATTTCAAAGAATCTATCATATGGCACTAGACGATTCATGCCCCTCAGGGATATATTGCGAAGACGGTTGTTTTTCTTGTGTTTCATCTTTGGTGGATTTGAGTGATGACCGACAAGTATAGGAGATCAATTGTAGTCCTTTCAATAAGTAAGAGTGTCGAACCCAACGAGGAGCAGAAGGAAATGACAAGTAGTTTTCAGCAAGGTAATTTCTGTAGGCACTGAAATTGTCGGTAACAAGTATTTTGATAGCAAGATAATTTGTAACAAGTAACAAGTAACAATAGTAACAATAAGTGCAGCAAGGTAGCCCAATCCTTTTTGTAGCAAAGGATAGGCCGGAACGGTCTCTGATAATAAGTAAAACATTCTCGAGAACAAATGAGAATTTCATCTAGTTATTTTCATCATGTTGGTTTGATTCGCCTTTGCTACTTTGATAATTTGATATGTGGGTGGACCGGTGCTTGGGTGCTGTTCTTACTAGAACAACCCCCCACTAATGATTAACCCCTCTCGCAAGCATCCGCAACTACGAAAGAAGAATTAAGATAAAATCTAACCATAACATTAAACGTATGGATCCAAATCAGCCCCTTACGGAATAGCGCATAAACTAGGGTTTAAGCTTCTGTCACTCTAGCAACCCATCATCTAATAACTACTCCACATGCATTCCCATAGGCCCAAATATGGTGAAGTTTCATGTAGTCGACCTTCACAAAACACCACTAAGGGAATCACAACATACATATCATCAAAATAACGAACGAATATCAAATTCACATGATTACTTGCAACATGACTTATCCCATGTCCTCACACTACAAAAAACAAAGACACTTCTGTGATGATACGTGTTTTTCACAGTAGGTCACGTTTTCTGTCATGCATGTACATCCATGACAATTTTATGATAGAATCAAGATAGTCATACCTGTGTTGTCATAGAAGTGTTCCATGACATCACCAAAATTATCATCACGGAAGTGTCCACTTCCATGACGATAAATTGTGCGTCATAGAAGTGCTTTCATCAAGGGTGACCGACACGTGGCATCCACCATAACGGGACGATGTTAAGCTATCGGGTCCGGTTTTGGATCCGATAACCCGCTAACAGCCATGACCAATGCCGATTTTCCACGTGTAAAATTCTCATTGGCTGATGGAACCACGTGTCAGCATCCCGTTGGCACATGTGTCACTCATCCAATGGGCGAGATGCGCCTATGATACATTGTCACGTGGACCGGACCAAAAGTTTCCCATAAAGATTAAATGGGCCGGCCCAACTAAAGGCCCACAAGATTTAGCGGGCTATAATGGGCTGGCCCAGCTAAAGGCCCACAAGATTTTGCAGACCATAATGGGCCGGCCCAGCTAAAGGCCCGACATTCTCAGTTAAGGCCCATATGGAAAGTGTCAAATCGGCTCGTCAACAACCCGTCCTAAACTTGTCATCATCGCGGCCCATGGTCACTTCTGGCCCGTTAACAGTCCCCTAAGAATTTGGGCCGAATTACGGCCCGGTGAGTTTCCGACCTGTTAAAGGTCCTGCTTCATTTGGGCCCATTTATAGGCCATTGAAACTTTCAGCCCATAAACGACCGTGAAGGATATGGGTCATATTCGGCCATGTCTGACATTCGTCCTGTTAGAGGCCCAATACAGATTTGGGCCACTTTCAGCCTGTTGTGACTTTCGGCCTGTTAACGTCGGACGAAATCCATGGGCCATATGTGGCCCAACGCCACATCAGGCCTACTAACGACCCATATAAAAATGACACTAATCAAGCCCGATCGAATTTCCGGCCTGTTAAAGGCCCGTGTAGTAGGTCGGTGCATTTACGGCCCATCTGAATTTCGGCATGTGGACGATCCGCATTGTAAATGGGCCACCATTTCGGCCTGCTAAGACCAGTGGGTTATTTGGCACAATCAGGGCCCAATCTTACTTTTGGCTTATTAAAGGCCCATGTTTTTTATGGGCTCGAGATATTTACACATGTAAATGGCCTATTATTACTGAGGGCCCAAATTAAGTTTAGGCTTGTTAAAGGCCCACTATGGGCACATGCCTACCAAAAGAATATGAAAGCTTATGCTGATTTAGGCCCATATATTTTTAGTGGGCTACATGCAAATTACGGCCCATAATCGTTTTTAGCCCAATTGGAATGGGCCCGACGAATGTTGGCATGTTGGGCTCCTACGAAGCTTTCGGACGAATACATTACTAAAACCTACACTATACAAAAATAGCGTCGTAAGTACTGCAGCCTTTGGCAGCATCATAAATGCTATATCACAACAAAATAAATTCCAACCATACAACAAAAGGCCCGTTGGCGTAAAGTTTACAGTCCTTGCAGATAAGAGCACCATCAGATGTATAGAAGCACAGATCATTTTACCTGAGCGCTTATGTTTCAGGCTGTAGAATCTGATGGGGTAGCACGATCTTCCCCCTTTTTACGCCATTGCTCTTGAACAACGAAGAAAATGTCTGATAGTCTGGTTTCAAAACCATTCATATCTTCACGACATTTGTCAACCACTATTTTTGTTTCCAACACAACGTCCATTAGGGATTGGACTTGTGTCTGGAGCACAGATATATCACTCTGTCTAGCCGGAAGATTTTGTTCAGTAGGCGATTTGGACGAGGTTACGTTGACAACCAACCCAGAATTACGCAAAAAGGTGGTTTTTGCACTGTTAGTGGAGAGATACCGGCGCACTTCAGCAAGAGGTGACATTGTGCCTTGTCACCTTCAGGTGGTTGTGGATGTTCAATCATTTGTTCCATAGCTTGCTGAAAGTTTGAACTTGTAGATTAGTGTACCAGATAAGTTACTAATGAGACAAAAACAAACAAAGTAGGTTTCACATTTATACATAACTTATTTTGGTGAACTACTGTAATACATTAGCATGTATTGTAGTGCCAACTACATAATAAAACCACTTTCGAAATATATGTCCATGTAGCATGCCTACTATATTGTCTATTTCCTCACATTCGTTGACATCTAAGGATAAAGAGACATGGTTTAAAGTAGGATCAACATAGTATGACATCATTCATATCATGGGCAAACAGATATAAAACAAACATGCTATTGTATCATTGTGTGCGCACGTGAACATCACAACTAGATTACAATCAAGACCAAAAGAATATCCTTCATCTCTTTTAAACCATGTAAGGTGAAATGATACGTTAAGACAACTGTGTATGAAAGTGAACAGAGTAACTGACATTGGCTGCAAACCAAGTAATTAAATGAACACATCACAGTACCAATCAGTTCAAAGGCAGGAGGAGTAAGGACTTACAACAATGGCTTGAACTGGTGTGCTCATGCCCTTCATCTTGCTGGTGTGGCAATCCTTGAAGATTTGCAATCGCATTCGGTTCAGTTCTTTTGGTCCGCACGGGTTTTCCTCTCATTTGGAACAAGTCAATATAGATACGATAATATGGCACAGAAAAAAGAAGGAAGTAGCAGCTATTTACAAGAGCCTCGCAGTGTGCAATATAGCTATGAGATCCTGTTGTCTGTTGGAATTTCACTTTAGAATGGTTGGTCTTGTTCTTCAAACAGTTAGCCTAGAAGAAGATACACTTGTAAGTCACATACATAAATACAAGTTCAATATGTGGTCTGATCAATACATATACCCTACCTGATACTTTGGATCAGACCAGTGTTTAACAAAGGCTGTCCAGTCTTCATCTGTAATATATTCCACTGGAGATGTTTGGGCGATTTCATTGTTAGCCTTGCCTTCAAAGTGAGATTTTCTAAGGTTTAGGGTACCGATACTGTCGTAGAGCAGACTGAAAAACATGAGTGCATGCTTATTTAATTGCATCATCTTTCAGATCCAACTTGAACCTCATCTGTTGAAAAAAGAATGTGAGTCTTATTAGGAGGAAGCTAGAAAGTATGGCACAGAGCAAGACAATATTACAAATTGCGATGAATAACATTACTTACGGACAAATGGTCAAGGAAGGTGTTAAACTAGGTATTGTCTTTCTCATTCCTGTACTAGATCCACGTTGGGAGGATACGTGCATGACACCTAACGGCAATGGCTGCCTCTGGTACTAACTTGGCTGACTCTGTAGCATCACGTGGCCTTTTTAAACCTGCCTCAAAATGGATCTCCATTCTTACTCCTTTAGATTTTGTTAATCTGTCAAGCATTATCCCTGGTGTCTGTTTCCGCTTGCGCCGTGGTGCTAATTCAAGAACGAACATGGAAAGTGTTAGTGCACATCAAACTGTGAGAGTACATATAAAGGAGCATGCAACTGCAACTTGACTCGGTCAGGTACCGTCTTGGTGTTGATGCTCATGAGGTTCATCTGATCTTGCCAAGTCCTGTTGTGTCAGCAGTGCTTCGGAAGTAGTGTTAGGTGTGAATGCAGGTTGGGAACTAGCCAGTTCCGGAGCAAACGAACGAGTAACTCATTGAGATGCTGGTATAGTTGAAGCTGATGCTGCAGCTGGTGGAGCAGGTGATACTGTGTTTGTAGATTTATCCGGTGGACTTGGACCTTCTACTGCACTATAAGTACCAGCAGAATCTCGAGGGCAGATCCTTTTTCCGTTTCACCCGACGAGTAACACCATTCCCTACTATATTCTTTTCCTTGCTCTTTTTTGACTTTTCCATGTCAAGGCATACCCACACCACAAAAGAATAAAATCACTCTTCAGAACTCATTGATGCATGATATAGACAAACAATACTTTGATGTAAGACAACTGTATGAGGATGGAATATGTAAGAAAAATAGGACGGCGTGACATATTCACAGCTACGATGTGTAAACTAAGCATAAGGATTTTCAAGAAAATAGAAGTAATGCAAGCTAGACACCATATGAAAGATGCAACCAATATCACTCTGCCTAGTTAAAAGTGTCTTGTCGTAAGTGGCATTTCAAAAAATTAGAAGCAGTACAACATAGAAATCAATGCAAGATGCAACCACTATCAAACCGCCATGTTAAAAGCGTCCAATCATGAGTGACTGATGTGGGATACACAACAACAGTACTTTGATGTAAGAACATGGTATGATTGATAGATGTAGTGTATTATAGACACAGAAAGGCATGTCATATGCACATGTATAACATATAAACTCAGCAGGTGCAATCTAATCAAAATAGAAGAAATACATGCTAGACAACATATGCAACATGAAACCAATTATCACACTGTCAACTTAGAGCAAGCACGTGCGATGGTGGAGTACGGGATATGAACTGATCATTGTCGGCGTACTGGGAACGGGGGTCCCCAGACTTGCCTGCCCACGGCGTGGCTGTGTTGCAGGCCTGTACGGCCCATCTTCGTCAACAAGGCTTTCAAGACCCTCGCGAGGGGCCAAGCCTCGCGAGGCGGACGATGCGAGACCTCCTCAGGAGCGGCCTCACCAGGCTGCCTCGCGAGGAGCGGAGATATCAAGGCAGGGTAATCCTCGCGAGGCTCTCGTGACGTGAGCCATGACGATCAAGATCAGGCGGGCGCCAGCGCGCGCAGCGTCCTTGTTTCCTCTTTGGTGCTAAGGAGGCCAGCGCAGGCGCGGAGTACCGAGGCGTCAGGCAAAGTTTTCCATATCAGTGCAACAAGACCAAGACCATCCGGACGACAAGATGGAGGTCACCGTGGAGCCCGAGACGGCGTCACCACCAGAGCATTCCGTAGGCGAAGACCGCTTTTGTCAGGATAAGATGTACTAGTTGTCCCCTTTCAAATTGGCCGTTGTTGGCTCCCTTCCCGCTCAATATTTGGGGAGAGGACTAGGGCCTATATAAGTAGAACTAGCCACCACAATAGGGGGCAGCTTGATCTCATCTGACTGAGAGACAATCCTTAGACACACACCGAACACAAGAACACCCCAACCTCAGGAGGTTGTTCTTCCCCTTGTACTGTTCATCATCAGCCCAAGAGGCAATCCACCACCACCACACTGGAGTAGGGTATTACACCACAACGGTGGCCCGAACCAGTATAAATCTTGTGTCTTTGTGTTGCGAGTTCGTCGAGTTCGCCCGCGAGATCTTAGCGAGCTTGGGCGTAGATCGGTAGGGAGGAAATCTCCGCGCGCACCCCAGTGTTCAAACCTTGAGGGTTTTGCCGGAACCCGTGATCCTAGAATCATGTAGACTTGGGACTTCAACTTCATTAGCAGTAGCAGTGGCAAATCTAGAGAGTCTCTGTTTGCGTCAGTCCGAAGGACCACCAATATCCCCTAACTTACTCTTTTCCTTCCTATTTTCTGATATTGCCTTATGAAGTCAAAGCCAAAAGCAGATGAATAAAATTAGCTCTGCATAACTAGTTGATGCATGATACAGACGAACACTACTTTGATGTGAGGCAAGCGCAAGATAGGAGGATGGAATATATACAAAAAAGACAGCATTGCATATTCAGACGTATGATAGGAGGATGAATATGTATGAAAAACAGTAAGCAGAAGGCATTTCAACAAAATTAGAAGAAATGAAAGCTAGGCACCATATGAACATGCAACCAATATCACTCTATCAGGTAAAAAGTTTCTCTTTGTAAGTGCCATTTCAAGAAATTAGAAGCAGTACAAGCTAGAAGACAATGCAAGATGCAACCCACATCACACTCCCAAGTTAAATGTGTCTTATGGGTAAGTGAGTTGTAAGCATTTACATGACTGGGAAGGAAGTCCCCCAAAATGAAAACAAACAAGCAGAGTCTAAAGTGAATTTACAAAAGAAGTGATATAATCATCGAGATCGGGACACTCAGATCTAAGCGAGTAAGATCAACCTTAGTTCTCTCAAGCCAAGCTCTGTATGAAGGATTGATCTGATTGAAGATGAAGTTATTTCTCTCCTTCCAAATATTCCAAGCAGTAATGGTGAAGATTTCAAAGAAAAGTCTGCCAAAATAAATTTCCTTTGCCCTAGTTGTAGCCTCAATCCGAGAGATGCCAGAGTTGTATGAGATACCAATCTTAGACCAACAAGTTTGGCTGAAAGGACAATTAAAGATCAAGTGGTCAATGGTCTCTTCCTCGTGAGCTCTGCATAGGACGCATGTTTCAATATTATCTCCAACATGAAAATGTCTTCTTTTCAGCATGTTCCTTGTGTTCAGTCTATCAGCTAACAGAAACCACATGAACACCTTTAGTTTCATTTGGAGCTTTGATTTCCATATCGATTTGAAAGGCTCTGGACAGGTGATTTGTCTATGACAGTGAGTGTAGAATTTTTTGGCCGAATAAACAGGTCCCCATGGGCATGACCATTGATCAGTGCTTTCAGTCTCAACAATTTGTGGCTGTTTTAGACTGTCTATGGAGAGTAACTCATTGAGGGCCTCGGGAGATAGAGGTAAATGGAATATTAGACTCAAATCATTAGTCTGATAGTATGTGTGAACTGAGATATCTTTAGTCTTGGTATATGAATACAAGCAGGCAAAGTTTTTAGAGAGGACTAGACGATTCCAATTATCATGCCACATGGATACATGTAAGCCATTCCGTACCTCACATTTGGTGACTCCTCTGTAGATAGGCATAAGATTAACCATAGACCGCCACCAAAAAGAACCGCGCTTAGGGACAACATGAGGGACAGTACCATTATAGTATGACTCCCAGAGTAATTTAACCCATTGGAGATCTGCATGATTGTAAAATTTATCCAAGAATTTTAGGAGGAGTGCTTGATTATGAACTTTAATTTTGATCACTCTGAGACCTCCCTTATCTTTGGGACAACACACTCTTTTCCAAGCCACTAAAGAATTACAAGACTGACCATGTTCAGATTTTTTTCCCATAAACATCTTCGCCATATCTTGTCAAAAGTATCAAGGAATTTCACTGGCAGCTCCAACGTGCAAGACGCAAATGTGATCATGGAGGATACCAGCGAATTTATCAGTGTGATTTTCTGACCATGACACATAAGAGCCGTGGTACTAGAGATGCGACGCTCCACCCGATCAATTAAGGGCATCAACTCGGTCATGCTAGGTTTAGTGGTACCGAGTGGTAATCCAAGATAAGTAAACGGAAGAGAGCCCACTGTACAACCAAAGATATTGGCTAGATCTGAAGCCTTCTCAGCAGAAATATTGATAGGAATTGGATTTGACTGTTGGAAGTTGATCCTTAGACCGGTTGAGATGGCAAAATCATTCAGCACACCTTTAAGGTTTGCTAGTTGAATCGGACAAGGTTGCATAATTATGATAGTATCGTCCGCATATTGCACAATAGGATACGTACCAGATCGAGTGATCGGAAGCTGCAATTATGTACTGCAGCAAATCCACATCCAGGGCGAATAAAAGCGGCGACAGAGGGTCCCCTTGACGTATACCATGCTTGCAATGAAAACTCTTTCCAGGGGTACCATTTAAGAGAACCGAAGAATGTCCAGAAGTAAGTATAAGTTGTAAGCTACGCAGATGCAATTCAACAAAATCAGAAGCAATACAAATTAGACATCATATGGAACACACAACCACATATAACAGTTCCAAGTTAGAGCAAGCACCTGTGATGGTGGAGTAGGGGAGATGTGCTCATCATCTACACATATGTTCTAGAAACAGGAACATGTGTCGTATTCACAAGCATTATGTGTAAAGTAAGCAGATGTAATTCAACAAAGTTAGAAGCAATACAAGCTAGACATCATACGCAACATGCAACCACATATAATAGTGCCAAGTTAGAGCAAGCACTGGTGATGGTGGAGTAGGGGAGATGTACTCATCATCTACATAGCTATGTTGACTGTCCAGCCTTGTGTTGTCTTGCAAATCTTGTTGGTAGGATGGCAGAGTAGAATCTGTAGAGACCCTCTGTTTGAGTTTCTCCAAAGGACCACCATCATCCACTGCCGGACTAATTTCCTTCAACTATATTGATTTTGCATTATGAAGACAAACTGATAAGAAAAAGGAATAAAATTCGCTCTTCAGAACTCATTCATGCATGATACTGATGAACACTACTCAGATGAAAGGAAAACACATGATGCGAGGATGGAATATGTACGAAAAACAGGACAGCGTGACATATTCACACCTACGATGTGGTAACTAAGCAGAAGGCATTTCAACAAATTAGAAGCACTGCAAGCTAGACACCATATGAAAGGTGCAACCAATATCACTCTGCCAAGTTCAAACTGTCTGGCGTTTCAAAAAATTAGAAGCAGTACATGCTAAAAATCATATGCAAGACACAACCAATATCACAGTGGCGACTCAAAGGTGCCTTATCATAAGTGACTGATGCGAGATATGCAAGAACAGTAGTTTGATGTAAGAACATGGTGTGATCAGATATAGTATGTTCTAGAAAGAAGAACACGTGTCATATTCACAGGCATTATGTGTAAAGTAAGCAGATGCAATTTAACAAATTTAGAAGCAATACAAGCTAGACATCATACTCAACATGCAACCACATATAATAGTGCCAAGTTAGAGCAAGCACCTGTGATGGTGGAGTAGGGGAGATGTGCTCATCATCTACACAACTACGTTGACTGTCTAGCCTTGTGTTGTCTTGCGAATCTTGTTGGGAGGATGGCAGAGTAGAATCTGTAGAGACCCTCCATTTCAGTTGCTCGGAAGGACCACCATCATCCAATGCCTTACCAATTTCCTTCCGCTTTATTGATTTTGCATTGTGAGGTCAAACCGACAAGAAAAAGGAATAAAATTCGCTCTTCAGAACTCATTCATGCATGACACTGACGAACACTACTCTGATGAAAGGCAAAGTCATGATACGAGGATGGAATATGTACGAAAAACTTGACGGCTTGACATATTCAGACCTATGATGTGGTAACTAAGCAGAAGGCACTTCAACAAATTAGAAGCACTGCAAGCTAGACACCATATGGAAGGTGCAATCAATATCACTCTGCCAAGTTAAAACGGTCTCGTCATAGGTGGCGTTCATCAAACTAGAAGCACTACATGCTAGACATCATATTCAAGACGCAAACCAATATCACACTGCCAACTTAAAGGTGTCCAACATACACAAGAAGAGTAGTTTCATGTAAGAACATGGTGTGATAGACAGATATAGTATGTACCAAAAACAGGAAAACGTGTCATATTCACACGTATCATGTGTAAGCTAAGCAGATGCAATTTACACTATTTAGGAACAACACAAGCTAGACACCATATGCAACATGCAACCAGATATCCGTGACGCCCGGATAATTAAGCTACAGTAAACCCCTGCTAATGGTGCCATGTCATCACATTACTGTTGCTAATCCTTGCTTGATCCAAATATTTGTTCAAACTCAAATTCAAATGAAAGTCCAAAACTCAATGTTTTCAAAAATGAAAACTAAAATGTTCAAGTAATTCTATAAATTCCCCTGATCATCTTCTTGATAAAACCAACTTCCTTTGACACACCACTTAATCCCTGGGAAAATATAAAGTGGTCCAACATCATATTAAATGACCTTTTCAATTTTTAAAAATGCTTGAACAATTCCTTTGGCCCTGAAACTTTTTAGGCAACACCAAAATGTTGTGCCTGAACCTTTTGCTAAGTTTCACATTCAACAAAAATCATTTGATTCCTCGTTTCCATCCAAAATAGTAGCTAACCTTTTAATAGAAAATAAAAGAAATAAAATTAGACAAAAAAAAGAAGAAAGCCCCCTCCCCCAGTGGGCCTTGGCCCAGCTGGCCACTACACCAGGCCCAACCCACCCCGCTTGTCCTCCTTCCTCTGTTAATCAGGGGATCGTGGCGGGCATCCAGTCGCGCCATGGCGCGTGCCGACGATCCCCGGGCTACCCAGAGGCATTAGAGCGCCCCCTCGACTCCGCTGACAACCCTAGACCTCACCTCCTCTCCGCCCCGCGCCACTATCTGCTACGTCTTGAGCTTGCGTTGGTTTTCCCCGAAGAGGGGAGGATGATGCAGCAGAGTAGCGTAAGTATTTCCCTCAGTTTTTGAGAACCAAGGTATCAATCAAGTAGGAGGCCACGCGCAAGTCCCTCGTACGTACACAAAGCAAATAGCTCCTCGCAACCAACGCGAATAGGGGTTGTCAATCCCTTCACGGTCACTTACGAGAGTGAGATCTAATAGAGATGGTAAATAATATTTTTGGTATTTTTTGGTATAAAGATGCAAAGTAAAATAAAAAGGCAAAGTAAAAAAGCAAAAAAATAATAAAGCGTAGGAAGATTAATATGATGAGAATAGACCCGGGGGCCATAGATTTCACTAGTGGCTTCTCTCAAGAGCATAAGTATTTTACGGTGGGTGAACGAATTACTACTGTTGAGCAATTGACAGAATTGAGCATAGTTATGAGAGTATCTAGGTATGATCATGTATATAGGCATCACGTCCGAGACAAGTAGACCGACTCCTGCCTGGATCTACTACTATTACTCCACTCATCGACCGCTATCTAGCATGCATCTAGAGTATTAAGTTAATGAAAACAGAGTAACGCCTTAAGCAAGATGACATGATGTAGAGGAATAAATTCATGCAATATGATAAATACCCCATCTTGTTATCCTCGATGGCAACAATACAATACGTGCCTTGCAACCCTTTCTGTCACTGGGTAAGGACACCGCAAGATTGAACCAAAAGCTAAACACTTCTCCCATTGCAAGAACTACCAA
This sequence comes from Aegilops longissima, assembly GCA_021605205.1. Classification (NCBI taxonomy): domain Eukaryota; kingdom Viridiplantae; phylum Streptophyta; class Magnoliopsida; order Poales; family Poaceae; genus Aegilops; species Aegilops longissima. The sequence continues at coordinate 373,223,379 of CM038680.1, read as the reverse complement.
TCTAGTTGGCCAAACCAAACGGATAATTCGAAGAGACTTGCAAAGATAACTCAATCAATATAAAAGAATTCAGAAAAGATTCAAATATTGCTCATAGATAATCTCGATCATAAACCCACAATTCATCGATCTCAACAAACACACCGCAAAAAGAAGATTACATCGAATAGATCTCCATGAGAGAGGGGGAGAACATTGTATTGAGATCCAAAAAGAGAGAAGAAGCCATCTAGCTACTGACTATGGACCCGAAGGTCTGAGGTAAACTACTCACAATTCATCGGAGAGGCTATGGTGATGATGTAGAAGCCCTCCGTGGTAGATTCCCCTTCCGGCGGAGCTCCGGAACAGGCCCCAAGATGGGATCTCATGGATACAGAAAGTTGCGGCGGTGGAATTAGGTTTTTGGCTCCGTATCTGATCTGTTGGGGATACGTAGGTATATATAGGAGGAAGAAGTACGTCGGTGGAGTTTCGAGGGGCCCACGAGGCAGGGGGGCACGCCCTAGGGGGGCGCCCTACACCCTCGTGACCGCCTCGTGGCTTTCTTGACGGAGGGTCCAAGTCTCCTGGGTCTTATCCGATGAGAAAATCACGTTCCTGAAGATTTCATTCCGTTTGGACTCCGTTTGATATTCCGTTTCTTCGAAACACCTGAAATAGGCAAAAACAGCAATTACAGGCTGGGCCTCCGGTTAATAGGTTAGTCCCAAAAGTAATATAAAAGTGGAAAATAAAGCCCAATATAGTCCAAAACAATAGATAATATAGCATGGAGCAATAAAAATTATAGATACGTTGGAGACGATCGGGCATCCCAAGCTTACTTCCTCGCATTCCCTCGGTAGGTAAATGATAAAAGAGAATTTTTGATGCGGAGTGCTACTTGGCATAATTTCAATGTAAATCTTCTTAATTGTGGTATGAATATTCAGATCCGAAAGATTCAAGACAAAAGTTCATATTGACATAAAAATAATAATACTTCAAGCATACTGACTAAGCAATTATGTCTTCTCAAAATAACATGGCCAAAGAAAGTTCATCCCTACAAAATCATGTAGTTTAGTCATGCTCCATTTTCGTCACACAAGAATGCTCTCATCATGCAAAACCCTGATGACAAGCCAAGCAATTGTTTCATACTCTAGTAATCTCAAACTTATAAACCTTCACACAATATATGAGCGCGAGCCATGGACATAGCACTATGGGTGGAATAGAATGTAATGATGGGGGTTATGTGGAGAAGACAAAAAAGGAGAAGGTCTCACATCAACGAGGCTAATCAACGGGCTATGGTGATGCCCGTAAATTGATGTTAATGCAAGGAGTAGGGATTGCCATGCAACGGATGCACTAGAGCTATAAATGTATGAAAGCTCAACAAAAGAAACTAAGTGGGTGTGCATCCAACTTGCTTGCTCACGAAGACCTAGGGCATTTGAGGAAGCCCATTGTTGGAATATACAAGCCAAGTTCTATAATAAAAATTTCCCACTAGTATATGAAAGTGACAACATATGAAACTCTCTATATGAAAAACATGGTGCTACTTTGAAGCACGATATATGAGACTCGCTATATGAAGAACATGGTGCTACTTTGAATCTCAAGTGTGGAAAAAGAGATAGTAACATTGCCCCTTTTTATTTTATTTTATTTCTTTTTTGGGCCTTTTTTCCTTTGGCCTTTCTCTTTTTCTTTTTTTGGGGACAATGCTCTAGAAAATGATGATCATCACACTTCTATTTATTTACAACTCAATGATTACAACTCGATACTAGAACAAAGTATGACTCTATATGAATGCCTCCGGCGGTGTACCGGGATATGCAATTAATCAAGAGTGACATGTATGAAAGAATTATGAACGGTGGCTTTGCCACAAATACTATGTCAACTACATGATCATGCTAAGCAATATGACAATGATGAATGTGTCATGAAGAACGGTATGGTGGAAAGTTGCATGGCAATATATCTTGGAATGGCTATGGAAATGCCATAATAGGTAGGTACAGTGGCTGTTTTGAGGAAGATATAAGGAGGTTTATGTGTGAAAGAGCGTATCATATCACGGGGTTTGGATGCACCGCGAAGTTTGCACCAACTCCGAAAGTGTCTGTTGGGTTGGCACGAATCGAGACTGGGATTTGTCACTCCGTGTGACGGAGAGGTATCTCTGGGCCCACTCGGTAGGACATCATCATAATGTGCACAATGTGACCAAGGGGTTGATCATGGGATGATGTGTTACGGAACGAGTAAAGAGACTTGCCGGTAACGAGATTGAACAAGGTATCGGCATACCGACGATCGAATCTCGGGCAAGTACAATACCGCTAGACAAAGGGAATTGCATACGAGATTGCTTGAATCCTTAACATCGTGGTTCATCCGATGAGATCATCGTGGAACATGTGGGAGCCAACATGGGTATCCAGATCCCGCTGTTGGTTATTGACCGGAGAACGTCTCGGTCATGTTTGCATGGTTCCCGAACCCGTAGGGTCTACACACTTAAGGTTCGGTGACACTAGAGTTGTTATGGGAAATAGTATGTGGTTACCGAAGGTTGTTCGAGTCCGGATGAGATCCCTGACATGACGAGGAGCTCCGGAATGGTCCGGAGGTGAAGATCGTATATTGGACGAAGGGTATTGGAGTCCGAATTGTTCCGGGGTACAGGTGATGACCAGTAGCGTCCGAAAGGGGTTTGGAGGCCCCGACAAGCTTTGGGGGCCTTATGGGCCAAGGGAGAGGGCACATCAGCCCACTAAGGGGCTGAGCGCCTCCCACCCCATCTCACGTAACCTGGAGAGGTGGGGCGCCACCCTCCCGGCTTGGGGGCAAGTTTCCTAGGGGTGGGGCGCCAAAACCCATCTAGGGTTTCTCCTATGGCCGCCGCCTCTCCCCTAGGGAACCCTAGGGTGCCTCCCCCTCCTCCCTTCCCCCTATATATAGTGAGAGAGAGAGGGCAGCCGCACCCTTCCCCTGGCGCAACCCTCTCCCTCCTATAACACCTCCTCCTCCTCCGTAGTGCTTGGCGAAGCCCTGCCGGAGAACCACGAGCTCCATCACCACCATGCCGTCGTGCTGTCGGAGTTCTCCCTCAACTTCTCCTCTCCCCTTGCTGGATCAACAAGGAGGAGACGTCCCCGGGCTGTACGTGTGTTGAACGCGGAGGCACCGTTGTTCGGTGCTTAGATCAGAATCAACTGTGATCTGAATCGCTGCGAGTACGACTCCTTCATCCGCGTTCTTTTAACGCTTCTGCTTAGCGATCTTCAAGGGTATGAAGATGCTCATCCTCTCCCTCTCTTGTTGCTAGAATCTCCATAGATTGATCTTGGTGATGCGTAGAAAATTTTGAATTTCTGCTACGTTCCCCAATAATAGATTGGTAGGAAAAGACCATCGCTCGTCCCCGACCGCCACTCATAAGGAGGACAATCAAATAACACCTCATGTTTCAAATTTGTTACATAACCGTTTACCATACGTGCATGCTACGGGACTTGCAAACTTCAACACAAGCATTTCTCAAATTCACAACTACTCAACTAGCACGACTTTGATATTATCACCTCCATATATCAAAACAATTATCAATCATCAATCTTTTCTTAGTATTTAATGCACTCAAATGAAAGTTCTACAAATCTTGAATACCAAGCATATTATTTTTAAGCAAATTACCATGCTATTTAAGACTCTCAAAATAATCTAAGTGAAGCATGAGAGATCAATAGTTTATTTAAAACAAATCCACCACTGTGCTCTAAAAGATATAAGTGAAGCACATAGAGCAAAACTATAAAGCTCAAATGATATAAGTGAAGCACATAGAGCAAAACTATCAAGCTTAAAAGATATAAGTGAAGCACATAGAGCAAAACTATCAAGCTCAAAAGATATAAGTGAAGCACATAGAGTATTCTAACAAATTCCAATTCATGTATGGCTCTCTCAAAAGGTGTGTACAGCAAGGATAATTGTGGTAAACTAACAAACAAAGACGCAAATAATACAAGACGCTCCAAGAAAAACACATATCATGTGGTGAATAAAAATATAGCTCCAAGTAAAGTTACCGATGGAAGTGGACGAAAGAGGGGATGCCTTCCGGGGCATCCCCAAGCTTTGACTTTTTGGTGTCCTTGGATTATCTTGGGGGTGCCATGGGCATCCCCAAGCTTAGGATCTTGCCACTCCTTGTTCCATAATCCATCAAAAAAATTCACCCAAAACTTGAAAACTTCACAACACAAAACTCAACAGAAATATCGTGAGCTCCGTTAGCGAAAGAAAACAAAAGATCACTTCAAGGTACTGTAATGAACTTATTCTTTATTTATATTGGTGTTAAACCTACTATATTCCAACTTCTCAATGCATCATAAACTATTTTACTAGCCATAAATTCATCAAAATAAGCAAACAACACACGAAAAACAGAATCTGTCAAAAACAGAACAGTCTGTAGTAATCTGTAACTAACGAAAACTTCTGGAACTTCAAAACTTCAGAAAAAATAGGAAGACCTAGGAAATTTGTTTATTGATCAGAAGCAATTGGAATCACTATTTTATCACGTTCTGGTGATTTTTAACAATTGTTTTCGTGAACCGAAAGTTTCTGGAAATTACAGCAAGATCAAGTAACTATTATCCAAGAAGATCCTATAGGTTTAACTTGGCACAAACACTAATTAAAACATAAAACCACATCTAAACAGAAGGTAGATGGATTATTTATTACTAATCAGCAAGGAAAAATATTGGGTTGTCTCCCAACAAGCGCTTTTCTTTAAAGCCTTTTAGCTAGGCATTGATAATTTTAATGATGCTCACATGAAAGACAAGAATTGAAGCACAAAGAGAGCATCATAAAACATGTGACAAGCACATCTAAGTCTAACATACTTCCTATGCATAGGAATCTTAAAGGAAAACAAATTATCAATGCAAGCAAAAACTAGCATATGCAAGGAAGCGGCTAGAAACAATAGCAATCTCAACATAACGAGAGGTAATTTATTATCATGAAAATTTCTACGACCATATTTTCCTCTCTCATAATAATTACATGAGGGATCATAAGAAAATTCAACAAAATAGCTATCACATAACATATTTTCAACACGATCCACATGCATGCGAAGTTGACATTCTTCCAAAATAGTGGGATTAACATTAACTAAAGTCATGACCTCTCCAAACCCACTTTTATCAAAAATTTCATAAGATTGAATATTCTCCAAATATGTGGGATCTAAAGTTGACACTCTTCCAAACCCACTTTCAATATTATTTCAAACAATATTATTAATCTCATATTTATGATGGGGATTAAATAAATTTTCAAGATCATAAGAAGAATCATCTCAATCATGATCATTGCAACAAGTCGTGGACATAGCAAAACTAGCATCCCCAAGCTTAGGGTTTTGCATATTATTAGCACAATTGACATTAACAGAATTTATAATAACATCATTTCAATCATGCTTTTTATTCAAAGATCTATCGTGAATCACTTCATAGGTTTCTTCTTTCAACACTTCATCACAATTTTCAGATTCACGAATTTCAAGCAAAACCTCATAAAGATAATCTAGTGCACAAAACTCACTAGCAATAGGTTCATCATAATTGGATCTCTTAAAGAGATTAGCAAGTGGATGAGGATCCATAAACTTTTAGCAAGCGAAGATGCAAGCAAAAAGAAGGCACATGGAAAGAGAGGGCGAATAAAACGGCGAGGGTGAAGTGGGGGAGAGGAAAACGAGAGGCAAATGGCAAATAATGTAATGCGATGGATAAGGGATTGTGATGGGTACTTGGTATGTTGACTTTTGCGTAGATTCCCCGGCAACGGCGCCAGAAATCCTTCTTGCTACATCTTGAGCTTGATTTGGTTTTCCCCGAAGAGGGGAGGATGATGTAGCAGAGTAGCGTAAGTATTTCCCTCAGTTTTTGAGAACCAAGGTATCAATCCAGTAGGAGGCCACGCGCAAGTCCCTCGTACCTACACAAAGCAAATAGCTCCTCGCAACCAACGCAAATAGGGGTTGTCAATCCCTTCACGGTCACTTACGAGAGTGAGATCTGATAGAGATGATAAATAATATTTTTGGTATAAAGATCCAAAGTAAAATAAAAAGGCAAAGTAAAAATGCAAAGCAATAATAAAGCGTAGGAAGATTAATATGATGAGAATAGACCCAGGGGCCATAGATTTCACTAATGGCTTCTCTCAAGAGCATAAGTATTTTACGGTGGGTGAACGAATTACTGTTGAGCAAATGACAGATTTGAGCATAGTTATGAGAGTATCTAGGTATGATCATGTATATAGGCATCACGTCCGAGACAAGTAGATCGACTCCTGCCTGCATCTACTACTATTACTCCACTCATCGACCGCTATCTAGCATGCATCTAGAGTATTAAGTTAATGAAAACAGAGTAACGCCTTAAGCAAGATGACATGATGTAGAGGAATAAATTCATGCAATATGATAAATACCCCATCTTGTTATCCTCGATGGCAACAATACAATACGTGCCTTGCAACCCTTTCTGTCACTGGGTAAGGACACCGCAAGATTGAACCCAAAGCTAAACACTTCTCCCATTGCAAGAACTACCAAGCTAGTTGCCCAAACCAAACGGATAATTCGAATAGACTTGCAAAGATAACTCAAACATATATAAAAGAATTCAGAAAAGATTCAAATATTGCTTATAGATAATCTTGATCATAAACCCACAATTCATCGGTCTCAACAAACACACCGCAAAAAGAAGATTACATCGAATAGATCTCCACGAGAGAGGGGGAGAACATTGTATTGAGATCCAAAAAGAGAGAAGAAGCCATCTAGCTACTAACTATGGACCCAAAGGTCTGATGTAAACTACTCACACTTCGTCGGAGAGGCTATGGTGATGATGTAGAAGCCCTCTGTGGTGGATTCCCCTTCCTGTGGAGCTCCGGAACAGGCCCCAAGATGGGATCTCGTGGATACAGAAAGTTGCGGCGGTGGAATTAGGTTTTTGGCTCCGTATCTGATCTGTTGGGGGTGCGTAGGTATATATAGGAGGAAGGAGTACATCGGTGGAGCTTCGAGGGGCCCATGAGGCAGGGGGGCGCGCCCTAGGGGGGCGCCCTCCACCCTCGTGACCGCCTCGTGGCTTTCTTGACGGAGGGTCCAAGTCTCATGGGTCTTATCCGATGAGAAAATCACGTCCCCGAAGATTTCATTCCGTTTGGACTCCGTTTGATATTCCGTTTCTTCGAAACAGTGAAATAGGCAAAAAAACAGCAATTCTGGGCTAGGCCTCCGGTTAATAGGTTAGTCTCAAAAGTAATATAAAAATGGAAAATAAAGCCCAATATAGTCCAAAACAATAGATAATATAGCATGGAGCAATCAAAAATTATAGATACGTTGGAGACGTATCACTATCCTCCTCTGCCCGCACCACGCGAGCACCACCGACGCCGCGCCTTCCTCGCTGCCGCGGCCACCGTCGTCCTCCCGTCGTCCTCCCGCCGTTCCAAGGAGTTCGGCGGCCTCCCTACGCTCACCCCTCATCGACCTCGCCCTTGGATCGAGCCGCTGGAGCCCCAACGACGTCGCCTCGGTCTCTTCTTCCTCAACGCCGTCCACCACTGCCGCCTTTGATCCGGTCAGCTCCGGCTCGGGCAAGTCGTCCCCAAGCCCGCTGCCATCCTCTACGGCTACCCTGTGAGGCCCCCTCCTCTGTTCCCCTTCTCCCTTTCTTCTAGACGCCGTAGGCCGCCACACATCGTCTTGCCAGGAGCTGTGTTCGCCGTGCTCCTGGCCACGTCACGCACATGCCTGTGACCCCTTTGTCTCGCGCAACTGCGCCCTAGCACGCGCGAGTCCAGCCGCCGAGCCCCGCTCTCGTGCTGTTGCTGCTTGCATCCCTGCACGCTGTCGCCACTCCCCTGCGTCCACCGCCCGTCGCTGCCTAGCTCGCCAGAGCCCTGCTCCTTTGCTCCCGCGCTCGCGCCTTGCCCTGCGCCTCCCCACCGCTCCTCGGTCTCCCGCCGGCTAAGCCCCGAGCCCGCCCGTGCGACCCGACTGCTCCGTCGTGGTCGCCCGCTCGTGTGTCGCCTCGCCGCAGCCGGACGCGCCCGCCCGCTGTTGCACTGCTTCTGCCCGCGGCCGCCGCCGCTAGCTGCTCATACTGCTGCGTTGCTACTAGTGCAGCCCTGCTACAGTAACGTTTAGTTACTGTAGCAGTTGCTAGCTTTCCTATTTTTACATTGACTAACCCACTAGGCAGCCCCTAATTAGTTGTTAGACAACTACTAATAGGAGTAAAAATAATATGAGGTGATAGTACACTTGACAAGGCTCAAATGTTTCCATTGGACCAAATTCGTTAGATGTATGGATTAAATCCTACGAAAATCACAAAGTTCAACGTTCTGTTAACTGAAAAACTGAAAACAGCTTTATTTTCATAGCTACTTTAGAGCTGTTGATGATCAAGCAAATGAACTCTAATATGGATGAAAGTGCTACTATCTTGTAGATCACAGAAAAATGCTCAAAATTGATATAAGGCAGAAAATCATAGGATGTATAGAACAATAGTTGTAGCATTTTGAAAACAGCCAAGTAATGTTTAAAACTGGCGAATTCTGAGACTTGGCAGAATTTCAGAGGTTTTCCAAATATTGTTTAATCTTTGAAAAGTCATATCAAATAAACCGTAACTCGGATGAAAAAGTTTTATACATGAAAGTTGCTCGAAACGACGAGACGAACCCGAATATGCTAACCACATACCTGTCAGATGCCTCTAACTATCTGAACATGGAACATTCCCCTCCACCATCACGTCTCGACATTAGTCCGAACCGGAATACATTCCCGGTTGAATTTCCCCTTCACCTATATCGTGTAGCCATACGTTAGGTCACACCCGGCATAGCATATTGCCACGTTATTCTTTGTGATGCTATGTTTGCTTTTTATTTACTGTTTCTCCCCCCTCTTCACTCCGGTAGACCCCGAGACCGATGCCGCCCCTGTGATCGACTACGTGGACGACGACCCCTCCTTGCCAGAACAACCAGGCAAGCCCCCCTTTGATCATTCTGATATCGCCCATTCCATTCTCTCATGCTTGCATTATATTTTGCTACTGTTATTGTTTGCTCCTATTCTGATGCATAGCCTGCTTTTGTAACATGCTCATTGTACCTTACCTGCTTATCCTAAACTGCTTAGTATAGGTTGGTCAGTGATCCATTAGTGACCCCCACCTTGTCCTTGTTGCCCCTGCTTCATCATTGAAGACCCGATCAAGGGGATCGAAGACCAAGCCCCGGCACCGCACATCACTTTCCCCTTAGTTGCTCGACACTACACGGATATTACCGAGTGTCGAGGGTGAGACCTCTTCAGCACTTCTGATGTTAACCATGTAGTGTAGCTATTCGGTAGTGGTCATTCGAGGGTGATTTCCTTCTTAACCACTTCCGATACGACTCTGTCGTGCAACCCCTCAAGTGTGAACCTCGAGGGTGGTCCCTCTTACGTTCACCTTGATGATTACATCGAGTGGAATTCGCCGGGGGTGATTCCTCGGGTTTTCCCCTTGATGTTTCGACACACGGATACTGGACTTTACCACTGCTACATGGAAAGGAGGGTCGACCCTGAGGGGTACCCACGAGTGATGTGGAGACGGGTTGACCTGGAGGGTGCCCGCGAGATAATTACGAGGCGTGGTCGGGCATTCTAGCCCTTGCCGCAAGTCCTCGAGACGGGGAAACGGGGTCACATCTTTCGTGAGTCTCTACTTGTTACTGCGTCCTCCTAATCCACTACGATTTGGATATTTGATCCGACGGGCCTCTGGCCTGATAGCACTAACCATCACGTGGGCATAGTATGGGTGTTCTGCGTCGTATGCATCAACCGAAGTTTAATAGACGTCAGCGACTGAGCGGCGCGCCCCAGGTTGGACTGGTAAGCACCTGCCTTTTTAAAGGAGGTAGCTAGGTCTGCTCACCGGCCGCGTACGCAACATGCAGGAGTTCCCGGGGAGATGGCCCATGACCCCTGGGGGCATAGGTTTAGTCCGGCGTGCTGACCTCTCTATTAAGCCTAGGTCGGGTTGCGGCGTATTGTTTGGCCGAGGCCGGGCATGACCCAGGAAAGTGTGTCCGGCCGGAGTTAATCGAGTGTGGTGGGTAAGTTGGTGCACCCCTGCAGGGAACAAAACATCTATCGATAGCCTGTCCTACGGTAACGGACACTTGGAGTTGTATCCCGATCGATACAACTAGAACTGGATACTTGTGATGAGAATTGGATTGTGATGAGAAATGGATAGTATGGCTCTTGGATTGCTTTCTCGCAGGGAGTCGAGAAAGGATCTCTAGCCGAGGTTGATAACACTACTACTACTTTACTTTATGCTACTCTACTCCCTCCTGTTGCTGCAAGATGGTGGTTTCCAGAAGATGCTAGTCTTTGATAGGACTAGGTTCTCCCCTCTATTCTGGCTTTTCTGCAGCCCAGTCCACATATACAGCCTTCCTTTGATAAATGTTGCATATGTAGTGTAGATCCTTGCTTGCGAATACTTTGGATGAGTACTCACGGTTGCTTTGCTCCCCCTTTTCCCCCTTTCTTCTTCTTTCTGGTTGATGCAACCAGATGTCGGAGCCCAGGAGCCAGATGTCACCGTCGATGCCTACTACTACGTGGAGACCGGTGACGACCAGGAGTAGTTAGGAGGCTCCCAGGCAGGAGGTCTTGCCTTTTCGATCGTAGATGCTTTTGTGCTGGCCTTCTTAAGGAAAACTTGTCTAACTCATGTCTGTACTCAGATATTGTTGCTTCCGCTGACTCTTGTGTAATCGAGCTTATGTATTCGAGCCATCGAGGCCCCTGGCTTGTAATATAAAGCTTGTATTATTTTAATTTGTGTCTAGAGTTGTGTTGTGATATCTTCCTGTGAGCCCTTGATCTTGATCGTACACATTTGTGTGTATGATTAGTGTACGATTGAATCGAGCGTGTCACAATATGACACTGCCAAGTTAGAACTCATGGATGCATGATACTAACGAGCACTACTTTCATTTAAGACAGCTGCATGATAGGAGGATGGAATATGTATGAAAAACAGGACGGCATGATATATTGACATGTATGATGTATAAAGTTGTAACGCCCGGATAATTAAGCTACAGTGATCCTGAGTTAATGATGCCACGTCATCACTGTTATTATTGCTAATCTCGCTTAGGTTCAAAACGGTACAAATTAAAATTTAAAAAGCACATCAAAAATAAAAGTTTTCAAATATCAAAACTAAAATGTGCAAGTTGTGACAATTAATTTATAGATAATGTTGGTGTAGGAACTACACTTTTATAAAATGTTTAAATGCGTTAAAATAATTAAAACAGTGGCTTTGATAATTAATTAGATGCCTTTTCTAATTTATAAAATATCAAACTAATTTATTTGAGTCCAAACATTTTGTGGCAGAGGTATAAATATTAGTACTAATTTAGAAACTAGTTTTGTATTTTACTTAAACGAAATTATTGTGGAGGTTAAATAAAAACATAAATAAATAAAAGAGGAAAAACTAAGATAAAACAATGAAATAAAACAAAAGAAACCCCCCTCCCCCGGGCCTTTTGGCCCAGCTGGCCTCACTGGCCGAGCCAGGCCGGCCCACCTCGCCCTGGCTCCCTCGCTTCCCTGTTCACGGGAGGGCGTGGTCGCACCGATGCCCGCCACGACACCGACCATCGCCGTGGCGGCCATCTGTCGTCTCCCCCGGGGCTATAAGGCAACCCCGACGCCTCTCCCTCGCGCCCCCCGAACCCTAGCTACCCCAAATCACTTCCCCCTTTTTTTCTCGATCCGATCGGGAATCCTCGCTCGACGCCGCGGGTCTGCCGCCGTTCGTCCCTCGCCATGATCGTCGCCGACCTCGCGACGCCATCAACCCAGCGCTACCGAGCCCCCGTAGTCGGCCTCGTCGACCCCGACCACCGGTTCGAGCTCGCCGCCCGTTCATCAACGTCGAGGCCACCGTCTTCTTCGTCCCCTCCGTCAGCTTCGGTCGCCGGTCCTCTCCGTCGACTCCGGCCGCCGCCCTGCGCTACTAAACTGCCGTCGGCCACCTGTGTGCCGCTCTGGGAGCTTCCCCTCCACCACTCCCTTGCTCCTTCCCGTAGCCATAGCCGCCCGCGCCTGCCCCGTCCGACCTCTGGACGCGTCGTTGGGGCCCCGCTCCCTCACCCACTTGTCCCGCCGGCCTCCACTACTGAAGCTGTGCCACAGCCACCCGCGCGGCCCTGCTGGCCACCGCCCAGCTTGCCTCGCCGTGTGGGATGCTCCTCGCCGGCCTCGCCCCACCACAGCCGCCTCCCGCTGCCACTCATCCCTGCCGCCGACCGCCCGCTAACCCGCAGCCGCTCGCGCGCCCGGCACAGCCCCACGTAGCCCCGTCGCCGCTGCTTTGCTCTGTTGTTGCTGGAACCGCCGCTGGCCACCGCGCCTGCCTGCGCCTCCGCTCGCCTTCGCCACCACCCGCCGCCATCGCAGCTCCCACCTGCGCCCCACCCTGTGGCTCCACCCATTTTGCCCACGCCGCTGCCGCCGCCCTGCCCATCGCTGCCCGCCACTTGCCGCCTGCGGCGCCGCTGCAGCCAGCCCGGGCTCGCCTCGGCAGCGCCGGGTTCAGACGGTCAAAGACCGGCTCGCCGTCGCCCGGTTCCACCTCGACGGCAACCCCACCCGCAGCCCCGCTTACATCGCCGCTGTTTGGCCCTCACATCGACGCTAGCCCCACGCCCCTGCTTATTAAAAATATATGAAAAAATATATTAGTAGAAATATTAATTAATTAGTTAAAAGCTTAATTAACTTAATTAATTAATCTTAATTAACCTAATGAATTAGATTAGTTAGTTAAATCTGTAATTAGTTGGGTGAGTCAATGACAGGGGGGCCCCACCTGCTGACCACCAAACATTGACTAGTTAATCGGTCCCCTGCCCACTTGTCGACCACTGGGTACACTCTTGTGTACACTGTGCTGGGTGCACCTAGCATTTTACCATTTATTTTCGTATTAAAATTAATTTTAGAATATTAATAAAACTTTGAAAATTAATAGAAATTAAACCGTAGCTGGGATGAAAAAGTTTTCTACATGAAAGTTGCTCAGAATTTCGTGACATAGAGAACATGCAACTTTCCCCCTCCGTTTCATCTAGCCGAAAAAGCCTAACTCCGGGAAAACTTTCCGGATGTTTTCCCCCTTCGCCGGTATCGTGTAGCACCGCGATAGAACACCCCTAGCCCTGCGTGTTACCACCGTCATGCATCTGTGTTGCATCTGTTTGCATTATATTTACTGTTTCTTCCCCCTCTTCTCTCCTAGAGACCCCGAGACCGCTGCGATGCCCTGTGATCGACTACGCTAACGATTTACCCTTCTTCCCTTTCAATGAGCTTCGGGCAAGCCACCCCTTTGATCATACCGATATTGCACATTCCATTCTCTCATGCTTGCATTAGATTTTGCTACTGTTATTTATTGCTCCTATTCTGATGCATAGCCTGCTTTGTACCTGCTATTGTTACCTACCTGCTTATCCTAAACTGCTTAGTATAGGTTGGATAGTGATCCATCAGTGACCTCCACCTTGTCCTTGTTGCCCCTGCTTCATCTTCGACGACTCGATCAACGTGATCGATGACCAGAGCCTGACACCTCACATCACATCACGCCCCTTTTGTTGTTCGACTCTATAGAGCTACAATCGAGTGTCGAGGGTGATCCCCCATAACGCACTCTTGATGATAATTCTGTAGTGTAGCTATTTGGTCGTGGTCATCGAGGGTGATTTCCTCTTTCACCATTCCCTATACAGCTATGTCGTTCAACACCTCAAGTGTGAACATCGAGGGTGGTCCCTCTTACATTCACCTTGATGATTACATTGAGTGGAATCCATCGGGGGTGATTCCTCGGGTTTTCCCCTTGATGTCTGGACACACAGCTACCTTGACTGTACTTGAGACCGTTGTGAAAGTCGGGCGGCCCGGAGAGCACCCGTGCGATGTGACGGTGGCGGCTGGCTGTTTAGCGGTATCACCCAGGAGGGGGTGATAGCTCCAGACTTGTCCCGACAGCCGTCACTACTTTAATTGTTAATACACTAACAGGTTTGGGCATCTGCTCTGAATTGGCCTCTGGCCTTTACGCACTTACCACCACGCAAGAATAGTTATGGGCCTCGACGTCGTAGTATCAGCCGAAGCTTTGTCAGATGTCCAATTCAGCATTGCGGCACGGCTGGGCCGGCACCATCCTGTAGTGGTGGAGCCTAGTCCGCCCTGCTCGCAACGACCCGGAGTGCAACGGGCGATGGGCCCAGACCCCGGAGTGCTTAGGATGTAGACCGGCGGGGACCTCGCTGCTGAGCCTAGGTAGGGCTACGACGTGTTGATCTTCCGAGGCCGGGCATTGACCCAGAAAGGTGTGTCCGGCCAGAGTGATCGAGCGTGTTGGAAAACGTGGTGCACCCCTGTAGGGAAGATATATATTCGAATACCGTGTCCACGGTAATGGACGTTCAGACTTATATCCCGATCTTATATAACTAGAAATGGATACTTGAGACATGTGATGGATATGTGGCTCCGGGATTGCTTTCTCGTAGGGAGTCGAGGAAGGATCTCTCGGCCTTAATGTTACAACATGCTTGTTAATTAAAATGCTATTCTTTACTCTTCTATATGCTGCAAGATGCTTGGAGCTGCTTGAAGACGCTAGTCTTTGATAGGCTAGGCCTTCCCCTCTATTCTGGCATTCTGCAGTTCAGTACACATATATAGCCCTTCCATTTGATACCAATGCATACTTAGTATAGATCTGATACTTGCGAGTACTTTGGATGAGTACTCACGGTTTCTTTGCTCCCCCATTTTCCCCCTTCCTTCTTCTTTCTAGTTGATGCAACCAGATGGTGGATCCCTGAAGCTAGATGCCACCGCTGACGGATACTGCTACTTTGAGACCGCCGACGACCAGGAGTAGTTAGGAGGTCCCAGGCAGGAGGCCTTGCCTCTTCGATCGTGTTGCTTTTGTGCTAGGCTTCTTAAGGCACCCTTATTGAACTTATGTCTGTACTCAGATATTGTTGCTTCCGCTGACGCTTGTGTATCGAGCTTGTATTCGAGCCCTCGAGGCCCCTGGTTTGTATTATTATGATTTGTGTCTAGAGTTGTGTTGTGATATCTTCCCGTGAGTCCCTGATCTTGATCGTACACGTTTGCGTGTATGATTAGTGTACGGTCGAATCAGGGGCGTCACAAAAGTGTAAACTAAGCACAAGGTGTTTGAACTAGTTAGAAGCAATGCAAGCTAGAAACCATATGAAAGATGAAACCAATATCACTCTGCCAAATTAAAAGGGTGGCCTAACAAATGTATTTGACCAAATTAGAAGCAATACATCGCAACAGGCTAGAAATAATATGCAATATGCAACGAATAAAGGTGTCTCATCGTAAGTGATTGATGCAGGATACAGAAGAGAGGTAGTTTCATGTAAGAACATGGTTAACACATAGATATAGTGTTTACCAAAAATAGGAAGGCATGTCATATTCACAGGCATAATGTGTAAACTAAGCAGATGCAAATTACCCTAATTAGAAGCATTACAAGCTAGACACCGTATGCAACATGCAAGCACATATCACACTGCGAAGTTAGAGCAAGCACCTGCGATGGTGGTGTAGAGGAAGTGCGGTCTTCAAGTACAGAGCTACGTTCAATATCTTCATTTAGGCTTGTTGTTTCTTGAGAATCATGTGGAGAGGATGAAACTGCACTCTTTGTAAGAGTAGGGCGTCTCATACTAACCCACGGGCGTGACTGTCTCATCATAAGCGATAGATGCAGGATACACAAGAACAATAGTTTGATGTAAGAACATGGTGTGATAGGCAGATGTAGTATGTACCAAAAATAGGAAGGCGTGTCATATTCACATGTATAATGTGTAAGCTAAGGAGATGCAATTTAACAAATTAGGAGCAATACAAGCTAGGCACCATATGCAACATGCAACTAGATATCACACTGCCATGTTAGAGCAAGCACCTGGGGTTGTCGAGTAGGGGAGATGAGATTTGGAACTTGCACTGCAGTAGGAGTAGCAGGAGAATCTGCAGAGATCATCTCTTTCGGTTGCTCTAGAGGACCACCATCATTCCGTGCCTTCGTCCTTTTAGATTTTGCCTTGTCAAGTAAACACACAAGAAAAAGGAATGAAATTCACACTTCCAAATTCGTTGATGCATGATACTGACGAACACAACTTTTATGTATGGCAACCACATTGTAGGAGGATGGAATATGTACGAAAAAGGCTAAGCAGAAGGCATTTCAACAAATTGGAAGCAATGCAATCTAGACACCATATGAAAGATCCAACCAAAATCACTCTACCAAGTTAGATGTGTCTCATTATAAGTGGAACTTCAACAAATTAGAGGCAATACATGTTTGAAATGATATGCAAGATGCAACCAATATTACACTGTCAACTTGAAGGTTTTCAGAAGTGATTGATGAGGGATACACAAGTAAAGTAGTTTGGTTTAGAACATGGTTAATAGAAAGACGTAATATGTACCAAAAACAGGAACACATGTCATATTCACAGGTATAATGTGTTAACTAAGCTGATGCAATTTACCCTAATTACAAGCATTACAAGGTAGACACCGTATGCAACATGCAACCACATATCACACTGCCAAGTAAGAGCAAGCACCTGCGATGGTGGTGTGGGGGAATTGCGGTCATCAACTAGAGAGCTACGTTGACTATCTTCATTTAGCCTTGCTGTTTCTTGAGAATCATGTGGGGAGGATGACACTGCACTCTTTAAACGAGTAGCGCGTCTCACAGTAACCCACTGGGGTGACTGTCTCGTCATAAGTGATTGATGAGGGATACAAAAGAGCATTAGTTTGATGTACGAACATTGTTAATAGACATATATAGTATGTATCAAAAACATGAAGGCATGTCATTATCAAAGGTATAATGTGTAAAGTAAGCTGATGCAATTTAACAAAATTGGAAGCAATACAAGCTAGACACCATATGCAACATGCAACCACATTTGACAATGGAAAGTTAAAGCAAGCACCTGGGATGGTTGTGTGTGGCAATTGAGATCATCAACTGCAGAGCTACGTTTATTGTCTCCATCTGCTGGCACTGCACCCTTTAGAGCACTAAGACACTTAGTGCTTATCTTCTAATTACACTAGAGCGACTTCTGGCTTTTCTTTTTTTGTATTCATCAACACTGCGTCAGACTATGAAATACCCATGCATAAAAAAACAATAGTGTGTGTATGGGTGAAGTGTGTGCATAAGTAGTACAATGTAAAGGTAGCAGATAGCAGGTCGGTGAGAAATAAATGACGGGAGACATATGATAGCTCTACAACATGCATGGCACACGAAATTACTAGATTCTAGGATTTTGAAATATGAGCACAGGGATGGATGGGAAATGCAGATGCTCCTCCAGCACACCACAAGGTGTGGTCCTATGAAAATAACAGTCGACTGAAAACAAATAGGTCAGTCCATTTTTTCTGCACTGTCTGATGCACAAAGAATGGGCAGATCGCCTTCATCTACCTCCAGCCAGTCAGTGTTATGATCTTCCTCAAAACGCCAGCGACCATCGGCCCAGTCACCTGCCTTCGCCCTCCCCTAGACCTCACTGCACCGCCGTGCTTGGCACCGCCCCCGGCCATCCCTTCAAGCCCCGCCGATCTCCAGATCAGGCGCAAGCAGCTCCTGTGCCCACACCCCTATGATAGACACCGATGCGCCGCTTCCCCGGCGAACAGGCGGACTAGGTGCTCCGCGCACCTAAGCGGGTGCTGCTTCTTTTAATTGCGATTTGACTGACCCTGAATTGAAATCCAGGCGGGCTATTGACCTCTAGCAAAGGTGAAATAGTAAATGGGAGGAAACCTTGTGCATTTAGTATCACGAAGAAGATGCAGTACAAAGCGCTCAACTAGTTTCTTTCGTGGGATGAATACGGTGTGAGCAGAAACGTAAAATTTGCACGAATAAGGGAAGAGGAGTACCTCTTTCTGCTGGCAGTGCTGTGTCCTCCTTCTGTTTTTCCAACGATCTTCTTGTGCTTCGCTGGAAATGAGAAGTTGTGGAGGACGGTGGAGCCTTGGATGAACCCATGGCCAAGTTGTTGAGTGTGGTGCGGTGGCCGTCTGTCGGCGGCGGGGAACCAGATCTGAGGCGGCAAGCGACGGTGTAGCGGGAACAGATCCGATGCGGTGGACGGTTGCGACAGTGGAGCGGCAGCGGTGAGGCGTAGGACGACGTGGTTGAAGTGGTTCTGGTATGGCGCACGTCGGCGTCGGCGTCGTGGAGGCAGCTCTGCCTCGGCTTCAGCTGCTAAGTTCTTGAGGGTGTTGCAGTTGCGGTTGCGTTGGACGACGATGTCGGGGTATCGTCTCCGGCGTGATGGAGGAGGGCGGCGGTGGATTGGGCGCGATGGGGTGGAGGACGAAGGAGGCTGGGGTTTCGCGGCTGGTGGAGAGGGCGTTTTGGTGCCCACGGAGTATGAATGGGGAAACGGAGGGAGGGGGAACTAAGGGTGAACAATGTTTCGGTTTGCGACGTGCTTGTTTGAAATTTGGGGAAAGTTACAAACTTTGCCCCCATCTAAAATTTCGGACATATTGTGGGTTGGGGGTAGGACAGTAATCTCAGGTGTCCCAAATGGTGGGCAGGGTAGATTTCGGCCGAGCGCATGGGTGTTTAGGCGCCCACAGCGTATGAATGCTTCCCGGAGGCGGTTGAGACTGGCGTCTGGGTGAAGTTACAAACCTACCCCGGTTTAGACCTTTGGACATCGGGCCGATAGGCTACACGTGCCAGAGTCACGACAGTAATTTCCTACCATCAAACATTAGTCTCGCGCGGTTTCGGGTGACCAGAGGCTTATTTGGCGTTTCGTTCAATATTTGGGAGCAGAAGCATTAACTTTTTCGGTTCTCTTGAATTGAACTTTCAGGATTTGTCAAACTTCACAAATCTTTACTCTTGAAAATCCTAAAACTACGATTATTTTGGAATGGATAGGTACATTTGAATATACATTGTACACGAGTATATATTAAAAAATATGCAACTTACCTCAGTTCATGCATGGTTCTAGATATAATCTCCTTGGTTGCAAAAAAATAGTTAGACATGCGTATGAATATATAGCATGTTCAAACACACAACAAAGATTGATGCCCCCTTTTAGATCTAATTTACAAATGCCATTATCTTGGGTTCAAATAGATGAATGCACTTCCTATGAATTCGAATCTTCGAAACCCCCTTTATGTTGAATTCAACATGTATTCTATTTCGTAGCTAGCAATTTGGAATGTATCCATGTAAGTGACAAATGTATAAAGTGCTTCACACTAACAACATGGAGTGCACTAATTAATGTTTATATATGAATTGCAAAAGCAATGCATTGCCTGTATTTCAAACCGCTCTCACTCTATGGATTGATAATATGAAATAAACACATGCACATGTTAGAATTCAATAGAGTATGGGTGTCTGATAGACCGATTTTCGTTCATACGCAAATTGCAAAATTCATGATCTCATCCAAAAATAATAATGCCATTTATATTTTAATTTAATGCGTAGAACCGCCTTTTACACGTAGATGCACTATGCCTCGGCCCGTTCTCACAAACGTGCTATATATCTCTCTATCTAACACATAAGTTCACACACTTAATATACATCGGCATTTCTCTTTCACGCATGCTCACAATCTCTCCCGGGGTGTCGGGGTGTCTCACGCGCACACTCTCTCTATATCTCTCTCTCTCTCTGTCTCTCTCTCTCTCTCTCTCTCTCTCTCTCTCTCTCTCTCTCTGACTACTATGTACCACTCTTTTCACTAATCTCAGTTGGAAAACACTATTCCTCTCACATGCATATATACACACGCACGGTCTCTACTAGCCCTCTATACGCACATATATGTGCCTATGTGTCTCCCGCACGCACATTATCTTTAGGCCTCTCTCGCACACATTCCCCCCCCCCCCCACAGACACATCTCTCTCTTAGTAGTTGGCAGATATGACTCCATCAGATCATTCGGTAGGATGTACCTGACTGTTAGGCTGGATGGTAATACGGGGCAATGTTTTACCCAAGTTCGGACCCTTGCAGTTGAGGGAAAAGCCTACTCCTGGTACTGTATATTAGTGATAGGGGTGTGTACAAAGTACACGTGAATACCAGGCATTGTGCGTGTGTGTATACTATCGACGAACTAGCCCCCAGGCTTCTATAACATACTCGGGGCCTAGGGTTACAAATCATATATAGTCGGCTTATCACCAGTGGGGATAGAGTCCTCCACGACTCTGGTAGCTTCGTGTTGTACGCCGAGTCCTCCACATGGATCTTCGTATAATGCGTCTCGGTCCAACCTATGTGGCTTAGGATGGAACCGAACCATGAGTCCTCATGTTGACCCACCACAACTAGAAATATTGTGCCCACCATACCACACACGCAATCGGCCCCTAAGAAAATGAGCATATACAATAGTACAATGTTATACATGAAAGTTAATTGCATGGTGCATCCAAAAATATTTGTTCTGCATTGTGAATGTTTATATTTTCTCCTAAAATATTAGTCACGGGAAAGAGAAACAAAGGGCATATCTCTCCTTGTCTCCACCGGACACCCCCTCTTTCTACACCACTTTCACGTACGCACACAAACTATCTCTCGACCCTCTAAAAGTATGCATGCCCATGACACATTCACGCGTGACGGTCACTCTATTTCAAGCGAAAGCACTATACGGTCGGTGGACTTCAGAATATGCTCATTACAGTCACCGTATATATTCTCATGGTGATCATACGGTATCTAGCTCACGATACATCTCCGTATTTTGTTGATGACACTGACGGACATTGTATTTGATGCGTGCTCCGTATTTTGTTGACGACACTTACAGTCATTGTATTTGAAGCGAAAGCACGATATGGTCACTAGACTTCAGAATAAGCTCATCACGGTTAGCACATACATTTTGTGGTGCTAACCAACCTGTGGTTGGATGGTTAGGAGGATAGTGGTTTTTCGAGCCCACCAGGGTTAAAGTCCTGGTGCTCGCATTTATCCTAGGTTAATTTCAGTATTTTTCTAGCGATGTGCATTCAGTGGGAGGAGACGTTCCACTCGACTACGAGGCATCTCAAGATCATATGCTGGCTCACTCTCTCGAAGGTGCTCATAGGGGTAGGGTATGCGTGTGTGCGCTTATAACGGTGAGTGCTTGCGCGTATATATGAGCGCTTGCGTCTGTACCATGTTAAAAATACATGTCATGATTATACGGTCACTAGCTCACCCGTACAACTCCGTATTTTGTTGATGACAAATCAATTGACCAGTCAAACGTTCCACGTGGCACAACTAGTGTTGCACCATCGGGGCGCGTAACCGTGGGGCCCACCTGTCAGCGCATATATGAAAGAAAGAAATGGTAGTTTGAGTCTGTACTATGTTAATAAAATACATTTTAGGGTGATCATACGGTCACTGGCTCACCATACAGCTCCGTAATTTGTTGATGACACGATCAATTGACCAGTCAAACGGTCCACATTCAGCAGCGCACATTACCATAAGGCCCACCCGTCAGCGTGTATATGAAGGACAGAAATGGTAATAAATTAGTGGTCGGTGGGGATTCAAAGTCGTGAGACCTCTGGTTGGTAGTCGCCAGCGGTGGGGGGCGGTGATTGGGCGGTGGTGTGAGGATCACCGAAGAAAAAGCTCGGCGCGGGGGGCCCTAGAGGGATGGCCGGGGCGGTGACGGACCAGCAGTGGGGAGTGGTTTCGGGGCGGCCGGGCGGCGTGGCCGCCGGCCAGCCATGGCAGCGGCGGCCGTGGTACGACCGGCGGTTGTCAAGCGGCTCGAAGGTGGAGGTTGAAGATAAACTGCATGCCCTTGATTTCGTATCCAACGGCAGGAAAATAAATTGACCAGAGATGAAAAAGTCAGTCGACTGACGTGTAGCCTCACCCCGCATGTACACATGCACGCACGCAACACTCTCACAAACACACGCACGCATGGAGGCATGCAACACTGACACGTACACATAACGAACACACGCACGCATGCAGGCGTGCAACACTGACACATACACATGCACGTACGCACACATGCATGCAACACCGAAACGTACACACGCATGCACGCAACACTCGCACGCCTGCATGCACACCACACACGACGCAAGACACACGCTCAACCTATACGTGCATGCACCCTTTGTTAAGGACATGGATTGTTACGGGTATTAATCAATCTTATCTTTTCATTGCAAGGTTTAATCAATCTTATCTATGATTAGCAGAACATTGATGTTTGCAGCGGTCTTTATGAATCACAACGTATCGAACGGGCTATCAACGTATATATGAAAATTTTAAAATTCTCTTACATTATATAGTAGGCTTATCTAGATGAAGTAGATGACGTCACACTCAATGAACAATCATCGGTTTATGAAATGCCCGCTTCTGACCGCCCTGGCCCACCAAAAGTTCCTCTGCCGTGCGCTGCCTGTGTTGGGTCACTAAAATGCAGGCACGTACCCAAAGAGCCCACACGTCATTGGAAGGACGGCACAGTGTTGTACGTCAGAGTCGAGGGTGCCATTCGATGCACGCCCGGCTGAACACGCCTCCTTGCCGCATTCAAACGCCTCCATGAAACCCGTGTGAAAGCCGAGAAACCCACTCTGGACACACGTCCATTCATGACCGGGCCGGCATTAAATGCAACGCCGGCCGAGCTCCTCCCGCCCGCCATCTATTTAATCTCATATTTAAACGAGGCCAAACGCCGGCCAAGAATAGCACCCCTCCGCTGCTCCCCTATCTCCTCCTTCATCATTTTGTCCACTCTTACAATGGCTTACATAGAGTAGTTATCCCGAATCCAAGCCGGCTGGGTGGCCTGTCGAGCCCGCCGGATACGAGCTATGCAGCTCGCTGATCCACCTCCCTCCCCTCACCCAATAGAGCCAGTTGCCGCCCTAGGCCGGCGCGCGGTTCAACAACTTGCTGCTCCATGCCAGCTCGACGAGGAGCAACGCATGGGCGTCATCGCTGTCGTCGATGTCGCCGCCTCGTACCGCGCCTCCAGTGTCTGCGACCGCGTCTCCCATTTCTGTGGCCGAGACTCCCATGCCGGCGGCCGCGCCATGCAAGCAGAGACAAAAGCCAGGTGCGCGGAGAGCGATGAGTCGACGGCCAGCGCCTCCGCGTTCCCCGCCATCATCGAGGAGAAGTAGAACACAGGAGGCCGCCATACACAAGAGGTGTCTTTCCGGATCCTTTTGTTGCGAGGACCTTCATCGACCCCGCATGGGCTCCACGGAAGTGGAGAAGCCCCCCTTCCACCATCATCTTGGGCATCAGCCAACCATATCAGTTGGGCAGCAGGGAAGCGAGCCATCCTTGCGCTGAAGCATATACCTCTGGGGCTCCCGGCAGTCCGATGATCGTGCTGCCGGACATGAGGAACACAAATGGATCGGCGAGCGACCATTTAGGCCAGGTATTTTATACCTGTGATGTCCAGAACTAGCACCGCTTAGTTGATTTGAATTTAATGAAATCTGTCATGTTTGTATGAAAACCCGGTATTTTATATGAATTCCGTCATTGTTTATGAGAAATATCGTCGTGTTTGCATGAATTTCATCCGGTTGGTTGAGTTGCTGTCAGAATGTGTGCGGCTACAGTTGGATGGCGTAATATGTGGGTCGCCGGTCGGTCTGCGGCCGACTCGGGCGGCGTTGTGGGACAAAAAAAGCACAGCTCGTGCGAGCTCGTCTCCAACGTGCGTGCTGGAGGATGCATGAGCACCCGAGCCATTCCTCGTTCATCGAGGGCAAAGGCACCGGTGGACAAAAGGTCACCAATATTTTGGCTACCCCGGGCAAAATCCAAACAGCCCCTCCCATCAGATTCAAATCCCTCGTTCGCCATGAAATCTTGGCATGTGTTGTTTTCATGGACTAGCAAGATGCCCGTGCATTGCACGAACATCAAGATGCATTTGTTTACAAAACACCTATTGTGATTGACCCATGCAGGAGTAATCCCATGTGTAAAAACTAATGATATCTCGAGAATTTTATCGGAAAAATGGTATCTCGAGAATTTCATCGAAAAAATGATATCTCGAGGAAGATGAGAGATAAGGTGAGGAGGAGTGGGGTGTGGTGGTGACTGGTGGTCGGACTGGGCGGAGGCATGGGGATGCAGGGTGAGGGAATCCCGGACTAGGGGGTGTCCGGATAGCCGAACTCTTACCGTTGGCCGGACTCCTGGACTATGAAGATACAAGATTGAAGACTTCGTCCTGTGTCCGGATGGGACTTTCCTTGGCGTGGAAGGCAAGATTGGCGATACAGATATGTAGATCTCCTACCATTGCAACCGACTCTGTGTAACCCTAACCTATCCGGTGTCTATATAAACCGGAGGGTTTTAGTCCGTAGGACGAACAACAATCATACCATAGGCTAGCTTCTAGGGTTTAGCCTCCTTGATCTCGTGGTAGATCTACTCTTGTACTACCCATATCATCAATATTAATCAAGCAGGAGTAGGGTATTACCTCCATCGAGAAGGCCCGAACCTGGGTAAAACATCGTGTCCCTTGTGTCCTGTTACCATCCGCCTAGACGCACAGCTCGGGACCCCTACTACGAGATCCGCCGGTTTTGACACCGACATTGGTGCTTTCATTGAGAGTTCCTCTGTGCGTGCCGCCATCGTAGGATGCCTCATCTCGCCTTCAAAGACGATACCATCGCCAAAGAAGCCTTGGCCACCGGTCAGACTCTTCGGCTAGGCGGTTTTCTCATGACCGCTAGTTCGGCCGTCGCGCCGACGATGACCTCTCGAGTCATCAAAACCAATCTCCATGTTAGTTCGGAACTTGCCGAACAGTTAGATCCGGTCGAGTTCTCCTCCGTAAACAAGCTCCTGGATCGCATCGCCGCATCTCGAGTCGCCACAGACACGACCGGATCGGGCCTAAAACCGATCTAAGAGAGATCAACTCTCCCCAGGCTACCCATCATGTTGCTGTGATAGAGGAGCAATGCGGCGACTCTTCTCCTATCTTAAGGACTAGCTACGTCCGAATTCCCGATCCCTCCATGCCGGATTCCTGCAGAGGGACGGATGTCGATCAAGCCCTGAACTTAAAGTCAGGCGGCGGGTCGGACTCATTGGATAGCACTCAAAAATCCAAACTTCCGAGTTCGGAAACTTCCCGGCCCTTAAGTCCTAAATTGGACGGGGTTCCGGATTTAGTGCCACCCGCCCACCCAAACAT
Source organism: Aegilops longissima (assembly GCA_021605205.1). Taxonomy (NCBI): domain Eukaryota; kingdom Viridiplantae; phylum Streptophyta; class Magnoliopsida; order Poales; family Poaceae; genus Aegilops; species Aegilops longissima. Next base: position 373,197,813 of record CM038680.1, on the reverse strand, counting down.
TAGCGATCTCTCTCGAATTCGGCAAGAGCCCGTCGAAACAGTACATCATTACTGGGCCAGATTCCTCCTGGTTATGAACAGGATAAAGGACTGCCGAGAGGAGGACGCAATACCAATCTTCTGCAATAATTGCACGGACAAGGGAATCCTAAACGCCATAAGTCGTCGCGAAATTACACACTTTGCTGACTTGGTGACCATCGTACAAAAGTACTGTGCGATGGAGAGCGCCTGGAAAACCGAAAGTAAATTTTGGGATAATCCGGCCCCGAATACATCCCTAGTCCGGAACAAAAGGGTGCATCATTATCAAGCACCTGGGTTGAATACCAAAAAACTAAAACCCCCTAAAGGGTACGGAACCGTACTGGAGGGTTGGCTAAACGGACCCTGCAAAATTCATAGCACAGAGGGCGCCACTCCAACTCATAGCCTTCGAGCATGTTGGATACTACGGCAGGTGGCCAAAAGTGGTGAAGAGCTTCAAGCTTCAGAATCCCAGCCCGGCAACACCAGTACGGTGTTAACAGTCTTCGAGACTTTCGCATCAAACAACATGCGAAAACGACAACTCCGCAACCTTGCCGAAGTCTACCAAGTAGCAACAATAAATCCATGGAGTCACACGGCTATTACCTTCAATGCCAGTGACGAACCTAAATTTCGAACTGCCCGGGCACCAGCCGCATTGGTCCTCAGCCCGATAGTAGAAGGCTTTCGCCTTACTAAGGTACTCATGGATGGCGGCAGCGGACTAAACCTCATCTATGAGGAAACCCTCCAAAAATGGAAATAGATCGAACCACATTGAGCGAAGCAGCACAACCTTTAGAGGAATAATCCTCAGCGGAAGCATGCTGCACAGAAAAATCACGCTGGGCGTAGTGTTCGCTCACGGACAATTACAGTCCGAGGAGGTCACATTTCAAGTGGCCCTGCTCATCAGCGGATATCATGCTTTATTAGGACGAGAGGCATTCACAATTTTTCAAGTTATACCCCATTATGGGTACATGAAGCTTAAAATGCCCGGTCCCAACGGAATCATCACTCTCGCCAGTGATCCGAACATAGCACTCCGCGCCGAAAATAAGACAGCCGCACTAGCCCTCGAGGCACTATCCGAAGCCCTAGCGGCCGAGGAACTCACCGCGATGCGCTCCACGGTGAACAGGGACGATGTGATACTTGATAAAAGATCCAAGTCCACCTCTTTTAAACCAGTGGATGAAATAGTCAAATTCCAAGTCCACCCAACGGACCCTACAAAGACGGCCTCCATCGGGGCACAATTAAACCCTGATGTAGACGCCGCACTACGAGAATTCCTACAAGAAAACCGGGACATCTTTGCTCGGCACCCTTCGACATGCCAGAATCCCATGTCACCGGCCGAGCACAGCCTAAATATCCTAAAAGGATTCAAGCCACTCAAACAGGCTCTTCGGTGCTTTTCCGAACCCAAGAGACAGGCCATGGGAGAGGAGCTAGCCAAACTTTTGGAGGCCGGATTCATCAGAGATATAAAACATCCGGACTGGCTAGCGAACCTGGTGATGGTACCAAAGAAGGATAAATCCTGGCGCCTATGTGTTGATTTCAAAGACCTTAATAAGGCTTGCCCAAAGGATCCCTTCCCCCTCCCTCGAATTGATCAAATCATTGACGCTACAGCAGGACACAACTCATTATGCTTCCTCGGCACGTACTCCGGCTACCACCAAATCAAGATGGCGGAGCTAGACCAAGCTGCAACAGCATTCATCACTCCATACGGCCCGTTCTGCTTCAACACAATGCCCTTTGGGCTCAAAAACGCCGGCGCAACATACCAGCGCATGATTCAGACATGTCTGGCAAACCAGATCGGCAAAACGGTGGAAGCATATGTAGATGACGTGGTCGTCAAAACCAAGCACGTCGAAACTCTAGTAGACGACTTGAGGCTCACATTCGACAATCTTCAAAATATGACATCAAGCTCAATCCGAAAATGCGTCTTGGCGTTCCAGCGGAAAGCTCCCGGGCTTCATCGTGTCCGTAGAGGAATTGAAGCAAACCCAGCCAAGATTCGAGCTCTGTCACAATTGGATATTCCAAAAGACCTCAAACAAATACAAAAATTTACGGATGCGAGCGGCTCTAAGCCGCTTTATCTCCCGCTTAGGAGAAAAGGCATTACCTCTCTACCGCCTCCTCCGCCGCACCAACACTTCGTGGGCGGATTCCGCCACGGCCGGACTCAAGAAATAAAGGCCATTTTGGCAACAACCGTCCTGGCCGCGCAACGTATGCGAACCAATGCTATTATACATCGCCGCAACACATCAAGTTGTCAGCGGGTGCTCGTTGTCGAACGAGAACGGACGGACACCGGTTCCCTATTCAAAACCGGTTTATTATGTGTCCACCGTCCTAACTCCATGCAAGTCCCGTACCCACACTATCAAAAGATAGCATACGCGTGTTCATGGCATCCCGAAGCTGCGACACTACTTTCAAGAGTGTTCGATAACGGTAGCCTCCGAAGTACCTCTTAATGACATTATAAACAACCGCGACGCGACGGGCCGGATTGCTAAATGGGCCATAGAGCTCCTCCTATTCGACATAACTTATAAGCCACAACGAGCTATTAAGTCGCAGGTTTTGACCGACTTCGTGGCCGAATGGACTGAAGCCGAACTCCCTAAAGAGTATGGCGCATACTCCAATTGGATCATGCACTTTGACGGCTCCAAAATGTTGGCCGGCCTGGGGGCTGGCGTCGTCATGACGTCCCCAACCGGGGACACAGTCCAATACGTCCTTCAGATAATGTACACGGACTCCAACAACACAGCCGAATATGAGGCCCTTCTGCACGGCCTCCGGATGGCAGTCTCCATGGGCATTCAACGCCTAGACGTGCGCGGGGATTCAAACCTCGCAATATCTCAAATAAACGGAGACTTTGACGCCAAAGATCCGAAAATGGCAGCATACCGCAATGCGGTACTAAAAATGTCAGCACGGTTCGAAGGGCTCGAATTTCATCATGTAGCCCGGGATAACAACCAGGCGGCGGATATATTGGCACGCATCGGTGCAAAACGCGATGCCATCCCACCCAATATCTTTTTGGAACGGCTGTTCAAGCCATCCGTACTATGGGAAGGGGAGTCCGGCAATAACAATCCGGACCCAACCGCACCGCCTGACGCCGAACACTCTGACACAACCAGAGGCTCCGCCCCCGAGATAACACCCTCAGCTCACGAAATAATGGCGGTTATCGCCCCGTGGACGGAACCATTCCTAGCCTAACTAACTAGGCAGGAACTCCCCGAAGACCAAAATGAGGCTCGCTGCATAGTACGGCGCTCTAAAGCCTACAAAGTCCATGAGGGAGAGCTTTATAAGAAAAGCACTACCAGAGTCCTTCAAAGGTGTATCTCCGAAGAGGAAGGGCGAAACCTCCTAGCTGAAATTCATGCCGGACTGGGTGGGCACCACGCCGCAGCCCGGGCCCTTGTAGGTAAGGCCTTCCGTACAGGATTTTATTGGCCAACGGCCCGGGCAGATGCGCAGGACTTAGTCCAACGATGCGTCGGTTGCCAGCATTTTGCTAACCAAAGCCACATGCCACCCACCGCCCTTAAAACTATACCCATCACCGGCCGTTCATGGTCCAGGGGCTTGACATGGTTGGACCCCTCAAGGAGGAACCGACAAGCAAAAATACCTATTGGTCATGGTGGACAAATTCACCAAATGGATAGAGGCCAAACCAGTTAAAGCGGCGAATCCGGACCAGTGATAGACTTCATATCAGGGGTAGTGCACCGTTACGGTGTCCCCACAGTATCATTACTGACAATGGCACCAACTTCACGGCCGATGAGGTCAAATCATGGTGCAAAAACATGGGCATCAAGCTCGATTACGCCTCAGTCTATCACCCTCAAACCAACGGCCAAGTCGAACGGGCAAACGGTCTAATCATGAGCGGCATTAAATCCAGACTAGTGCGGTCCCTCAATTAATCTAACACGACTTTGGGTCGAGGAGCTCGACTCCGTACTCTGGGGCTGCGGACCACGCCAATCATACTACCGGATTCACACCATTCTTCATGGTGTACGGCGCAGAGGCAGTCTTGCCCTGCGACATAATACATGACTCACCTCGACACGCATGTATGAAGAAAGAGAAGCCGAGCTCGATCGGCAGGACAGTTTGGACGCATTGGAGGAGGAGCGATGTGGCAAAGGCTCGTTCGCATTCTATCAACAGCAGGCTCAAGATATCAAAGCAGGAAGTACGGGCCAAAGCTTATAACGTTGGCGAACTAGTTCTATGCCCGCGGACAAGAAAAGGACAAACTCAAGCCCAAATGGGAAGGTCCTTCATCATCGACCAGGTCCCGACCGGCGGAGCATACCGTCTGCGAAACGCATCGGACAACCGACTCAAGCCGAACCCATGGAACGCAGCCCGTCTATGAAGATTCTACGCCTAAGTGCCGGACTCCAAGTTCGTCTCCTTCCTCCGTCCGCATTCTTTATTTTTGCTTTTTGCTGTCTTCTATTTCTCTCCTTCCCCCTTCTTCTTCTTGTAGCCTCTAGAGGCTCGTTTGTGCTTTTTTTTAAGACACACTTGATGCGCTGTCCGCTCATTATACTTCGGGGCTTCTTTAATGAAGCTTATTTATACGGGCTTTCATGCCCAACACATGTTAAACTTCCGCATGTACCTTTTATTCACCATTATATGCATCGATATGACTTAAGTTTTGGCCAAGCTGGGTTGCTCGGCTCCTGTGCTTACCCCTCGCTCCCGATTGTTTGGCTAGGAGGTAAAGGAGCACCTCTGCGATTGTTATCGCCGGGTCACCGGATGTGTACCTCGGACCGGGTGAAGCCGAAAGCTAGCGTTCTTAAGGGAATATTCGGTCGGTGAACTGAAAGATGATTTTAACTATTTACACATCTGCCCCGGATGATTTTCTGCTTTATAGCAGCTTTGACATGCACTTTAGGGCATGCATCCCAAATAAAGGAACCCTTAACGGAACTATTCTCCTGGAAGATGTTTCTTACTACCCATGTAATATAACATAACTAGTTGGGCACTTGTCCGATACAGCAACAATGACCCCTACGCCTGGTCTCCATGCATACCACGGTTCTTATATAACCACGAACGATTCGGACAGACTCCGGACTATTGGGTCCGGAGGTCGGCTTAAAAGGTCCGCTATGACAAACGATCTACAATCCGCTAGAAGACATTCTTTCATGTCATATTTTTACATAGTCAACTCGACTCATTGTATTCCTCCTCAATGCCATCTAATAGGCTATCTAATTTACAATCTTGTTTGGGAATACTTGGCGCCAATTCTACTTGGCCGACACTAACTTACAGGATCTCCATCCCATCTGGCCCCACAGATCCGACCTCGGCCATGTGGTTTGGGTCAGCCTTCGTGTACCGCGTCTTCACCATGGCCCAGGCCTCCCTGGCGCCTTGACGGCAGGACGATATCTTCCATAGCCGGAAGCGCCGTCGTGCTCCTTGAAGCCGCTCCGCCAGCTCCCCAATGCCTTCGGGCAGGGAGATAGATGGCCACAAGGCTTGGTCGATGCCTTTCATCACCTGCCGGACTCGTTCGTGCAGCTGACGCAGTTCGGGAAGAAGATCACCCGAAGAATTGGGCATCTCCTCCTCAGGACGACCTGTGAGCAAACCTACATACATGTTTATGTTAGTCGCCTCCTCGCCGAACTCTTTCAAAGTTCGCTCAAGCACTTACTGAAAATGCCGCGAAGCCGCCGATTCTCCTTCTGGGAGTCAGCTAACTGAGCACGAACGTCCTTTAGTTCCTCACCCAGCTTGGTGTTGGCGTCTTGGAGGTTATTCTTCTCCTGCCGCACCCTCGTAATCACGCTCTCGCTGGCCTTTAACTGGCATAAGAGCTGTTGCTTGTCCGGATTTGGTCCGGCGCCATCTGCAATGTTTTTGTCAGATTTACACACCCGCCGCACTTCATAAATTATTTATCTTCAAGCGTATATTACGGAGGGGTCTCTGTGGCTCCCCGTGGCGGCTTGTGCGGCCTCAAGTTGGGCCCTGCACTCTTCCAGCTCTGGGACATCGGGTATTCTTTTCAGAAGATCTCAGATAACAAATGATCCTTAAATCAGTTATTCTAACTATTTTAAGTCTCGGGCTCTTGGCATATATAATCTGTCAAATTTCCTTACCCGTATGTCCTTCACATACTGCTTCGTGGCTCTGGCTAGACCATCTTGAGCGGCACGGAGATGCGCGTCTCCCGAATCAAAGGCATTCAAGGCCTCTGGGGAGAAACATGCGTCACGAAGAACTGTCCGGCGGCGCCTGTGATTCAAGGCGCTCTCCACCTCGGCGTTGGTGGCGGACAACCTGTCTGCATCCTCTGTCGGAGGAGCATCCGACGCACGTCTCGTGCTCGCCTCAGCCTCCGGACCTGGCTTTGAAGCTTGTCCGGTGAAGGTTCGATCGGTAGCCTCTCCGGGCTTAGTCCGGCGAGCGCTCTTTTTCCTGAAAAGAGCATCAGCGTTAGTATGCCTTCCAGGAATCAATTCTGGAAGTATGGTGACATGCCATACCGTTGCGGCGGAGTTTCGATCCGGACCGCACTTCTTTTTAACTCATGCGGGCAAGACCGCCTTTTGTTGGCCGGTCGCGCGGGCTCGGCTTCTGCCTCGACGGTACCCCTGCGAAGCACCATTGGTATATGGTGATCAAAAATAAGAATGGATGGGTCGTTATCAGGGTTTTTGGGATCTCGGTCTCAGTTACCTGTGAGGCTAGAAGTATTCCGGGGTAATCGGCCGTAATGGCTACCAAAGCATTGTCGACACTAAGTTGGTAGAACACCCCGGCGATCAACTCCACCGTTATATCCGGATCCTCTTCGGAGGTCGGATCGAGGGACCACTCCGGATCCTCGGGTTGTGGGGGCGGGCTATGGATCTTCTCTGCAGTCCGGCGCAGTTCCTGCGCAAAAACCGTGAAATGAGATATTTAACTACGGGAACATGGATCGTACAGGTCACAAAATGTTTGCTTACCCAGCTTCGAGGATTACTCGAAGAAAACTCCTTCAGAGGTTGACACGGAGGAAATCCTCCTCCTCTCCTTTGTACATGGCAGACAAGATCTTCACCAGTTCGGTGACTGATCCTGGCCCTTTGCGGCCATGACGGGTGGCATCGTCCTCCCCGTTGAAGTCCCACATGGGGTGGCCCCTGTATTGGAGCGGTTGCACTCCCCTCATAACGCAGATTGCCATGAGTCCTGTCATGGTCAATCCGGCATGATCCAGTAACCTTATTCGGCTCATCAAATAACGGACATCCCGGTCATCTTCTCTCCGGGGGCTCCGAGGACGCCAGCTTAGGCGCTTCTTCAGAGGAGCATTGCTGAACTCCGGAAGGCTGATCTGAACAGGATCCGGCAGCGGGACGTCCTCCATGTAAAACCATTCCGAAGGCCAGTCTTCGGACGCCTTCTTTGGGGTTCCGGACAGGTATCCGGTCCCGGCGATGCGCCATAGCTCGGCTCCGCCCACTTGATATATTGACCCCTCATGAGAACGGGGAACTAGGCAGAATATTCTCTTCCACAGCCCGAAATGAGCCTCGACGCCAAGGAACAGTTCGCAAAGGGCCACGAAGCCCGCGATGTGCAAGATGGAGGCAGGAGTAAGATGGTGCAGTTGGAGGCCGTAGAACTCCAAGAGCCCCCGGAGAAACGGATGGATTGGAAATCCGAGTCCTCTTACTAGATAAGAGATGAAGCACACCCGCTCTCCTTTAGAGGGATCGGGGACGCTCTCCGCTTGCTTTCCGCCCTTGTAGGTGGCAAGTCCGGCTCGAACCGGAACCATGAAGGATGGAGGGAGAAATCCCTTGGCTTGAAGTATAACTAGCTCGCTATGCGGACTGGGCATCTCTCCCAATTTCTGGTGAAATTTGGGGCGCGAGAGGAGGAGCAGCGTCGACCGTCCATGATGGAATGGGCTTTGGTCGAGGCGCTCCGATGAAAGCTTCATGAAGGGGGATGGTGTGACTCAGATCTAGATCCTTGCCCTTTTATAAGCGGCTCCTTTGCACGGCTAGGGGGAATATTGTAAAAATACCCTGGCTTTTCGCATTCATTCAAACACGTGGAAGATGGCCATTATTCAGCGCAGAAGCCGAGGAGCGCAGCATTTATCAGAAGCCGGACACTATTCGACAAGTATATGGAATTTGGAGAAGAACCCGCCTCACAATGCCGAAGACAATCAACGCGCCGGACTCATCGTCATTGAAGCCTGGTTCGGGTCTCTTGAGGAGTCCCGGACTAGGGGTGTCCGGATAGCCGAACTCTTACCGTTGGCCGGACTCCTGGACTATGAAGATACAAGATTGAAGACTTCGTCCCCTATCCGGATGGGACTTTCCTTGGCGTGGAAGGCAAGCTTGGCGATACGGATATGTAGATCTCCTACCATTGCAACCGACTATGTGTAACCCTAACCTATCCTGTGTCTATATAAACCAGAGGGTTTTAGTCCGTAGGACGAACAACAATCATACCATAGGCTAGCTTCTAGGGTTTAGCCTCCTTGATCTCGTGGTAGATCTACTCTTGTACTACCCATATCATCAATATTAATCAAGCAGGAGTAGGGTATTACCTCCATCGAGAGGGCCCGAACCTGGGTAAAAACATCGTGTCCCTTGTCTCCTGTTACCATCCGCCTAGACGCACAGTTCGGGACCCCCTACCCGAGATCCGCCGGTTTTGACACCGACAGAGGGTGCATTATGTCTAGGTTTGTATCTCTCTCTCACACACCCACGTAGGTGGGGGACGTGCACGAAGAGAAGAGGTGCACGCACGGCACACGTACTCCCTTCTCTTTCCCAACCACACCCGCGCGGGTACACGCTGGAGCTCATTTCTGTACGAAAAGGCAGCCCACGTGGTAATTTGACACGTGTAGTGGTTGTCCACTTGATGGAGGATCATCTACCACGGGTGAAAAAACAAATTGCGACTTGACGCGTCATGTGGGGCCTACCTTAGAGGCAAGGTTCTATACACTCGAGATGCTCTGTACGTATCACTTTTGATGTGTCCCATCAACTCGCAGAACGAGGAGAACCTTGCTTACTACACTGTCTCCCCCGCCCACAGGCGCGGTGGCTCGCAGGACAAGGTGAAGCTTGTTTACTAGAAACTACCTCCGTCCTGGTTTATTGGTCCCCATTGTATATTGTGTCAAATTTTGACTATAGATTGAACTAACAAAAGGTTCGTGCATGTTACCAAAAATTATATCATTGAAAACTATGTTGAAATACGAATCCAGCGATATAATTTTTTTTGACATGCATTAACATTTTGTTAGCTAAATATTTGGTAAAAATTTGGCACGAACTACAAAGGTGACCTATAAACCAGGACGGAGGTAGTAGTACTAGGCCTTACGCCCGCTCCCTCGCCCACGCGCGCAGTGGCTCGCAGGACGAGGAGAAAATTTTACTACTCCCTCTGTTTACTCCTCGTCCCTACCTTTGTTAGAGAGATTATCATATTGTTTGGAATACATGTCTTTTAGTAGTACTCCCTCCTTTCCAGTTTATGGCTCAATTTCCTTGGAGTAGTATATAGGAGTAGTACTACTACAGCAATTTCCTTGGAGTCCGTGGTGCAGCAAGCTACCCTAGGCTATGCTACTACTCCCTCCTTTCCAGTTTATGGCTCAATTTCAAAATCTCTCCAACCAAGGTACACGATGAGTGGTGGAATTAATTTCGTAGTTTGCACAAGTAATGTACGCTCATTTTTCTTAAGAAGTTATGTTTACCGAAGCATTAATTAGAACGAATGCATGCATGACCACTAAATTTCCATGAACTTCTACATGCATTGGTGAGTTTTCTCTTGACAATGCTTGCATCGGGTGATTTAACGCACCTCGAAATCCAACATGTGATGGTACTACTACTAGTAGTATAACTGAGACTTATAAAACGGAAAAACAAATTTTTTTAGACGAGCCTGATACGTCTCCAACGTATCTATAATTTATGAAGTATTCATGCTATTATATCATCCATCTTAGATGTTTTATATGCATTTATATGCTATTTTATATGATATTTTGGACTAACCTATTAACCTAGAGCCTAGTGCCAGTTTCTGTTTTTTCCTTGTTTTTGAGTTTTACAGAAAAGGAATACCAAACGGAGTCCAATTGACGTGCCAATTTTTGATGATTTTTGATGGACCAAAAGAAGACCCCGGAGTAAAAGAGTTGGGCGAGAAGAGTCCCGGGCCGTCCACGAGGGTGGGGGGCGCGCCCACCCCCTGGGCGCGTGGGCCTGCCTCGTGGACGACTCGGGAACCTCCTTGATGTGAAACCAACGCCAAAAATTCCTATAAATACAGAAACCCCCAGAAAATAACCTAGATCGCAAGTTCCGCCGCCGCAAGCCTCTGTAGCCACGACAAATCAATCTAGGCCCTCTCTTGCACCCTGCCGGAGAGGGCCATCATCACCGGAGGCCATGGAGGAGGGTCCCAAAGGGGCCATCATCGCCATGAAGGCCAAGGACTAGAGGAAGAACCTCTCCCCATCTAGGGGGGAGGCCATTGAGGAGGAAGCACAAGGGGGAGAACCTCTCCTCCTCTCTCTCGGTGGCGCCGGAGTGCCATCGGGAGGGGAATCATCGCCGCGGTGATCGTCTTCATCAATATCACCATCATCATCACCATCCTCATCTCTTTTACGCGGTCCACTCTCCCGCACCCCGCTGTAATCCCTACTTGAACATGGTGCTTTATGCCATATTATGATCCAATGATGTGTTGCCATCTTATGATGTTTTGAGTAGATATCTTTTGTCCTTGGGTTGATTGATGATCTAGATTGGTACGAGTTGTATGTTTTATTTTGGTGCTGTCCTATTGTGCCCTCCGTGTCGCGCAAGCCTGAGGATTCCCGCTGTAGGGTGTTGCAATACGTTCATGATTCTCTTATAGTGGGTTGGTGAGTGACTGAAACACAAACCCGAGTAAGGGGGTTGTTGCGTATGGGAATAAAGAGGACTTGATGCTTTAATGCTATGGTTGGGTTTTACCTTAATGAACTTTAGTAGTTGCGGATGCTTGCTAGAGTTCCAATCATAAGTGCATATGATCCAAGAAGAGAAAGTATGTTAGCTTATGCCTCTCCCTCATATGAAATTGCAATGACGACTGTCGGTCTTGTTAACAATTGCCTAGGACAATTCCGCACACCGATCCATCATTATTTCACACTCGCTATTTCTATTATTAGTAATATATTCTAACTTTATGATAACATCACCTACTTTTATATTTTAGCTCTCCGATATCATACAAAGTTATCCTCTTCATACCCACAATGTAGTTTTATTTCTCGTTTCTAGTTGGAAGCAAGCGTTCGTGTAATGAGAGTCGTGTCGATGGCGGATAGGGATTGAGAGAATATTGATCTTACCTTTAGCTCCTTGTGGGTTCGACACTCCATACTTATCACTTCTACCTTTGGAAATTGCTACGATGATTCCCTGCACTTGGGGATTATCAGAGCCCTATAAACCGGAAAGGAGGGAGTAGTAAGTAGTATACTACCTCCATAGTGGGTGCGTACTCCGTAAAATCAGATTTTCCCAAAACTAAGTCGCTCAACCTTTATTTGCTTGTTTCCCTTCCTGCCTCGTTGCCTCGAACAGACTATGCCAAACTCCCCTACCTGTCGCGCGGGAAAAGACCCGCCCGCGGCTTTTTTTAGTCCGGGTTTGTATCGATGGATCGTGCGAAGCAGCAAAAACCAAGCCGTGTCTTGTACTCCTCCGTCGACACTTGCTCATGAATTCTGTACTTCCTCTCGCCGACATGTGGGACATATAGCAACCGGGTCGATGTGTCATGCACCAAATAACAGTGCAGAACAGCAGGGGGACGCACCCCAGTCGTACCGCCCCAGTAGTAGAGTAGTAATGAGCAATGAGCCGTCAAATTATGATGCCGCACCTTCCCAGACGGACGAAGCAACCATTATTTCACACTTCGCTTCGCCATCATCTCCTTCAAGAAAACCACGTAGTATTGCTTCTGCCATTGTTCTGCCTCAAGAGGGACACACGCATCGCCTTGGTACATCATGACACGTGGGACCGCATGACAGGCCATGCTGCCCCACCCATCGCTCGGTAAAATCACCTCATTTTTACTACTTCCTCCTTATCGGTTTATAGGGCATGCACGTCGTTCTAGGTTGAGAATTTAACTGGCTATATATGTGATGAACAGTATATCTTTAGAAACTACATCCGCTTAAGAATCGAATGATATACTTTTGTGACATAGTAACTCATATTTAGTTAGTCAAATGGATGACCGAGAACTACGTGCGCGCCCTATAAACCGAGACGGAGAGGGTAGTACAGTACGTGTCTTTTTAGATCAATATAGTCGGGATTCACCAAGGAGCAAAACCAAGTGGTAGGCTGCTCCTGTCATGTTGGCGTAGCAACTCAAGCAGGGTTAGTCTGCACACGAAATGGTGACACACTTAACATGACCCCTTTGGCTGACATGTGGCTCATCCACCATCTTGTTCCACGTGGGATGCACCAAATTAACAGTTCGGATCAGCGGTTGGACTTGGAGGCACCCCGGTCGTAGCGCTGCAGTAGTAGTAAATGAGCGATGAGGGGTCAAATCACAATGCCCCACCTTTCCCGCATTAAGCTGGAGGGACGAAGCAACCATCATTTCACTCTAGGGCGCAAGAGCATAAAGAAAAGAGAAAACCAATGATGTGTGCGGCAGCTACCTAGGGCACCCTAGGGTAGGGGCCTCCACTACAAATCCATTTTCTTTGAAAGTGCCTCCACTACAAATTCGCTTCTCCCTCGTCCTCTTGAAGAAAACCGATGATGCGTGCGGTGGTAGGGTTTGTAGGAGTACTATACGGCGTGCGGGGCCACGTCATAGTAAACGGGAGATGGATTGAGTTTGAGTCGATGTCTTAATATGTGTGGGCCGCTTGGTTTTACGGGAACGAGGCAACATTTTGGGTTCGGGGACCAGTGGAGATATACGTACAAAAAATTATGGACGTAGGCTCGACCGAAAGGCAATGATGCATGGGCCCTGCATTTTGATATACATGCGGCCACGTGAAATTTGCTAATCTACTCAAAACTAGTAAGGTACACATGCATTGTACGCATGAGATTTGGAAACCAAATTATGAATAAATACATACTATAGCATGTAAAGCTTTGAGTCATATATGCATGATGTAGATGTTCGTTTAGTTCTTATAGTTAATCTCATTCAAAATCAATTAGTTTTATGAAAAGGTTAAGATTCATGGGATTGTGCATTGTAAAGCATAAAGTATAAAACAAATAATGGCAATTCATTTAGAAAAAAAAGTTTGGGCAATTATGATACAGAAGATTCTAGAACAAAGGAGAAGTGCTTGTGTTTTGGGAAAGCATGCACGGTCCACATCTCTTATTGGTTGATATGTCATGAAACAAGAAACGAGGAGGGAGTTAATGTACCGTGCCAAAGTGTTTTGGGATTATTTGGTTTTCGGAAGATGACTTACACACCTAGACGGAGGGAGTACAAAGAGAAAAAATGAATTGCAGTTAAAAGAATGGCATTTCTAACAAAAATGTGAATGTGAACTACATATGTGTGCACGTGACCAGCACATACATTGTCAACGCAAAATTTAATGCAAGAAATAACTTATGAGTAACATGCACGAATTGATGATGTGGTGCTTGCATGCATAGAGTAGAAAAAACAATGTGATTTATGACTTGCATGCATGACGTGTTCTTGTGCCATAGTTGCATGTCTAGGAAAAAAGCTACTAGTGGGTTGTACTAGCTATTTAGGAATAAAAGATGTATACATGGAAGTTGTAGGGAAAGAGACGACATGTATCTCAATTCCCACGAGTAGGGATTGGAAAAGAGATGTCATTTGGTTCACATCATAGGAACTTTTCTATTGAATCTAGAGATGACATGTATCTCAATTCCTATGAGGAGGGATTAGAAAAGAGATGTCATTTGGTTCACATCATAGGAACTTTTCTATTGAATATACGCTAATGTTTATTTTGCTTTGAAAATATGGGAGTATAGGAATCCATTCATATGAACCAAGTGGCTCTAAAACTATAAAAATGATATCATGTTTATTTCCTTTGAAATGTGGAGTATATGAATCTATTCCTATGAACCAATTGGCTCTAAAGGAAAAAATCCTATAAAAATCATATCATATAGAGTTCCTATGATATTCCTCCACACCAAAGGATGGTTGAAATTGCTGCAGGTGATACGACGGTCTTTCTTTGTAGACTCCCCCCATCTTTATAGTTACCTCTCGAAGATGAATGAAATGATATATACTGGGTATTCTATATGTGCATTTTGGTACACGAAAACTCAGTAAAAGTTTGTGAGGTTCGAATTTTCAATAAAGCTATATGCACTGCTGATAACCCACAAGTATAGGGGATCAATTGTAGCCTCTTTCGAGAAGTAAGAGTGTCGAACCCAACGAGGTGCTAAAGGTAGAAGAAATATTCCCTCAAGTTCTATCAACCACCGATACAACTCTACGCACGCTTAACGTTCGCTTTACCTAAAACAAGTATGAAACTAGAAGTACTTTGTAGGTGTTGTTGGATAGGTTTGCAAGAATATAAAGAGCACGTAAATAAAAACTAGGGGCTGTTTAGGTAAAGAAGCAATAAAGTTAGTATAGCGAGTGTGGAAAAGCAGTGGTAGGAGTTGTGAAATTGTCCCTAAGCAATTGACTACTTTAGTAGACCGATAGCAAGTTTTATGTGGGAGAGGCCACATCTAGCATGTCATCCCTGACTTGGAATTCTATGCACTAATGGTTGGAACTATTAGCAAGCATCCGCAACTACTAACGTTCATTAAGGTAAAACCCAACCATAGCATTAAGATATATTGGTCCCCCTTTAATCCTGTATGCATCAATTTCTATGCTAGGTTGAAGCTTTTGTCACTCTTGCCCTCCAATACATAGTCCTATCAACATACAACTAACCCTATGGTGTGATCCACGCGCACGCTCATATGATGGGCACTGACGGTGTCCTGGATTAGGGGGTACTCACCACGTCATCTCCTGATCAGTTAGATTGGGCCGAGGACCCCGTGGCCGCATACTCATGGGCCAGTTCGGACAACCCCTGCCGCATACAAGGAAGACTCCACAAGGCTTGGTGCCCAAGACAAGGACTCTCCTAAACCCTAGGCCTCCGGTGTCTTATATAAACCGAGGCCAGGCTAGTCAATAGACGATCTCATATTCATTACTACTCGTGGTAGATACATGTACTCTGTACTACACCCATATGAATACAGTCAAAAGCGGCATGTAGGGTATTATCTCATCAAGAGAGCCCGAAGCTGGGTAAACCCCATGTCCATGTTACCATCGCTCCAAGACGCCTAGCTTAGGACCCCTACTACGAGATATGCCGGATATTGAACCGACATTGGTGCTTTCATTGAGAGCCTGCTAGGTGACCAACACGGTTCGATGGGATCTTCGCTGACTCCAAATCAGGTGATATGGTTATGTTTGTTCCGATCCTTGGCGAATTGGTCTTGCTGTCTAGGGCTATTTTTTGTTCGCAGATCGGGCTTCACAAAAGCCACGCAGTATTCTTTACGCGGCTACTGATTGCCGCAGGTGATCGCCAAAAGTCTTCGGTGACATCGGCAGGGACAATCGCTTTACCAAGTATAGCGTTCATATAATACTATCAAGGGAAGTACTAGTCGTGCGCCTTTAGCACACTTCTCAAAACTTAATGGATGAACGGCATCATCCTTTTTGTTTGCTTATATGCCAATCCATCCAGATTACTAATTAATTATTCCTCTCTTAATCATTACTGAGGCGTGATGGCCTAGCTAGCTTAGGCTTGACCGCTCTTTTCATGGAGGTATTCACGCCAGTTGGAGGGACATGCAGCATCGGACAGGTTGCACGGACGGACGCACAGGAAGCGGTGCATGCGTAAAGCGGCGGCGGCTGGACAAGAAAACAGTTAGAGTCCGGTGCGAGATCAGATCGATGGTCAAACGAAGAGCATGCATGCACACCAAGCTACATAGCCAGGCGTTTCGCAGCACGTCCCTAACATTATTGCACACATAATATTTTCTGTTATTTTGCACTGTATTATTTTTGCAGGGATATTTTGTCGACATTTATGCATGACGACGGTCTAGCCGGCGTCTCGCCATCATTGAGGCTGGCCAACCTAGGTCGACATCTCCGTGCGGTCACTCTGCCGTGCCGACCTCGGCGCTCAGGCCATTTTTACCTAATTATTTACTTTGCTTGAGTTAATTAAGTAGAAAACCCCCCTTTTTTAAAGGCATATCATTACTATCTTTACTTGTTATTACTTTTGTCTTGCACTATTTTATGTGCACAGGTGAACCAACTTCGGCTGGTCCGCACCACCGTCTCGACGAACTGATGTCGTCGTCTCTTCAACAGGCCATACTCCTTAAATTATTTATTTTGCGTAAATAAATTATATAAGGGACCTTTTTCATTTTTATTTTCCATCTTGCGCTGCTTTATGCATGTAGGAAAATTAACTATGGTCGTGCTATGCCGCCACCTCGGCAGGCCGATTGCGTCCTCCCAATCGGCATAAATCAGCTCGCGATCACCTTGTTGGTCAAATTGCCATACCGACATGTTCGGTTGCCTTGGGGACCTCGGCATCGCTGACAGAGCTCTACCTCGTCGAGTGTTCGGCACACGGACATATTTCTTTTAATTACTCACTTTGCATAAATTATTAATTATGCAACTTTTTTAATTTATTATTATTACTATTATCTCCGGCTTGCACTATTTTCCGTGCACAGATAAATGATCCCAATCCGGCAACGCTGTCACCTCGGCGTACCGACGTACCACGTCACCTCGGCTGGACCGGGGCTTTGTCATCACTTCATTAACACACGCCGGAGACTTCGGCGTCATACTGCCGGCCTGCTCCGTTGCCTCGGTCGGACTGGGGGTTCCACCTCGCCGCACTGGCCGTACTATGTCGCCACTTCGGAGTGCCGAGATCTTCGCTCCCCCTCCTCGGGACTGGCTTGGGGGCTGGAACCTTGTCCCGCATCAAGCTCGGACCACGTCATCAACACCGAGCACATTAACCAGCTAAGCCGCTTTCATGCTAATTTTTTTTCAGTTTTAAATTTTGTTCGGTTCGACCAAACATTATACTTTTTTGGCAAAAAGTTGTTTGTGAGAAAAACCCTTGTCAA
Source organism: Aegilops longissima (assembly GCA_021605205.1). Classification (NCBI taxonomy): domain Eukaryota; kingdom Viridiplantae; phylum Streptophyta; class Magnoliopsida; order Poales; family Poaceae; genus Aegilops; species Aegilops longissima. Next base: position 373,180,390 of record CM038680.1, on the reverse strand, counting down.
AACTTTGTTTGTGACACACAAACTCACATACCCCTTTCATTGGGGGCTTCCTTTACGAAGCCTTTCCTCTTGCAAATGATTATACTTGTACGGCTTCGTTCCTTGTTCGTGTATTACGCCACAATATGCACCATGTTCACTTAAGCGATTTGCAAGCTGGGTTGCCTTGCTCCTGTGTTTACCCCTACGTTCCCGATTGTTCGGCTAGGGATTAAAGGGAGCACCTCTGCGATTGTCACGATCGGGTCATCTGAGCCGGACATCAGACTGGGTGAAGCCGAAAGCTAGCGCTCTTATTGTTTTCAATTATGGTCGGCACACAATGGAACTCATGAGTACAAAAAATCTATTGCACAAGTCTCATAGTAACAATGAGCACCGAAGAAAGGTATCAGTGGGGGTACTATTTTCTTCGAAGATGCTTCTTACACTTTGTCAGTAATATAGCATAAGTTCCCTGAGCGCTCTTTGTCTGTTACAGCCTTATGGCCTGATTGCCTGGTTATCGGAAACACCGTTGATATTCTCGACAGGTGAAGTACATAACACTTTTCGGTCCTTGACAGAAGAGGGAGAAGCCGACGGTCGGTTAAGACGCGTTCAAAGTTCGGGTGAACACAGATATGATACAAGTACTTCGGTACATATGATCATTATACATAAAAATTCTTTTACCCAAGTCACTTGGGGGCTCTTAAATTTATATGAGCTGATTTATAATAAATGATTTCTTCCTAGTCATTGCAAAGTCTTTTTCTATCACTCCTTTTTCGACGCGGGTGTGTGGTCAATAGCCGGGGAGCCTAATTTATCTCTCAAAGCTGCTAGAGTTTATTTTGCTAAATTGGCCTAACGAGAAGTACCCCGCCTTAGGGGTAGGAGGTTGAAGTCGTAGGCTGACCCGCTTGAAGTCTTGAGATAGGATGCGTCATATTAAAGCAGGACATAAGCACTTTTTTTCTAAGACCAATTTTTGGATTGGCACCGAACACTTGATCTTGTTCGGACGTCAAGTTTTTACTGACGTTTATTTTGCAGTGAAACGCCGGACACCTTTAGAGATTCGGCAAAAACATTCTTGGATATTGCTATATATGCATTGGTTTTGAATTGTGTCTTCGGTCAATAGTTGGGTTGCCCAGATCCTGTGCTTGCCGCCTACGTTCTGCTTTGTTCGGCTTGGTGTGCAAAAGAAGAACCACTGCGATTGTACTTCCTGCTCGCATGGTTAAGCACCTCAGTGGAGAAAGCCGAAAACTGACTGTCAGAATAAGCGTAAACTGGTCAGCGATCCGATGATTGTGTTAAATGACGGGCCATTCATAACATTGGCTGAAGTGTTTACGGCTTGACCTAGGCTGTCGCCGAACACTAACAGGGGCTAGTAATTGGCCTTCCAACTTTAAGCTCCTTTGACTAAGTGAAAGTTATAAAGCCCGCATATCTGAATGCCTCATTTCCGCTAACACAACCGCCTTCGGGCATCGAGACGTCGGCTAAGGGTTGTATTGTTATTGCGGAAACACCCTGCGTAGTATCTACAAAGGGATAGAAGCCAACGATGGGCCACTTTCAAATGATAAACGGTCGCAACGGAGTCAAAATAAACATAGAATTCGGGAACTTTCCCGAACTAACTCCTCAATATTTCTCTCATGCATTAATAGGAGGTGAGGTTTCATGATCATGGTTGGCATGACAACCCATAGAAAGGAACCGATAGCGGGACTATTTTCTTTGGAAGATGTTTCTCACATTAAACAGCAATACAACATATCTCTCCGTGTACCTTTGTTTATAAAACCGTATGGCCGGATTGCCTTGTTTGTCGTAAATCTTTGCCCTTGTAAAGGCTTTATAAAATAGGAAAAACACTCCTCGGCTACTGGCCAAGGAGGTGGAAGCCGAAGGTCGGTCGACAAAGTTTTGTACAATGCGGATCCGAGCATTGATTATGTAAAGTATTTGGATACATAGAATCATTACACATAATTTGTGATTTTACTTTGGATATCGATCCTTAATTCGGCCACCCGTGCCCACATTAAGGCTCGGGGGCTACTGGGCTTCGTGCTTATTATTTACAAATATTAAAGGGGTACATCGATCCCCTGATCTGGTGTTGCCACCCGACCAGTGTCTCGGGGGCTACTACATTGACAATCCAATGCAGAAAATTTAAAGTGCAATATAGTTTTCGAGGAGATTATTATCCTCAGGTTGGTCGGCCGCACCCAAGCTGAGTCTCGAGGACTTTGCACACCGCATTTCTATTCCTAAGTATGCTGCCGAGCTGGGAATTGATCCTCAGGCTGATTTTACGAATCGACCTGAGTCTCAGGGGCTACTAGGGTCAGCGGTTTGATTTTTTCCTTCAGGTGCATCCCGGATATTAGGCCAACACGCACCTTGAGGGCTACTGGCAATACATCTCGTTAGCAAATAAATTTATTCGCATTGGAAATAAAACCCGCAAACAATCAGCCCATGACCGAGGTGCTGAGCCACCTCGGAAGCAGTTCGGCATATAGCTCGGATGCAAGTGGCTGGCTACTTAGAGGGCATTTTCGGCATTAAGCTCGGCTAAACACTTTTTTTTGTACCAAGGTGATCTATGACACCTCAGACATAGTCCGGCGTTGGAGCTTGGACATAATCCAGCGTTGGAGCTCGAATACAGTCCGGTGCTGGGGCTCGAATGCAGTTCGGCGTTGGAGCTCGACTATAACAATTCTCTTCGGATACCATCCGGCGTTGGAGCTCGGATACGTTACGGCATTGGACCTCGGATACAGACCGGCGTTGGTGCTCGGCTGCAAAAGATACCTCGAATGCAGTCCGGCGTTGGAGCTTGGACGCAAGAGGGCACTGCCACCCGGGAACAACTTCAAACCCGAGGTGTGGCATAAAAATAACAAGGCATTGATAAAGGACGGAAACTTAAAGGGGCTCCTCGGATACCCGACGTGTAAACTCTTCGGATTCACTTTGGCGATCCTCAAGATCGAAGATGGAAAGATTTGTTGAACCAGTTTTCAAGACCGACGACCAAAGATGAAGAACAGTTCGGAAGGATCGATGAGCGTCCCCAACTTGAAGACCGGTTCATGGGGCTACTTACAGTGTCCTGGATTAGGGGGTACTCACCACGTCGTCTCCCGATCAGTTAGATTGGGCCGAGGACCCTGTGGCCGCATACTCATGGGCCAGTTCGGACAACCCCTGCCGCATACAAGGAAGACTCCACAAGTCATGGTGCCCAAGACAAGGACTCTCCTAAACCCTAGGCCTCCGGTGTCTTATATAAACCGAGGCCATGCTAGTCAATAGACGATCTCATATTCATTACTACAATCTCTTGGTAGATACATGTACTCTGTACTACACCCATATGAATACAATCAAAAGCAGCATGTAGGGTATTATCTCATCAAGAGAGCCCGAAGCTGGGTAAAACCCCGTGTCCATGTTACCATCGCTCCAAGACGCCTAGCTTAGGAAACCTACTACGAGATACGCCGGATATTGAATCGACAGGCACCATAGGACAGCAACATAACCACAAGCAAATTAAACCAACCATAGCAATTCACCAATTACCGGTAGGACAACAAAAATCTACTCAGACATCATAGGATGGCAACACATCATTGGATAATAATATGAAGCATAAAACACCTTGTTCAAGTAGAAGGTACAGTGGGTTGCGGGAGAGTGGACCGATGTAGATAGATGGGGGAAGGTGATGAAGATGTTGGTGAAGATGATGGAGGTGTTGGTGTAGATTGCAGTGATGATGATGGCCCCGGCGGCGTTCCGGCGCCACCGGAAGAGAGGGGGAGAGGGTCCCCCCTTCTTCCTCTTCTTCCTTGACCTTCTAGCTAGATGGGACAAGGGTTTACCCTCTGGTCCTTGGCTTCCATGGCATGGGAGGGGTGAGAGCCCCTCCAAGATTGGATATGTCTCTCTGTCTCTCTCTGTTTCTGCGTTCCAGATTCTGGCCTTTCACCGTTTCTTATATTCCCGGAGATCCGTAACTCCGATCTGGCTGAAATTTGAACATGATTTCTATCCGGATATTGGCTTTCTTGCGGTGAAAGAAGGGCACCAACCGACTTACGGTGTGGCCACGAGGGTCAGGGGCGCGCCCACCCCCCTGGGGCGCCCCTGCCTCGCGGCCCCCTCGGGCATCGTCTCGCGTTGATTCTTCTTCCCAAAAATCACATATATTCCAAAAAAATCTGATAGTTTTTATCCCGTTTGGACTCTGTTTGATATGGATTTTCTACGAAACAAAAAACATGCAACAAATAGGAACTGGCACTGGATCAATATGTTAGTCCCAAAAATAGTATAAAAAGTTGCCAAAAGTATGTAAAAGTTGTAGAATATTGGCATGGAACAATAAAAAATTATAGATACGACGGAGACATATCAGCATCCCCAAGCTTAATTCCTGCTCGTCCTCGGGTAGGTAAATGATAAAAAAGATAAATTTTTTATGTGGAATGCTACCTAGGATAATCTTGATCATGTAATCTAATCATGGCATGAATATTAAGACACGAGTGATTCAAAGCAATAGTCTATCATTTGACATTAAGACAATAATACTTCAAGCATACTAATAAAGCAATCATGTCTTTTCAAAATAACATGGCCAAATAAAGTTATCCCTACAAAATCATATGGTCTGGCTATGCTCCATCTTCACCACACAAAATATTCAAATCATGCACAACCCCGATGACAAGCCAAGCAATTGTTTCATACTATTGACATTCTCAAACCTTTTCAACTTTCACGCAATACATGAGTGTGATCATGGACATAGCACTATAGATGGAATAGAATATGATGGTGGAGGTTGTGTGGAGAAGACAAAAAGGAAGAAAGTCTCACATCAACGCGGCTAATCAATGGGCTATGGAGATGCCCATCAATTGATGTCTATGTGAGGAGTAGGGATTGCCATGCAATGGATGCACTAGAGCTATAAGTGTATGAAATCTCAAACTGAAACTAAGTGGGTGTGCATCCAACTTGCTTGCTCATGAAGACCTAGGCATTTGAGGAAGCCCATCGTTGGAATATACAAGCCAAGTTCTATAATGAAAATTCCCACTAGTATATGAAAGTGATAACTCAAGAGACTCTCTATATGAAGAACATGGTGCTACTCTGAAGCACAAGTGTGGTAAAAGGATAGTAACATTATCCCTTCTCTCTTTTATCTCATTTTTTTATTTTTTTCTCTTTTTTTAGGCTTCTTTGGCCTCTCTTTTTTTGGGGCTTCTTTGGCCACTTTTATTTTGATAACCTCACATGGGACAATGTTCTAATAATGATGATCATCACACTTTTATTTAATTACAATTCAATATTACAACTCGATACTAGAACAAAGATATGACTCTATAAGAATGCCTCCGGCGGTGTACCGGGATGTGCAATGATCTAGCGTAGCAATGACATCAAAAAACGGACAAGCCATGAAAACATCATGCTAGCTATCTTATGATCATGCAAAGCAATATGACAATAAATGCTCAAGTCATGTATATGATGATGATGGAAGTTGCATGGCAATATATCTCGGAATGGCTATGGAAATGCCATAATAGGTAGGTATGGTGGCTGTTTTGAGGAAGATATAATGAGGCTTATGTGTGATAGAGCGTATCGTATCACGGGGTTTGGATGCACCGGCGAACTTTGCAACAACTCTCGAGGTGAGAAAGGGCAATGCACGGTACCGAAGAGGCTAGCAATGATGGAAGGGTGAGAGTGCATATAATCCATGGACTCAACATTAGTCATAAAGAACTCACATACTTATTGCAAAAATCTATTAGTCATCGAAACAAAGTACTACGCACATGCTCCTAGGGGGATAGATTGGTAGGAAAAGACCATCGCTCGTCCCCGACCGCCACTCATAAGGAAGACAATCAATAAATACCTCATGCTCCAACTTCATTACATAACGGTTCACCATACGTGCATGCTACGGGAATCACAAACTTCAACACAAGTATTTCTACAATCCACAACTACCCACTAGAATGACTCTAATATCACCATCTTTATATCGCAAAACTATTGCAAGGAATCAAACATATCATATTTAGTGATCTACAAGTTTTATGTAGGAATTTATGACTAACCATGTGAATGACCAATTCCTGTCAACTCTCTAAATAGATATAAGTGAAGCAAGAGAGTTTAATTCTTTCTACAAAATATATGCCCACGCTCTAACAAATATAAGTGAAGCAAAAGAGCATTCTACAAATGGTGGTTTTCTATGTGTAGGGAAACATGCAATCCAAACTTCAAATGATCTAAGTGAAGCACATGAAGCATTCTATAAAGCCATACTCAAAAAAATAAATATAAGTGAAGTGCAATGAGCATTCTATAAATCAACCAAGGACTATCTCATACCAGCATGGTGCAAAAAAGAAAAGTGAAAACTAAATGCAAAAGACGCTCCAAGATTTGCACATACCGCATGAACGAAATGAAACCGAAAACATACCGATACTTGTTGAAGAAAGATGGGATGCCTTCCGGGGCATCCCCAAGCTTAGACGCTTGAGTGTCCTTGAATATTTACTTGGGGTGCCTTGGGCATCCCCAATCTTGAGCTCTTGTCTCTCCTCCTTCTCTCATATCGAGACCTCCTCGATCTTCGAACACTTCATTCATATTTTTTTTGCATTGTAGCTACTGTAATATAACTTTTCCGTGGCTTAATCCACCAATAGCAATCGATAGTTTCACAAAACAAGCAAACTATGCATCAAAAACAGAATCTGTCTTAAACAGGACAGTCTATAGTAATCTGAACATTCACCATACCTCTGGTACTCCAATAATTCTGGAATAATTAGGAAAAAAAAGACAGTGCAAAAAGTTTCAAATCCGTTTGACGTCCTAGTAAAAAATGTAAAATCGCGCACTACAGCCAAAGTTTCTGTTTTGCACCGCACAAACCAACAAGCAATGTAAACATCCTAAAGGCAAATCTTGGCACATTATTTTTATTTTTAAAATTTATAAAAGCACACAACAGAAATAAATGACTCTCTAAAACTTCCAGGTTGTCTCCCTGGCAGCGCTTTCTTTAAAGCCATTAAGCTAGGCATAAAGTGCTCAAGTAATGGATCCACCCGGATCCCAAGGTATATCAAAGCCAATTTTAATTAACAATAATTTGTAATTTAGTAGTGAGCACAAAGCAACATATATCAAGCAATGACGAAGTCTAACTCTCTTCCTATGCATCGGCATGTCATACAAGAATAATTCATGAACATCAAGTAAAGGCCAATGCATAGTATAAGCAGTTTCTTGCAATTCTATCGTGTTGGAAACATGGAGAGGCGGAGATGTAGTTCCTGTCTCATAATAATTGCAAGTAGGAGCAGCAAGCACGTGCATATTATATCTATCAAAATCATCATGTGTAGTAGTAAAATGCAACCCACCAATATAATCCTTAATAAGGGCAAACTTCTCCAATATAGTGTAGTCGGGAGAATTCAAAAAGATAATAGGACTATCATGCGTGGGTGCAATAGCAACAATTTCATGTTTAACATAAGGAACTATAGCAAGTTCATCTCCATAAGCATAATTCATATTGGCATCTTGGCCACAAGCATAGCAAGCATCATCAAAAAGGGATATTTCAAAAGAATCAACGGGATCATAACAATCATCATAGCAATCATCCTTCGGTAAGCACGAAGGGAAATTAAACAATGTATGAGTTGAAGAGTTACTCTCATTAGAAGGTGGGCACGGGTAGCTAATCCACTCTTCCTCCTTTTGTTCTTCGCTCTCCTCATCATCTTTTTCATCCAATGAGCCCACAGTTTCATCAATCCCTTCTTCCATAGACCCCTGCAAAGTATTAGTATCTTCTTGGACAGTGTAGGAGTTCTCAATATATGGTTTAACATAGGCATTAGAAGCATAATTATCATAACAATACTTAAGTATGGCAAAATTTTCAGATTTGTAAAGAGTAGCTTCATACTTTTCAATCAAAGAAGCAATTTCATAAGCACCCTTAAAAGCAACAAATTCTTCAATTTGTTGAACATCATAGTAATTATAAACACCACCGGAAGAGAGGGGGAGAGGGGCCCCCTTCTTCTTATTCTTCTTCCTTGACCTTCTCCCTAGATGGGAGAAGGGTTTCCCCTCTGGTCCTTGGATTCCATGGCATGGGAGGGGCGGTTACAGCAATTTTGGTTGGGCCTCTGGTTAATGGGTTAGTCCCAAAAATAATACAAAAGTGTATAGTAAAGCCCATTGAACATCCAAAACAGATAATATAATAGCATGGAACAATCAAAAATTATAGATACGTTGGAGATGTATCACACTGCCCCCAAAAAAACCTGGGTGCTCTTCTTCCTCCTCACTCCCACCCACCTCACGTCAGCTCACTCCACTCGTACCCCCAAATTCCTCACCTCACTCCTACAGAAAACCCCAGCTCCCCTTCTTCCTCACTACTACATAAAAACCCAAGCTCCCCTTCTTCTTCACTCACACTACAACTAGGCTCGTCATTCGTTACTCTGCTCAAATCCGTGAGCGCGACGCGACGCCCTCGAGGAAAATGGAGTCGCTGACCCCAGCGCCAAGAAGATGAGGCTCCCGCCAGCGGCGACGCCTGTTGTAGATCCCGCACCCGGTAGCGCGGGGAGAAACGGTGACTCCGCCCTCACCGGATCCCAGGAACCCATAGAATCTCGGGTGGACCACATCAGCAATCTCCCGAACGCCGTCCTTGGGGAGATCATGTCGCTTCTCCCCACCAAGGATTGCTGCCACACCCAAGTCCTCTCAATTCGGTGGCGCCCTCTATGGCGCGCCGTGCCCCTTAATCTTGACTGTCGTCAGCTATCTCTCTTCAATGATTTTGAAATCCCCAGATCCATCATCTCCTCCCACCAGGGCTCCGTTCAAAGCCTCTGCATCCCATCATGCTACCTGAGCAAGCATACCATGCCCTGCATGGTGGACGCCTGGCTGAAATCCCCTGAATTCACAGAACTACAACTACTTGAGTTCTACTATTCCCCTGGAAATCACCTACCAGATACCGAACGCCATCTACCTGTGCCCTCAGCATCGATGTCCATCTCGCAGTTTTCCTCCTCTCTCCACACCGCCACCTTTGCATTGTGCTACCTACCAGACAATCTGGTACTAAACCTTCGACTCCCATTTCTCAAGAAACTTTCACTTGTGCGGGTTCGTATATTGTAGGCCTCGCTGCACAGCATCATCCACTCCAGTTGCCCTGCCCTGGAGTGCTTAGTGCTTGTTTTCACAGTTAGAATCGGTTGTCTCCAAATAAAGTCGCCTAACCTTGTAAGAATTGGAATTTCTTTTGGCGGAAGGCAGCTCATCATCCAAGATGCCCCTTCACTTCAAAGGTTGATCCTTGATTCTAGTTATTCACCGTCGCAAATAACCGTCCTCTCTGCGACTAAACTGGAGACCTTGGGTGTAATACATGATCTTTGTGCTCATTTCAAGATGGTCTTTGGCTCCACAGTTCTTCAGGTACTTTATATTATCATCTACACTTGTTACCATAAGCTGCATTTTAAATTTATGCGCATAAGTTATATATCATCTTGGAGTACACATTTTGTACTAATATTATGTTCTATGCTCAATGAAGAGTTTCTCCATGGATAGCTTACCAATGGTGCTGGATTCTGTCAAGATCTTATATATCCAGATGAATAGTTTTGATCTGAACAAGATTATTGGCTTGCTGCAATGCTTTCCATGTGTGGAGAAGTTGTATATAAAGGTGATAATTTCACGCACATTGGAAGCCCCGCATATAGTGTACTTTAATTAACTGTTCAGCTGTTGCTCTTTCCACACTCTTTTTTTAGACCTTAGTTGTTTTCAGTCTTGATGTCTATTTAGGCAACAGGACGGGGTAAGAACGTAAGCACCGGGATTTTCTCACTTCTCATGACATTCGATTGAAGAAAATAACGCTATAACGATATGTAGCCAACCATGCAAACACTAGATTCGCCACATTCTTCCTGCTGAATGCGAGGTTACTATTGTTCATTAGGCTTAAGTTTATCAGCAGCATGGTTTTGACGGATGGGTATGTCGAATAGCAAAAAAAAGGAGTTTCAGGTGGGCAAAAGAGCTTCTGAACGTGCCGGGCTTCTATTTACAACATATTGTGGTCATAATCCAGTAAAGTTTACGTCCCAGGATGTTCATTCTATGGAACTGACCGATCCATTTGACGGTGACTGCCGAAAACAGTGCTGGAGTTAGATGTTGTTGCCCTTTTCAACATGGGTTTTGTCTAAACCTGATGAACAACTAACACTCGTGCTTTTGTACAGTTTGTAAGTTGGAGTTAGATGTTCTTGCCCTTTTCAACTCGGTTGTGACTGTCATATTTTCTTTTAAACAAGGCAAATGGCTTGCCACTCGTTTAATTTAGAGTGAAATATTGTAACAAATCCCAACCAAGGGAAATAACATCACTCTCGCCGGCTGCTTGAGCTCAGTGTGCATTACAGAAGCCAAGTGATTAGCCCCCACGAGCACCCACAAACTTATTTCGAACTAGCACACCGAATGGGTTGTAAATTTTCATAGGAAAGGCTGCATGACCGTGACAGATTTGGATTCTGACATTTGGGACCCACGAGGAAATAGCCTATCCAAGGTGGTGTCGACTTACTAGCTAGTCAACAAACGATTCTGCCTACCAGCCGTTGGATTGACATCCAACATCTGTCGTGTATCTTCTATCTCTGGTCTTCTTCCTCTAGTCTCCCAAACCAAACCACCCCGTCGGCTCCGCCTGCTCCCGCCTCCCATGGCTGGCTGCGCCTCTGCCGCCCTACCGTACCCTCCAACGTTGGTCGGTTCCTCCCTCTATTCCCCCACACGTCCTATTATTCTCCGGCGACGTCAGCCCCAACACGCACCCGCACCCGAACCAGTCAACCCTCGTACTCCCCTCTGTCTGCGACTAGACCGGCGCATCTTCCACGGCTCATGTTCGTTTCGTCCGAGGCCTCGCCGTCGTCCTCGGCCTTGGTTCGCTCACCGTGTGTGGTGCGCCGCCCTCTTGCGTTGTCAACATCGTCAACAACCGAGAGGAACAAGGATATGATAGTACATGGAGAGGATGACAGTAGGGACCCACCAGCGTCATGGCAGTACGCAAGCAAGTGCCTCATTATTATAAGCCCAAAAAAATGGTTCCTCCTAATGGTTGGACATATGGGGCTCACACCATTGTCAACGTAGTCAATAAACGAGCGAATTACACAACGAGCGGCTGACACCAGGGACCCAGCAGTTCGCGCAGTTGTTATTTACCTTTTTTTAGGAACAAGCAGTTGTTATTTATACTAGTTTTAGCGATGGATCAGGGTAACAACGGGGCTGTGCGAGGGCTGTGGCCCATCTAGCCAGGGTTTTATTTATGTTTACCACATCATGAGCCCAGTTGTGTTTTTTTCTTGCTGAAAATGGCTAGCCCAGTTCAATTTTTTTAAGAAATACCCAAACGAGGCCTACTTGCTTTATCAGCCCTCCTGGGCTGCAAATCTTTCAATACAAGGAGAGTTTCATTCGGTTTGCCTAGAAATGGGATGTACATTTTTAAAACACATCAAACCGGGAATTAGTTTCAATTTTTTTAATTACAAAATTTTAAATTCCATTGATTTTTATGCATGGACAATTATTTGGATTTTATATTTATATATATTATTTTTCAAAATAGTTTGAATGTGACTCGATATTTCGGGATTAAAAATAGTTGACCGCACTGAAATATGCAAAATTTCGTATAATTTTTAACTGTGGACATAATATGGGGTGTAATGCTAACAAAGAGAAGATGGGCTCCAAAAAAATTCTTATGAATTGGCAAATAGGCTAAAAATTATTAGAAATAATGACAGATGGGTTGTATGCTGTTTTCCACATATTTGAGGCTGACTTGTGCGCCTACTACAGGTTGACACTTATGCTTTCCAAAAAAATAAGGTTGACGCACACGCAACGCCGTGTCAACTTAGTCAACACATGAGAGCAGTGACTGTTGCATGTCCATCCAACAGTCGTCGTGCTTCTTCAATCTCTGCTCTTCCTGCTCCAGCCACTCAAACAAGCGCTGGTGGGACTGCCTGCTCCCTCCTCTCGCGGTCGGCTATGCTGCCGCTCAGGCCTCACCGCCCCATCGTTCTCCCATCGCTGGCCTAGCCATCCCTCTACTCACCCACACGTGCTGTTATTCTCCGGCGACGGCACACTAACCAGTAAACCCTCGCACTCCCCTCCGCATGGGAAACAACTGCCGAGTTTTCCCTGGCTCCGTGTCGTTCCCTTCCTAGGCTTCTCCGTCGTCCACCACCCTGGTGCTCTCGGAATGGCGTGGTCAACGTGGTCAACAAACGACATGCATCGGAAGTGGACTGTACGTGGAGAGGCTGACAGCTGGGTCCACGGCCGCACGCAAGGAAATGCCTCCTTATTACGCGCAAAATAATGATTCCTCCACCTGATAGCTGGGACCCACTAGAAGGGCCTCTGTATTTTGCGAAAAAAACTTTTCCCCGTTGACAGGTCGGACCCACCAGCTATATCTTCGCACACAAGGAAGTGCCTCATTATTACGCACAAAAAATGAATACTCCCCCTGCTAGCTGGGACCCACCATAGTGGGAGGCTGACTTGTGGGCCTACTAAGATGACGGGGACGGAGGGCTTTGTCAACTTAGTCAATATGAACGATTCTAGCTCCAGTGACCGTACAATGTCCATCCAACGGCCGTAGTGCTTCTTCAACCTCTGGTCTTCTTGCTCCAGCCGCCCAAACAAGCGTCGGCCATGTCGCCTGCTCCTGCCTCCCGTGTCCGGCTGTGCTGCCACCGCTGGCCATGCCATCCCTCTATACTCACCCACACCTCCTGTTATTCTCCGGCGACGACAGCCTCACTCCGCAGCCGAAGCAGTCAACCCACGTACTCCCCTCCGTGTGGGCATCCACTGCCGCGTCTTCCCCGGCTCCGCGTCATCCCTTTCTAGGCCTCGCCGTCGTCCACCACCCTGGTGCTCTCGGTGCGGCGTGGTCAATGTGGTCAACGAACGACTTCCGTCGGAAGAGTACTGTACATGGAGAGGCTGACTGCTGGGTCCACGGCCGCAGCAAGGAAGTGCCTCCTTATTACGTGCAAAATGATTATTCCTCCACCTGACAGTAGGGACCCACCGGACGGGTCACCGTATCTCACGAAAAAAACGTTTCCCCCCTGACTGCTGGGACCCACCAGCTACATCTTCGCACGCAAGGAAGTGCGTCCATATTACGGGCAAAAACAATGATTCGCCCCTGACTTCTGGGACCCACCAGCTACATCTTCGCACGCACGGAAGTGCCTGACAGTCGGGACCCACCCGGTCGAAGCGTACATAGCGTTGACATTCTGGTCGCGAACGTGTACGACATATGATCGGTTTGTCTGCAGGCTGCAGTGATGAACCGTGGCCGTGTAAGGAAGGGCACGTGTCGTAGTAGAGGTGCGCACATGTCGTAGTAGAGGTGCGCACGTGTCGTAGTAGAGGCGTGCACGTAGCATGTACATGTACGTACAACGGCCAGGGTTCAAGAAAGTAAATATGGCCACGTACGTACATACGGGCGGGGTCTCGAACGCCTACTCGCGCATACGTACGGCCAGGTCTCGTGTACATGGCTGGGTCGGAATGGAGAAACCGCGTCATCGCCGTGTTCATGTGGAGGCAACGGAATGCATCGTGTTCATCAGGAGGCAACAAAATGCGTCGTGTTCGTCGGCAGCCAACTGGCTTGGACGGAACAGCCGATGGAAACGAGGCTTGGCATACCGCAGAACGGAGGAAACGGCCTTGTGTTCGACCGGCCACGGTCGAAATGGGATCCTGTTCATCAGGAGGGGTCTAGCGTACTGCAAAACGGAGGAAACTGACCTCCTACGGTCAAAACAGGGTCCGGTTGAACGGGAAGGGTGTGGCGTACCGCAAAACGGAGGAAACAGACTTGTGTTGGAGCGCTACGGTCGAAACAGGGGTCCTATTCATCGGGAGGGGTGTAGCGTACTGCAAAACGGGACTCCACGGGATACTGTTCATCTCCACTGTCGACTGCCTCCACGGGCTACTGTTCATCCACCGTCGACCTCCTCCAGCCTCCACCTACGACTGTTCATCCACGGGCTCCTGTTCATCCAACCTCCAGCACGCGCTCCTCCACTGGCTACTGTTCAACCAGCCCTCTCCACGGGGTCCTGTTCAACCACGCCTCCACAGGCTACTGTTCATCCAGCCCTCCACCGGCTACTGTTCAACCAGCCCTCCACGTGGTCCTGTCCATCCAGCCCTCCATGGGGTCCTGTTCATCCACTGGCTCGATCGATCAGGGTACTGTTCATCCAGCGGCAATGACCTTTACTACCACGGGGTCCTGTTCATCCAACCCCCACCGGGAACTGTTCATCCACCCCCCCAACAACGCTCACTGTTCATCCAGAGGCAACATTGATCGACTTCAGTTAGCAGCAGTAGCGAAGGAATCACTCGGGTTCAGTTAACAACAAGGGATCGAACGATCGCTCGGGTTCAGTAACGCGTAGCCTGCAGTGCAATCGCTCGGGTTCAGTTAGAGCCCAACGCCTCGCTCGGGTTCAGCTAGTGCCCAACGCCTCGCGCTGCAGCAGCGTCAGTCGTGACGAGAGAGCAGCGATCGCTTCGCCCCGACCACCCATCGTAACCGGGAACTCCCCGATATTTTCCTCGCCCTCACTTCTACCACGGTTTTTTCCGTCATGGACGGCCCAAAGAATGTCATGCAGCTGCGTCTCCGGCCCGCACAGGATGAAAAGCCCATTTTATGTCATGATAGTTTGTCATAGAAGTAGGAGCCCACCACATCTATGATGATACCGGGGTTTGTCACAATTATCATCATAGAAGTGTCATAAGTATTACAAAAAAAATTTGTTTGGCCCAAAATGTCACAGATGTGTCTTTTTTTTGTAGTGTCAAAAACAAAAGTAACTACTCACACAACATATTCATGCTCAAGATCAGAGGAGTAATAAATATCATAATGGATCTGAACATATAATCTTCCACCAAATAAACTATCTAGCATCAACTACAAGATGTAGACACTACTAGTCACCCACAAGTACCAATCTGAGGTTTTGATACAAAGATTGAACACAAGAGATGAACTAGGGTTTGAGATGAGATGGTGCTATTAAAGATGTTGATGAAGATTGGTTTCGATTTCCCCCGAAGATGAGAGGGTTGTTGGTGATGACGATGGCTTTGATTTCCCCCTCTCGGAGGGAATTTCCCCCGACGGAATCGCTCCGCCGGAGAAAAAAAATGCCGCTGCCCAAGTTCCGCCTCGAGACGGCGGCGCTCCATCCTGAAGGTCCTTATGTACCAGAAGATGGGCACCGGAGGTGGGCCAGGGCCCCCACTACCCACCAGGGCGCACCCTGGTGCCTAGTGGGCACCTGGGTGGCCCCCTCTGGTATTTATTTTCTCCAAAATTCATTATATATTCCAAAATAATTCTCCATAAATTTCAGCTCATTTGGAGATGTGCAGAATAGATATCTCTGATGTAGCTTTTTTAGGTCCAGAATTCCAGCTGCCGGCATTCTCTGTCTTGGTGTAAACCTTGCATATTATGAGAGAAAGGGAAGTAGAATTACTTCACAAAGTGTTATAATGCATAAAAACACTATAAATAATAGTAGGAAAACATGATGCAAAATGGACGTATCATTGAGTCGTAGGACAATGTACTATTAAGAGGGGTGTCGGTGTCAAAACCGGCGGATCTGGGGTAGGGGGTCCCGAACTGTGCGTCTAAGGCGGATGGTAACATGAGGCGGGGACACGATGTTTACCCAGGTCCGGGCCCTCTCGATGGAGGTAATACCCTACTTCCTGCTTGATTGATCTTGATGATATGAGTATTACGAGAGGTGATCTACCACGAGATCGTAGAGGCTAAACCATAGAAGCTAGCCTATGGTATGATTGTTGTTATCCTATGGACTAAATCCTCCGGTTTATATAGACACCGGAGGGGGCTAGGGTTACACAGAGTCGGTTACAAGGGAGGAGATCTACATATCCGTATTGCCAAGCTTGCCTTCCACGCCAAGGAGAGTCCCACCCGGACACTGGATGAAGTCTTCAATCTTGTATCTTCATAGTCCAACAGTCCGGCCAAAGGATATAGTCTGGTTGTCCGAGGACCCCCTAATCCAGGACTCCCTCAGTAGCCCTTGAACCAGGCTTCAATGACGACGAGTCCGACGCGTAGATTGTCTTCGGCATTACAAGGCGGGTTCCTCCTCTGAGTACTCCGTAGAAGATTTTGAACACAAGGATAGTGTCCGGCTCTGCAAAACAAATTACACATACCACCGTAGAGAGAATAATATTTCCACAAATCTAATCTGCTGACAGCTTTTCATAACGTGACGTACTGCCGTGGTCTGGTCATGACGAACCGTTTTTCCGAGCCTGCCACTGCACGTGTTGCGAGGTGGTTTTATTGGCATGTCCTATCGAAGCAGAGATCGTGTCCCTCTTTTCACGGGATTCTCATTAATACGGGTGCAAGTAACCCAACCGCAACATCAATTACGGCGATTGGGGGATAAGCGATTTTACCAGGCAAGTGGGGAGGCGCAGAATACCTGCTGCCTTTTTAAAGGGATAAGAACGCCCATCCACACCCACGCTTTCTTCTGCCCGATCCATTCCCCTCCGCCCGAGCTCCAGCGCCCAAGAGTTCATCTTTTCTACCCACAAAGGCCTTCCAAAAATGTCCGGATCCGGAGCAGGAGGCAAATGGATGGCCTCTACCGTCCGGGAGAAGGATATCAAAAAGCTTCGGGAGGCCGGGTATCTGGCCAAGAAAATCAGACACCTTCTCCCGATGGCGGGACAGATCGTCCCTACTCCGTAACCCCACGAGAGAGTTGTATTCCTCCCTCACTTTGTCCGCGGGCTAGGGTTTCCCCTCCACCCGTTTGTTCGCGGCATCATGTATTACTATGGGATCGATCTTCATGATCTGTCCCCTAATTCCTTCCTCAACATCTCGACGTTCATTGTCGTGTGCGAGGCTTTTCTCCGCATCTCGCCACACTTCGGCTTATGGCTGAAGATTTTTAATGTGAAGCCCAAGGTAGTGGGCGGCGAACACGCCGAGTGCGGGGGCGCTATGGTGAGAAAGATGCCCAATGTCATATGGCCAACAGGAACCTTTAACGATTCTGTCAAGGAGTGGCAACAGCAGTGGTTTTATATCATTGAGCCGTGCGGCACGGAATGGGCTGCTATTCCCGAGTTTCGATCCGGTGCCCCCTGCGGCTTACATCCTGGGTCAAGAAGGGCCTGGAATGGTCCTCATCTAATGAACTGTCGGTGCTCCAGACGTGCGTTAAAGATATGGGAGAGAAGAACATCGAACTTGTCAATGTAGTCCAGGTGATGTTAGTTCGCTGGATCCTGCCTTGTCAACACCGGACTTGCAATCTATGGGTATTAGATCCGGCCAGGCACCAAACCTTACGAGAGCTTTTCGGCTCCTCGCACAAGGACATCTGGAAGGTGCTTTTCAAGTCTAGCAAATCATGGCCAGACTCCGCCGAGGACCGCGGGTACCAACTGTCCCGCCCTGCAAGTTCGGTAAGCCATCATACTTTTTATCCGCGTAACCCAAAGGAAGCGCTTAACGTGTTTTATACAACTCTCCCAGGGTTGGACGAAGAAGGCGGAGCAGATCCATTGTCTGGCCCCGCTGCCCGAAGAACCGGCCGTCCCACTTCTGACAAAGATGCTGGTCCCGGTGAGGGAGTCCTGGATTAGGGGGTATCTGGACAGCCGGACTGTATACATCGTCCGGACTATGGAAGCGTGAAGATACAAGACTCAAGACTTCGACCCGTGTCCGGATGGGACTTTCCTTGGCGATCCGGATATTATATTTCCTTCCTTGTAACCGAATCCATGTAAACCCTAGCCCTCTCCAGTGTCTATATAAACCGGAGAGGTTGGTCCCTAGAAGGCCGATCACAATTACAATCATACCATCATAGGCTAGCTTCTAGGGTTTAGCCTCTACGATCTCGTGGTAGATGTACTCTTGTACTACCCATATCTTCAATATTAATCAAGCAGGAAGTAGGGTTTTACCTCCATTGAGAGGGCCCGGACCTGGGTAAACATCTGTGTCCCTTGCTTCCTGTTACCATCAGCCTAGATGCACAGATCGGGACCCCCTACCCGAGATCCGCCGGTTTTGACACCGACATTTTGGTGCTTTCATTGAGAGTTCCTCTGTGCCGTCGCTACATGGCTCGATGGATCCTCCAGTCATCGTCAACAACACGATCCCGGGTGAGACCTTTCTCCCCTGACAGATCTTCGTATTCGGCGGCTTCGCTCTGCGGGCCAACTCGCTTGGCCATCTGGAGCAGATCGACAGCTACGCCCCCTGGTCACTTGATCTTCGATGGATTTGGGCCTATGCCAGGAGCACCGAACAATCACGACGAGCACGGCTTAGACCTGCCGTCGGACGAAGCTCGGGGTATCACCCCCCGTAGTACCCCCGGACCTAAATCCGGAGCAGGCTGCGCTGCCTAAGGACGGAGGGATGGACCCCGCCCCGCAGGTCGCGCACTCATCGGCGATGGAGCCGAACACGGGTCTTACCTCTGTGGTGACCTGTGACTCCGGTCCCCTGGATTCGTATCCGGACAAGGGTTCCAGTCCGCGCACTCCCGAGCCAGTCGAGCCAGGTTGGGCTCCGGTAATGGAGTTCACCGCTGCGGATATCTTCCAGCACTCGCCCTTTGGCGACATGCTGGACTCATTAAAGTCTCTCTCTTTGTTAGGAGGCTCGGGGCCGAACTATGTCCGGCTCGATTGGGAAGCAGGCGATGAAGGAATTCGTTGCCCACCCACCACCCACTTCATTGCCACGGTCGATGATTTAACCGAGGTACTGGACTTCGACTCCGAAGACATCAACGGTATGGAAGACGATGTAGGAGAAGAACATGAACCACCGCTCCATCAAGGCGGTGGACAGCCACCTCTTCCTATGATATATATATATATATATATATATATATATATATATATATATATATATATATATATATATATATATATATATATATATATATATATATATGGACACTCAAGGAAACAAATGGCGATGAGGCAACGGAGGATAAAACCTCGGGGAAAAAGCAAAGGATGGGCGTCGTGGCGCCACTCCAGCCCCGCCACAGCAATACCGCCCGAGGCGAAAACAATCCGAATGGTGCTGAAGAAGAATACAACCTGATCAGCCCGCCGAGCAGGCTTAGCAGGAGGATGAGTAGGTCAGCCCAGAAGAACAGGCGACGGACGAATACCCGGAGGAGGACAACTACATGCCCCCCTTCGAAGACGAGATTAGCCTCGGCGACGACGAGTTCGGCGTGCTTGAGGATCCCATAGAGCAGGAGCGCTTCAAGCGCTGGCTTATAGCCACTGCGAGGAGCCTGAAAAAGAAGCAGCAGCAACTCCAAGCTGATCAAGACCTGCTCACAGATAGATGGACCGAAGTCCTGGCAGCCGAGGAATACAGACTCAAGCGCCATATAGCTGACCGGCCACCTCGTGGCCGGGATAAAACGGCATATCAGTCTGCATACTAGCCAACACCCCCACGCCAACATACTACGGCTCGGGGCAACAAAACAGAAGAGCCAAGATCGATCTACGGATCGCGGGGGCGCGCCTCGACACGCGACGACGACCGTCAGGCCGGATACACCTTCAGCAAGTCCGACCGGGCCGAATATAGCCACCCAGAGCAATTCGACCTGCTAGCCACATAGCCCGGCACAGAGGCACCGCGCACCCCCTCTGCTTCACTGACGAAGTAATGGATCATGAATTCCCAGAAGGGTTCAAACCCATAAATATCGAATCATACGATGGCACAACAGACCCCGCAGTATGGATCGAAGATTTCCTTCTCCACATTCACATGGCTCACGAAGACGATCTACATGCCATCAAGTATCTTCCCCTTAAGCTCAAAGGACCAGCCCGCATCGGCTAAACAGCCTGCCAAAAAAATTCCATTGGCAGTTGGGAAAACCTGGAAGACGCATTCCTCGACAACTTCCAGGGCACATATGTGCGACCACCAGACGCCGATGACCTGAGCCACATTACTCAACAACCCGTAGAGTCAGCCAGGAAATTTTGGACTCAGTTCCTAACTAAAAAGAACCAAATAGTCGACTGTCCGGACGTCGAAGCCCTGGCGGCTTTTAAGCATAATATCCATGACGAGTGCCTCGCTCGACACCTCGGCCAGGAAAAACCCAAGTCCATGGCAGCTCTCACAACACTAATGACCCGCTTTTGCGCGGGCGAGGGTAGCTGGTTGGCTCGCAGCAGCACTACACCACATTCTTGCACTTCGGATGGCCGCGACAATAACGGCAAGCCACGTTGTAACAGATAGAAGCGACGGAACAATGGCGACAACACTAAAGACACGGCAGTCAATGCCGGATTCAGCGGATCCAAGCCCGGTCAGCGGAAGAAGCCGTTCAAAAGAAATAATCAGGGACCGTCCAGTCTGGACCGCATACTGGAGCGCTCGTGCCAAATTCATGGCACCCCGGACAAGCCAGCCAACCACACCAATAGAGATTGCTGGGTATTCAAACAGGCCGGTAAAATAAACACCGAAGACAAGGACAAGGGGCTGCACAGCGACGATGACGAGGAGCCCCGGCGTCCGAACACGGGGGGACAGAAGAAATCCCCCCCCCCCCCCCAGGTGAAAACGGTCAACATGATCTATGCCACGCACATCCCCAAGCGGGAACGGAAGCGGGCACTAAGGGACGTCTATGCGATGGAGCCAGTCACCCCCAAATTCAACCCATGGTCAACTTGCCCGATCACCTTTGATCGTAGGGATCATCCTACCAGCATCCGTCACGGCGGTTCGGCCGCACTGGTCCTAGAACCAATCATTGACGGACTCCACCTCACGCGCGTCCTTATGGGCGGTGGCAGCAGCCTGAACCTGCTTTATCAGGACACAATGCGCAAAATGGGCATTGACCCTTCAAGGATCAAGGCCACCAAAACCACCTTTAAAGGTATGATTCCTGGAGTAGAGGCCCGTTGCACGGGCTCTATAACATTGGAAGTGGTCTTCGAATCTCTGGATAACTTCTGAAGCAAAGAGTTAATCTTCGACATCGTCCCTTTCCGCAGTGGTTACCATGCACTACTCGGACGAACCGCATTCGCTAGATTCAATGCGGTACCACACTACGCATACCTCAAGCTCAAGATGCCAGGACCACATGGGGTCATTACAGTGAACGGAAATACGGACCGCTCTCTCCGAACAAAAGAACATACTGCAGCCCTTGCGACGGAAGTACAATACGGCCTCCTCCAACAAACCAATCTGGGCTCCGTCAAAAGAATCCGGAACACCCCGCAACAGGATCATCAAGCACGCCAAGAGCGCGACTAGCAGTTCGGCCTCCGCTTAAGCCCCATCCAAGCAGCATTCGTGCCACGCATACACAATTACGCACTCAAGATACCGTGGGCGTAGGCGGAGGCGCAATAACAACTCAGTCAACAGTGCGGAATAACCGCCACATACCTTCATAACCTATCCTTCTTCTTTTTCAGGACAATGCTTTATAGCAGCCTCTTCAGAAGAGACGGATTGTCGGACTTACATAGGAGAGAAAACCAAGGAGGCAATAGGCTTCGCGCACATAAGGAAACACCCAGGTGGAACATATTTACGATCGTTATACCTGTTTTATATATCCATACGCGGCCTGCCTCCGGATAGGACATGTTAAATAGTCCTATTTATCTCCGCTTAATGCATTCATTGTAAACATACGCTTAAACGTATTTTCATCAATGGGAGATTATATATAGCGTCAGCTCATTATTGTTATTTGAACATTTTTCTTATAAATGTTTCTTTGATATTGCACTTGTACACTTTGGTACGGTCCGTTTGCCAGGGGGCTTCCTATGGTGCCCCGTTCTACGGCAACTAAAGTCTGAACACTTTAAACAGTGCGGCACCCTGAACTTATAGCACTATATGCATCAGCTCCGAATCATGTCTTGGGTCTACAGTTGGGTTAGCCCGGCTCCCTTGTTTTGGTACCTTACGTTCCGTTATATCGGCTAAGGTAGCGCAGGGAGAACTACTGCGATTGTGTCCCGGTTCTTCTGGATGAGCACCTTAGTAGAGAAAGTCGAAAACTGACCGGCATGATGTGGCGAGAGCTGATCGCTATTCGAGAGGTCTTAAAATCCTTAAAGATTTTCCGCTTTAAGCGATAAATCGGCTTCGTCCGATCTAGGCGTGTATAGCGCCCCAATTCGGCCTTCCGGATTCTAGGGGCTTCGCCGAAATTTAAAATTGTAGACTTCTATGGCTAAGTGAAGGATATAAAGCGGAATAGTCCGATTGCCTTGTTCGCTGCGCCAGATACCTCCTTAAGGGACCAAACATTTGGATAAAGAGTATTCGTCATTGAAGCCTGGTTCAGGGGCTACTGAGGGAGTCCTGTATTAGGGGGTATCCGGACAGCCGGACTATATACATCGTCCGGACTATGGAAGCGTGAAGATACAAGACTCAAGACTTCGACCCGTGTCCGAATGGGACTTTCCTTGGCGTGGAAGGCAAGCTTGGCGATCCGGATATTATATTTCCTTCCTTGTAACTGACTCCATGTAAACCCTAGCCCTCTCCGGTGTCTATATAAACTGGAGAGGTTGGTCCTTAGAAGGCCGATCACAATTACAATCATACCATCATAGGCTAGCTTCTAGGGTTTAGCCTCTACGACCTCGTGGTAGATCTACTCTTGTACTACCCATATCTTCAATATTAATCAAGCAGGAAGTAGGGTTTTACCTCCATCGGGAGGGCCCGAACCTGGGTAAACATCTGTGTCCCTTGCTTCCTGTTACCATCAGCCTAGACGCACAAATCGGGACCCCCTACCCGAGATCCGCCGGTTTTGACACCGACACCCGGCGCCTTACAAGGTGCCGAAGAAGACGGTCGAGAAGGAGGCCAAAAAGACTCGGGGCAGCCTTCATCGCCGTGGCACTTCGGACACAATATCCAAAGGCTCTGATGCCCGTTCCGCCTCTGAAGAGGACGAGGAGGAGGAGGAAGATGAATCCCCTGTGGGGGGAAGAAAGAAGAGGACGGCCTCCGTACACTTGGAGGCCGAGCCGCCCAAAAGGGGAAAGGCTCCTTGATACGTCTCCAACGTATCTATAATTTTTGATTGCTCCATGCTATATTATC
Source organism: Aegilops longissima (assembly GCA_021605205.1). Taxonomy (NCBI): domain Eukaryota; kingdom Viridiplantae; phylum Streptophyta; class Magnoliopsida; order Poales; family Poaceae; genus Aegilops; species Aegilops longissima. Next base: position 373,156,893 of record CM038680.1, on the reverse strand, counting down.
TACTGTTTTGGACCATATTGGGCTTTATTTTCCACTCTTATATTACTGTTGGGACTAACCTATTAACCGGAGGCCCAGCCCATATTTGTTGTTTTTTGCCTATTTCAGTGTTTCGAAGAAACGGAATATCAAACGGAGTCCAAACGGAATGAAATCTCCGGGAACGTGATTTTCTCATCAGATAAGATCCAGGAGACTTGGACCCTCGGTCAAGAAAGGAGGGAGGCGGCCACGAGGGTGGAGGGCGCGCCCCCTGCCTCGTGGGCCCCCCGAAGCCCCACCGACGTACTCCTTCCTCCTATATATACCTACGTACCCCCTACAGATCAGATACGGAGCCAAAAACCTAATTCCACCGCCACAATTTCCTGTATCCACGAGATCCCATCTTGGGGCCTGTCCCGGAGCTCCGCCGGAAGGGGAATCCACCACGGAGGGCTTCTACATCATCATCATAGCCTCTCCGATGAAGTGTGAGTAGTTTACTTCAGACCCTTCGGGTCCATAGTTAGTAGCTAGATGGCTTTTTCTCTCTTTTTGGATCTCAACACAATGTTCTCCCCCTCTCTCGTGGAGATCTATTCGATGTAATCTTCTTTTTGCGGTGTGTTTGTTTAGACCGATGAATTGTGGGTTTATGATCAAGATTATCTATGAGCAATATTTGAATCTTCTCTGAATTCTTTTATGTATGATTGGTTACCTTTGCAAGTCTCTTCGAATTATCCGTTTGGTTTGGCCAACTAGATTGGTAGCTCTTGCAATGGGGAGAAGTGCTTAGCTTTGGGTTCAATCTTGCGGTGTCCTTTCCCAGTGACAGTACGGGCAGCAAGGCACGTATTGTATTGTTGCCATCGAGGATAACAAGATGGGTTTTTTATCATATTGCATGAATTTATCCCTCTACATCATGTCATCTTGCTTAAGGCGTTACTCTGTTTTCATTAACTTAATACTCTAGATGCATGATGGATAGCGGTCGATGAGTGGAGTAATAGTAGTAGATGCAGGCAGGAGTCGGTCTACTTGTCTCGGACGTGATGCCTATATACATGATCATACCTAGATACTCTCATAACTATGCTCAATTATGTCAATTGCTCAACAGTAATTCGTTCACCCACCGTAGAATACTTATGCTCTTGAGAGAAGCCACTAGTGAAATCTATGGCCCCCGGGTCTATTCTCATCATATTAATCTTCCTACGCTTTATTATTGCTTTGCTTTTTTATTTTGCCTTTTATTTTACTTTGCATATTTATACCAAAAATACCAAAAATATTATCTATCATCTCTATCAGATCTCACTCTCGTAAGTGACCGTGAAGGGATTGACAACCCCTATTCGCGTTGGTTGGGAGGAGTTTTTGCTTTGTGTAGGTACGAGGGACTTGCGCGTGGCCTCCTACTGGATTGATACCTTGGTTCTCAAAAACTGAGGGAAATACGTATGCTACTCTGCTGCATCATCCTCTCCTCTTCGGGGAAAACCAATGCAAGCTCAAGACGTAGCAAGAAGGATTTCTGGCGCCGTTGCCGGGGAGTCTACGCAAAAGTCAACATACCAAGTACCCATCACAATCCCTTATCTCCCGCATTACATTATTTGCCATTTGCCTCTCGTTTTCCTCTCCCCCACTTCACCATTGCCATTTTATCCACCCTCTCTTTTCCGTTTGCCTTTTTCTCGCTTGACTTTTGTTTGCTCGTGTGTCGGTTTGCTTGCTTGTCACAATGGCTCTACCTAGATTTGGTGATCTTCACCTTAAAAGGTTAGAAGAGATCGAAACCAACGTCAGGAGTTTTATGGTTTTGCAATTTGAGCATAATAATTTCTTCAGAAACGAGCTTAAGGAACAAAAAAGTTTTATGAAATATATGAATAAAGAGCTCGATGATATGTCTAAAGAATTTGAAGGTTTAAGATCCCAAATTTCTCGTCTTGAGAAGTTGACTACTGAAATATCTGATAAGCAAGCTACCTTAGTCAATAAGATGGCTGCTAAACCAGATTTCCATGAAAATGAAGATGAAGATCTAAAAGTTATTGATGTGTCCCCTATAAAATCCTTGTTTTGCAATATGAATCTTGATAATGATGAGATTGAATATGAGTCACCTTTACCTAGAAGGCGTTCCAAGAATTCGGAGTTTTTAGATTATGATGCTAAAATTGATAAAAGTGGGATTGAAGAAAGTAGAACCCTAGATGTTGCTAAGCCCACTATTTTGGATTTCAAGGAATTTAATTATGAAAGTTGCTCTTTAATTGATTGTATTTCCTTGTTACAATCCGTGCTAAATTCTCCGCATGCTTATAGTCAAAATAAAGCATTTACAAAACATATTGTTGATGCCTTGATGCAATCTTATGAGGAAAAACTTGAGTTGGAAGTCTCTATCCCTAGAAAACTTTATGATGAGTGGGAACCAACTATTAAAATAAATATTAAGGATCATGAATTTTATGCTTTATGTGATTTGGGTGCTAGTGTTTCCACTATTCCCAAAACTTTGTGTGATTTGCTAGATTTCCGTGATTTTGATGATTGCTCTTTAAACTTGCACCTTGCGGATTCCACTATTAAGAAACCTATGGGAATAATTAATGATGGTCTTATTGTTGCAAATAGGAATTATGTGCTCGTAGATTTTATCGTTATTGATATAGATTGCAATCCTTCATGTCTTATTATTCTTGGTAGACCTTTCCTTAGAATGATTGGTGCAATTATTGATATGAAGGAAGGGAATATTAGATTCCAATTCCCATTAAATAAAGACATGGAACACTTCCCTAGGAAGAAGATAAAATTACCATATGAATCTATTATGAGAGCCACTTATGGATTGCCTACCAAAGATGGCAATACCTAGATCTATCCTTGCTTTTATGCCTAGCTAGGGGCGTTAAACGATAGCGCTTGTTGGGAGGCAACCCAATTTTAGTTTTAGTTTTAGTTTTTGTTTCTCTTTAGGAATAAATAATCCATCTACCTTCTGTTTAGATGTGGTTTTATGTTTTAATTCATGTTTGTGCCAAGTTAAACCTATAGGATCTTCTTGGATGATAGTTATTTGGTCTTGCTGTAATTTCCAGAAACTTTCGGTTCACGAAAACAATTTTTAAAAATCACCAGAACGTGATAAAATAGTTATTCCAATTTCTTCTGATGAATAAACAAATTTCCCAGGCTGTCCTATTTTGGCTGAATTTTTGGAGTTCCATAAGTTTGCGTTAGTTACAGATTACTACAGACCATTCTGTTTTTGACAGATTCTGTTTTTTCGAGTGTTGTTTGCTTATTTTGATGAATCTATGGCTAGTAATATAGTTTATAATCCATAGAGAAGTTGGAATAAAGTAGGTTTAACACCAATATAAATAAATAATGAGTTCATTACAGTACCTTGAAGTGGTATTTTGTTTTCTTTCGCTAACGGAGCTCACGAGATTTTTTGTTGAGTTTTGTGTTGTGAAGTTTTCAAGTTTTGGGTGAAATCTTTCGATGGATTATGGAACAAGGAGTGGCAAGAGCCTAAGCTTGGGTATGACCATGTCACCCCCAATATAATCCAAGGACACCGAAAAGTCAAAGCTTGGGGATGCCCCGGAAGGCATCCCCTCTTTCGTCCACTTCCATCGGTAACTTTACTTGGAGCTATATTTTTATTCACTACATGATATGTGTTTTGCTTGGAGCGTCTTGTATTATTTGTGTCTTTGCTTGTTAGTTTACCACAATCATCCTTGCTGTACGCACCTTTTGAGAGAGCCATACATTAATTGGAATTTGTTAGAATACTCTATGTGCTTCACTTATATCTTTTGAGCTTTATAGCTTTGCTCTAGTGCTTCGCTTATATCTTTTAGAGCACGGTGGTGGATTTTTTTTATAGAAACTATTGATCTCTCATGCTTCACTTAGATTATTTTGAGAGTCTTAAATATCATGGTAATTTTCTTAATAATAATATGCTAGGTATACAAAATAGTAAAAACTTTCTTATGAGTGTGTTGAATACTAAGAAAAGTTTGATGCTTGATAATTGTTTTGAGATATGGAGGTGATAATATCGAAGTCGTGCTAGTTGAGTAGTTGTGAATTTGAGAAATGCTTGTGTTGAAGTTTGCAAGTCTGGTAGCATGCACGTATGGTAAATGTTATGTAACAAATTTGAAACATGGGGTGTTATTTGATTGTCCTCCTTATGAGTGGCGGTCGGGGACGAGCGATGGTCTTTTCCTACCAATCTATCCCCCTAGGAGCATGTGCGTAATGCTTTGGTTTTTGATGGCTTGTAGATTTTTTGCAATAAGTATGTGAGTTCTTTATGACTAATGTTGAGTCCCTGGATTATACGCACTCTCACCCTTCCATCATTGCTAGCCTCTTGATGCACTGCATTGCCCTTTCTCACATTGAGAGTTGGTGCAAACTTCACCGGTGCATCCAAACCCCGTGATATGATACGCTCTTTCACACATAAACCTCCTTATATCTTCCTCAAAACAGCCACCATACCTAACTATTATGGTATTTCCATAGCCATTCCGAGATATATTGCCATGCAACTTTCCACCATACCATTCTTCATGACACATTCATCATTGTCATATTGCTTAGCATGATCATGTAGTTGGCATAGTATTTGTGGCAAAGCCACCGTTCATAATTCTTTCATACATGTCACTCTTAATTCATTGCATATCCCGGTATACCTCCGGAGGCATTCATATAGAGTCATACTTTGTTCTAGTATCGAGTTGTAATCATTGAGTTATAAATAGATAGAAGTGTGATGATCATCATTTTCTAGAGCATTGTCCCAAGTGAGGAATAAAAAAAGAGAAAGGCCATAAAAAAAGAGAAGGCCCAAAAAAATGAGAGAAAAAGAGAGAAGGGACAATGTTACTATCCTTTTCCACACTTGTGCTTCAAAGTAGCACCATGTTCTTCATATAGCGAGTCTCATATATAGTGCTTCAAAGTAGCACCATGTTCTTCATATAGAGAGTCTCTTGTTTTGTCACTTTCATATACTAGTGGGAATTTTTCATTATAGAACTTGGCTTGTATATTCCAACAATGGGCCTCCTCAAGTGCCCTAGGTCTTCGTGAGCAAGCAAGTTGGATGCACACCCACTTAGTTTCTTTTGTTGAGCTTTCATACATTTATAGCTCTAGTTCATCCGTTGCATGGCAATCCCTACTCCTTGCATTAACATCAATTGATGGGCATCTCCAAAGCCCGTTGATTAGCCTTGTTGATGTAAGACCTTCTCCTTTTTTGTCTTCTCCACATAACCCCCATCATCATATTCTATTCCACCAATAGTGTTATGTCCATGGCTCGCGCTCATATATTGTGTGAAAGTTTATAGGTTTGAGATTACTAAAGTATGAAACAATTGCTTGGCTTGTCATCGGGGTTGTGCATGATGAGAGCATTCTTGTGTGACGAAAATGGAGCATGACTAAACTATATGATTTTGTAGGGATGAACTTTCTTTGGCCATGTTATTTTGAGAAGACATAATTGCTTAGTTAGTATGCTTGAAGTATTATTATTTTTATGTCAATATGAACTTTTATTTTGAATCTTTCGGATCTGAATATTCATACCACAAGTAAGAGGAGTTACATTGAAATTGTGCCAAGTAGCACTCCGCATCAAAAATTCTCTTTTTATCATTTACCTACTCGAGAAGGAGCAGGAATTAAGCTTGGGGATGGTTGATACGTCTCCAACGTATCTATAATTTTTTATTGCTCCATGCTATATTATCTACTGTTTTGGATCATATTGGGCTTTATTTTCCACTTTTATATTACTTTTGGTACTAACCTATTAACCGGAGGCCCAGCCCAGATTTGTTTTTTTTTGCCTATTTCAGTGTTTCGAAGAAACGGAATATCAAACGGAGTCCAAACGGAATGAAATCTCCGGGAACGTGATTTTCTCATCAGATAAGATCCATGAGACTTGGACCCTCGGTCAAGAAAGGAGGGAGGCGTCCACGAGGTTGGAGGGCGCCCCCCTAGGGCGCGCCCGCTGCCTCGTGGGCCCTCCGAAGCTCCACCAACGTACTCCTTCCTCCTATATATACCTACGTACCCCCAAAGATCAGATACGGAGCCAAAAACCTAATTCCACCGTCGCAACTTCCTGTATCCACGAGATCCCATATTGGGGCCTGTTCTGGAGCTCCGCCGGAAGGGGAATCCACCATGGAGGGCTTCTACATCATCATCATAGCCTCTCCGATGAAGTGTGATTAGTTTACTTCAGACCTTCGTGTCCATAGTTAGTAGCTAGATGGCCTTTTCTCTCTTTTTGGATCTCAATACAATGTTATCCCCCTCTCTCGTGGAGATCTATTCGATGTAATCTTCTTTTTGCGGTGTGTTTGTTGAGATCGATGAATTGTGGGTTTATGATCAAGATTATCTATGAGCAATATTTGAATCTTTTCTGAATTCTTTTATGTATGATTGGTTATCTTTGCAAGTATCTTCGAATTATCCGTTTGGTTTGGCAAACTAGATTGGTAGTTCTTGCAATGGGAGAAGTGCTTAGCTTTGGGTTCAATCTTGCGGTGTCCTTTCCCAGTGACAGTAGGGGCAGCAAGGCACGTAGTGTATTTTTTCCATCGAGGATAACAAGATGGGGTTTTTATCATATTGCATGAATTTATCCCTCTACATCATGTCATCTTGCTTAAGGCGTTACTCTGTTTTCATTAACTTAATACTCTAGATGCATGCTGGATAGCGGTCGATGAGTGGAGTAATAGTAGTAGATGCAGGCAGGAGTCGGTCTACTTGTCTCGGACGTGATGCCTATATACATGATCATACCTAGATACTCTCATAACTATGCTCAATTCTGTCAATTGCTCAACAGTAATTCGTTCACCCACCGTAGAATACTTATGCTCTTGAGAGAAGCCACTAGTGAAATCTATGGCCCCCGGGTCTATTCTCATCATATTAATCTTCCTATGCTTTATTATTGCTTTGCTTTTTTACTTTGCCTTTTATTTTACATTGCATCTTTATACCAAAAATATTATCTATCATCTCTATCAGATCTCACTCTCACAGGTGACCGTGAAGGGATTGACAACCCCTATTCGCGTTGGTTGCGAGGAGTTATTTGCTTTGTGTAGGTACGAGGGACTTGCGCGTGGCCTCCTACTGGATTGATACCTTGGTTCTCAAAAACTGAGGGAAATACTTACGCTACTCTGCTGCATCATCCTCTCCTCTTCGGGGAAAACCAACGCAAGCTCAAGACGTAGCACTCCTCTTCCGGAGGAGTCCACTGTCGCCGCCGACTGCGGCCCGGCGTGGGATCCCAGGGCCCAGCCCCTGGTGAACTCGTGAGTATATAAAATCCGAGTACGTTTATGCGTCCAGACTCATTATGGCATAGTATTTTGACCTGAGCCATATTTTTTTTTAGTCCGGCGAGGTCCCGTACCAAACAATCCTCATCAGAGGATTCACTGAGCTCGGATGCTATGGAGAGCGGGACGCCCCCAAAGGCCCCTTCCTCCAAACAGGTACATAACACCGAAGCTTCGTCCCAGAAGGACCCCGGCCAAGGAGGAGAGGAAAAGACCGTGAAGGCGGTGCCTGGAGGTCAAACTTCAGGGGCCGGACATGTGGGGGAGAAAATTCCCAGGGGAGCTGACGGCGGGGGCCATCTAGAATTCGGCTCCCAGCCAGATACGGTTCCGGAGACCAATACGGCTCTAGAATCAGGCAGGCAGCCTCTCTCATCTGGAGGGGACATACCTGTTACACCGGCAACCTATGTCCAACCAGAGGTGTCGGATGCTTTGTTGGTGGCGCTGAAGAGCGCCTCCATCGTCGATGAACACCTTGCCCTTATGGGTGCGGTGATTGAGAAGATTCAGTCTGCTGAGAGTGGACTGAATGGAGCCTGTATCAGCCTTATAAAAGGTTTTGAGGTATGTTTTATGAGGTTTCGAACAGTGTCATGGTATGGATAGTAGCCCCTGATACACTGTTCGGTGAAAGAAAGAACCGGACAGAGGATCAAATTTATGTTTGCAGGAAGACTCATTGAATGACATCTATTTCTCTTCTGTATAAGCAGGCGTCTCTAGCGGCTGCTGCCGCTCATACTGCGGAGATCTCCGGACTGAATCAAAATCTAGAGCGGGCCAAAGAAGAACTTGGCCAGTTGAAAATGCAGTTGGGGATAAACAAGGTATGCACAAGTCTTGTTCGCGTTTTTGCAAATGAATTTTCAGTATGATGAAATAAGCTTCATGATTTGCGCTAGGGATGGTGACCAAAGTCGAGGCTCTTAAGAAGGCTGTGGCCGTGGCCGAGAAAAAGGTGGCCCCAGAGCAGGCTCTTCATGAGAAGCACGAGGCCATGGTTATTAAAGCTGAGCAGGAGCTACAAGAGGCCATGAGGAAATGCGAGACCTTGGAGCAGAGTTTAACGGAGAAATAATCCGAACTCACCAAGGCGCATCAGGCCACGAACGATGCCCGGGGGGAAACCCAGAGCGCCCTGCAGGGGTCCAAGAGGCGAGAAAGATCGCGGCGGCTTAGGCTTTTTCCATGTAAAGCAAGTATTTGAGGGGGAAATTATGTTTCTAATTTTGAATTCGGATTTCTCAGGGGTATTTGCCGAGCTGCCCCGCAGCATATCAGATGCCGCCCAATTCTACCGAGCCGAAGAAAGGAACACTACGGATAAGCTCTTCTGGTCGCAGTATTTGGCACCGAATTATCCGGTGCCCTTTGTCGATCAACTGAAACAGTTGATCGAACTGCATAAGGCGGCGGAACTGGCCATGAAGGATATGATTATCCGGCTATGGCCCGCCGAGCCGATTCCAAGCAGCTACTTCGGGCTCGTGAAGCGGCTTGTGAGTGCCTGCCCTCGACTTGATGTTATCAAGCGGTCGGTCTGTATAGAAGGTGCGCGAATGGCCTTCGCCCACGCAAAGGTGCACTGGGGAAAGATGGATGCTGAAAAGCTGATGACAGAAGGACCGCCAGAGGGGAAGGAGCACCGCAAGCCTGAATTATATTATGAGAGTGTCCGAAAAGGATCCTACCTTGCAACGGAGCTCTGTTCCAAGGACATTATATTTCCATGAATGCAAATCATGTTGTCCTTTGTAATGTTTGAACAAGGTCGTTTATATTATTTATTGCTTGTTATATAAAAGTTTATCCTCCTGCACGACCGTTTTATATATTAATCCTGAGAGTTGGCCAGTCGTCGGCTTCTGCCGCCATGTAAGAAGTACGGGGGTGTTTTGGGTCCTTCGAAGGAGGTGTTCAGCACAACGAACCAGGCAATCGGACTATAAGGCTTTATCACCCTCACTTAGCCATAGGAGCTTTAGGAAGGTAGGCGCAGCCCCTGGTGTTTGGAAGACCGCACGGGGGCTCTATAAGCACCTGATCGGAAGAAAAACCGATCCATCGCACACTGCATTGGTTATGGCATTATGCGGGAGAAATCCTTAAAGATTTTGTAACCTCTCGAACAGCTGACCAGCTCTCGCCGTATCATGACAGTCAGTTTTCGGCTTTCTCTACTGAGGTGCTCGTTCGGAAGAACCGGGACACAATCGCAGTAGTTCTCCCCGTGCTACCTTAGCCGATATAGCGGAACGTAAGGTACCAAAACATGGGAGCCGGGCAAACCCAACTATTTATCCAAGACATGATTCGGAGTTGATGCATATAATGCTATAGGTTTGGGGTGCCGAACTTCCGTGAAGGTGTTCGGACTTTATTGCCGTGTTATGGGTAAAACGAAGCCCCTGGCATATTTTAAGGCATATCGCTGTGTACGGATGCCACTTGACAAAAGAATTTCAATAAGAAATAACAGTGTGTAAGCGTCATATAAATCCACATGTTGTATTTGAATAGTGCGTCTATGCGTATGAGTACAGGTAATGTGATAAAAAAGGAATATGACTGCGTAACCTGCTGAGACCAGGGGAAAAAAATTGGGATAAAGAGTGATCAGGTACGAGGGACTTGCGCGTGGCCTCCTACTGGATTGATACCTTGGTTCTCAAATACTGAGGGAAATACTTACGCTACTGTGTTGCATCATCCTCTCCTCTTCGGGGAAAACCAACGCAAGCTCAAGATGTAGCAAGAAGGATTTCTGGCGCCGTTGCTGGGGAGGTCTATGCAAAAGTCAACATACCAAGTACCCATCGCAATCCCTATCTCTCGCATTACGTTATTTGCCATTTGCCTCTCGTTTTCCTCTCCCCCACTTCACCCTTGCCGTTTTATTTGCCCTCTCTTTCCCAATCTCCTCCTCTTTTTCCCTTTTCCTTTTGTTTGCTCGTGTGTTAGTTTGCTTGTTCGTCGCGATGGCTCAAGATGCCACCAAATTGTGCGACTTCACCAATACCAATAATAATGATTTCCTTAGCACTCCGATTGCTCCTCTTGCCAATACCGAATCTTGTGAAATCAATACCGCTTTGTTGAATCTTGTTATGAAAGATCAATTCGCCAGCCTTCCTAGTGAAGATGCCGCTACTCATCTGAATAGCTTCGTTGATTTATGTGATATGCAAAAGAAAAAAGATGTCGATAATGATGTCGTTAAATTGAAGCTATTTCCTTTTTCGCTTAGAGATCGTGCTAAAGCGTGGTTTTCATCTTTGCCTAAAAATAGTATTGATTCTTGGAACAAGTGCAAAGATGCTTTTATCTCTAAGTATTTTCCTCCCGCTAAGATTATCTCTCTTAGGAACGATATTATGAATTTTAAGCAACTTGATCATGAACATGTTGCACAAGCTTGGGAGAGAATGAAATTAATGATACGTAATTGTCCTACTCATGGTTTGAACTTGTGGATGATTATACAAAAAAAATATGCTGGATTAAATTTTGCTTCTAGAAATCTTTTAGATTCGGCCGCGGGAGGCACTTTTATGGAAATCACTTTAGGAGATGCTACTAAACTCCTAGATAATATTATGGTTAATTATTCTCAATGGCATACTGAAAGATCTACTAATAAAAAAGTGCATGCGATAGAAGAAATCAATGTTTTGAGTGGAAAGATGGATGAACTTATGAAGTTGTTTACTAAGAGTGTTTCTTCTGATCCTAATGAGATGCCTTTGTCTACCTTGATTGAGAATAATAATGAATCTATGGATGTGAATTTTGTTGGTAGGAATAAAGAACGCGTATAGAGGGAATTTTAATCCTAGGCCTTATCCTAGTAATCCTTCTAATAATTATGGAAATTCCTACAACAACTCTTATGGAAATTTTAATAAGATGCCCTCTGAATTTGAGAGTAGTGTTAAAGAGTTTATGAATTCACAAAAGAATTTTAATGCTTTGCTTGAAGAGAAATTGCTTAAAGTTGATGATTTGGCTAGGAACGTTGATAGAATTTCTCTTGAGGTTGATTCTTTAAAGCTTAGATCTATTCCTCCTAAGCATGATATCAATGAGTCTCTCAAAGCTATGAGAATTTCCATTGATGAGTGCAAAGAAAGAACCGCTAGGATGCGTGCTTCCAAAGATGCCTTTATTAAAGCGTGTTCTTCTAATTCCTATGAAAATCAAGATGAAGATCTAAAAGTTGTTATTGATGTTTCCCCTATTAAATCTTTGTTTTGCAATATGAATCTTGATGAAACTGAATATGATCTTCCTTTACCTAGAAGGCGTTCTAAGAATTCGGAGTTTTTAGATCTTAATGATGAAATTGTTAAAAGTGGGATTGAAAGGAATAGAAATCTAGATGTTGCTAAAGCCACTATTTTGGATCTCAAGGAATTTAATTATGAAAATTTCTCTTTAATTGATTGTATTTCCTTGTTGCAATCCGTGCTAAATTCTCCTCATGCTTATAGTCAAAATAAGGCTTTTACCGAACACATTGTTGATGCCTTGATGCAATCTTATGAAGAAATGCTTGAGTTGAAAATTTCTATCCCTAGGAAACTCCATGATGAGTGGGAACCTACTATCAAAATTTAAATTAAAAATTATGAGTTTCATGCTTTGTGTGATTTGGGTGCTAGTGTCTCTACTATTCCCAAACCTTTGTGTGATTTGCTAGATTTCCGTGATTTTGATGATTGCTCTCTAAACTTGCATCTTGCGGATTCCACTATTAAAAAGCCCATGGGAAGAATTAATGATGTTCTTATTGTTGCAAATAGGAATTATGTGCCCGTAGATTTTATTGTTCTTGATATAGATTGCAATCCTTCATGTCCTATTATTCTTGGTAGACCTTTCCTTAGAACGATTGGTGCAATTATTGATATGAAGGAAGGAAATATTAGATTCCAATTCCCTTTAAAGAAGGGCATGGAACACTTTACTAGAAAGAAAGAAATATATAAGAAAGATAGATGCCTCATTGAAGAATTGCCTACCAAAGATGGCAATACCTAGATCTATCCTTGCTTTTATGCCTAACCAGGGGCGTTAAATGATAGCGCTTGTTGGGAGGTAACCCAATTTTTTTTATTTTTTTGTTTTTGCTTCTGTTTAGGAATAAATAATCCATCTAGCATCTGTTTAGATGTGGTTTTATCTTTTAATTAGTGTTTGTGCCAAGTTGAACCTATTGGATCTTCTTGGATGATAGTTATTTGATCTTGCTGTAATTTCCAGAATCTTTGTGCTCAGTGCCCGAATTGTTAAAAATCACCAGAACGTGATAAAATACTGATTCCAATTGCTTCTGATCAATTAACAAATTGTCCAGGTCTTATAATTTTGGTAGAAGTTTTTGGGTTCCAGAAGTTTGCGTTAGTTACAGATTACTACAGACTGTTCTGTTTTTGACAGATTCTGTTTTGCGTGTGTTGTTTGCTTATTTTGATGAATCTATGGTTAGTAAAATAGTTTATAATCCATAAAGAAGTTGGAATACAGTAGGTTTAACACCAATATAAATAAATAATGAGTTCATTACAGTACCTTAAAGTAGTCTTTTGTTTTCTTTCTCTAACGGAGCTCACGAGATTTCTATTGAGTTTTGTGTTGTGAAGTTTTCAAGTTTTGGGTGAATTCTTTTGATGGATTATGGAACAAGGAGTGGCAAGAGCCTAAGCTTGGGGATGCCCATGGCACCCCCAAGATAATCCAAGGACACCAAAAAGTCAAAGCTTGGGGATGCCCCGGAAGGCATCCCCTCTTTAAATCTACTTCCATCGGTAATTTACTTGGAGCTATATTTTTATTCACCAACATGATATGTGTTTTGCTTGGAGCGTATTGTATTATTTGAGTCTTTGCTTGTTAGTTTACCACAATCATCCTTGCTGTACACACCTTTTGAGAGAGCCATACATGAATTGAAATTTGATAGAATACTCTATGTGCTTCACTTATATCTTTTGAGCTTGATAGTTTGCTCATAGTGCTTCACTTATATCTTTTGAGCGTGATAATTTTTGCTCTAGTGCTTCACTTAGATCTTTTAGAGCACGGTGGTGTATTTGTTTTAAAGAAACTTGATCTCTCATGCTTCACTTAGATTATTTTGAGAGTCGTTAATAGCATGGTAATTTGCTTAATGTTAATATACTTGGTATTCAAGATATGTTAAACTTTCTTTTGAGTGCGTTGAATACTAAGATAAGTTTGATGCTTGATAACTGTTTTGAGATATGGAGGTGATAATATCAAAGTCATGCTAGTTGAGTAGTTGTGAATTTGAGAAATGCTTGTGTTGAAGTTAGCAAATCCCGTAGCATGCACGTATGGTTAAAGTTATGTAACAAATTTGAAACATGAAGTGTACCTGGCTTGTGCACCTTATGAGTGGCGGTCGGGGACGAGCGATGGTCTTTTCCTACCAATCTATCCCCCTAGGAGCATGCGTGTAGCACTTGATTTTTGATAACTTCTAAATTTTTGCAATAAGTATATGAGTTCTTTTGACTAATGCTGAATCCATGGATTATACGCACTTTTACCTTTCCGCCTTTGCTAGCCTCTTCGGTACCGTGCATTGCCCTTTCTCACTTTGAGAGTTGGTGCAAATTTCTCCGGTGCATCCAAACCCCGTGATATGATACGCTCTATCACACATAAACCTCCTTATATCTTCCTCAAAACAGCCACCATACCTACCTATTATGGCATTTCCATAGCCATTCTGAGATATATTGCCATGCAACTTTCCACCGTTCCGTTCATCATCATCATGACATACTTTACTTTTGTCATATTGCCATTGCATGATCATGTAGTTGTCATCGTATTTGTGGCAAAGCCACCATGCATTATTTTTCATACATGTCACTCTTGATTCATTTGCACCATCCCGGTACACCGCCGGAGGCATTCATATAGAGTCATGCCTTGTTCTAGTTTCGAGTTGTAATCCTTATGTTGTAATCAATAGAAGTGTGATGATCATCATTATTAGAGCATTGCCCAAAAAAAAGAGAAATGCCAACAAAAAAAGAAAGGCCCAAAAAAAAGGGCAATGCTACTATCTCTTTTTCCACACTTGTGCTTCAAAGTAGCACCTTGTTCTTCATGTAGTGAGTCTCATATATTGTGCTTCAAAGTAGCACCATGTTTTTCATATAGTGAGTCTCATAAGTTGTCTTGTTCATACTAGTGGGAATTTTTCATTATAGAACTTGGCTTGTATATTCCTACGATGGGCTTCCTCAAAATGCCCTCGGTCTTCATGAGCAAGCAAGTTGGATGCACACCCACTAGTTTTCTTTTGTTGAGCATTCATAGCTCTAGTGCATCCGTTGCATGGCAATCCCTACTCCTCATGTTGACATCAATTGATGGGCATCTCCATAGCCCGTTGATTATCCTCGTCAATGTGAGACTTTCTCCTTTTTTGTCTTCTCCACACAATCCCCATCATCATATTCTATTCCACCCATAGTGCTATATCCATGGCTCACGCTCATGTATTGCGTGAAAGGTTGAAAAAGTTTGAGATTATTTAAGTATGAAACAATTGCTTGGCTTGTCATCGGGGGTATAGAAGTTGGGAACATCTTTGTGTGGCGAAAATGAAGCATAGCCTAACTATATGATTTTGTAGGGATGAACTTTCTTTTGCCATGCTATTTTGAGAAGACATGATTATTTTGATTAGTATGCTTGAAGTATTATTATTTTTATGTCAATATGAACTTTTGTATTGAATCTTTCGGATCTGAATATTCATACCATGATTAAGAAGTTTTACATTGAAATTATGCCAAAGTATCACTCCGCATCAAAAATTCTATTTTTATCATTTACGTACTCGAGGACGAGCAGGAATTAAGCTTGGGGATGCCTGATACGTCTCCAACGTATCTATAATTTTTGATTGCTCCAAGCTACTTTATCTATTGTTTTGGACTATAATGGGCTTTATTTTCCACTTTTATATTACTTTTGGGACTAACCTATTAACCGGAGGCCTAGCCCAGAATTGCTGTTTTTTTTCCTATTTCAGTGTTTCGAAGAAACGGAATATTAAACAGAGTCCAAACGGAATGAAACCTTTGGGACGTGATCTTCTCACCGAACGTGATCCACGAGACTTGGACCCTACTCCAAGAAGTGCCAGAGGCGGTCACGAGGGTGGAGGGCGCCCCCTTGGGCACGCCCCCTGCCTCGTGGGCCCCCTGACGCTCCACCGACGTACTCCTTCCTCCTATATACACCTACGTATCCCCAAACGATCAAAGGAGGATCCAAAAACCTAATTCCACCGCCGTACCTTCCTGTATCCACGAGATCCCATCTTGGGGCCTGTTCCGGAGCTCCGTCGGAGGGGGCATCCACCACGGAGGGCTTCTACATCAACACCATAGCCCCTCGGGTGAAGTGTGAGTAGTTTACTTTAGACCTTCGGGTCCATAGCTAGTAGCTAGATGGCTTCTTCTCTCTTTTTGGATCTCAATACAATGTTCTCCCCCTCTCTCGGGGAGATCTATTCGATGTAATCTTCTTTTTGCAGTGTGTTTGTTGAGACCGATGAATTGTGGGTTTATGATCCAGCTTATCTATGGAAAATATTTGATTCTTCTCTGAATTCTTTTATGTATGATTGAGTTATCTTTGCAAGTCTCTTCGAATTATCCGTTTGGTTTGGCCAACTAGATTGGTAGTTCTTGCAATGGGAGAAGTGCTTAGCTTTGGGTTCAATCTTGCGGTGTCCTTACCTAGTGACAGAAGGGGTTGCAAGGCACGTATTGTATTGTTGCCATCGAGGATAACAAGATGGGGTATTTATCATATTGCATGAATTTATTCCTCTACATCATGTCATCTTGCTTAAGGCGTTACTCTGTTTTTAACTTAATACTCTAGATGCATGCTGGATAGCAGTCGATGAGTGGAGTAATAGTAGTAGATGCAGAATCGTTTCGATCTACTTGTCACGGACGTGATGCCTATATACATGATCATTGCCTAGATATACTCATAACTATGCTCAATTCTGTCAATTGCTCTGTCGGGGAAGCTGATCGTGGCCCACGAACACCTATGGGACCTGGGTCCCTTGTGGTTCGGAGGGGGGCGGAGATTGCGCAAAGAGCGGATCAAAGCGATGCACACGAGCAGATTTACCCAGCTTCGGAGCTCTCCGGAGAGATAATACTCCTACTGCTGCTTTGTGGATTATATTGTGTTCTTGCTAGGGAGCAATAGGAGCTACAAAACCTAGCCTGAGTGTGGTCTCGTATGAGTAGGATGAACTAAGCCGGAGCTGAACCGAACCCTTTCTACGTTGCACTTGGGCCTCCTTTTATAGGCACAAGGGGTCACCACATGTGGCAAGTAGACAAGGGTAGAATAGTAAAAACATAGGTTGGTACACCGCTTTGTACAGTGTACAGTGATCTATACCTAACTCTGACGGCAAGGGACAAGAGTCATAAATGCCCGTCTCAGTCGCCTGAACAGTGTAATAGGGACCGTCAAGTGCGCCTCTGTTTGCCACGATGGTAGCTTGTCAGCGCCGCTCATCGCTGCTCCCCGCTGGCTGCTCAGCCCGTCGACACGCGTGCTTGGGAAAGCCCCATGGCGACATGTTGGCGGATGAGCTGGAGCGGAGATGAAGAGAGGTCACTTGTCGCGGCGAGCACCTTGCCGCGGCAAGGTTCTTGTCGCGCTCGGGAGTTTGTCGCTCACCAAGCCCTCCCGGCAAGCTCCTCTTGCCGGGGCCTTGTTTCCTTCGTGCCTTGAGTGGCCTTCCCGACAAGCTCCTCTTGTCGGGGTCTTGATTGCTTTGTTCTCGAATGGCTCCAAAGGAGCTGCTAAGGATCTTGGCGGTCACCAAGCCAGCCTTGCAGCGCTGGTGTTGCAATCTGTCCGTGCGAAGTTCGGGATACTAGGGTACCCCTACTCTAGTACACCGACAGGAGCCCCCGGGCCTGGGCCACACACGGCGCCGAGCTCTGTTGGGCCAGGCCCAAAACAGTGCACGGGCATGCGCGGCCTGGATTACGCCATTACTCGCCCTGGACCCACCACGCCTCCCACGAACGTCACGTACTGGACGTGGCGTCGTGGGGGAGATCGTGGGGCTTTCTTTAATGGGAAAAATCGGAACGCCCGTCCCCTCTCCCCTTTATAAGCAGGGGGAACAGGGGCAGGACACCCACTTGCCCTTGCTGTCACATCAGAAAACCCCCGTCACTTCCCCCTTTCTTCTCGAGCCCAAAGAGAGCGACGCTCCGCCCCCTCCATTGCCACCAGTGCCACCAACGCCGTCGACCTCCTCCACCACCTCTCCCCATGGCTCCGAAGGCCAACAAGGGAAAAGGCGTGAAATCGGCCGAGGCGCAGCGGCTCGCGGCGCTGCGGAAGGAGCGGGCCCTCTTGATCCCCGCTGCGGGAAGGAGCTGCGGGAGCTGTACTATCTCTTCTGGTCGACGGAGACCCGGGCGCACCCGCGCACGAGAGTCATCTCTGCCGCCACATCCGAGAAGGTTTCCATCGGGTACCCTTTCTTCGCGCTTTTCTTCCACTGCGGGCTCTGCCCGCCCTTTTCTGAATTCTTCTGTGATGTCATGAACACTTATGGCCTCCGCCTCCTTGATTTCACCCCCAACGTCGTCCTCACCTTGGCCGTTTTCGCACACCTCTGCGAGAACTTTGTCGGGGTCCACCCAAATGTAGCACTCTTCCGCCATTACTTCATGCCTCGTGTAGAGAGAGGAGAGCCGCTTGCCAGAGGAATTGCATGGGTCTCTAGGATCGGCAAGAAGGAAGCGTATCTTGACGGAGAGTTGCGTAGCAAGTGGGAGGAGTGGAGAGCTGACTGGTGTTGGATCTTAGAAGAGGAGCCACAACCTTTCACCGCCCTGCGCCAAACCCCCATAGTTCGCGGCAATGATTGGAGCAACTTGGCGCCGGAGGACGACAAGTTGAAGATTGCCGTGACTAGGATTTTGCGTCTCCGGCAAGCAGGGCTTACCGTAGGAGCAGTTGGCGCGATTTCCTTCGCCGCCGCATTGCGCCTTGCAGAGAGGAGGAGGCCTGCTTGGGAATTCCAAAATGCGGCGGACATCATGAGGCTGCGCCGGGTCTGAACTGGAATTTTACTACCTTGGAGCTGGGCGGCATGCTGCGGGGAGTTGTTCAAGCTCGATGCGGATCACCCCAAGTGGTGCATGTTGCCGAGGGAGTCGTGCCTTGTGCAACAACTCGTCGCTGACAGCATCCGCGATGATGATGTTGCCAGCGATTCCCATGGAATCGTTCCAACTTGGCAGGAGCCCGCCGACGTCGCCGCAGCAGTTCTTCGACAACTTGGTGGAGGTGCCGATCCGTGCCGGCGAGCGAGACGGCTCACCCGCGACACCACCGATCGGAGATGGCGACATCGCCACAAGGTTGGAGGAGGCGGCGAAGCTGCCGCTGCCGGGCGTGTTTGGGTTTACCGTCGAGGCGGAAACAGCCGAGGCGGCAAGCCTTGCCGACCGAGAAGAGCTTGCGGTGAGGAGGAACAGGCCGAGCCCGACGCCAATCCCGAAGAGCCGGCCGGTGGCGCTTCCCCTCCGCCGTCAAGCAGCTTGCCACAGGAGGAGCCCGCGGCCCCGCCAAGGAGACGCCTCCGCAAGACCGAAGAAGCTCCACCGCGGCAAGCACTGTTGCCGCGGGAGCGCCTCCTGCCGCCACAGCAACGGGAGCGGGGTCTTCTGGAGTCGCGGCCCCTGCATCCGCCAAGCGTCCGAGGGAATCTTCTCCTCCAATTCGTTGCGCCGGAGCGGAATTTGATCTCTCCGCCCTCAGCTCCGAGGAAGAAGAGGAAGAGTAAGATCTTGTCGCTGCTACTTGTAATTCTCCAATTTATTGCTTTATTTTATATCTGACTGCTTCACTCAACCTTCTCCTTCTTGGGGCGCTAGCTCGAGGGCGTCGAAGAGGGCCAAGACCCCGGTGGTTGTTGTCTCAGATGATTCCCCTGTGGCGACAGGGGGCACGTCTGGAACTCCCTTGCCGGACCCGGCAACCCTTCAACAGAGCAGCCCCCAGCACAGCCCCCAGCGTAAGTGTTTGGTATACTTCTCATGGTTAGGTGTGCTTGGGTGCTTCTCCGTCTCTGATATCTGGTTTGTTGGATTGTGTAGGAGCAGAGCAGCCTCATCAGGAAGCACCGGAGGTCACTCCCAAAGTTCTGCTTGCTTCAACTACGCCGCCAAGGGAGAACTCTCCGCCAAGGGAGCGCTCTCCGGCAAGGGAGTCCTCTCCGACAAGGGGAGCTTCCCCGACAAGGACCAGCGCCGACGACCCTCCGGTTGTGGAGACCGCGGCAACAGATTCCATTGCAGGTGATTTTCTTGTTTGAAAACATCCCTAGGATTCTCTTTTCTTCTGTTCTTCTCTTTCGAACATTTGCCTGACTTGTTCTTTCTTTTTCTGACCATCAGATCCATCCGCCGAAGATCCGATGGAGACTGAGGCTGCCGGCGAGGAGGACGCTCGCGGCGACAATGTCGATGCCGCCAACATGGAGGAGGAGGCTGGCGCCGACGGGCCCGCCGCCGAGGAGGCCGCCAAGGCTCTTGGCGCAGGCTGGGAGGAATCGCGATCGCCCGACGGCCCCGAGGCCGCAGGAGGCGCCAGCGCCTGCACCGACCGCCGATCCTCCCGCCACCGATGCCGCACTGGACTCGAGAGCCCCAGCCGGCGCCTATCTGAAGGCCGGCGAGGGTGTCTTTATCAAGCTCCCCTAGGCATCAAGCTCCAGGGCACCGGCCGAGGGGGAGACCTTCGACGCGGAACTGCTTGCCTCCGCCGGCCTGTCGCTGGTCGATGCTCCGAGCAGCAGCAGCGGTGAGCCTGAGGAGGAGCAGCTGCTAAGGAGATTGCTGTCGCTCTACCGCGCCCGACAAGCCAAGCTGGAGTCCAGGGAGGCGCTTGTCGCGAGGGCGGGAGCTGACTTGGAGAAACGCGCGGAAGAGCTCCGGCGTGCCAACAAAGAAACTCTCCGGGATATAGCAGAGGCGCGGGAGCAGCTTGCTGAGGAGCGCACGGCCTTCATCTTGGAGAAGGGCGAGGTCGAGGAGCAGCAGAGGCTTGCCGGCGAGAAGCTCTCCGCTCGAGAAGGTGGGCTGGCGCAGCGGAAGATCAACCTCGAAAGCTATGAGGAAGATCTCGCCGTCGCGAGCAAGCGATTAGCGGGCTACTTGAGAAGCAAAGGATGCAGCTGCGGCTGCCGAGGCCGCCAAGAAGGAATTGGAGACGAGGTGGCTCACCTGGAGTCCACCCTCCGTAAGAGCGCCGAGGAGGTCGCCGGGTTGAAGCGGCCGAGAAGGACGCCTACACCCTCGGCGAAGCTGCAAGGTCGCTTCGCTGAAAAGATCAAGGAGATCGATGCCGCCAAGGACTCCAAGGCGGATCTGGAGCTGAAATCGACCACCTTGACGGAGGCGTTGGAAGGCGCCAAGGAGGCGGGAAGTGGGCCTCTTGGAGAAGATCAAGGCCAATGAAGAACTGCTTGTCGAATCTGTGACGCCTGAATAATCTCGAGAGATAGCATAATGCATCGGAATGAAGGTCTTGTGGACACCGCCGCCGCATCCATAACGAGTGATGGAGCTGGGGATGGTGGATCTTGGGTACTCCACCGACGAGAACCTCCAACCCAGTGTCAAGCTCAGCCTATTCTTCAAGGGCGTGTTGACGGGTCTCCAGCGGCTCCAGGAGGAGATCCCAAAGCAACTGGCGGAGGAGTCGCGCCAAGTTTGCGCCGGGGCTCTCCAGAAGGTGCTGATGAAAGTGGCTTTCCGCAACCTAGGCGTCGATTTCACCAAAGTCCTCAAGTCCCTGCCTCCATCTGCTGACGTTGAAGCGCTCAAGGCCCTTGTCGCACCCATTGTGGACAGGGTGAGCGGAGTCAAGAGGCTCGATGGCGACTGCGTGGATTAGGCCGCCAAGCTTATCTTTCTCTTGTTGCTGTAGATCATGTTTAGGCGAAAGATTTATTAGATCTGCGACAAGTTATTATGTAATATACACTATCTTAGGCAATCGAATGCAATGTTATTTCCTTTACTCGATTTCTTCCCTTGTATGTTTATGCCCTCGCCTTTAGGGAAACTTGTCGGTCTGAACAACTTTGTCATGGCGCCGAGTGCGGAACTTCAGCTTCTTTGGCGATGCCGCCTCCGACAAGCAACCTTGTCGCAACTAGTTGCAGCACACTTAAGTTGTTGAGCGGACTCGAAACAAAGTAAGGCGCAAGCTAGTCGCGAGTCGGTTCCTCCACGCAGGTTTTTCCATACAAAGTACTATCGTTCGAGGAAGATAACTTAAAAATTTAAAACTGGTCGTTTAAACTTAGCAACTTAGCTTCTCTGTTGTCCATTTCCCGGCAAGGCGACAGTTCCTCGAGCGACGCTTGGCGGCCCACACCATTATCTTCTCCTCCCCCCCCCCCGGTTAACTTGTGGGTGGATGAACCTTCTTCTTGTTTGAGAAGAAAGAAGAGAAAATAAAGTTATGGAGCCTAGTGGCTCGTCATCGCTTACCGGGTGTGGATGCTGCACAAAATGTTAGTAAACACATGCATATAAGATTATGAGAGCATGTATTGACAAGTTGTGTGCAACACATAGGCTTTACTGATGCACGGGGTCTGCGCCCGGCTTTGTACAAAGGATTACATGCGACAGCGGCAAGACTTGTAGAAAAGGGTGGTTGCCGGAACGGGTTCCGGCAACCGCGCCTTATGGGTAAAACTTGCGAAGATGCTCTATATTCCAGGAATTGCTCACCGGAACGCCATCTTCGGTCTCAAGGCGGACAGCGCCGGGCCTAGTGACTCGTTTCACCCGATAAGGGCCTTCCCACTTCGGTGTCAACTTGTTGGAATTCTTGGCGGATTGAACGCGCCGAAGAACAAGGTCGCCTTCCTCGAAGCTTCGGCATTAACTGCGGCTATGGTAGCGGCGCAAAGCTTGCTGGTAACGAGCAGCTCGTCTGAGCTCAAGACGATCCTCCTCGAGGAGCAGCGCGTCATCTTGTCGCAGCTGCTCTTGCTCAAGATCATCATAAGCGAGCACTCGAGGCGACCCGTATACGAGTTCCGTGGGGAGAACTGCCTCTGCTCCATAGACTAGAGCGAAAGGTGTCTGGCCGGTGGGTCGATTTGGCGTCGTTCTGATTGACCAAAGAACCACCGGTAGCTCCTCGATCCAGTTTCTTCCGCACTTGCGCAGCCTGTCGAAAGTTCTGGTCTTGAGTCCCCGCAGCACTTCAGCGTTTGCTCTCTCTGCTTGACCATTGCTTCTCGGATGAGCAACAGAAGCAAAGCAGATCTTGGCGCCAAGATCTTGGGCGTACTGCATGAAGGTGCGGCTCGTGAACTGTGTGCCGTTGTCGGTGATGATCCTGTTGGGAATCCCAAAGCGGCAAACAATTGACCTGAAGAACTTGATCACGACCGTGCTGTCACCTTCCTCACTGGTTCCACTTCCGGCCACTTTGTGAACTTGTCGATTGCGACGTACAAGTACTCAAAGCCCCCGACAGCTCGGGGGAAGGGGCCGAGGATGTCGAGCCCCGAGACCGAAAAGGGCCAGGATAAAGGGATCGTCTGGAGAGCTTGAGCTGGTTGGTGTATCTGTTTGGAATGGGCCGCACGCTTCACACTTGGTTACTTGTGCGGTTGCATCTGGAGGGCTTCGCCGAAGAAACCTTGCCGGAAAGCTTTGCTTGCAAGTGCTCTCGCGCCAATGTGGTGACCACATATGCCTCCATGTATCTCTGCCAACAGCTTACATCCATCTTCCCGCAAATGCACTTCAATTTCACTCCGTTGAGTCTTCTTACATGTGATGTTGTCAACAAACTGGTACATACTTATTTGTCGGGCTACTTTTTCCGCTTCTTCTTGCTCTTGGGAAGTTCTCCTGTCTGAAGGAAATGGACGATTTGCTGCGCCCATCTTTGGAGCACGTGGCTCGACAACAAGGACTAAAGGCTTGCCTACCATGCGGGAACATTAGCTTCCACGGTAGAACCTGCGGTTCTGCGGAGCTTGATGATCCCGGCAAGCTTGTCGGAACAAAGCTTGTCGGGGCGTCGCTTCAACGAAACAAACCACGGGGTTTGTCGGAGCGCATCGCTCCTCGATGATATTCGCGTTGATTTTAGGGACCTTCTTGGCGGCGGCTCCAGGGAGCTCTGCCGGAAAGTAGTCGCCGGAAACCAATTTTCTCTTCTTGCTTTGTCCTGTTGATGGTGTTACGGTTGGCTGAGTCAGCTTGAGCACAAAAATTCCTGGTTCCACAGGTAACTTAAGTGCGGCACATTTGGAGAGGCCATCAGCTATATCATTCTGAGCTCTTGGAACATGTTCCATTTGCATGCCTTCAAAGTGCTCTTCTAGCTTCCTCACTTCATTGACGTAGGCTTCCATCAACGGACTCTGATAATCTTTATTTACTTGGCGGACGACAAGTTGCGAGTCCCCCCTGACAATGAGCTTCTTGATCCCAAGGTCTACCGCAATCCTGAGACCGGCAAGCAAACCTTCATATTCTGCAGTATTGTTTGTTGCTTGTTCCTTGGGAAAGTGCATCTGGACTATGTACTTGAGGTGCTCTCCGGTGGGTGCGATAAGCATCACGCCGGCACCGGCGCCTTGCAGCGAGAAGGCACCATCAAAGTACATCAGCCACTCTTTATCTGCCTCTTTAACGGGGATGCTCTTCTCTGGAATTTCTTCATCTTGCGTTGGCGTCCACTCCGCTATGAATTCTGCCAATGCTCTGCTTTGGATAGTTGAAGTGCTTTCAAACTTGAGACCAAAGCTTGACAGTTCCAAAGTGCCCACTGACAATTCTCGCTGTTGCTTCGGATTTTGCAATATCCTCTTCAGCGAAAGCGAGTGACAACTGTTATCTCATGTGCTTGGAAGTAATGGCGCAGCTTTCTTGAGGCCATGAGGAGGCCGAAAAGCAGCTTCTGCACGCCGGAATACCTTGACCTAGCCCCTGCGAAGGGAATCGACAAAGTAGACTGGGCGCTGCACCATCCTTTTACAGATCTTGTCGCAACCTCTGCTGATCTGTCCTTATCGGGACGAGCTTGTGGCGAAGCCCCGCTTGTCATTGGATGCACCTGCCTTGGTTGCTGGCTCATCATCTGCCTCCCTTTCCGCTACTAACGCAGCACTAACCACCTTATTGGTTGCCGCTATATACAGCAGCAACTTCTCTTGTGGCTTAGGTGCGACAAGTATTGGGGTGGAGGACAGTATCTCTTCAAGTCTGCAGCGCAGCCTCCGCCGAGTCCATTGCATTGGACCTGCCTTTTCAAAATCTTGAAAATGGCGGTGGCGCTCAGCAGACTTAGAGATAAACCTGCTGAGAGCAGCCACGCAACCGCAAGCCTTCGGCGTCCTTGGCGCTTCGATGCTTCAATCTGCTCAATGGCCTTAATCTTGTCGGGATTGGCTTGATTCCCGCTGAGAAACAAAGAACCGAGAAGCTTGCCGAAGGACTCAAACACGCACTTCTCGGGGTTGAGCTTAAGGTTGATCTTGCGCAGATTTGCAAAAGTCTCATCAAATCCTGAACGAGTTGCTTTGTCCTTGCTCTTGACCACTATGTCATCCATGTAGGCTTCTACATTTCTGTGTATTTGCGGCTCAAAAGCATCATGGACTACTCTTGCAAAAGTTGAACCAGCATTCTTCAAACCGAAAGGCATCCGTATGAAACAGTACGTGCCACATGGTGTAATGAATGCGGTTTTCTCTTCATCCTCTTCTGCCATGAAGATCTGATGATACCCTGAATATGCATCAAGAAATGAAAGCAAATCACATCCAGCCGTGGAGTTAACAATCTAGTCGATACGTGGCAAGGGAAATGGGTCTTTGGGACAAGCTTTATTAACATCTGTGAAGTCAATACAAAGTCTCCATTTCCCATTTGCTTTGCGTACAACTACCGGATTGGCCAACCACGTGGGATGGAGGACTCCTCTGACAAGGCCTGCTGCTTCCAACTTCTTGATTTCTTCTGCTATGAATTCTTGGCGCTCCACTGCCTGTTTCCTAACTTTTTGCTTGACGGGCCGCGCGCGAGGACAGACAACTAGGTGGTGCTCAATTACTTTCCTGGGAACACCGGGGATGTCAGATGGTTGCCATGCAAACACATTGACATTCGCCCGCAGGAAAGCAACGAGCTCGCCTTCCTATTTAGGGTCAAGCGTGGCGATGGTGAAGGTACCACCAGTGCCGTCCTCCTTGGCGGGCACCTTCTTGGTCTTCGGCGAGCTGCCATCATCTTCTTGCACTTGCGGTGGAGCTCGATGGTGCGTCATCGGCGGTAGCGCAGCACTCGAAGAGGTGCGCTTGCGGAGTGGGCATCGAAACTCTTGCGGACTTGGTGGTCTTCTTCTTCCCCGGAGCTTCAGCGGCAAGTGGTTTGCTATCTGTCGCGGCTGCTGCATCCCGTAAATCTTGTCGGCGCAGATAAGCGCATCCTTCTTGTCGCCATGGACAGAAATGGCGCTTATCGGGTCGGGCATCTTGAGTAAGTTGTAGGCGTAATGAGAGGCTGCCATGAACTTGGCGAGTCTTTGGGCGCCAAGTATGCCATTGTAGGGCAATGGGAAATCGGCAACGTCAAACGTGACCCTCTCAGTTCTGAAGTTGAGCTCGCTGCCAAATGTTACCGACAACGTGATCTTCCCTTTGGGCTTGCTCCTTCCTGGGTTGATTCTTGGAATGTGCCAGTCTCTTCGAGCTCGCTGTCAGGGATTTGAAGTTTCTGAAGCACTGCAGAGGAGATCAGGTTCAGGCCGGCCCCGCCGTCAACCAACATCTTTGTGACCTTGAGGTTGCAGATAGTTGGTGATACCAACATCGGCAAGCACCCGACCGCAGTGATGCGATCAGGGTGATCCTCAATGTCAAAAATGATGGGCGTGCTTGACCACTTCAGAGGTTTGCGCGACTCAATGGATGGTTCTGCTGCGTTAACCTCACGCATCCATTGCTTAAGTTGGCGGTGCGAGGTATGCAGAGAAGCACCACCGTCAATGCAAAGGACCTCCGTTGCCTTCTGAAACTCTTGCTCGTCAACTTCATCGTCTTCCATGTCTTCATCATCTTCATCTTCGTCTTCTTCCTTGTCGCGGCCGCGGGGAGGTCTGTCTCCTTGCCGCTGCTTGGCCTTGCCGCGGCGTCCTCCCCGACCGGGTCTCTTCTTACTTGCTGCACCTGCACCTTCCTGGGCCTTCTCCTTGTATCGCCGCTCGTATTCAGCTCTCTGTAGCTCAACAAGCTGCTCGACTTTCTTGCAGCTCTGGAGATCGTGTCCCTTAGTGCGGTGGATCTTACAGTACTGCTTGTTGGAGCTGTCAGGCTTGTCGGCGGCCGCCACAGCTTGGCGGTCGGTGTCAGCGGCAACCTCCTTGTCGGAGCCGCTAGCCTTAGCCTTGCGGCGCTACCTCCGTTGCGGACTGCTCGACAACTAGTACTTCTTGGTTTTTCTTCTTTCTGTTGTTTAAATGCACGGCTCTTCCTTGCAGGCGGTCTCCTCACTATCGCACTCTGCTCCCACATTCTCTCCTGGAGTCTTCTTCCTTCTTCAGTAGCGTGCACACTTGTCGGCCAGGCGTAGAGCTCGGCGGCGTCTTTCACTTTGCACATCGCCATCTCCTCCCTCATCCTGCGGTTTCGCACATTACGATGAAATGCAATCGATCACCGGCGGGGTGGACATCTGGGATGTTGTAATGCACACGGCTAAATCTCTGGATGAATTTGCGAGGACTCTCCTTCCTTACAGGCGAGTAGGTGAAGGTCACTCTCTTGGCCATGAGGCTTGTGGCCGCTGTGAAAGGCGCCGACAAACTGGTGGCACAAATCCGCCCAAGAAGAAATAGAGCTGTCCGGCAAGTGCATGAGCCAAGACTCGACGTTTGGCTTGAGCACCGAGAGGAAATAGTTGGCGAGGATCTTGTCGTCTCGTCCCCGCAGCCTGCACCGCGATGGTGTAGATCTTTGAGAACTCCGATGGGTGTGTCTGCCATCATACTTCTCCGCACATCGGCTTGAAGTTTTTCTTGTCGGGCCACGGACTTGCCGCAGCTCACGAGTGAGCGCAGGGCAACCTACATCGTCTGACAAGTCGCTGGTTCCCCTGGCGCATGCATATCGACAGTGGGCCCGGCGCGCTGGTCGGATTGACGATGCGCTTCTCTTCAGCGCTCGATACGGGTTCGAGCGTCTTCTTCTTGCCGTTCTCGAAGAACTTGGCGTTGGTCGCGACGAGCTCGCGGATCCGACGACGCTGTGGAGTCGCTGTCGAGGTAGATCCGGCGAGTCGGCGATCTTGGCCTTCGGGAAGGGGAGTGTAGGGTGGCTGCACCCCCGCAAGTCTCGTCGCCATCAGCTCGTGCCTTGTCGCCTTGCCGCGGCTGCGAGGCGCTTGGTTGCCGCGGGACGTCGCCGTTGGCAAAGCCGATGAGGCTCTGGATTGTAGCCCTCCACTCGTCGACCTTGTCGGCCGTTGGAGGGTAGTCTAGAAGTAGCTGGGCTCTCGCCAAGGCTTCTGCCTGTGTGGTGGGTGGCAATGGCATACGTGGCGAGCGGGATGTGCTCGGACTCCTAACCAAGTTAGGAGGAGCAGCATCCATGGCAACGACGTACTCCACTCGCACCGGCATCTTTGGTGTGCATGCGGTCTCGAGGCCTCTGGATCCCCAGCTTGGCCTTGATCCAACGGCGTATGGTGCGCGAGCATCATGGCGCTGTCGGTCCCGCGCCTCTGAGAAGGACGCGGTGCGGACTCGACGCCGACGCCTGCGTTGCCTTGTCCTTGGACCTGGCGGCATTGTGGGCTCTCTCGCGACGCCTGTTCCTCGCGGCGTTTCCCCACCACCGACAGCTCCGGTGGTGGTGGGTTCAGACGCGACGGCTCTGCTTGCTGCGAAGACTTCTTCTTGGCGCCATGTTGACGAATGTTGATGAAGAACTGCTCGTGTGAGCGCCGGATCGGGTTCACACAGCCTCGACGCCCTACTGCGCGCCAAAGATGTCGAGGAAGCTGATCGTGGCCCACGAACACCTATGGGACCTGGGTCCCTTGTGGTTCGGAGGGGCGGAGATTGCGCAAAGAGCGGATCGGCGATGCACACGAGCAGATTTACCCAGCTTCGAGCTCTCCGGAGAGATAATACTCCTCTGCTGCTTTGTGGATTATATTGTGTTCTTGCTAGGGAGCAATAGGAGCTACAAAACCTAGCCTGAGTGTGGTCTCGTATGAGTAGGATGAACTAAGCCGGAGCTGAACCGAACCCTTTCTACGTTGCACTTGGGCCTCCTTTTATAGGCACAAGGGGTCACCACATGTGGCAAGTAGACAAGGGTAGAATAGTAAAAACATAGGTTGGTACACCGCTTTGTACAGTGTACAGTGATCTATACCTAACTCTGACGGCAAGGGACAAGAGTCATAAATGCCCGTCTCGATCGCTGAACAAATTATAACAGGGACCGTCAAGTGCGCCTCTGTTTGCCACGATGGTAGCTTGTCAGCGCCGCTCATCGCTGCTCCCTGCTGGCTGCTCAGCCCGTCGACACGCGTGCTTGGGAAAGCCCCATGGCGACACGTTGGCGGATGAGCTGGAGCGGAGATGAAGAGAGGTCACTTGCCGCGGCGAGCACCTTGCCGCGGCAAGGTTCTTGTCGCGCTCGGGAGTTTGTCGCTCACCAAGCCCTCCCGGCAAGCTCCTCTTGCCGGGGCCTTGTTTCCTTCGTGCCTTGAGTGGCCTTCCCGACAAGCTCCTCTTGTCGGGGTCTTGATTGCTTTGTTCTCGAATGGCTCCAAAGGAGGTGCTAAGGATCTTGGCGGTCACCAAGCCAGCCTTGCCGCGGGGTGCTGCAACTGTCCGTGCACGAGTTCGGGATACTAGGGTACCCCTACTCTAGTACACCGACATGCTCAACAGTAATTTGTTCACCCATCATAGAATACTTATGCTCTTGAGAGAAGCCACTAGTGAAACCTATGGCCCCCGGGTCTATTCTCATCATATCAATCTCTATCACTTTATTTACTTGCTTTGCTTTTACTTTTCACTTTGCATCTTTATACCAAAAATATTATCTCTATCATATCTCACTCTCGTAAGTGACCGTGAAGGGATTGACAACCCCCAATCGCGTTGGTTTCGAGTAGCTATCGTTTTGTGCAGGTACGAGGGACTTGCGCGTGGCCTCCTACTGGATTGATACCTTGGTTCTCAAAAACTGAGGGAAATACTTACGCTACTGTGCTGCATCATCCTCTCCTCTTCGGGGAAAACCAACGCAAGCTCAAGACGTAGCAAGGTTCGGCTGCAAGGTGCTGCTCGTTGCTTCTGCTGTTAAGGCAGTGGTGTACTTGTTGGTGCCGAGGGAAGGTTCGGCCTTGCCATTAACCGTGATGACGCCGCGTGGACTGGGCATCTTGAGCTTACGGTAGGCATAATGTGGCACCGCGTTGAATCGAGCAAACGCGGTTTGTCCGAGCAGTGCCTGATAATCCCTGCGGAAAGGGACAATTTTGAAGATTAACTCTTCGGTACGGTAATTTTCTGGTGATCCGAAGACTACCTCAAGGGCGATGGAGCCTGTACAGCTGGCTACCACACCTGGTATAATGCCTGTGAAAGTGGCTTTAGTGGGTTTGATTGTCGAATGATCGATGACCATCTTGCGCACTGTGTCCTGGTAAAGCAGATTTAGACTGCTGCCTCCGTCCATAAGGACTCGTGTGAGGTGGAACCCGTCAATTATTGGGTCGAGGACTAGTGCGGCTGGATTGCCCTGATTGACGTTAACTGGACGATCCGTGCGGTTGAAGGTGACCGGCCCTAGTTTATATTGTGGGGCGACTAGCTCCGTTAAGTCGGCATCCCTAAGGGTGCATATCCGGTCCGAGTTGGGAATTTGGGTGGTGTTTACCACATTCACCGATTGAGTATGCGGGGGAAATTTCTTTTGCCCTCCTGTGTTCGGTGATCTGGGCTCTTCGTCGCCATCATCACTTTGAGACCCCCCTTCTCCGTTTTTGGCACCTGCCCTGCCGGCTTGTTTGAAGACCCAGCATTCTCTGTTGGTATGGGTGGCTGGCGTTCCTGGGGTGCCATGAATTTGGCATTGGCGATCGAGTATGCGGTCCAGTGGATGGACCAATTGTTATTTTGAGTGGCCCTTTCCGTGACGGACTTTGAGCCCCTAAACCGGCATTAATCGTCATTATCTTGATGTTTGCACCATATTTTGCGGCGCTTGTGTTTGTTGCGTCGTTGTTTGCCGTTGCTATCCCTGGCCTCTGATGTGCCAGGTTTGCTTGTTGTATTGTTACTATGAGCCAACCAGCTATCTTCGCCCACGCAAAAGCAGGTCATAAGTGTCGTGAGGGCTGCCATAGATTTTGGCTTCTCTTGGCTGAGGTGCCGGGCGAGCCATTCGTCACAGATGCTATACTTAAATGCCGCTAAGGCCTCTGCATCCGGACAGTCGACAATTTGGTTCTTCTTAGTTAGGAACCGGGTCCAGAATTTCCTGGCCGATTCCCCTGGTTGCTGAGTTATATGACTTAAATCGTCAGCGTCCAGTGGTCGCACATAAGTGCCCTGGAAATTGTCCAGGAATGCATCTGCCAGGCTCTCCCAACTTCCGATGGAGTTTGCCGACAAGCTATTGAGCCAATGCCGAGCCGGCCCTTTGAGTTTTAGCGGGAGATACTTGATGGCATGTAAATCATCCCCGCGGACCATGTGAATGTGGAGGAAGAAGTCTTCTATCCATACCGCGGGGTCTGTAGTACCATCATATGTTTCTATGTTTACGGGTTTAAACCCTTCTAGGAATTCGTGATCCATTACTTCATCGGTGAAGCATAGGGGGTGTGCGGCGCCTCTGTGCCGGGATATGTCACGACGCAGTTCATACGAGTCTTGTCTTCTGTATTCGGCCCGGCTGGATTTTCTTTTAGTGTATCTGGCATGACGATCATCCTCACGCGTTGGGGCGCGACCCCGTGATCCGTAGATAGATCTTGTATGTTTTGCTTTGTTTTCCAATACGTCTCGCAGTTCCCGCGTGTTGCCCCGGGCCTTGGTATTTTTGTTTGAATGGCGGCGGAGTGCGGGCTGGACTTTGGGCTGATATGCCTCTCTGTCTCGGCCACGAGGTGGCCGATCAGCCGCATCATACGCTGGTGATGTAGGTTCCAATGCTTCCTCCTCGAGTTGGGGTAGCAACCTGCGCTTGGGGCAACTCTTGGTTAGGCGCTCGAGTTTGTATTCCTCGGCCGCCAGGACTTCAGTCCATCTATCCGCTAGCAGGTCTTGATCGGCTCGAAGCTGTTGTTGCTTTGTCTTGAGCTATTTCTTTGTGGCTATAAGCGGCGGCAGAAGCGCTCTGCTCGGCAGGATCCTCGGGCACGATAAATTCTTTGTCGTCGAGGCTCACCTCGTCTTCGGAGAGAGGCATGTAATTGTCATCCTCTGATTCTCCGTTTGCTGCCTGTTCCAGAGGGCTAGCTTGTTCAACCTCCCGCTCGAGGTCTGGCTGGAGGGGATTGTCGTCGTCTTCGGCACTATCCGGAGCGTTATTGTCTCTTGTGCCGGTATCGCTGCTTTTGCTATGGCGGGACTTAGAGCGGCGCCGCTGACATCAGTGCTTGGATTGCTTCTTGGAGGGATTATCCTCCATTGTCTTATCGCCGTCGCCTTCTTTGGGGGTGTCCACCATGTATATATAATATGATGAGGTGGCAGTCCAGTGCCCTGTGGGCGGTGGTTCCTGTTCGTCTCGTACATCGCCGTCCATACCATCGGTGTATTCGGAGCCGAAATCGAGCATGTCGGTTAAATCGTCGACAGTGGCTACTAAGTGGGTGGTGGGTGGGCAACGAATTTCTTCGTCGTCCGCATCCCATTCTAGCCGGACATAGTTCGGCCAAGGGTCTCCTGACAAGGAGAGAGACCTCAATGAGTTTAGCACGTCGCCCAGTGGTGAGTGTTGAAAGATATCCACGGAGGAAAACTCCATGACCGGTGCCCAATCAGATTCGATAGGCGCGACGCGGCGATTCGGAGCCGTGGCGAGGCGAATCAAATGTCCGGCAACACGGGTCTCATAAGAGGTGAAGTCAGTATTCGGCTCTATCGCCGCTGAGTGTGCGGTCTCTGTGGCGGGGTCCATCCACCCGTCCTCGGACGGCGTAATCTACTCCGGATCAAGGGCCGGAGTAGCTGCAGGTGGGATCTCCCGAACACTGTCCGTCGGCAGATCTAAGTCATGCCTGTGTGACTGTGCGGCGCACCTGACATGGGCTCGAATCCGTCGAAGATCAAGTCTTCATGGATGTCGGCAGTATAGTTCAAGCTTCCAAACCTGACCTGATGGCCAGGGGCGTAGCTTTTGATCTGCTCCAGATGGCCAAGCGAGTTGGCCCGTAGTGCAAAGCTGCCGAATACGAAGATCTATCCGAGGAGAAAAACCTCACCCTGGATCGCATCATTGGCGATGATCGGAGGAGCCATCAGGCCTTTATCGTGACGACACAGTGGAACTCTCAATGAAAGCACCAATGTCGGTGTCAAAACCGGCGGATCTCGGGTAGGGGGTCCCGAACTGTGCATCTAAGGCAGATGGTAACAGGAGGCGGGGGACACGATGTTTACCCAGGTTCGGGCCCTCTCGATGGAGGTAATACCCTACTTCCTGCTTGATTGATCTTGATGATATAAGTATTATGAGATTTGATCTACCACGAGATCGTAGAGGCTAAACAATAGAAGCTAGCCTATGGTATGATTGTTGTTGTTCTACGGACTAAACCCTCCGGTTTATATAGACACCGGAGGGGGCTAGGGTTACACAGAGTCGGTTACAAGGGAGGAGATCTACATATCCGTATTGCCAAGCTTGCCTTCCACGCCAAGGAGAGTCCCACCCGGACACTGGACGAAGTCTTCAATCTTGTATCTTCATAGTCCAACAGTCCGGCCAAAGGATATAGTCCGGCTGTCCGAGGACCCCCTAATCTAGGACTCCCTCAAGGGGGTCCGCTTCGGAAAGGTTTGGATGGAATCAACACTTACACATTCTTTTTGCACCCACCTTCCTTCCTGACACTAGAGTTTGTCCTTTCTTATGCATGGACTTTCTTGAGGCATATAAGCGGTAGTACCGCTCCAACAATAATGCCGCAAATCAGTGCTACTAGCACTTCTGCTTATTTTAGTGCTTTGTAAATGTGCGGTAGTTGGGCGATAGTTCAGCGCGGTAGTACTGCTCCTGCGGTACTGCAACCCTGACTAACACCCCACTACAGCAGATCTTCTGGGCTACTAATTGTACAGCGGAAGTACCGCTCTGGCGGTACTACAGCCATTTCTCTTCCCTTTGGAGTACCACTTATTTTTAGCCCTCCGTACAGCTCTGTCCTTCAAGTGGAAGTAGCATGACAGTACCTAGCAGTAGTACTGAAAGTGCTAGTTATCGACTAGAGGGGGGTGAATAGGCGATTGTTATGAAAGTCTTCAAAACACGGGGGCTTTGAAGACAACTAGTAGAAATGAACCTACTGATACGCAGCGGAAGGTAGACTACACTAGACAAGCCATAGTCAAGTAAGCAATGAAGTGAAAGCACGAAGACTATCATCAGCTAGGTAGTATGGATCAGGATGGAAGATAGTATGAAGCAAATCAGTAAACAATCTTCAAGCAGTGAAGACACTCAGATCATGCAAGCAGGCAATGACTTCACGAAGACAAACTGTAAGTAAAGGGAAGGGAAGGATAGAACCGGTTGCTTGGTGAAGACAAGGATTTGGTAGACCAGTTTGATTCTTTGTGACAAGCTGTCGTCAGTAAGGAGGCTAAGATTTAACTCAGAAGACCGCATCTTCACCTTATTCCCCTTGAGCTAAGAACACTTAGTCCTCGCCCATTCAAGGTAGCTTTCCAAACCTTCACAGACTTCGTTCACTGGGAATCCACAATGGCTCTTGGATGCATGAGCGCGACGCCTAACTTCTTTGGAGGATTCACAGGTCCTCAAGTGTAACAAGTCTTGAGATCACGCAGACGAAAAAGACTTGATGATGCCTAACACTCTTTGGCTCTGGGTGTTTTGGGCTTTGTCCTCGCAAGGATCTCTCTCTCTCTCAAATGCTTAGGAGGTGGGTTGCTCTCAAACGACAAAAGTCATGCACTAACTCTGAGCAGCTGATACGTCTCCAATGTATCTATAATTTTTTATTGTTCCATGCTATTATATTATCCATCTAGGATGTTTTATATGCATGTATATGCTATTTTATATGAATTTTGGGACTAACCTATTAACATAGAGCCCAGTGCCAGTTTCTGTTTTTCCTTGTTTTTGAGTATCGCAGAAAAGGAAAACCAAATGGAGTCCAATTGACCTTAAATTCAACGGAGATTGTTTTTGGAGCAGAATATGCCCACGGAGTACCAAATATGGGCCAGAAGAGTCCCGAGGCCACCACGAGGGTGGGGAAGAGCCCTACCCCCCGGATGCGCCCCCTGCCTCGTGGCCGCCTCGGAGACCCCCTGACTTGTTCCCGACGCCAAAACCTCTTATATATACATAAACCCCCAGAACATAACCTAGATCAGGAGTTCCGCCGCCGCAAGCCTCTATAGCCACCAAAAACCAATCGGGACCCTGTTCCGGCACCTTGCCGGAGGGGGGATCCCTCACCGGTGGCCATCTTCATCATCCCGACGCTCTCCATGACGAGGAGGGAGTAGTTCACCCTCGGGGCTGAGGGTATGTACCCGATAGCTATGTGTTTGATCTCTCTCTCTCTCGTGTTATTGATTCGCACGATCTTGATGTATCATAGCTTTGCTATTATAGTTGGATCTTATGATATTTCTCCCCCTCTACTCTCTTGTAATGGATTGAGTTTTCCCTTTGAAGTTATCTTATCGGATTGAGTCTTTAAGGATTTGAGAGCACTTGAAGTATGTCTTGCATGTGCTTATCTGTGGTGACAATGGGATGTCACATGATCTACTTGATGTATGTTTTGGTGATCAACTTGCGGGTTCTGTGACTTCATGAACTTATGCATAGGGGTTGGCACACATTTTCGTCTTGACTCTCTGGTAGAAACTTTGGGGCACTCTTCGAAGTACTTTGTGTTGGTTTGAATAGATGAATCTAAGATTGTGTGATGCATATCATATAATCATACCCACGGATACTTGAGGTGACATTGGAGTATCTAGGTGACATTAGGGTTTTGGTTGATTTGTGTCTTAAGGTGTTATTCTAGTATGAACTCTAGGATAGATCGAACGGAAATAATAGCTTCGTGTTATTTTACTACGGACTCTTGAATAGATCGATCAGAAAGGATAACTTTGAGGTGGTTTCGTACCCTACAATAATCTCTTCGTTTGTTCCCCGCTATTAGTGACTTTGGAGTGACGCTTTGTTGCATGTTGAGGGATAGTTATATGATCCAATTATGTTATTATTGTTGAGAGAACTTGCACTAGTGAAAGTATGAACCCTAGGCCTTGTTTCAACGCATTGCAATACCGTTTGTGCTCACTTTTATCATTAGTTACCTTGCTGTTTTTATATTTTTAGTTTACAAAAACCTATATCTACCATCCATCTTACACTTGTATCACCATCTCTTCGCCGAACTAGTGCACCTATACAATTTACCATTGTATTTGGTGTGTTTGGGAAACAAGAGACTCTTTGTTATTTGGTTGTAGGGTTGTTTGAGAGAGACCATCTTCATCCTACGACTTCCACGGATTGATAAACCTTAGGTCATCCACTTGAGGGAAATTTGCTATTGTCCTACAAACCTCTGCACTTGGAGGCCCAACAACGTCTACAAGAACAAGGTTGTGTAGTAGACATCAGCAGCCACATATTTATGGTGTAGGGGGTGGGCTATTTATAGCCAGGAGGCAACCCGACCTGATTTGTCCGAAATGACCCTGGGTCACTAAGGAACTTACACGTATTCCACAGTCAGATTTCAAACACACGCAACAGCTTGACTTGGGCTACAAGTAAAGCCGACTCATCCAGCTCTGGATAAGATTTGCTCTCATTGTCTTCGCTTGAAGACATAGGATTTGGTTGAGCATCACATCAGTCACTCTGACTTTGTTCACTTTGACCCCACTTAACAGTACAGTGGTTCCTATGACTCAACAAAGAAGAAAAGGAAACTACAAAACAACTATGTCTTTGTACTCCATAGTCTTCATGTGAATGTCTTCTCATGTCATAATCTTCAGTGTGAATATCTTCACAAACCACCATTTTCTTCAATGTCTTCACATATTTTTAGGGATCATCTTTGGTAGGTAAACCGAATCAATATGGGACTACTACCTGTGTTATTCTGCAATTCTCGCAAACACATTAGTCCCTCAACCAAGTTTGTCGTCAATACTCCAAAACCAACTAGGGGTGGCACTAGATGCACTTACAATCTCCCCCTTTTTGGTGATTGATGAAAATCTGGTTCAAGTTTTCAACGGGGATAAAAGTATGTGGAAGTTAAGGATTAAGGCATTGTCTTCATAAGTAGCAAAAAGGCTCCCCCTGAAGATGTGCATATAAGTAGTTTGCTTTTGAATGCAAATGCACATGGCAGGTTTTACTTTGTGGAGATCCTCTTCAACTTATGAAGACAATTTATCGTGCATATAAACAGACAACGAAGATAATGACACGCACAATGGAAAATGGACGTCTGCAAAATGTCTTCATGCGGAATTTATCATCGCATCATAAGGTAGCAGAAAGAGTAGTAGACGACCATCGAGTTTAAGTGTTACAACTCAAAGGACCAAACTGTTTCAAAAGACGATAGTTGTAACGACTTAGCAAAAAAAATAACGCAACCACCCATATGGACCCGCTTGAAGACTATCAACTCATATGCTTCTCCCCCTTTTGTTAGTAATGACCAAAAAGGTTTGAAGACATAGAGTATCTACTCGTTCCCAGTGGGAGTAGATGATGGAGCAGGGTCGTCGTTGGAGTTTGGTGGTGCAGATGGGCCTGACGCAGAATCCAGATGCAGTGCAGCCATGGTCGGTGAAGTGGCATCGTCTTCTTCATCGACAACTCTCGCAACAACTGTTGGAGCCGAAGAAGAATGTTCAGAATCTTCAATAGACGGCGTGCGACGCCAGATTGCATTTGGTGGAGGCCTAGAATCAAACTTGAAGTTCTCTGTGAAGCCATCTTCGTGAATATCGTTTTCAGGACAGAGCATTGCGAGGCTCTTCCAGGACCGCCGACAGGCTTCATGTGCAACAAACGAGTTCTTGGTGGCCAAGTTTCAGATGCGATTGACATCCACCAAGAGATTCTGCATCTGATGCTTCAGCCAGTCATGATGCTTATCCCACTTCTGATGCAATGCCACGAGAAGCTCTCCGTCATTGAGTACACGAGAATGCTTCTGAGGCCTTTGGGCAATTGTACTTGCAGTGACTTCAGTGTTAGCATGGTGTGGCACTCTCATGTTTCCAGCCAGAGGATAAGCGGGGGTTGCAGCATTGGGAACACGAATTCCTTCAATTGGCTGTGAGAAGCTTTGACGTTCAGCATTTTGAAGATGTAGGGGCTTCTTGGCAGGCTCGGGTCGATGGCTTCAATCGATAGATCAATCTCAGGCAGAAAAACAATGTGGTTGCCCGCTAAGGCTGATAGTCAATGGTGGAATGAAGCTGGATCAGGCGCATCACCATGGAGCATAGAACTTTAGGCCAAACAAATCAATCCCAGAAGAAGCGAGTTGTCTGATGAGGAAATCCTGGGTGTTGAATCTAATGCCATTGATGATATAGAATACCAAAGTTTTCATGGCTCCTTCAAGTTTAGCTTCATAAGAATGTTCCTTGATCGGCCATAGAGTACGCCTCAGAATATGGTATACTGTGCGTGGCAAGTACTCGAGGTCCTTCACAAAGAACTCCTTTGGGTATTCAGTGTCTTGAGACAATGGCTTCATCATGCTAAGCATCTGGCTCATGTTTGGTTCGGGCCTCTAAAAGATACTATGCAGTTCATCTCTATGAAGCTGAAAACCAGGTTCGTATAACTCACCTGGAGTGGGCAGGGAAGTAAGCTCGATAATGTCTTGAGCTTTAGCTTCGTGATGTACATCACCTGACATCCACTCAAGGATCCATGTCTTCGGATCCCTGTTGTAGCCGCGAATATGGAGTGTGGCATAGAACTGCCGGAGAAGCTCTTCATTCCAGTGTTCTTTGTCAGTCACAAAAGGCAGAAGACCAACATCCCTAAAGTAGTCAAGAGCTTCTTCAAGACACGGCATCCCAGCTATAGCTTCACAATCCAGACACATGTGTGAAAAGATCCGCTCTTGATTGTATAGGATGCATGAGTAGTAGCTTCGCTGCTGATGGCTCTAGAATCTATCTGAAGAGATCTTAGGCTTCGTGTAAGGATTATTGGCACTATCAAAGAAAGTATTGTGCTCTAAAAGAACCCTGTGTCGTTGCAGCACTTGGAAGCCTTGGCAGCCTAGGCTTGGGCTTCCGAACTTGTGGCCTCTGCTCCACATGGTAATCATATTGTGGTCCTGGGGCAGTGGGTGGAACCAGAATTGGCCATCTGACAGTTACCAACTCACCACGATTGAACGCACATTCCATAGTATGAGGCCTTGGAGGGGGAACAACGTCATCAGAGATGATTGGCGTCAAGGTGACTTCAGCATTCTCATTATCTTCAGGCTCCACATTGTCTTCAGCCATGACTGTGACATTGGCTTCAGTGGCGTTGTTGGTGGCAGCCTCAGTGTTTTCAACCTCCATCTATTCAAGAACTGGAGGGTCGGGCACAATCACATTCTCCTCGAGAACGACTTGATCAGTAGCTGGGGGTGTGGCAACTCTTTCTTCTTCTCTCTCTTCTTTGTCTTCACCGGCTGATGCAGCCGGAATGTCTTCAGCGACTTTGGCTTCACACTCTGAGGCATTCGGAGTAGGGGTCGCTTCAAGAAACACTTGACGTGCGACTGAGGTTTGGTGCACTTCCCCTTCTGGAATGCTCGACATGGTGACCTATGGCCTGGGGCCTTTGCGAAGCATTCAAAATGTGGGCGACGCCTTCGGTGAGGGAGTGGTCTGTACCATGTAGTTGTCGTCATCAAGCACCGGAGTGGTGACTTGAGGTGGTGGTGTTCTTGGTGTCTCATCATGTTTTGGGGTGTCTTGCTGTAGGCGCTCGGCCCATGAGTCATCCTGAGCGATTGGTATCAATGTGCGACCAATGCTGATAAGTTCACTGCTCGTCGGAGCAGGCGATGATACCGACTGGGGCTTAAGCTGAGGAAGGACTACATCATCATCAACATTCTCTTCATGACCAATGTCTTCAGCTATGTTGGGGTCAGCAGCTAGAACTTCTTCACTTTTTGGAGCCTGTGTGGAAGCAGGCTCATGGATCACAAGACGACGCTCTTGGTTGGTTGAGGCAGGAAGAACAACAGAAATGGGTTCAACATTGAGGGGTTCTGAGGCTTCAGCATGCTCTTTCTTTGAAGACTTGGCCTTCAATTTCTTCTTTGATGGAGCACCATCAGAAGTGTCTTTGTGCTTGCGCTTCCTGGATTCGGCTTCAGCTGCCCTTGTTTTCTTCAGCTCTAAAGCTGCTGAGGTGACCTTAGGCTTCGGGCCAGTCATACTGCCAGGGAAGACAATGTGAGGTTCTTCCTGCCTTGGTGCTTCAGATTGGGCCGCAACAGACTTCTTCTTTTGCTTGGCAGCCATCCTGGGGTCGATGCCAGGACGCCCAAGAGCCTTTCGCTTCTCAGCTTCATTATGAGCTTGAACACATTTCTATGCAAAGTACTTCATGTGCTCCCTTGAGACTTTGGCTTCTTCACGCTTCTTGTCGAATTCTTCCTTAAGATCATGCAACATATTATTGAAGATCTGCACATCAGCCACACTGAGCTTGGCCATGTTCTTCTTGAAATGTGCCTTCTCATAATCAATCTTGTTCTTAAGCTCGACAATTTTCTGAACCAAGGCCAACTCATTAGCAATGGCTTCGTGAAACATGATGCTTATGCCCACGGGCAGCTGAAGATCATCAATACTGATGCTCTGGTCATCAAACCACTCATCAATGAAATTGTTCAAAATGTCAACGTCAAAGAGGGGCAGATCATTGAAGATCTTTGCCTCTTGCTTACTCTTGATCAGCATCTCAAGTGCCTCATCACCAAGATCTTCATCACTAGACAAATCAATGGTGTCTTCCTCGTTGCGCAGAACGGCAGCAGGAGTTAGTTCATGCCCAGAAATCTTCTTGGGCTTCTTGGTCTTCTTGGAGACACGAGACAAATCTTCAGACTGCACACTGGGTTCAGGAGGTGCAGTCTTCAACGGCTTCACAGTTGAAGCTTTTGGTGTGGCAGAGGGCTTTGAAGCTTTTGACTTCTTTTTCTTCTGCTTCGGTGGGGCTGGCGCATCTTCGGAGTCTGCGTCATCAGCAGATTGCTCCATTGTGGCCCTCTGAGCAGCAATGTGGGAGAGGAGCCCATCGAAGCTAGTGAAGGGGCCGATGACATTCGGATTGGCATCGCGAGTGCCATCCTGCCTTGGAGCAGACGGACCAGGGTTGAAGTTGAGTCCAAAATCCCTTTTCTTCTTGGGAGCTGAATCTTTGGCAAACTGATAGTTGCACTTGAAGAGATTGTCTTCACGACACCATAACATGGATGATGGGTCGGCATTCTCAGGCTTCGGTCCATGGACCATGCATGGGTAGAAGCCTTGGGCAATAGCCTCAGGCTTCGATTTTGGCTGCATATTCTTGTACAGTATATCTCCCCATGGGCGCTTGATTGCATTCTTCGCAGCGTATTCGGCAGTGACGAAGTTGTACTCGAACCACTGTTCTGCCTAATATCTTCGAATCCATTGGATTCGGGTCTTGCGCTGATTGTAGTTTTCCTCAGGATCAGTTTTGTACATTTCATACAGATCCGGAGGCAGATCTAGAGTTGTGTTGCCTCTGTGTTGCTTGCCACCTTTCCTTGTTGATTTCTCTGTGGCCATGATATTTAGACTGATTGGCTTCGGGACAGTGAAAGGCTTCCGTCTACTGGTCAGACAAGAACTACTTCAGGGGAGTGAATATGATGTTGTAAGAACTCTGCAAATGAATGCAGACTATGAGAACCAAGGGATTCTCCCACGGACATGTACCTGTGACAGCATTAGAGGTGCGAGGTAAGGGGAAGAGGTCATATGCATTCTCAGAAGATTTTGAAGATAAATCAGTTTAAAGACATTGACCTCATAGAGCGAAGACATTCACTTATTTGAAGAGAGTTGGTTCCAGATTTGTACGAATCCATGAATAAGTACAAGTGAGGAATCTAACTAGTTATGAAGCATAAGTGAATATCCTTAGCATGATATGAGATGCAGATAAAGACAGATCCAGATTTGGAAGTATAGAAACCACTTTTGGTTGAAGTGGATGGATTTGACGGATCAAAAAGACAGTAAAAAGTGAGATTTAATTACCATTGACGAACTGCTAGACGAGGCAAAGTTAGAAGCCAAGCAGTTCAATATCCCGCGCCCTAACTTGGCGGCGGAAGACACCTACGGCGGCGGAGGAGAGGACGAGGTCTGCGGCCGGCGTCAGGATGGCGTCGAAGAAGTTCTGGCAGCTGGTAACCGTCTTGGCGTCGGCCTTGAGCTAAGCGGAGGCACTAGGGTTTGAGCGAGGTGGCGAGGTGGAAGAAGAGATAATGACCGCATGGTGTGTGTATTTATAAGGAAAGGTACTGCACAACGTAATTACGCAGGTCCCCCTGGCGGTTCACATCTGAAGAACACGTGGCCTGCATGCAACTTATTGGAAGTTGTTCCATGTTCCCATGCACGCCTGGATTGTCGGGTGGTCGTTCCGGCTTCTCCGGTATTTAGGCAAAAGGGATATAGCATTAAAACATATTTAAATGTGTGTCTCTATGTCTTCTGCTGACAAGGACTCAGTGAAGACATTTGATGGGTTTCAATAGAATGCATATGACTTAGACAGATAGAATTTGAGGAAGAAGCACAGAAGGGGTTAGGGTCCGATCACATTCACTTAGATCAGAAAAATTCAAGTATGAAGACATAGTTATAAGTGAATGTAAGAGAGACAGAACACACACACAGATATATATATATATATATATATATATATATATATATATATATATATATATATATATATATATATATATATATATATATATATATATATATATATATATATATATATATATAGATATAAGACTTTCAAGGTACCTTTTGGAACCCAGATTTTCTTCATAGGGAATCATTCCTGCGATTAGTGCCAACATATCTAGCAAATACTTCACCGTTCGATTTTTGAACAGTTTATAGTTGGAGTCAAATGACTCATCAGAAGAATGAGAAGATTCACATGTAAAGGCAGATAGATTAGATGGATCAACTGGAGGTCCCTTTGCAACAACCCATGAGGTTTTGGGGTACTGCTCAGGCTTCCAATATGTACCATCAGCATTGAGTGTCCTCTCAAAGGCAATACCCTCTTTCCTAGGGTTCCTGTTGAGGATCTATTTTTTAAGCACATCACAAAGAGTCTGATGCCCGTTGAGGCTTTTTTACATGTTTGTCATGTACAATTCCTTCAGCCATGCATCGTCAGTGATACTAGCAATGTCCTTAGATGAGGAATTAGTGATAACAGAGGCAGGCGAAGAATTTGTAGCATTAGTAGCATTTGAACATTCAGGTGAAGAATTAGCAGATTCACGTTCAATGCATTTCAAACATGGAGGAACAAATTCTTCCTGAGCAGCGCTGATTTGTTGAGCAAGTAATGAATCGCACTCCTTCTGAAGATCTTCATAACTCACTCTCAGCTTCTCAAGATCTTGCTTTCTTTGAAGAATTTCATAAGAAAGCCTCTCATGATCAGATAAGAGAGTGTTATGATGACCTTGAAGGGTGTCATACTTAGTATGAAGTCTCGGAAGACTTTCGGCCAAAGCTTTCACTGATCCATTTCTTCACCCAACATATCATCGCTCTTATTTAGCATGTATTGAACTTTTTTCAAAGCTCTTTGTTGTTTAATGGCAAGGGAAGCAAGTTTGACATAGCTGGGTCCAAATTGATCACCTGATTCATCATCACTAGACTCGAATAGGTAGCATTCAGTTCCCTCAGCACTTTTTGCCATGAGGCATGATGAAGAGGATGATGATTCTGGTTCGAATGTCATCGCTTTGATAGATTCCTTGAAGTCCTCAAACCAAGGATCATGACGGGTTCGATGACCTTCATAGACCTCAGAGAGATGGTCCCAGATAAGCTTCGCATGATCGAGATGCATGATGTTCCTGAACTGATTTTGAGACAGACAGGAGCAGATGACGTTCTTTGCCGTGAGG
This sequence comes from Aegilops longissima, assembly GCA_021605205.1. Classification (NCBI taxonomy): domain Eukaryota; kingdom Viridiplantae; phylum Streptophyta; class Magnoliopsida; order Poales; family Poaceae; genus Aegilops; species Aegilops longissima. Next base: position 373,112,879 of record CM038680.1, on the reverse strand, counting down.
TTGAGAAGAGTGTACTTGCGAATGTCATCAGCTTCCGCCATCTTGCATAGATCGGTCAGACCAATCTCTGTGATGGTCCACAGCTTGCTGTTCATCGCCATGAGGCGCTTCTTCATCATGGCCTTCCACTTGGGATACTCATAGCCGTCAAAGATGGGGCATGACACAGTCTTCATTCCTCTGGTCGACATAACTAAAACTCCAGGCGGTTAAACCAAAATCACACAGAACAAGGGAGTACCTTGCTCTGATACCAATTGGAAGTGCGTTATATCGACTAGAGGGGGGTGAATAGGCGATTTTTATGAATTCTTCACTGAGCAATTTGCGGGTGAGGAAATTCCTTAGCGAAGAACTACTTGCAGCGGAATAAGTACTCAAAAGTAAACATTGCAGAACACAAGCACGGTCATCATGATGAAATGAAGACAAGCACAGAGTACTGAAAGCGTAAACACATGATAACAGAATGAAGACAAACAGACTGAAGAAATTGAACTGAGGAAATTGAGAAAGTCTTCAGTCAAAGTCTTCAAACACAGATATGACAAGCACACAACACAGTAATGAGGAAATGAAAGATTTGAGGAAATAGAACCAGTAAGCTTGGTGAAGACAATGATTTGGTAGACCAGTTCCAACTGTTGTCTCAGTTGTACATCTGGTTGGAGCGGCTAGGTATTTAAACCTGAGGACACACAGTCCTCACCGTATTCTCCTTGAACTAAGGTCACACAGACCTCGTCCAATCACTCGTGGTAAGTCTTCAGGTGACTTCCGAACCTTCACAAACTCGGTCACTCGGCGATCGACAATTCCTCTTGGATGCTCTAGACCATGACGCCTAACCGTTTGGAAGAAGCACAGTCTTCAAAGGTAACAAGCATCGGATCCACGCAGGATCAATCTCTTCAGTGATGCTCAATCACTTTGGGTTTGTAGGTGTTTGGGTTTGGGTTTTCCTCACTTGATGATTTTCACTCAAAGTCCTCGGAGGATGGGATGCTCTCAAATGACAAGTGTCAGTTTCTCTTGGAGCAACCAACCAGCTAGTGGTTGTAGGGGGCGGCTATTTATAGCCAAGGGAGCAGCCCGACATGATAAGACATAAATGTCCTTCAATGATATGACCGTTAGGTGGATAAGATATTTTGGGACAGCTGGCGCGTAGCACAGCAACGGTCGGAAATTTGAGGCTCAAATTCCTCAGGGCTATCATGTTCCTCCTTGTGTAGGCAATCCACCTTTGGTGAATTCCTAACTCCTCGGTCGAAACAAATTCCTCGAGACCGTAAGAACTTCGTCTCATCCTTTGAAGAATATGACTGAACTTTATGAGATTTCCAATGGCTTCACTTGAAGGGATTGGTAGGTGTAGGATTTGAGTTGAGCATCACATGGAAATTTTTCCTTAGTATTTCCTCGACCCCTATAACAATCACGTGTTTCCTATGACTCAAGAAAGAAAAATGTAACTATGAAAACAAAAGTCTTCACGCTTCATGTTCCTCAAATGAATACCAAGTCTTCAAGGTCACACCAATTTCTTCACTTTCAAAGTCTTCAGAAATCCAAAGTCTTCAGTCGAAGAACTTCATTTTTAGGGGTCGACTTTCTCTGTAAATATCAAACTCCTCATAGACTTATAGACCTGTGTACACTCATAAACTCATTAGTCCCTTAACCTATAAGTCTTCAATACACCAAAATCACTAAGGGGCACTAGATGCACTTACACTTGTTTCTGACGACTTGACCATGCTCATCTTGTTTGTTGCGATAGATTCGTTTGGTGCCTATGATATTGTGCTTGCGAGGATCAGGACGCTTTACTAGTTCCCAAACATTGTTCAGCTCGAACTGTTGAAGCTCTTCTTGCATTGCTTGAATCCATTCAGGTTCCATGAAGGCTTCGCCAACTTTCTTGGGTTCAGATATAGAGACAAATGCAAAGTGCCCACAAAAATTTGCTAGTTGTGTTGCTCTTGAACGAGTGAGTGGACCGGGTGCATTGATGCTATCGATTATCTTCTCAATATGTACTTCATTGGCAACACGAGGATGAACTGGACGAAGATTTGCTCCTGCTGATCATTGTCTTCATCTTCAGCATTGACTTCAGGCTGAGCAGTGTCTTCGGGTTGATTAGGTGCAGAAATGATGATTTCTTCTTCAGCCTGTGCCTCTGAAGGTATGATTTCTTCAGTACCCATAAGCTTGATAGATTCACTTGGTGAGGCTTCATCTAGCACATTTGGAAGGTGCTCTCTTTGCGAGTCGTTAGTCTCATCAAACCGCACATCCACAGTTTCAACCACTTTATAGTGAAAGAGTTTCGAAGACTCTATAGGAGTGCGAATCCTTTCCGTAGCCAAGCATAAAACTTTCATGTGCTTTCGGTGCAAATTTTGAAGTGTGATGTGGATCCTTGATCCAGCACCTAGCACCAAATAATCTGAAGTAACTGACGTTTGGCTTCTTACCAGTTAGGAGCTCATAGGATGTCTTCTTTAGAAGCTTGTGAAGATAAACATGATTGATGATGTGGCATGCAGTATCAATGCTTCAGGCCAGAACTTCTTTGGTGTCTTGTACTCATCAAGCATCGTTTGTACCATCTCAATGAGGGTTCTGTTCTTGCGCTCCACGATGCCATTCTGCTGAGGTGTGTATGGAGCTGAGAACTCATGCAGTGATTCCCAATGTATCAAGATAAGTGTCGAGGCTACTGTTCTTGAATTCTGTGCCGTTGTCACTTCTAATGTGCTTGATCTTTATTCCATAGTTGGTCATGGCATGATTGGCGAACCGTCTGAAGACATCCTGCACTTCATTCTTATGGAGGATTATGTGCACCCATGCATATCTTGAGTAATCATCAACAATGATGAAGCCATAGAGGTAAGTAGTGGTAGTAAGGGTAGAGTAATGAGTAGGGCCAAATAAGTCCATGTGAAGAAGCTCGAAGGGACGAGTCGTCGTCATGATTGTCTTCGAGGGATGCTTGGACCTAGTCATCTTTCCAGCTTCGCAGGCACCACATACATGATCCTTCTTGAACTTGACGCCCTCGATGCCTACGACATGCTTCTTCTTTGCGAGAGTGTACAAGTTCCTCATGCCAGTATGCCCTAGCCTCCGATGCCAAAGCCAGCACTCTGAAGCTTTTGCTAGAAGACATACGGCCAACTGTGGTCCTGCTGAGAAATCTACCATATACAGATCGTCCTTTCGATACCCTTCAAATACTAGAGATTTGTCAGATTCCATAAGCACAAGGCAACGATATTTTACAAATATCAAAATCATGTTCAGATCAAAAAGCATTGAGACAAACATTAAGTTTAAACCAAGGGATTCAACAAGCATCACTTTATCCATGTGCTGATCCTTTGAGATTGCAACTCTACCTAGACCCAATATCTTGCTTTTACCAGTGTCAGCAAATGTGATGTGACTTTTGTCAGATGGACGTAGGGTTGAATCCATGAGAAGACTTCGATCACCAGTCATGTGGTTAGTGCATCCACTGTCCATAATCCATTCTGAAGCCTTTGGTGTCATACCCTATAGTGCAGTTTGGGGATAGGCCTCACCAAGGGTATTGTGAAGCATAAACATTTGACGAACAAGCGGATTATGAAAGTTCAGATCTTGGTTAGGATAAACATGATGTTTGTCAAGAAATCCTAGGACGAAATACATATTAAGACCATTCTGGCATTTTATCTTGCGTCCCATAAGATGTTTTAGGTCCCCAGCATAAGCATCAGAAGCCTTTGATTTCCGGCTGGAGACCTTTCCCTGCAAAAGAGAGTTAATTTTTCTTAACCACCCACATCTTCAGGGGTGGCTTAGAAGCAATGAGTCTAAGTGCAGCATCTGAGAACTTCGGCTTTGGAGCCCTAGAAAATAGCCTTGCGGGAGGTGAATAATACTCATAAGAATAAGCAGAAAAGTTCTTGGTCTTATGAATATAGCAGTTTGATGAAACACGCTCATATTCATAAGTCTGAGTATGGTTTCCCTGCAAAACATTGGTGTTAGGGTGACTCTGGTGAGTCCTTTGTCTGTATGAAGCCTTTGGACCATATGAAGCCTTTGCTCTGGGGTTTGTCTTCTTCCCAGGTGGTGTCATGATGACATTCACAGGAATTTTCTCAAGAAAACTTTTGGGCACCCAGATCTTCTTCAAAGGTGGTCCATTCCTGCAGTTAGTACCAATATACCTGACAAACACTTCACCATTCTGATTCTTAAATAGTTTATAGTTTGCATCAAAGGATTCATCAATGATAATCGGGTTAGCACAAGTGAAGCCAGATAAGGTAGATGGATCCACTGAAGGCCCCTTTGCAGCAACCCACGTGGTTTTGGGGTACTGCTTAGGCTTCCAGTATGAACCATCAACATTCATTTTCCTCTCGAACCCAACACCCTCTTTCCTAGGGTTTCGGTTCAGAATCTGTTTCTTTAGGACATCACATAGAGTCTGATGCCCTTTGAGACTTTTATACATTCCTGTTCCAAGCAATGTCTTCAACCTGGCATTCTCATCAGCAATAGTAGTGGTATCCTCAGTAGAGGGGTTAGTTACCACATTAGCAGTTGAAGATATCACTACTGCGGGATGCTGCTAACACGACACTACGATCAGAGACCCTTTGACGGAATTGTGTGCAATGCATTAATCACAAACGGGGATGTAAAAAACCGTCAAAAGGTGCAAAACGTTTGCGATGGTGGAGCCATCAAACACGGTTCAGATTTTAGTTGTGTGTGCGATTCAGGCCACACGGTTAACCCGTTCGAACTATTTGAGATGAGGCAGAACAATAGAAACGGGCAGCCATATCAATGTGTGTGTGATATACGGCATACAGTTCGCTCCGATGAACCGTTTGCTATTAGGGAGTGCAACAAAAACGATTAGCCAGATCAAGGTGTGTGTGATATAGGGCATACGGTTAACTCGGATGAACTATTTTCAATTAACGAACGCAACAGAAACGGTTCAACTTAACAAGATGTGTGTGATACGTGGCAAACAGCCGACTCAGATGAATTGTTTGCGATGAGAAATTACAACACAAAGGTTAATACAGTCAGTTCGTGTGCGATTCTGTGTGTACAAAAAACTTTGAAAAATGCAAACTAGTTGTTTGCGGTGGCTAGGAGTATCGCACACGATGCGTCTGCGAGTACTCGTGTGCGATGATCAGTAAGTTACACATATGTTTCCTTATGTTAACACTTGTGTGATAAATAACACGTGGCACCAGATACGGTATTCGAGTTGTGTGTGTGCTCCACTTAGTCTTCCTGCGCTCCAGCGAATGCTTCCGCGCTCCACATGCGTGAATTGTAAAATCCCTCACCGGTTTCTCGCCACCAGCTAACGGCTTGCTGCATATAACCCAGGCGACAACGCACCGCTGCGACACTTTGCGAAGATCTAGTCCTCACCCATCTACCATTAGTTATTCCAAGCATGCCAGGCAACGACCAAAGCTTCAACGTCGACGCCTACCTGCGTTACATCCTCGGCGAGGAGAACGAGCCGGAGCAGGTCGGGGAGCAAGAGGTTCATCGGCCGGTGCAGGCACCATGGCCCATCGGCAGCGATATTGGCGTCATAGTCCTTGGGAGCACAATCGACATATTGCAGAGGAGGTGTGATGAGCAGTTTGCCATCCACCGTGCAAAAGATCCAGAGCTGCTCGGCGGCATGATCGACGACCCACCTGAAGAGCCGCCGTCACCAATGCTCATCGAGAGCCTGATGCCCTGCAAGGAATGCGTAGAGGACCTCTGCGATTCAGTCAAGACAAAGGCAGCCTACGGCTTCATCATTGCCCGCGGCGGCCGTGTCAACCTCGATCCTGATGATGTGGTGGCCAGGCTCGAGCTCATCCTTGGCGGAGTTGACGTCCCCGATGAAGTAGAACATTGCCAATGTGATATCTTGAGGATGCAGGTGATCGAAGGAATTTGCTACCAGGACAGAGACATGGAAATGGAGCGGTTCCGTGGAAGAGGCCCAGCAGCCCCAAGAGCCTCCCAGCGCGAACAGCTTCGTAGGCGGAGGCGGGTCGGGACACTTGGAGTGAACGGTCACAAGGGTGCTATGTTGATCATGGAGTCCGAGAAGAGCATCGTCGGAAGGCCGCCAGCTCAACCTTTTAGCTTATATTTTATTATAATTGTATGCATATGTAGGTCGTGAGTGTTCTGGGCCTTGCCGCATTTGGCATTTTAACTTATCCTGAATATGTAAGACAATTATTAAGAATTATTAACAGTTGCCATTGTAACTTTGCCTCAACAGTGAGCAGAGCGCGCGCAGGGACGCCAGAGCGGAGCGCGCCGCGGCCGCCTCAACGACGAGCCACCACGTGGTCAACCTTCTGCCGTCAATAAATTTTTACCTTGTTTCTCATCACATTGTTGATTACAATGCAATAAGTAATTGCAAATATGTTCACAACAATCAAACTAATATGTGTTCACACTTAGCACCGGGCTATAAAAACAACCCACTCGAAAATTACTTCATAGTTTCTCATCACCCACCAAACTGGCTTTTTCTGTCAAGTCGTTCCGCCATGACCGCTAGGAGGAGTTTAGGGTGGACATATGACCAGGCAGCAAAGACCAAGGCCGCGGAAGCACTAGAGAGGTCCCGCCGCGAAGCCGCAGCCACAGCAGAGATGTCTCGGCGCGCCGCGGAGCCCTCGAACGAGCTCTCACGGGCACGCGAGGGCTCTCACAAGCACATTTGTGGCGTCGGCCATCGCGACGAGCCGGCGTTCCTGAAGTCCTTCGCCGGCGACGACGACATTCTCGCTGGCGTCACTACGCAGTAGGAGCTGGTCGATGGCTGGATGAAGCTGCTCAAGATCAGCGATGCCTCGGTTGACAAGGCGACCGGCCTTGTCGAGCAACTCATGGGTGACAATGCAAAGCTCCTCAAGTTGGTCGCCGAGAAGGAGGAGGAGGCCGCCGGCTGGAAGATGCTGCATGAGCAGAGCAGTGCCTCGGAGATGAGCTGAAAGCGGTCGTCGAGGAAATGATGGGTGGCTTGAGGAAGCTCCGGACCGAGCGCGAGCGGGAGGTGGAGGAATCCATGGCTGCTTTCAAGCAAAGTCGTGAGGAATTGAAGAAGGAGCTGGAGGATTTCGCCGCCCGGCGATTGATACGTCTCCAATGTATCTATAATTTTTGATTGTTCCATGCTATTATATTATCTATTTTGTATGTTTATGGGCTTTATTATACACTTTTATATTATTTTTGGGACTAACCTATTAACCGGAGGCCCAGCCCAAATTGTTGTTTTCTTGCCTATTTCAGTGTTTCGAAGAAAAGGAATATCAAACGGAGTCCAAACGGAATGAAACCTTCGGGAGAGTTATTTTTGGAACGGAAGCAATCCAGGAGACTTGGAGTAGACGTCAGGGAAGCTTCGAGGTGGCCACGAGGCAGGGAGGCGCGCCTACCCCCCTGGGCGCGCCCCCATCCTCATGGGCCTCTCGTGGCTCCCCTGACCGACTTCTTTCGCCTATATATGTCCATATACCCTAAAAACATGAGGGAACAGAATAGATTGGGAGTTCCGCCACCGCAAGCCTCTGTAGTTGGATCTTATGATGTTTCTCCCCCTCTACTCTCTTGTAATGGATTGAGTTTTCCCTTTGAAGTTATCTTATTGGATTGAGTCTTTGAGGATTTGAGAACACTTGATGTATGTCTTGCATGTGCTTATCTGTGATGACAATGGGATATCACGTGATTCACTTGATGTATGTTTTGGTGATCAACTTGCGGGTTCAGTGACCTTGTGAACTTATGCATTGGGGTCGGCACACATTTTCGTCTTGACTCTCCGGTAGAAACTTTGGGGCACTCTTTGAAGTTCTTTGTGTTGGTTGAATAGATGAATCTGCAATTGTGTGACGCATATCGTATAATCATACCCACGGATACTTGAGGTGACATTGGAGTATCTAGGTGACATTAGGGTTTTGGTTGATTTGCGTCTTAAGGTGTTATTCTAGTACGAACTCTATGATAGATCGAACGGAAAGAATAGCTTTGTGTTATTTTACTACGGACTCTTGAATAGATCGATCAGAAAGGATAACTTTGAGGTGGTTTCGTACCCTACAATAATCTCTTCGTTTGTTCTCCGCTATTAGTGACTTTGGAGTGAATCTTTGTTGCATGTTGAGGGATAGTTATATGATCCAGTTATGTTATTATTGTTGAGAGAACTTGCACTAGTGAAAGTATGAACCCTAGGCCTTGTTCCTTATCATTGGAATACCGTCTGTGCTCACTTTTACCACTTTTTACCTTGCTGTTTTTATATTTTCAGATTACAAATACTCATATCTATCATCCATATTGCACTTGTATCACCATCTCTTCACCAAACTAGTGCACCTATACAATTTACCATTGTATTGGGTGTGTTGGGGACACAAGAGACTCTTTGTTATTTGGTTGCAGGGTTGCTTGAGAGAGACCATCTTCATCCTACGCCTCCCACGGATTGATAAACCTTAGGTCATCCACTTGAGGGAAATTTGCTACTGTCCTACAAACCTCTGCACTTGGAGGCCCAACAACGTCTACAAGAAGAAGGTTGTGTAGTAGACATCAGCAATCCATCGACAGTATAGACAGTAGCGACCCAGATTGTTGTGTGCAATTTCCTTCTTCTCTTTCCCCCATGTCTTCCTGGCTTTGCCGCATGTGGCATTTTAAATTATCCGGAATATGTAAGACAATTATTATCTGCGCCATTGTAAATTTGTCATCGTATTATCCGTTGCCATTTTATTTGTGGTCGTATTATCCGTTGCCCTATGTGGCAATTTAAATTAGGGCGGAATATGAGTTGAAAACACGAACAAAGCAAATGTTGCCCTGGGATCACAAGCAAACACCCTCCGTCCAGGTGCTTTAATTAACCCATTAATGGAGAAGTTGTGAGCGAGGCGGGCGACGGCTGGTGCATTGAGGTCAAGGAGCTCGCTTCCCGGTGAGCATGGGCGGCCTTGCTGCTCGCACGTGTCCCGTCGAGCCTGCGAGGTGGACAGGATGCACGCGTCCCGTCGAGCCTGCGCGGCGGACTGCTCACACGCGTCCCGTCGATCCTGCACGGCGGACTTCTCACGCTCGTCCCGTCTAATCAAACAGCTGCACGCACGCCACACGGTAAATATAATACAACCGTTTGCAATATTAATGTGTCAGCTTTGTGTTTCAAAAAGGACTTCGTTGGCTACTAATGTGTGCACCTCTTCTCAAACTGGCCGATTTTTTTACCACGGCATATATGTGCCATGTCATGAAACCATGCCAAGTTTCTTGTTTTTTGGGTAACTTTTTGATTTACTGGGATTTAAAAACCGAGATTCTCATTGTTTCAGGACGACGATAAGTTTGTTATTCATTCTCATTCCTTAAATGAGACCTAAACATGCACCCAATGACACATGTACGGTTTCCCACCCATTTTGCTTCAGCAGCATGTGGTTGTAGTTCAAATTTTAATTATGGACTACATTAAATGCATAGAAAACTTAGTAATTAGTAATATATATACAATGGCCAAACGAACCCTGAACAGTTTCAAATTTCAGCCCGATGCTCCTGTTATTCTATGTTGCCTATAGAAAACAAAGTTCAAGGCGAGAAGAGGCAGCGATTATCGTTTCGCCCACAAGAGGGACATATTTCCCTACCGGAACCACGGGGGTTGCGACAGGCTCCGGTTTGTAAAAGTGCAGCAACCCGACCTCAAACGGTCAAGTCTCTGTGCTTTAGTGTCATCCCCGGATCGGTAATGCTGACACACACAGTACTCGAAGGATTTATAATAGAGTAGCAATCACACACTTATTACATCGAATGTCTCCAAAGAGAACTTATCACAATAAATATGGCTTAAGGCCATCTAAGAATATAACAGCGGAAGGCTTGGAAGATAAAGTGAGTCCATCAACTCCAACGGCATAGCTGAGATGCACAACAAGGACCTATCGTACCTTTACTCATCGTCTAAAAAGTCCGCAACATAATACGTTGCAGCCCGAAAACGGGTCAGCACATGGAACATGCTGGCAAAATAACCCAGTAGAGCAAGAACAGAAATAATGCTATCACTATATGCATATTTGGCTGGTGGAAAATCTCTATGGTTATATTGTTTTGTGAAAAGCCCAATTTCCCCTACAACAAAGGAATATATTTTTATTTAACTATCATGGTAGTTGAAACATCATTGAGAAGGTTCCTCCAACTCAATCCCAATTGAAGTAATTATCAACCCAACAAATTAAATTAGAGTGATGAGATACATATGATAATCCAAGTACTAGATACTCAAGATGTCCATAACCGGGGACACGGCTAACCATGATTAGTTTGTACACTCTGCAGAGGTTTGTGCACTTTTCCCCACAAGACTCGACCTCCTCCGTTGGATTTCTCGCACTTCATGGTGTTTGAGAAACGGATGACCGAGACACAGTCTTTCAGAAGCATTAACTCTAACCCCGGGTAGACAGTACCAACCTACATCCCTCTACATCTGCTAGCCTACCACTGGAAGAGGTCATGCAACTTACTCAACTATGCTAGAGCCCATAATAACTTGTGGCTGCACACGGAAGTTTCTAGCATGAAATATCTCAGATCCCTTTGATCCTGGGTGGCGGACCGTAGGATTATCACATGGGTACTCCGGGATATCCTAGGACAACACTGGATTCTCCAGGTGCCCAAACAAGCAATCCACCCAGATGTGTATTAAAGTTTCCACCTTAAGTTGAACCATTAAATAATCATCTCACATCTGTCATGGATTCACTCACCCAAACCACGTCTACGAGCATAGCATAGCAGTATAAGCATAACGTAGAAGTAACTCCCAAGGTTTGATAATAAACAGGGAAATAGGTTCTACCTCATCATCTACTTCCCAATACCCACAAGTTAATCACATACTAATCATACAGTGATTGAGGATTGGAACTAAATGCATAAAAACTGGGTATTAAAGGGATATGATCAAAGTGTTACTTGCCTTGCTGACGATCCGCAAAACCTAGAGACACGTAGTAGCACGCTTCGCACTCCGGGAATTCTATCACAAACAAACAATAACATACATAAGCAATCAAGCAAAGATGCACGGGTAAAACTCAAATAAGATCTAACCAGAAAGTTCAACTGAAGAACTTCGGTTTGCAAAAAGAATCAAATCAAACGGAGCAACGAAACTCAAACTACGAAAGAAACAAGATCCGATTACTAATCTGGTCTAGAGTCAAATTTTACAGTACCAAAATCTCGTTCAAATTGGTTAAATGGAAAGAGGGCTTCGAAACGAAGACCTAGGCGCTTGAATCGCCTGATTCCGATAAACGAGCGAAAAGTTATACTAGAACGAAAATCGGGTCACAAATCGCGATCAAAAATAATCGCGGAAAACCCAGGAAAAAGAAAAACTGACAAACAGTCTAACGAGCGAACGTTTGCTGTCTGTGACTAACGGGTGAATGGCGTTCGTTAAAAACAAACGTACCTATGAACGTCCACAAAATAACTAAACCGAAAAAAAACCGAACGAACCAAAAAAACAGATCTAGGGTTCGAAATAAACCGAACGGTTTCTAAAAAACGGCGGCTACCTCGGCAAACGTGTCGGCGGCGGCGGAAACTCCAGCGGTGGGGCGGCTCGGCGGCAAGGCGGCGGCGCGACGGATTCGGCGGCGGAGCTCATGGGCGGCGTGGCGCTGGCAAATGGCAAGGCTGCGGCTAGCGGCGGCAACTAGGGTTTCTGAACGCAGTCTTTGAGTGGGCTAGGGTGGCGGCTCGGGCGGCTTATAAGAGGGGCCGGCCTGGTGAGTCCCGGCCGGGTACGGCCCGGAGTCGGTTGCGTTTTTTTTAACGTATCGCAGAAAAACGAAGAAAAGAAATACTAAACGGACTCCAAAAATACTTATATAAATTTTCCCCGTCCTCTAAAAATCTACCGGACAAGGTGAACATTTATTTAGGACCCTAATGCAATTTTGAAAAACGCGTATTTTTCCTAATTCAAATAAAATAGTAATAAAATCCAATAAAAATGTTTATTTGTTTTTGATATTTTTCCACCAATATTTTATTATTTTGGGGAAGTCATATTATTCCCCCTCATGTATTTTGATATGTAATATTTTCGGAGAGAAAAATAATCAAAACAAATTTCCCTTGTTTCAATATTTGATAAATTTCAAATACGAAAACGGTGAAATTCCCTACTCTCTCCGAGAGTCCTTGAGTTGCTTAGAATTTCGAGGATCACGAAATGAAATGCAATAAAAATATGATATGCATGAATGACCTATGTATAACATTTCAAATTGAAATTTGGAATGTTACAAAAAGGCTTGTAATATAGCTTCACCCAAATTGGACAATTATATGTACCATGTAGTTACACCATGCCAAGTTTCTGTTGGGGAACGTAGTAATTTCAAAAAAATTCCTACGCACACGCAAGATCATGGTAATGGCATAGCAACGAGAGGGGAGAGTGTATGTCCACGTACCCTCGTAGACCGTAAGCGGAAGCGTTATAACAACGCGGTTGATGTAGTCGACGTCTTCACGATCCGACCGATCCAAGTACCGAACATACGACACCTCCGAGTTCAGACACGTTCAGCTCGATGACAATCCCGGGCTCCGATCCAGCAAAGCGTTGGGGATGAGTTCCACGACCTGACGGCGTGGTGGCGATGATGATGCTCCACCGTGCGCAGGCTTCGCTTAAGCTCATGACGATATGACCAAGTGGAATATGGTGGAGGGGCACCGCTGCGGCTGAGCAACGATCCGTAGATCAACTTGTGTGTTATGGGGTGCCCCCGCCCCGTATATAAAGGAGAAAGGGGAGGGCGGCCGGCCAAGGGAGGCGCGCGCCGGGGAGGAGTCCTACTCCCACCGGGAGTAGGATTCCCTCCTTTCCTAGTCCAACTAGGAGACCTTCCATGTAGTAGGAGTAGGAGAGAAGGAAAGGGAAGAGAGAAGGGAAGGAAGGAGGGTGCGGCCCTCCCCTAGTCAATTCGGACTAGGCCTTGGGGCGCGCGCCTGCCCTAGACAGCCCTCTCTCTTTCCCGTATGGCCCAATAAGGCCCAATACTTCTTCCGGCGAATTCCGTAACTCTCCCAGACTCCGAAAAATACCGAATCACTGGAACCTTTCGAAGTCCGAATATAGTCGTCAATATATCGATCTTTACGTCTCGACCATTTCGAGACTCCTCGTCATGTCCCCGATCTCATCCGGGACTCGAACTCCTTCGGTACATCAAAACTTATAAACTCATAATAAAGCTGTCATCGTAGCGTTAAGCGTGCGGGACCTACGGGTTCGAGAACTATGTAGACATGACCTAGAACTATTCTCGGTCAATAACCAATAGCGGAACCTGGATGCTCATATTGGCTCCTACATATACTAGGAAGATCTTTATCGGTCAAACCGCATAACAACATACGTTGTTCCCTTTGTCATCGGTATGTTACTTGCCCGAGATTTGATCGTCGGTATCAATACCTAGTTCAAGCTCGTTCTTGGCAAGTCTCTTTACTCGTTATGTAATGCATCATTCCGTAACTAACTCATTAGCTACATTGCTTGCAAGGCTTATAGTGATGTGCATTACCGAGAGGGCCCAGAGATACCTCTCCGACAATCGGAGTGACAAAACCTAATCACGAAATCGCCAACCCAACATGTACCTTTGGAGACACCTGTAGTACTCCTTATAATCACCCGATTACGTTGTGACGTTTGGTAGCACCAAAGTGTTCCTCCGATGGCAGGAGTTGCATAATCTCATAGTTACGAGAACATGTATAAGTCATGAAGAAAGCAATAGCAATGTACTAAGCGATCAAGTGCTAGGCTAACGGAATGGGTCATGTCAATCACATCATTCTCCTAATGATGTGATCCCATTAATCAAATAACAACACATGTCTATGGTTAGGAAACATAACCATCTTTGATTAATGAGCTAGTCAAGTAGAGGCATACTAGTGACATTAAGTTTGTCTATGTATTCACACATGTATCATGTTTCCGGTTAATACAATTCTAGCATGAATAATAAACATTTATCATGAAATAAGGAAATAAATAATAACTTTATTATTGCCTATAGGGCATATTTCCTTCAGTTTCATGATTTCCTGGTGAATTTTAGATTTAGAGATATTTAAAAACCAAGATTCGCAATGTTTGTGGCCAAGCCAGGACGGCGAGGCGGTTGAATTCGTTCCCATTCGTTCCATGGGACCTAAACATGCACCCCAAGAAAACATGTACATTTTTTCTAGCCATTTTGGTGCACTGGACAATGTATTTGTAGTTCGGATATTAATGATGGACATTAAATGCCTAGAAAACTCAATTAATGAATAAAAAATGTCAAACGAACCCTGAATAATTTCAAAGTTCAGCGCGAACCTCTAGTTGTTCCATGTCGCGTGTAGAAGAAAATACGAGCTAGAAGAGGGAGTGATTATCGTTTGGCCCACAAGGAGACACGTTTCACTATCGAAACCACGAAGGGGCAAAATTTCATGTTTTGACCCCTTTGTCAAACAAAATTGAGATCTGACCCCAGTTTGAAAATATTTCGGGATTTGACCCTTTTGCCTATCGCCAGGGGGGCTGGCGGTAGGATCATATAGCCTACCGCCGAGACCAGCGGCGATGCGAACTTGTCCACGCCAATAATGATAACGGCCGCCGTGTTCTCCGTCACACCTACCGCCGCTCCACCCGTGGTAGGTTGTCTGAACGTCTGCGTCGAAGACACCGGGCATGTAGGGTGTGAGCATATAAAAACCAAGGGCGGCCGCCCCCACCCCCTTCTCCCCCACCCAGCCGCCCCACCACGAAGAATGGCAGTTGCTCCAAGTCGCCCTCTCTCATCCCCTCCACTCCCCCCTCTGATATTCTTCGTTTCTTGACAGATTTTGCGGATCGAGATGGCTCGAAGAAAGAAAAGTAAGCTCTTTCAATCCCTTCAATAAGTTTTAATCAAACACCTTTCGATTCGTCGCATTATTCGATTGAAATCACTCCTATTTGAAAAAAATAACCCTAGGATTGATTTAGGTTGATTCTAGATGTTATATTGTGTTAGATTTGAACTATATTGAAGAGTTGGTATGGTTGTGCTAAGATGAACCCTAGTTCATAATTGATTTGAATGGTTTTTTTATATGATGGATGATGCATGTTCCTATGCTATGATGCAAGTATTGGATGTAGTGTATGATGAATATTGGAGATGAATATTTGATATATTTGTTATATGTAGTATATGAATCCTCAAGATGAACCCTAGTTCATTTTTTTTAAATGAGATTATGCATGTTGGATGTTGTTGGAGAAATATGTGTTATGATGCATTGAAACCATGGTGATTGCATCTTCATAAAAGTATTTTATTTAGTTCTTTGATATATGTATTGTATTTAGTTCATGTTCATAATAATCTTGATATATGATTATTCAAAGATTGAACTCATAGGTTCTGTTGGATGTGATTAATTTTTGTTATGCATCGATGTGTTTCGTAGTTAATGTTGAACCCTAGTTCATGTTGAAAAATCTTTTGATGTGCTTATGCAATTCTTTTAGGAGGCCACCTCTTGCGGACGACATCGGCACAAAGTACACAATGCTTGACCCTAGGTTCGACAAGCGTCACCATGCCCGTTTCATTGAGAATGGAGTGGTAATTAGCATTTTAAACCAAATCTTTCGAATTGATGAAAACAAGTTGCTAACTATTATGTCCATGCTAATTATGCTTTGGTTATTGATTTTCACAGATCTGCCGCCATCGCGGATGAGGATCACAAGATGGCGGTTAAGATGGAGTACGACGATCGATGCGCATCGTTCTTCGGAGAAACCCGACTATTGGGTTTAAATCCTGCAGTTCAGCGTAAGCCGCCGACGCTCGTTCACTCAGCTCTCACGGCTTTGATCGACCGGTGGCGGCCATAGACGCACAGCTTTCATCTTCCATGCGGGGAGATGACCGTGACCCTCGAGGATTGGGCGATGATTACGGCACTACCGCTGGAGGGTCGTCCTCTCACGGGAAGAGTGGAGAGGGCGAACTGGCCCGAGAGGGTTGTCAGCCTCATCGGTGACTGCCCCCCCCCCTGCTAAGAGAAACCGGACTTCCGGCATACCGCTGTCGTGGCTCCTCGAGCACCGGAGCAAGTGCCCGGAAGATGCCGAGCCCCGGGTGGTGGAGCAGTACGCCAGGGCCTATCTGTGGTACATTCTCACGGAGGTAGTGTTTCCGGACTGCTCCGGGAACTCTGCCCTATGGATGTATCTCGACTTCCTGAAGGATTGGGATGCGGGGTACAGCTGGGGGGGCGCCGGACTTGCCTACCTATACCGTTCGGTAAGTGAATATCACTTTGTTTCAAATATCAGACGTGTGCTGCTTTACATTTTGACATCTTATCATCTATACTTGGTTTGTAGCTCGACGACGCGACCCAGAGAGTGGAAGTCACGTCCGGTATGTGTGGATGTGTATGGGGCCTCTCCATTTGGATGTGGGAGCGAATCCCGGTGGGCCGTCCGGAGAAGATGCGCTCGCATGCATGGACGGACTATGGCGGAGATGACGAAGATGATCGATACCCGACCGTCGCATACGCTTGGGACGTGGTGCCTGTCTACACGGGCGAATCGAAGGCCTTGTACAAGGTCTTCAGCAACGAGCTTGATGCTCTCACGCCTTTCCAGGTATAAGAACTACATTTTCACTTGAGCTTACCATTGTTTCGATAACACTTTCACTTGAGCTTACCATTGTTTGGTTATAGGTTACGTGGCGGCCGTATAGTGATGTTCGAGAGTGGGGGTTCGAGCTGAACAGAATGTGCAAGCAGGACCAGCTTCTCTTCCGGTGCATCGTGCCCATGATTTGTGTCTATGCCGTGGAGTACCACTTGCCATAGCGCGTTGTCGCACAATTTGGTAAGTCGCAACACACACCACCAGCCGGCATCGTCCGCGATACCGGTGGCTACGACCTACACCTGTGAGTACCACAAGCCGTCCTCATCGATTCTAAGTTCTTATTTTGATGCTTTACATTCATAAAAGAAGGGTGTTTTACATTCTTTCTTATGCATTGCAGGATGAGTAGGAAGAAGAATCAATCAATCACGGATTGGGAAGCCGAACATGCGAGATACGTGAAGGAATGGAACGAGTGGAAAGGGCGCAAAGACACGGAGAGGAGAGTGATTGGTGGGGCGCGTCTGAGGATCACATGTTGTGAATGCGATGATGGCATCAAGCATCGTCTGCGTCTGAGGCCCGATGGGACGACGGCGGATGCTCAAGATCTGTTTGATGAAGCCTCAGAGAATGAAGCCTACAACGAGAGCATCAGACAGCTTCAAGGCGGGTTTAGGGAGTACGGACCCTCATGAACGGAGTGGTATGTTGTTTTTACCTCTTTCAAACCGACGGTTGGATGAAATCAGCTTTTCATGCTATTGACTCATTTTGTTACTTTGCAGTCTTCGGAGCTGAACAAAAGCATTTTTCATGCCTCTGATGCGCTTAGTGCTGTCCCTAGGACTCGAGCTAGTGAGAACAAGTTGAGGGAAACGATGAAGGTAATACGGAGTTCATTTTCGTTATCATTGGACATTCGAGAAGTTAACATATTCTTCCGTTATCATTGCCGAAATACGTCAATAAAGCACGCCGGCTTGTGGGCCTGCTTGGGTGCGCTACAAACACCGAGGATGTTTTTTCTCCTGCACTGATGTGTAGCCTCGCTTCATCGAGCCATGCAGCCTCGTCGTCTAGGGCGGGTCAAGATGACAGAACGACGACGATGATGATGCAGAGGAAGATGAAGAAGAGGGCGCAGAAGAAGAACATGGTGAGGAAGAGGAAGAGCACGATGAGGAGGAGGAGGAGGAGTACGATGGACCTCCACCAACTCAGCCAACCCAGCGTGAGAAGAGGAATGTGTCGAAGAAGTACTGGAAGAGTCCATCCCCGTTTCAGAAAGCACGTCCTGCGGCCCGCAAGAAGACGGCGGCTGAGAAGCGATCCAAGGATAACAAGGACCGAAAGTCGAAGAGGGGAAGGAAGGGCTGAAGTTGCTGCCGTGTCGTTGAACTAAAAACTTGCATATTTGCTTCGTGAACCATATGAATTTGCTCGTGAAACTGTTTCGTTAAATTGCTATGTACCGAACCTACCTTATTTATAGATTTGTGGTGTATCAAACCTACCTTATTTATAGATTTGTGGTGTGTGCATCATATATCATACATTGTGTGCTTTATATGTCATACATATGCTTTAAATCTTGTATGCCAAAAATTGAAGACAAAAGAAGTTAGAAGGTGCAAAAAATCCACACAAAGGCACCCTACCGCCATACAAAACGGCGGTAGCAGACCACAACCTACCGCCATCAGGCCCGGCGGTAGGATGCCTCCCCCTCCCGCCCCACTTACATGACCAGAAAATCAAGGAGCGCAGCGGTAGGGTTACACACCCTACCGCCAGGCGCTGGCGGTAGAACCCTACCGCCCAGGGCCTCGGCGGTAGGCTGCGCAACCCTACCGCTGCGCTGCTCGATTTTTTGGTCACAGAAGTGGGGCATGGGGGGAGAGGCATCCTACCGCCGGGTCTGATGGTGGTAGGTTGTGGTCTGCTACCGCCGCGCCCTATGGCGGTAGGGTTTGGGCATTTATAAACCCAGCCACCCGCCCACTCCACCCCAACCCCTAATCCCCACCCACCCAGCTGCCTTCTTCTTCCTCTCGCCCATTTTCTCTCCACTTCCCCACTCCGATCTTCTTTGTTGATTCACGGATTTTGCGGATTGAGATGGCTACGGAAAGAGAAAGGTAAGCTCCTCCTATCCCCCAATTAGTTTGAGTCAATCAATCCGCTTTCTTATAGCCATATGAGGAACCCTCTCTAGTTGATATGATGAACCCTAAACCTAGATGATTGTAATGTGATGAACCTAGTTGATGAACCCTAGGTTTAGTCTTTCTTATAGCCATACGAGGAACCCTCTCTAGTTGATATGATGAACCCTAGAACCTAGATGAACCCTAGAACCTAGATGAACCCTAGGTTTAGTCTTTCTTATAGCCATATGAGGAACCCTCTCTAGGTTATATGATGAACCCTAGAACCTAGATGAACCCTCGAACCTAGATGAACCCTAGGTTTAGTCTTTCTTATAGCCATATGTGATGATTTATTGTGTGAATATTGTAGATATTTGTTTTGCTATACATCTCCATTGATTTAGGTGGAATCTACCTATATCTGATGAATGCTTGCGTTAGAACAAATATTGATGTTTAATTAACTTTATCCAATCAATGCTTATATAAGGAACATGGCGCCGCCACCACCATTTGATGAGGATGATGACTATGAAGACCCACTTGAGGAAGCCAATTGTGCTCAAAGAGTGAGGCTGAGCGATCAGGAGGTGTGCAACCTATGGGACAACTTTCTGCCACGTGCTGACTTGATCGGGGCGCCATTCGTGACCCGTCTGACAAGTACCATGATCGATCGACATGTCATGGTATGTTATTAGTGTAGAATCCAAGGAATTGTTAATAGTTTAGATAATCCATACTTATTAATTGATATGTTTTTCTTATTCAGAAATTGCCAAAGAGCCTATCTGAGAGTTGTGGCATCGAGGCTGATGAAGAAGGCTATGCTGGAATATGCCTTACCGCAAGGGGCCCCGTCACTACTTGTGCGTACGGCGTGGACACGGACGGTCGCACACATTTAAGCTCGGTTGGTGGAAGAGCTTCCTCGTTGACAAGAATCTTCATGTTGGACAGGCCATCCTTATTACTATCAGGAACACCAACCGTCAAGGCTTGAAGATGATGATCGTCATCGATATCATCTAAACTATATATGCGTGTGGCTGCTGATGATCGTCATGTTTGATTGCTACCTATGGATGAAACCTTTTATGTGGTCGATGACCGTTGAACTTGTTAAACTTCTTATGTTGGCTTCGTGAAACTATTTGGATGTGATCAAACTATGTTATTTGGTACTTGTTTCTTAGTCCGTAATGGCAAAACTCTTTGGATGTGATCAAACTATGTTATGTCTATGAAATTGTGCTTATTGTTTCTTATGTCTATGGCAAAAAAATTGAAGACAAAATCAAAGCAGTTAAGTTCATGCGGACTATGATAACCTACCGCCAGGGCACTCGGCGGTAGGTTTGTGTGGGTTACCGCCATGGACTATGGCGGTAGGTCCGTAAGAAGCCGTTAACGGCTTGACGGCCGTCAGCCACACCTACCGCCGGAACCTGCAACGGTAGACTGTGCAACCCTACCGCCTGAGGGTCTGGCGGTAGCAAAAGGGTCAGATCTCGAAAACGTTTCAAACTGGGGTCAGATCTCGATTTTGTTTGACAAAAGGGTCAAAACATGAAATTTTGCCCCACGAGGGTTCTTGCGACAGGCTCCGGTTTGTAAGAGGTTTGTAATAAAGCTTGGCCCAAAATGGCAATGTTTTTACCATGACATATATGTGCCATGACGTGACACCATGCCACCTTTGATGACTTTCTGGTGAGTTTAGGATTTATGGGGACTTAAAAACCGAGATTCAAAATGTTTGAGGACGAGCCAGGACACCGGTACGGTTGTAATTCGTCCTCATTCCTGGCATGAGACCTAAACATGCACCCAAGGACACATGTATAATTTTTCTAGCCATTTTGGTGAACTAGAGCATGTATTTGTAGTTCAGATTTGAATGATGGACATTAAATGCCTAGGAAACTCAATTAGTGTATAAAAAGGCCAAACGAACCCTGAATAAGTTTAAATTTCATCACGGATATCCTGTCGTTCCATGTTGCCTGTGGAAGAAAATACAAGGCGAAAAGAGGCAGTGATTAGGTTTCGCCCACAAGGGGAACACGTTTCCCTATCAGAACCATGAGGCTTCTTTGAGACAAGCTTCAGTTTTTGTAAGAGGTTTGTAATAAAGCTTGGCCCAAATTGGACAATGTTTTTACCACGACATATATGTGCCATGACGTGACACCATGCCACCTTTGATGACTTTCTGGTGAGTTTAGGATTTATGGGGACTTAAAAACCGAGATTCGAAATGTTTGAGGACGAGCCATGACACCCGCACGGTTGTAATTCGTTCCCATTCCTGGCATGGGACCTAAACATGCACCCAAGGAGACATGTATAATTTTTCTAGCCATTTTTGGTGAACTGGAGCATTTATTTGTAGTTCAGATTTGAATTATGGATATTAAATGCCTAGGAAACTCAATTAGTGTATAAAAAGGCCAAACGAACCATGAATAAGTTTAATTTCAGCAGAGATATCATGTCCTTCCATGTTGCCCGTCGAAGAAAATACAAGGCGAAAAGAGGCAGTGATTATGTTTCGCCCACAAGGGGGACACATTACCCTATCGGAACCACGAGGCTTCTTTGAGAGAAGCTCCGGTTTGTAAAAGGCTTGTAATAAAACTTGCGTCACAATGGACGAAATAATTCATCGACATATAAGTGCGATGTCATGACACCATGGCAGGTTTCACGATTTTCATCTTAGTTTTGGATTTATGGGGATTTAAAAACCGAGATTCTTCTCACAAAATGTTTTCAAATAGCACACGGTTCACTCACGAAAGCTGATATTCAATGAAAACTTCGTGCGAACCATATTTTAAAGTTTCATAAAAATCCGAAAAAAAATGTGGGATGTTAAGAAGGTGATGTTTTATTGCGACACAAAATTTCAAGTTGAAAAACATTACGAGATGTGAGCTATGAAAAAGATAAATTCCGCCCTGAATAGTGACATTACTATTTGGCACTATTCAACACTGATTTTGTCTTTTTCACAGCTCACATCTTAATGTGTTTCAACTTGAAATTTTGTGTGGCAATAAAACATCATCCTCTTAACATCCCGCATTTTTTTTGAAATTTTTGAAACTTCAAAACATCTTTTTCTCGTGGTTTTCACGGTTTCCACGAATGTTGGTTTCGTATGATATCCCCCACCCCCCTGCCATGCCTGATCTGAGTCGTGCGTTGTGGTGGCCGAACCCAAAGCCCACGGATCATATGTGTGCACCGTTGGATGCTCCCAGATCGAACGGCAACCCTGAGCCCTTTTGACAGCACATGCAGTACATGGGCAAGCACTGTGCGCATGCATCGTGTAGCTCACGCTTCCTTCTCTACTAGGTTTTCATTCAAACCAGGCTACCGTTTCTCGCCACTCCTCTCATCGGTTTCCCGCCTCTTCTCCCAGACATGCATGATGTAGATGTTCATTTAATTCTTATAGTTCATCTCATCCAAAATCAATTAGTTTTATAAAAAAACTATTTTAAGATTCACGGAATTGTGCATTGTAAAGGTAAAAACAAAAAGTGACAATTCATTTAGAAAAAAGGTTTGGGCAATTAAGATATGAAAGATTCTAGAGAACAAAGGAGAAGTTCTTGTGTTTTGAGGTTTGTGCATTATGCTTAAGTTCAACCATGGAGTCTTCTAGATTGTACATGTGGCAGAATCTGGTGGAATGTAGATGATATCCAATGGCCAGTAGCGCTCGGATTTGCCATCTCTGTACCGTCGGATTGGCTTCATCCAACGAGCAACTTTCAAAGTTATTCGCACACTATATAGGTGTATAAATGTATATATATATATATATATATATATATATATATATATATATATATATATATATATATATATATATATATATATATATATATATATATGTGTGTGTGTCCCATTCTATAGAAAATAAAGTTTGAGCGCATGAGTGGGACGACTCCCTGCCCCCTGTCGCTGCCTCGAAGTTGGTAAACTGACATCATAGGTATCGAACCAGGCTTGCAGTCGGGTACGGTGTTCGGTTTGTAATGTAGTTGGTGTGGCCCATCGAAGTTGTGCATTTGGGATTTAAACACATCATACACCATCGTACCCATACATATTTTCAGGCCGCATGCAGTGTATACGGGGTCTTCTGATCGACCACGTCTCCCTTGTGCGGTTTTTTGTGACGACGCGGATATCTGTGGGCTCCCCGAGTGTATATATATCATCCCTTTGACCGATAATGAGGGGTATGTGTGTTGGCCATGAATGGATTCCTCCTAGTTCGTGTTAGGTCCGGTCACCCTCAAATGTCGGTCACCCAAAGCTCGAGCTCATGTGTTGTCAGGATTCCCTCCCAGATGCTCGGATTGCTGGGTTCGACCTACATCAAACCCTGCATACGTATCTCGTCCTTAACTACCTTGCCTTCATGGTTGTTGTCTGCATCTAGAGGTAGGCACCACATCTAAATTGTACATTATTCTATATTGAAAACACACATCACCCCTTCCCAACGTACATCATTTTGGGCCGCATGCAAGAGGTGCTGGTTTTTTGGTCTCTCTCGTGCGATTTTTATGATGGTTCAATCTATTGGCCCAAGCGGTTTATTGACAACAACAACAACTGTCATTTGACCAAACGAAAGATTCATTGGTCCATCTTATGGTAGGTCATGGCGACATGCATGTATGACCAAAGTATCGATCATTACGTGCATCCGCCCCACTGACACGAAGTGGGAGGTGGTGGACCAAGCATAGCTAGGTATGACATTATGTCATTATATATATCCTAGTTAGGTGGTTGTTAGGGTGCTTTCGGGTTTGCGAGGCAGGTGCCACCAAAGTTATGCATTGTGTATTTAAAGTTTTAAACATCCCCAATATTTGTACATATATTTGGCCACTTCCAGGTGGTTCTTGACTTCTGGCCCCTCTCATCGATCTTCAACGACGCGCCCAACCATGGGACCGCGGGGTCAAAGTTGTGCATTGAAATTTTGAACATCACAGACCACCCTTTTCACTCATATATATTTGGGCCACATGCTAGTGTGTCTGTCTTTTGACCCTCTCTAACGTTAATTTTTGCTGCAAAGACTCCGATGACCCTCAACGGACACGGGGTATAATATCTTAACCGTGTGCGATACAAGTGCGATGTGAATCACCACGACCGCGCAAGCGCGAGCAAATTAAGGTGGATGTACTGGCTCAACCGTGTGCGATGCAAGTGCGCTGAAATCACCACGACCGCGCAAGCACGAGCAAAGGGTGGAGGTATTGGCTCAACCATGTGTGATGCAAGTGCGCTGAAATCACCACGACTGCACAAGAGCGAGAAAATTAAGGTGGAGGTACTGGCTCAACCGTGTGCGATGCAAGTGCGCTGAAATCACCACGACCGTGCAAGTGCGCTAAAATCACCACAACCGCGCAATCGCGAGCAAAGGGTGGAGGTACTAGCTTAACCGTGTGTGATGCAAGTGCGTTGTAAAACCACCACCTGTGCAAGCTAAAGGCGGGTAAGTTTATTTGGAAATTAGGATGAACCGTGTGCGATAGACCAGCTAGCTAGAAATATAAAAAACAAACTACCCGCCTTGAGCGTTGTAAAAATCGGCGGATCCGTGCCACTTTTCCTTATTATCATACACGCATATTGTTATTGGACCGTGCACCATCTTGGGCACTCCCGCCCCGCATCAATTCCTTTACCCAAATATTAGTAGCCGCCGTACTTCAACCGTCGCCCACACTCCTCCAGCATCGACCTTACAGTAAAATTGCAGTAGCCGAGGCATTTGAACCGTCGCCCTCCCTCGTCCACCACCATCTCCACCCACCATTACTAGAATTTTCAGTAGCCGTGGCGTATCCTCAAACACCACCCCCCTCCACAGTCCCCACCGCCCCCCCCCCTCGACCCTAGCTCGCGGCTGCCGCCGCCGCCAACCCTGCCAGTCTACCCGTTCCTCCTAGCTTAGATAATAAAGTTCAGGTTACCCAGCGATTCCCATACCGTTGCCCCACTCCCCTGAGTTTTTAGATGAGGCCTGCGGTGTCCCTCCCCGCCAGATCCACATCCCCTGCTCTAGAATGTCGCAGCCTAAGCTCGACCACGTATCCTGGGGAGCCCGACGAGCGTTTGGCCAAGAAGAGGTTTATCGTGGCCTCTCTGGCGGACGTTGGCGAGGTGGCCGTCATTCGCCCCGACCTGTCGATCCCAGAGCAACACGTCGCCGCGGAATCCGGCCAAGACGTTGACTATGTTACCATGCCGAAGGCTTCATGTCAGCGGGCTAGCATATTACTGTATCTCGGGAAAGCTGGCTACGACATCAAGCTCGTCCACACTGACGGCTTCACGCAGGCCATGTCACAGGTTAAGTGGTCCATCCCCAACCCCTCTGGTTCAACCGCTGTCAATCTCTTCGACGGCCCTGCTGCTGATCTCCTCCGCCAAGCGGTCAAGGATTTGCGAGCTTTATACGCCATCAAGCCCATTTTGTCACTTCTGAAGGACACGTTCTACGGCGGCGGCTTGGGATCCTCAATTGCCAAGTCAGATCTCATCGACCACGACCACGAGGAGGGCACCCACAAAGGTTCTTCCAAGGTGAAACAGCCCATCTGTGACATCAGAGAGCGCACCATGGGTATGTGCTCTTCCAACTGGAAGGATCCCGTCCATGAAATGTGAGGCAACATTCTATCAGCAAATCTTACCTTTTCTAGCTTGCCAACCCATACCCTTTGTTGTAGTAGCATTTGTCATGCGGTGCTTTAACTGTGTCGTGTTTAATTCTTTCAGTTATGCAAAAATGTATTGTTCAATAGGTCTAGTGATGTTTAAGTAAAATTATCCACTTTAGTTTCACGAATGGCTTTATTTGGTTGTTTCTAGTGAGTAGATGCCTTGTTTATCCGTATTTGGTTGTTAGGTTGGTTGGAGTGAGCATTTTTTCAGTTATCGAGCAGATGCCTTGTTTATCTGTATTTGGTTCTTAGTTTGGTTGCAGTGAGTATTTGTCCAGTTATCAAGCATATGCCTTGTTTATCTGTATTTGGTTGTTAGATTGCTTTTTAGCATTTGTCCGATTATCAGCGGATGCCTTGTTTATCTGTATTTGGTTGTTAGGTTGCTTTTTTAGCATTTGTCCAATTATCAAGCAGATGCCTTGTTTATCTTTATCTGCTTGTTAGGTTGGTTGCAGATGAGCATTTGTCCGTTTTCAAGCATATGCCTGTTTATCTATATTTGCTTGTTAGGTTGGTTGCGGTGAGACTCATCCGTTTTCAATGGGTATATTTGGTTGTTATACTGGTCATTTATGCCTTGTTTATTTCAGTCATTCACAATGTGTTGTTCATTATGTGCAAGTCGGAACTGTGTCGCTCGACTACATCAATACCAGTTTGAACGGCTATATTTGGTTTCAGTTATTCCTGGTGTAGTTAACACATGCCCTTTATTTCAGTTTTACACATTTATCCAGTGTGATGTTTAAGCATTACCTACATTCTATTCATTTTCAACAATACCAGTTTGAATTGCAATATTTGATGGCTGTTAAGCTTGTTGTCGGTAACATTGCCTTCCATTTTATATCTGCTTTAACAGCATGCTGAAACCAACACATTCAAGATATCATTTGGAGATGATGTTGTTTACCTTTGCTATATTTGTTTGATGTTAAGATGGTTGTACTCATCATGCCTTTCCACTACTTATGCTGGACAACAACGGGAGTGGCCACCATTTTCCGCCGAGGTTAGCTTCATCCCTCGGCTTGTACTCCCCCCGTCGTTCCATAATGTAGTGCATATAGATTCATACCTAGACACTAGTTAGCTTCTAATATTGACTTGTTGCTTGTAGGTACATATGCCCTTGGCAAGGATCCACGCATCGACCCTTTTTGCGTATGGGGCAATGAGATATTGATGAACAAGCATCAAGTGAGGAAACTGATAAGGATTATTAGCAAAAAGATACGAATGGTGGCAAGAAAATTATTTGTTTATGCTCTATCCAACACAATAGTGAGTTGTAGGATGGTAACTACAAACTCTGTAGCCTTCTCTTTTTACTGCCCATAATGAGTTGTTAGACAACAATGTCTGAATCTTTTTTGTTCCCAGTGGTTTCCGAAGCAGTTCACTCAAGATTACCTCGCAAAGTACATGATTGGTGGAAACGCAATGAAGGTTAAAGTATTTCATCCAGACTACAATGAGCATCGAGAAGTCCTAATGAAGACAGTGAAGGATGGACGGGCAGCCATCACAAGGGGCTGGCCTAGAGTCGTGCGCGTATTACGCATGGAGGAGGACACAATATGGGCATTCCGCTTCACCTTCTCCAAAGAACGAATGTCTTTCGCCTCTCTCTTTACAGTCTTTAGTACAACCGTGGTTCATCATTCTTTACTTGGTGCTTCATAGTTCTTGAAGATATGTACACATGCATCGAATTATGGATTCGTGGTTGAACCTATATTTGTAATAAACATGGTTGGATATGAAATAAGTGATTGCCTACTTTCAATTTCAAAACATGTTATTTTTAAATTAGGGATTACACTGCAAACGGTTTGCGAAAGCGAAACGTCTGCGATATACGTGGAGATCAGAAACGTGTGCGATCAATCTACACTGCACACACGACTTTCTCTTGAAAATTGTTTGCGTTAGGCCATCTTGCGCAAATGTTTACCACATAAAAAGTGTGTGTGATGGACAGCCTTTGCCACACAGTTTCTTCTACGTGCCGTGTGTGATGCATTCAATAACGCAAACGATAAAATTATTAATATGTGTGCACTGCAACGCTATCACAAACGATTTAACAGGAAAAATTATGTGTGATGTACTTGTGAACGGAAACGTTTTCCTTGGAGCGACTGTGTGGGATGTACATACGAACGGAAACGTTTAGCGGGGACTGACTGTGTGGGATGTACTTGCGACCGGAAACAATTTCATCGTATAATTGTATTTTGTTAGCTCTACTGTACATATTTTCGTATTTGAGCGCTCGCTAGTCGCGCACGACCTCATTTTGCCGAGCGTGTGTGCCAGGAGGGTATACCCCCGACGGTTTCTGGGTCGTGTGGGAAGGACCCCCCTATCGCCCACATTCACTTGGCGATGGTCCAAATGCCGTCGCGGAAAGGGGTTAAAAACCGCTTGTTTAGGACCGACGCGCACCAATGTATTGCAACAATAGCAGCAATAGAACATTCAGCAACAGAGACAACATTATCACGCTCAAGACATTTTAGACATGGTGGTTCAAAGCCTTCCTAAGCAGAACTGATCTATTGAGCGCGGAGTGACTCGTTCTCCTTTTGAAGATCTTCATGAGTCACTCTCAAGTTCTCAAGTTCTTGCTTCCTTTGAAGATAATCATAGGAAAGCTTTTCATAAGTGGTTGAGAGCGTTTCATGACGACTTTCAAGTTCCTCGTACTTAACATGAAGATTTTTAATGTCTTCAATTAAGGACTGAGTTTGAGTCATTTCCGCGTCCAACATGTCATCGTTTTTGTCTAGCAACTTTTGAATATGTTCCATAGCAGTTTGTTGTTCTGTTGCAATTTTAGCAAGTGTTTTTAGCTAGGTTTAGATTCACATTCAGAGTCATCTTCACTGGATGTTTGAAAGTAAGCATCACGTGAGTTTACCTTGGCACCACGTGCCATGAAGCAGTAGGTAGGAGCAGAGTCATCCTCATCATTAGCATCAGCGTTGGGGACGAGACCATTGTCTTCAGTGTCGAAGATGGACTTGGCGACATACGCTGAAGGCAGAGCCAGGCTTGCCACGCCTGAATCAGACTCCTCCTCAGACTCCACCTCCGCCTCCTCAGAAGCACACTCCTCCTCTGAATCCATCTCCTTGCCAACAAACGCACAAGCCTTGCTTGATGAGCTCTTCTTCTGAGATAAAGACTTTGAAGAAGACTTTGAGGATTTCTTCTTCTTGTCATCAGAATCATATTCCTTGCTCTTCTTCTTCTTCTTGGTCTCACTGTCCCATTGTGGACATTCAGAGATGTAGTGACCAGGTTTCTTGCACTTGTGGCATGTTCTCTTCTTGTGGTCACGAGTGGAAGCTTCATCATTTCTTGAGCTGGATCTTGAAGACTTTCTGAAGCCTTTCTTCTTGGTGAACTTATGGAACTTCTTCACGAGCATAGCTAGCTCCTTTCCAATGTCTTCAGGATCCCCAGAACTGTAGTCAGATTCTTCTTCAGATGAGGAAACAACCTTTGCCTTCAAAGAGCGAGTTCGGCCATAGTTGGGACCATAGATATCTCTCTTCTCAGATAACTGGAACTCATGTGTGTTGAGCCTCTCAAGTATGTCAGACGGATCGAGAGTCTTGAAGTCAGGATGTTCTTGAATCATTAGGGCCAGGGTGTCGAATGAGCTGTCAAGTGATCTCAGGAGCTTCTTGATGATTTCGTGCTTGGTGATCTCAGTGGCATTGAGTGCGCGAAGCTCATTTGTGATATCAGTGAGGCAATCAAACGTGAGATGGACATTCTCATTGTCGTTTCTCTTGAAGCGGTTGAAGAGGTTGCGAAGAACATCAATCCTTGAGTCTCTCTGGATTGAGACGCCTTTGTTGACCTTGAAGAGCCAGTCCCAGACTAGCTTTGCAGTTTTCAGAGCACTCACACGGCCATACTGTCCTTTGGTTAGATGACCACAGATGATGTTCTTGGCGGTCGAGTCCAGTTGAATGAACCTCTTGACATCAGCAGCGGTGACACCTTCACCGACCTTGGGAACACCATTCTTGACGACATACCAGAGGTCGACGTCACTGGCTTCAAGATGCATACGCATCTTATTCTTCCAGTAGGGGTAATCAGTGCCATCGAAGACAGGGCACGCAGCGAAGACCTTGATTATCCCTGAAGTCGACATAGTTAAAACTCCAGGTAGTTAAACCGAATCACACAGAACAAGGGAGCACCTTGCTCTGATACCAATTGAAAGTACTAGTTATCGACTAGAGGGGGTGAGTAGGCAATTTTTATGAAAGTCTTCAAAACACGGGGGCTTTGAAGACAACCGGTAGAAATGAAATTTTTGATATGCAGCGGAAGGTAGACTACACTAGACAAGCCATAGTCAAGTAAGCAATGAAGTGAAAGCACGAAGACTATCAACAGCTAGGTAGTGTGGATCAGGATGGAAGATAGTATGAAGCCAATCAGTAAACAGTCTTCAAGCAGTGAAGACACTCAGATCATGCAAGCAGGCAATGACTTCGCGAAGACAAACTATAAGTAAAGGGAAGGGAAGGATAGAACCAGTTGCTTGGTGAAGACAAGGATTTGGTAGACCAGTTCCAGTTGTTGTGACAATTGTACGTCTGGTTAGGGAGGCTGAGATTTAACTCAGAAGACCGCGTCTTCACCTTATTCCCCTTGAGCTAAGAACACTTAGTCCTCGCCTAATCACTCTGGTAAGTCTTCAAGGTAGACTTCCAAACCTTCACAGACTTCGTTCACTGGCAATCCACAATGGCTCTTGGATGCACAGAACGCGACGCCTAACCGGCTGGAGGATTCACAGTCCTCAAGTGTAATAAGTCTTCAGATCACGCGGACAGAAAGACTTCAGTGATGCCTAACACTCTTTGGCTCTGGGTGTTTTGGGCTTTGTCCTCGCAAGGATCTCTCTCTCAAATGCTTCGAAGGTAGGTTGCTCTCAAACGACAAAATCCGTGCACTAACTCTGAGCAGCCACCGATTTATGGCGTAGGGGTGGGCTATTTATAGCCAGGAGGCAACCCAACCTGATTTGTCTGAATGACCCTGGGTCACTAAGGAACTGACACGTGTCCAACAGTCAGATTTCAAACACACGCGGCAGCTTGACTTGGGCTACAAGTAAAGCTGACTCATCCAGCTCTGGAAAAGATTTGCTATCATTGTCTTCGCTCGAAGACATAGGATTTGGTTGAGCATCACATCAGTCACTCTGACTTTGTTCACCTGGACCTCACTTAACAGTACGATGGTTCTTATGACTCAACAAAGAAGAAAAGGAAACTACGAAACAACTATGTCTTCGTACTCCATAGTCTTCATGTGAATGTCTTCTCATGTTATAATCTTCAGTGTGAATATCTTCACAAACCACCATTGTCTTCAATGTCTTCACACATTTTTAGGGGTCATCTCTGGTAGGTAAACCGAATAAATATGGGACTACTACCTGTGTTATTATGCAATTCTCACAAACACATTAGTCCCTCAACCAAGTTTGTCGTCAATACTCCAAAACCAACTAGGGGTGGCACTAGATGCACTTACAAGTACCGATCCATGCAGCACTACCGCGTTGTCCTTGTCTACTACCGCAATTCCTGCTGGTCGCTCAACACTATGCGGTAGTACCGCTGGTGAGAGCGGTAGTACCGCTCCGGTGGCACTACTGCCTCTCTGACTTACTCAGTTCAACGTACAGTACTGGAACTTCCATCCCAGCGAAAGTACCGCTCGCCCGAGCGGTACTACCGCTTATGCGCGGGCTGGATGTAACGGTTGGATTCATTCCCTCACTATATAAGTGAGTCTTCTTCCTCTAGTGGACTTACCTCTTACTCCCCCAAGCTCCGTTGTTGCTCAAAAGCTCATTTTCGCCCGATCTCTCTCCCTAGCCAATCAAACTTGTTGATTCTCTAGGGATTGGTTGAGAAGGCCCTGATCTACACTTTCACCAAAAGAAATTTGATTCTCCCCACTAAGCCCTTGCAGATCTTGTTACTCTTGGGTGTTTGAGCACCCTAGACGGTTGAGGTCACCTCAGAGCCACAATCCATTGTGGTGAAGCTTCGTGGGGTGTTAGAAGCCTTCAATTCAGTTATGGAGATTGCCCCAACCTTGTTTCTAAAGGTTTGGTTGCTCGCTTCAAGGGCACCACTAGTGGAATCACGACATCTTGCATTGTGCGAGGGCGTGAGGAGAATACGATGACCCTAATGGCTTCTTGGGGAGCATTGTGCCTTCACACCGCTCCAACGGAGACGTACTTTCCCTTAAAGGGAAGGAACTTCGGTAACACATCCTCGTCTTCATCGACTCCATTTATAGTTACTTCTTACCTTTACTTTGAGCAAGTTTTACTTGTGTTGTATCTCTTGCTTGCTTGTGTTGTCATTGTTGCTAGCATCATATAGGTTGCTCACCTAGTTGCATATCTAAATAACTTATTTGTCGCTAAACCTAATTTTTTAAGAAAATTTTAAAACTGGTAGTTGCCTATTCACGCCCCCCCCCCCCCCTCCCCTAGTCAACCATATCAATCCTTTCACATAGTCATCAACCAAATCTTATACTAGTCAAAGTATACGTCTCCTCATAACCTTATCAACTAGGGTCCATTAGAGAAATCATCATACAATATATATATATATATCACAAATAAGTCACATACTTATTGGTACATACCAATAATGATGTTCAAAGACAATACAAATAATTCATGAATACATAAGGAAACAAACATCATCACATTATTTGCCACTAGGGTATATTTCCAACGGACCAGAGCCCGCAACTTTCCCACAACAAACACTGTCATTGAGAAAGCAGAAGCCACATGTCGCGGCTCAGAAGGGGTCGTGGCAAGCAACCACACGACATGGTGTAGAACACGCCAGCAGGAAGACACAGCCTACATCTACAATTCACATGGGAGAACCATGCGCCTCTCCCCTCTTGACTCTAGTTAGCGATGTCGGCGATGGAGAAGGCCAAGGATCAGGCCAGGCCCAGGCACACACGGGGGCCGTTCGTTGGGTGTCAATTCATTGGTTTCTTTTAGCTATGATGATTCGGCTACTACTATTTTGATGGCACGCTGGTGGCGTCCAACATGACATTTCTGGTGTTCTGTTGGCCTTGCTTGGCGTGTGTTGTCATGTTTTTCTTTAACCGGATTGTATGAGGCTTCCCTCAGCACCTGGTATCGTTCCGCCTTTTGGCTGGATTTAAATAAAGCGGAACGAAAGCCTGTTTCGAGAAATAGGAGCATCGAACCAAATCATTGGGCCTCTAAATATTCTTATGAAAACCATAGATAGCACCTCTCAGATAAAGTAAATGTTGCTACCCCAGAATCTACAGCCCCAGTAACACCGACAATACTTAGATAGCTTTAACCTTTCCCATCCTTGAATATTGTACAACAGTCTCCTGACATTAGATTGGCTGTACAGAGTCATGTAAGCACCAAGTTCCAGGAGCAATTTGTCGCGGTCAACAATGTTTCGGTTTACATCAAAGGATATGTTCTGTAACCTCTCAAAAATTACACATGACTGCTTGTTGGATCTTGTGTATCCGTGCGGGGCTGCAGAACAAGCAGAGGCAGGCATCACGAAAAGTTTCATGAATGAAATTAGGCCAAAGCAGTAGCCCGCTTCTGGGGTAGCACAAACACATTTTGCTTGAACGTAAATGACACGATCCAAACAATATATATGTTGAAGGAACTTGAGTCATAAAGGGGAAGGGAAGAGAGACATATGAAGAGACAACATGACATGCATAGCTAATTGCCACCAAGAGCAAAATGGTGAGTTTATCTCAAGGAGCTTGGGTAATGGGTAGCGAGGGATCTTACAACTAGGACGGCTTTTTCTTGTGCACGGTTTTTCCAATTCGTTTGAAAACTTGATCTCCTTTCTTCATTTCCCTGCACAACAAATATGAGAACGGTGCTAGAAATTTCCCAAGGTATTAACAAAGGGTCATACACATAAAAGTAAAAGCCACAAACCTCTGGTGTAAAAATACTATGAGATAGAACACAGGCAAAAGCAGCATCGTCAAGATGCAGAGAGCCAGGTAGAATCTGTTTGTTTGTTTCTGCACAATGGGATAAAAGTTAACATTAAGTCGTAAGGTTTCTTTTTTCTGCTTATAAAGACAGAAGCGAATTGTATTGTTCAAATGCAAATGGCTATTTTTTTTTCATCGACAACGAACATGTTGAGTGCGTAATGTTATGCTATAGTTTGAGAATCTCAAATTGCACTGAAAGCAATGTAGATTAAAGTCGTTTGAAAAGATATACAACATAATAACCTGAAGGTTTACAGCATATGAAAATGAACGATATTATCTTACCAAACAAATCTTAAAGCTTAATAATACAACAACAAGCTCTGAATAAAATAACTTAACTTATAAAACGCTATCAGATGAAGCTTAACTGGCTACTACGAAGCTTAATAGCAGTCGTAAGCTCAAAACTAATACTTAAAACAAAAAAAATAGGTTAAAAATTCCTCACCCTGCCACCTTTGGGGAAAGGTTTGGAGGCCCCATTGCAAGTGTGAGCATCACAGAATTGGCGCAAGAAAAATTCTGCAAAACAGCTGTATCAGCAAGAAGTCCACATGGGGTAACTATGAATATAGGACCATTGCATTCTACCAGCACTCACCATGAAGACGGCTGGCAGAATGCCCTTGATTAACAGGAAAGCAACTGTCTGCAAGGCTCTGTTAGCAGAAGCAGAAGGGAGTTCAGTATTGCCATTGCAAATACAGCTATAAATGATATCTATATAGGTATATAGCGCATCTATTATTTCAACCAAATACTAAACAAAATCAACAAAACCAAGGAAATGTGCAGCAATCTTTTATAGTTATCCCACAATGAGTCATGATCATCTTCTAGTGCTTAACTTTCAGGCAGGTACAACAACCAAATTTTACTAGTCTTTCCATTGGTAAAATGCAACAAGCCTACAAAAGTAGCACAAAACCGACCAAACAAAGATATTTAGAGCAGTTCAAACAAAATAATAAGAACCTCACAAAGATGACGGTTCCTTGCAGCTGCAGCAGCATTGCATTTACTCTTTGGTTTCTTGAACTCCATTGTCAGATCACAGTGAAGTGCTCCACAAAGATCTGCCAAGCACCTTCCTTGACTCTAAGAAAACAATTCAAGATTTAGCATTTCATGACTCTAAACAATAATAAATACACAAAGTTGAATTCACTAATATATATCAAACAAGTTAACTTGTTAATATGAGAACTTCAAGTCAAGTGCATGGCCAAGAAATGTCATAAAATTTATCTTATTTCGCATTGCATCCGTTTTTTCAATGATATGAAAATAACAGACATTAAACGAGAAACATCGTACTTGTGCTGACAACTGCATAGGCTATATAAAATTATTACTAAGTAAACATATATGAACCAAATTTACTTGTTTAAGGAATTAATAAATGGGAACAATGATAATAGAAAGTGAGAAGCATACATTATCCAACAGATTACTGTGCCGGTTTGCAAAATGCTGATCGATAAATTTTTCTGCTCGAAAGGATTTCTTGCAGAAGCCACAACGCCACTCGTTCACATCAAAATGGATCTTATGTTGCTCTTGTTCACGAAACATGTCGTTTTCAGGACGAAGCCTACAATTGCTTGGGAGTTCATATTTCTCCTTTTCCACAAAGGGCATCAAGTACTGCATAAAGAGAGAGTGTTTAACCAGCAATGTCATTATGGATGCACCAATGCAGTGACCAGTGAGCAATCATATTGCATGTCCTACCTCATCAACAGCTTTCCAAGCTGCACGGCTCCTTTCCCTTGAACAATGCACCTCATGTGTGTGTGACTTTGTTTGATGAAGAATCCTGGCATCAAGTAGAAACATACAACTCTTTAGTATTGTGTCCCAAGATTCTACATAGAACAGTTTAACATCCCATGAGGTGACAAATTTATCTATAGTGTTCATTTGTTAGAACTATGTTATGTGGGAAATTCCTCACCGCTGGCCCACAGGGCCCAGCCAGTATATAGCAGGAAAAGGATGCAGCAAAGGAACCATTAGGTCCCTTGCCGTTTGGATCAGAAGAAAAGCATCTGGATCATCTAGAGGTCACCATCTAGAGCGGTATAAAGTTAAGTTGGTCAAGTTCGAGTAGTTTCCTGTGTCAGTATGTTTAGTTTCCATATGTTAGGGATATGTCCACCACAAATTATCAACGTTTTCCATAAATAATAACCTATACCCCTGTTATCTTATGATCTGTAACAGTTACAGGCCTACTCACTGACGTCTGGTCAGCCCTCTGGTGTCTCCTGGCCAAGGGTACTCCTGCATAGAGAAGCTCTAACAGGCTATAGGTAATGAGTTACTTAAGAAGATCCCTCGCGGACCTTATTTGTATTGCCATGCATACACAGAGAAAAACATAAGCAACATATCTTTGTGGCATGTCCAGAATAAAACGTTGTCGTAATTTCAACTGTAGCAACTAGTTTGCGAGCTTAAGTCTAGTACCTGGATCCAGATGCTTCATGTAACTCCTAGATCATAACAAAAAAAAAATCCAAATTAGCCAGACCAGGGAAATCATGTATTCACCTTAACATCAAAGACAACTAGTAAGTCCAACAGTAAACATGTGTCTTTGGGTAGGCTACAACATGGTTACATCTATAATATCTGAATATTCGTAAAGATGATGACATCTCCAGACAAATTTTTCACCCAGTTCATATACATAGAACCCTAAGGGTGTAACATTTTTCTAGAAAGAATTCATGGAAGGCATAAAAAAAATTGCTAGTCTGGCCAGATCAAGGAGTGTGGTGACACAATATGGTATTGCCAACATTCAGCTGAAACGTCTGGACATCGCCCCCACACCCACACACACACACCCAATGCACAATAAAACTAGCTTTTGCCTTGCAAAAGATTTGGACCAGCCCTGTTGATTTAACAAATTGTCAATTGCAAGCGTACCACATGTCAGAGAGCAAATTCTTCATGCAAAAGAAGTTATGTAAGCTTGTGTGCATAGCGTTGGGCCTCCAAACCCAAAGAGTAGCAAATATTCTTGCAAGGACCGACACAATAATCACTCGGACGATACAAAGATGGCTTGGACCTTGCTGAGCAGCGTCCAGAACGAACCACATGCCTCACACAGTCACACTAGTGACATGGTCTGTACTCTGTAGTACGACGAAATACTAGGGTTCGCAGGCCGCCACAAATACAGAACAAAGCTCTAGATTTCACCCCAAAATTCCTAACTTGCTAAATCTGAGCGGTTCAAAGACTGATTTTTACACGAAATAAGTACCCATTTGCGTCGTAACAGCTGGCGAAACAAGAATTGCGCGTACAAATCCAGAATCCAGCAACAGAGGGGAGGGAGTAACAGTGATAGAGATGTACCTGAGGCGATGCGGCCACGAGAAGGCAAGAGGCCACGAGGAAAGAGGCGAGAAGGGATGAGTGGGGGCGATTAGCCCAGCTCCTCATCCTCGAAGCCCCTAGAATCGTCAGCCCGGATGGATCTGCCCTCCACTCCGCGCCAGTCAAGCAGACGGGCTGAGGAGGAGCTACTGCGTGCGGAAGGGTTCCGGCGGCGCGGTCAGAGCATCTCCAACCGAGATTGCCTAATTTGACCCCCACTTCTCATCCTCGAATCCATACAAACTGCATCTAGCCATACTTAGGTGCTTGGCACTCCCACTTAAGGTGCTTGGCACTCTAGCCAGGGGCGGCGCCAGGGGTCTTCTTGGGTATTCGGTTGAATACCCAAGATTTTGACAAACCATTGAAATTTTATATAAAACAGGCGATTTTTTTTTGCAAAACAGTGATGATTTGGGCAAAATGAATACCCTCCTCCAAAATGAATACCCACCCTCTAGAACCTGGCGCCGCCACTGACTCTAGCTAGGTTTTCCGATGACAATTCTAGTCACACACTATTGGCATGTGACACACTGCAAATTTCTATCAAAAAACTAAAGCACGAAAGTTGTTATACTCGTGTCACTGAATTTGCCCGTCGAAAACATTTAAAATTGACATGTAGTATATGGCATATACCTTACATGCACCATATTCTAGATTTTGCCTTTTATGGTTGCGCAGCACGAACCAGCTTTTGCCATCTTCGTTTTTCACGAATACACGAAGCTTGCGTATCATTTCATTGGTAGAAGAAATTAGAGCGAGTACAAGAGGTGTACAACACATGGCACAGTCACAAGAGGCGTGAACATGGTGCGCGGCGCAAAAAGACATGAGATGCTCAGCTCAAATAGAGAAAAACACAACTAAACTCGCCATCCTGAGAAGTAGCCAAGACCAACAACAAGATGATTAACTTATCCAGATTCAGAAACGAAGACACCACGAGCAAACAAGACAGCATCTTCAGGAAGGAGAACAACGCCGAGACGTCGTCGTCGTCCGATCCGGATAACCGACTGAAAGCACAAGTGCTCCCTGAGTGATTTTGGTAATCAATGTCAACATATCTCTGGTTGGACTAATATTTTCATCTAGTATATTTCAAAAAGTTCGGCAAAGGCGTGTCATGGACAAGAGGATGTGGAACCCCTTCTAGATGCTAAGGACAGGAGATTGGCAAAAGCTCAAGACTCTTCATTTCTATTTTAGTGATCCAAGATCACATTGAGTCCATAGGAAAGCCAATACTATTAAAAGGGGATGAGGTGTTGCTTAATGGTCTACTTGCTCAAAGTGCTTAGTGATATGCTCCAAAACCCTCAACCACTTTCTCAAATTTCATATATGTCCAAAACCTAAAGTCAAACTCGACCCCACCGATTTGATTCATCCGGCGCCACCGAGTTCACTTGACATAGCCACTGCCACAAAGCCTAATCAGTTCAGTCTCACCGATGGAATCTCGGTCTCACCGAGATGGGCTTGCAAACTCTCTGTTGCCTATTGCAATTATTTCGGTCTCACCGAGATACGCAGTCGGTCCCACCGAGTTTGCTCGACCGACTCTCCATTTGCTTATTACCAAAATCGGTCTCACCGAGTTTGTGTAATCGGTTAAACCGAGTTTAGGTTTTACCCTAACCCTAGCACATCGGTCCCACCGAGTGTCGGTCCCACCAAAAATCATAGCGTTCACATTTTGAACTGAATCGGTCTCACCGAGTTCACATATTCGGTCTGACCGAGTTGGCTCCTTTGTGTGTAACGGTTAGATTTTGTATGAAGGCTATATATACCCCTCCACCCTCCTCTCCATCAGTGAGAGAGCTATCAGAACGTGCCTACACTTTCAGCATTCGTTTTCTGAGAGTGAACCACCTACTCATGTGTTGAGACCAAGACATTCCAATCCAACCACAAGAATCTTGATCTCTAGCCTTTCTCAAGTTGCTTTCCACTCATATCATCTTTCCACCATAGCCAAATCTGTGAGAGAGAGTTGAGTGTTGGGGAGACTATCATTTGAAGCACAAGAGCAAGGAGTTCATCATCAACACACCATCTATTACCTTTTGGAGAGTGGTGTCTCCTAGATTGGTTAGGTGTCATTTGGGAGCCTCCGTCAAGATTGTGGGGTTGAACCAAGGAGTTTGTAAGAGCAAGGAGATCGCCTACTTCGTGAAGATCTACCCAAGTGAGGCAAGTCCTTCACGGGCGATGGCCATGGTGGGATAGACAAGGTTGTTTCTTCGTGGACCCTTCATGGGTGGAGCCCTCCGTGGACTCACGCAACTGTTACACTTCGTGGGTTGAAGTCTCCACCAACATGGATGTACGATAGCACCACCTATCGGAAACCACGCCAAAAATCTTCGTGTCTCCAATTGCGTTTGCACACTCCAATCCCATCCCTTTACTTTCTCGCAACTTGCATGCTTTACTTTCCACTGCTCATGTACTCTTGCCATGCTT
Source organism: Aegilops longissima (assembly GCA_021605205.1). NCBI lineage: Eukaryota > Viridiplantae > Streptophyta > Magnoliopsida > Poales > Poaceae > Aegilops > Aegilops longissima. Next base: position 373,073,106 of record CM038680.1, on the reverse strand, counting down.
GCTTGAAATGTATCGTTAATGTTTAAACTTGTGCTAAAACTCCACCTCAACTTGAAGAACTTAAAAACTGCCACTTTTGCTTGTTGAGGGTCTATTCACCCCCCTCTAGACACATCTTCTCGATCCTTTCAATTGGTATCAGAGCATTGGTCTCCATTGCTTTGGTTTAATCACCATTGGAGGAAGATGGATGAGTCTACGATGGGGAGTTTTAGACGTAGAGTGCCTATGCTTGATGGAGAGTTCTTTAATGCTTGGAAAATGAGATGCTTGAGATTTTCAATGAATATCACTTGAACAAGTACAATACTAGCTCGTGTGCACCTCTTGTTGACCCCTTGGATCCTACCCCCGATGAGTCTCTTGACATGATCTGCAACCTTAGAACTATCTGTTGGGGAACGTTGCAGAAAATTAAAATTTTCCTACGGTTTCACCAAGATCCATCTATGAGTTCATCTAAGCAACGAGTCAAGGGAGTGAGTTTGCATCTACATACCACTTGTAGATCGAAAAGGAAGCTTTCGAGGGATGGTGATGATGGAGTCGTACTCGGATCACCGATGACCAAGTCTTTGAGCGGACAACACCTCCGCGTTCAACACACGTGCAGTGCGGGCAACGCCTCCTCCTTCTTGATCCAGCAAGGGGAAGGAGAGGTTGAGGAAGATGGCTCCAGCAGCAGACGACGGCGTGATGATGGTGGAGTGACAGCCCTCGGCAGGCTTCGCCAAGCACACGCGGAGGAGGAGAGGTGTTGGGGAGGGAGGGCTGCGCCTTCAAGTTGTGTATGCAGCCCTCCCTCACCCCTATATTTATAGGGGAAGGGAGGAGGGCCGACCCTCTAGATGCATCTAGAGGGGGCGGCGGCCAGGGAGGGGGCTTGCCCCCAAGCAAGGGGCGCCCTCTAGGGTTCCCTCAACCCTAGGCGCAAGGGCCCAAGGGAGGGTGCGCCCAGCCACCAGGGCTGGCTCCCTCCCACGCAGCCCAGTGGCCCCCGGGAGGTGGCCCCTCCAGTGGTCCTCCGAACCTTCCGTGGCCCCAGACAATACCGATATGACCCAAACTTTTCCTGTCCGCTTTAACAACTTCCCATATATAAATCTTTACCTCTGACCATTCTGGAACTCCTCGTGACGTCCGGGATCTCATCCGGACTCAACAACATTCGTAATCACATACAAGTCTTCCTAATAACCCTAGCGCCACCGAACCTTATGTGTAGACCCTACGGTTCGGAGACATCTGACATGACCGGGGCGCTCTCGGTCAATAACCAACAGCGGATCTGGATACCCATGTTGGCTCCCACATGCTCCTCGATGATGTCATCGGATGAACCACGATGTCGAGGATTCAAGCAACCCGTATACTATTCCCTTTGTCGACGGTATGTTACTTGCCCGAGACTCGGTTGTCGGTATCCCAATACCTCGCTCGTCTCGTTACCGGCAAGTCACTTTACTCATCCGTAATGCATGATCCCGTGACGGACACTTGGTCACTTTGAGCTCATTATGATGATGCACTACCGAGTGGGCCCAAGTGATACCTCTCCGTCATACGGAGTGACAAATCCTGCCTTGATCCGTGTCAACCCAATGTACACTTTCAAGATACCAGTAATGCACCTTTATAGTCACCCGATTCGTTGTGACGTTTGGTACACCCAAAGCACTCCTACGGTATCCGGAGTTACGATCTCATTGTCTAAGGAAGAGATGCTTGACATTGGAAAAGCTCTAGCAAAACGAACTACACGATCTTTGTGCTATGCTTAGGATTGGGTCTTGTCCATCACGTCATTCTCCTAATGACGTGATCCCGTTGTCAATGACATCGATGTCCATAGTCGAAACCATGACTATCTGTTGACCAACGAGCTAGTCAACTAGAGGCTCACTAGGGACGATTGTGGTCTATGTATTCACACGTATCACGATTTCCGGATGATACAGCTTATAGCATGAATAAAAGACAATTATCATGAACAAGGAAATATAATAATAATGCTTTTATTATTGCCTCTAGGGCATATTTCCAACACTATCAATCTTATCATTAGAGGATTGCCTAGAAATTTGATTGTATGCTTGCCTACTCTTGAATGTGCTTACACCATATGGATATTTCTTGAGGAAAGGTTATCAAACTATTCCTTGAAAAATCTAGATGTGATTCTTCAAAAGTCTATTGCTTTAAATAAGATGAATCCTAATGATCCTAAGTTTGGTGATTGTTTATTTGAGCTTCGTGACCTTATGTGTGCCAAAGGAGATGTTGGAATCATTAGTAACATCATCTTGGAAGTCATTAGAATTCATAAGGATGAACATTGTCATGATCATAAAACTAATGAATCACTCTCTCTAGGTAATGATCAATCACAAGACAATGTTGAACATGGATACTATGATGAGGATGGTGATAGTGACTTTGATCTCGATGAGTCTATGAGACACTTTGGTCTTATGGCTAACCTTCGCGGATACATGGCTGGAGGAAAGGAATGGGTTCTTGATAGTGGATGTACCGATCACATGACCGGAGACAAGGATATGTTTCGTGAGCTTGCTGAAAATGACGGCCCTCGAAAGTATGTCACTTTTGGTGATAACTCAAAGGGTAAGGTGGTTGGCCTTAGTAAGGTGGCCATCTCACATGACAACTCCATCCAAAATGTTATGCTCGTTGAATCTCTTGGCTATAATTTATTTTTCGTATCTAGACTAGCTGACTTCGGTTTCAATGTTCAATTTACAGAAGTAGATTACCAAGTGTTTCAAAGAGATAATCATAATATGGTCTTTACCGGTATACGTAGAGGTGATCTATACATTGTTGACTTCACTAAAAAGGCTCAACCTAGAACTTGCTTAATTGCTAAATCTTCTAAAGGTTGGTTGTGGCATAGAAGGTTAGGTCATGTGGGCATGTGAAATCTTGATAAACTTATTAAAGGTGATCATATCCTTGGGGTGAAAGATGTTATATTTGACAAGGATAGATTGTGCAGTCCTTGTCAAGCAAGAAAATAGGTTGGAGGAAGCCACCCCGTGAAGAACATCATGACCACGAGAAGATTGCTCGAGCTGCTTCATATGGATCTTTTTGGTCCCAACGCCCACAAAAGTCTCGGTGGTAACTCGTTCGGTTTAGTCATTGTCGATGACTTTTCAAGATTTACGTGGGTGTTCTTTCTTGATGATAAATCGCAGGTCCAAAAGATCTTCAAGAACTTCGCTACGAAGGCCCAAAATCAATTTGAAGTGAAGATCAAGAAGGTTCGCAGCGGCAACGGAACAAAGTTCAAGAACGCAAATGTGGACACCTTTCTTGACGAAGAAGGGATTTCACATGAGTTCTCGGCTACGTACACGCCTCAACAAAATGGAGTTGTTGAGAGAAAGAACCGGACTCTTATTGAGATGGCGAGAACGATGCTTGATGAGTACAAGACGCCCAAACACTTTTGGGCGGAAGCGGTTGAGACAGCTTGTCATGCAACAAATCGTCTATATCTTCACAAGCTACTTAGCAAGACGGCATACGAGCTTCTCACCGGTAACAAACCCCAAGTTGGATACTTTTGAGTATTCGGCTCAAAGTGCTTGGATACTTTTGAGTATTCGGCTCAAAGTGCTATATTCTTGATAAGCATCATCGTTCTAAAATTGCTCCTAAATCTCATGAGGGTTTCCTACTCGGTTATGGCTCGAACTCTCACACTTACCGTGTCTACAACAATTTCACCCGAAAGGTTGAAGAGACGGTAGATGTGAAGTTTGATGAATCTAACGGCTCGCAAGTAGAGCAACTTCCAATTGATGTAGGAGACAAAGACCCTTCGGAAGCAATCCAAGACTTGTCTATTGGCAAGATTCGCCCAACGGAGGTGAAGGAGAGTACCTTGTCCGCCCAAGTGGAAGCCTCTACCTCACGACAAGGTGAACCACGAGTTGACTCGGAGGCATCCACAAGTGGGACACGCCAAGATGAGGAAAACGAGGATGTACACCAAGATGAACCTCATCAACCTCCTTCTCCACCTCCACAAGAGAACAACAACACCAACAATGAAGAAGGCCAAGATGATGAAGAAGATGTTCCACCTCGACCCAAACAAAAGCTCTCATGTGTTAGAGCAAGAGTCTCAAGAGACCATCCCGTCGAACAAATATTTGATGATATTCGAACCGGGAGAATCACTCGTTGTTGGGGATATTACTACTGGGCATAAACCGGCCAGGAGAGGCCGGGTTATTGCTACCTCTTGAGCACTGCGTTGTTTTTCCCTTGAAGAGGAAAGGGTGATGCAGCAAAGTAGCGTAAGTATTTCCCTCAGTTTTTGAGAACCAAGGTATCAATCCAGTAGGAGGCTACGCGCGAGTCCCTCGCACCTACACAAAACAAATAAATCATCGCAACCAACGCGATAAGGGGTTGTCAATCCCTTCACACTCACTTACGAGAGTGAGATCTGATAGATATGATAGGATAATATTTTTGGTATTTTTATGATAAAGATGCAAAGTAAAATAAAAGCAAAGTAAAAAGCAAAGGAAATAACTAAGTGTTGGAAGATTAATATGATGAAGATAGACCCGGGGGCCATAGGTTTCACTAGTGGCTTCTCTCAAGAGCAAAAGTATTTTACGGTGGGTGAACGAATCACTGTTGAGAAATTGACAGAATTGAGCATAGTTATGAGAATATCTAGGTATGATCATGTATATAGGCATCACGTCCGAGACAAGTAGACAGACTCCTGCTTGCATCTACTACTATTACTCCACTTATCATTCGCTATCCAGCATGCATCCAGAGTATTAAGTTCATGAAAACAGAGTAACGCCTTAAGCAAGATGACATGATGTAGAGGGATAAATTCATGCAATATGATAAAAAACCCATCTTGTTATCCTCGATGGCAACAATACAATACGTGCCTTGCTGCCCCTCATCACATGGGAAAGGACACCGCAAGATTGAACCCAAAGCTAAGCACTTCCCCATTGCAAGAAAGATCAATCTAGTAGGCCAAACCAAACTGATAATTCGAAGAGACTTGCAAAGATAACCAATCATACATAAAAGAATTCAGAGAAGATTCAAATATTGTTCATATATAATCTTGATCATAAACCCACAATTCATCGGTCTCGACAAACACACCGCAAAAAGAAGATTACATCGAATAGATCTCCACGAGAGAGGGGGAGAACTTTGTATTGAGATCCAAAAAGAGAGAAGAAGCCATCTAGCTACTAACTATGGACCCGAAGGTCTGAGGTAAACTACTCACACTTCATCGGAGAGGCTATGGTGTTGATGTAGAAGCCCTCCGTGATGGGTGCCCCCCTCCGGTGGAGCTCCGGAACAGGCCCCAAAATGGGATCTCATGGGTACAGAAGGTTGCGGCGGTGGAATTAGGTTTTTGGCTCCGTATCTGATCGTTTGGGGTACGTAGGTATATATGGGAGGAAGGAGTACGTCGGTGGAGCAACAGGGGGCCCACGAGGGTGGAGGGCGCGCCCCCCCTACCTCGTGGCCTCCTCTTTTGTTTATTGACGTAGGGTCCAAGTCTCCTGGATCATATTCTTCCTAAAAATCACGTTCCGAAGGTTTCATTCCGCTTGGACTCCATTTAATATTCCTTTTCGTGAAACTCAAATAGGCAAAAACGGCAATTAAGGCCGGGCCTCCGGTTAATAGGTTAGTCCCAAAAATAATATAAAAGTGAATAATAAAGCCCAACATTGTCCAAAACAGTAGATAATATAGCATGGAGCAATCAAAAATTATAGATACGTTGGAGACGTATCAGGCATCCCCAAGCTTAATTCCTGCTCGTCCTCGAGTAGGTAAATGATAAAAACAGAATTTTTGATGCGGAGTGCTACTTGGCATAATTTCAATGTAATTCTTCTTGAAGGAAATATGCCCTAGAGGCAATAATAATGTTATTATTTATTTCCTTATATCATGATAAATGTTTATTATTCATGCTAGAATTGTATTAACCGGAAACATAATACATGTGTGAATACATAAACCTACAGAGTGTCACTAGTATGCCTCTACTTGACTAGCTCGTTAATCAAAGATGGTTATGTTTCCTAACCATGAACAAGGAGTTGTTATTTGATTAACGGGATCACATCATTAGTTGAATGATCTGATTGACATGACCCATTCCATTAGCATAGCACCTGATCGTATAGTTTGTTGCTAGTGCTTTTCTTCATGACTTATACATGTTCCTATGACTATGAGATTATGCAACTCCCGTTTGCCCGAGGAACACTTTGGGTGCTACCAAACGTCACAACGTAACTGGGTGATTATAAAGGTACATTACAGGTGTCTCCAAAGGTACATGTTGGGTTGGCATATTTCGAGATTAGGATTTGTCACTCCGATTGTCGGAGAGGTATCTCTGGGCCCTCTCGGTAATGCACATCACATAAGCCTTGCAAGCATTGCAACTAAATGTGTTAGTTGTGAGATGATGTATTACGGAACGAGTAAAGAGACTTGCCGAACGAGATTGAACTAGGTATTGGATACCGACGATCGAATCTCGGGCAAGTAACATACCGATGACAAAGGGAACAACGATGTTGTTATGCGGTCCGACCGATAAAGATCTTCAGAGAATATGTAGGAGCCAATATGGGCATCCAGGTTCCGCTATTGGTTATTGACCGAGAATAGTTCTAGGTCATGTCTACATAGTTCTCGAACCCGTAGGGTCCGCACGCTTAAGGTTTCGATGATGCTTATATTATGAGTTTGCATGTTTTGATGTACCGAAGGAGTTCGAGTCCGGATGAGATCGGGGACATGACGAGGAGTCTCGAAATGGTCGAGACGTAAAGATTCATATATTGGATGATATGTTTAGGCCAAGGGTCAAGCCCATGAGGCTTTAGGTCGGTGCAAAAGGAGTTTTATGAGGAGGCCGGGGGCCAAACGCCGGAGACCTGGCGTCGGCCTGGGCCGACGCCGAGGCCCATGGCGTCTGGGCGACGCCAAGGATTGTGGCGTTGGTCCTGGAGTCCGAGTGGGACTCTTGCCTTTCGGCAAAACCGACTTTGAGGAGGTTTTTGCTCCAAGTTTCACCCCGGCTCAACATATAAATAGAGGGGCAGGGCTAGCACAAAGACACAACAATTGATCCCTTGGATCTCTTAGCGTGTCGGTGCCCCTTCCACCATATTCCACCTCGGTCATATCGTCGCAGAGTTTAGGCGAAGCCTCGCGATGAAGAGCATCATCATCGCCACCACGCCGTCGTCTTGACGGAACTCATCCCGACACTTTGCTGGATCGGAGTCCGGGATCGCCATCGAGCTGAACGTGTGCGAACTCGGAGGTGCCGTGACGCTCGGTGCTTGGATCGGTCGGATCGTGGGGACGTACGACTACATCAACCGCGTTGATATAACGCTTCCGCTTTCGGTCTACGAGGGTACGTGGACGGACACTCTCCCCTCTCGTTGCTATGCCATCGCCATGGTCTTGCGTGATCGTAGGAAAATTTTTGAAATTACTACGTTCCCCAACACTTCTTAATTGTGGTACGAATATTCAGATCCAAAAGATTCAATACAAAAGTTTAATATTGACATAAAAATAATAATACTTCAAGCATACTAACAAAGCAATCATGTCTTCTCAAAATAACATGGCCAAAGAAAGTTATCCCTACAAAATCATATAGTCTGGCTATGCTCTATCATCACCACACAAAGTATTTAAATCATGCACAACCCCGATGACAAGCCAAGCAATTGTTTCATACTTTTGACATTCTCAAAACTTTTTAAATCTTCACGCAATACATGAGCGTGAGCCATGGATATAGCACTATATGTGGAATAGAATGGTGGTTGTGGAGAAGACAAAAAAGGGGGAAGATAGTCTCACATCAACTAGGCGCATCAACGGGCTATGGAGATGCCCATCAATAGATATCAATGTGAGTGAGTAGGGAGTGCCATGCAACGGATGCACTAGAGCTATAAGTATATGAAAGCTCAACAAAAGAAACTAAGTGGGTGTGCATCCAACTCGCTTGCTCGCGAAGACCTAGGGCATTTTGAGGAAGCCCATCATTGGAATATACAAGCCAAGTTCTATAATGAAAAATTCCCACTAGTATATGAAAGTGACAAAATGAGAGACTCTCTATCATGAAGATCATGGTGCTACTTTGAAACACAAGTGTGGTAAAAGCATAGTAACATTGTCCCTTCTCTCTTTTTCTCTTATCATTTTTTAGTTGGGACTTTTCTATTTTTTTTATGGCCTCTTTTTTTCGTTCGGAGTCTCATCCCGACTTGTGGGGGAATCATAGTCTCCATCATCCTTTTCCTCACTTGGGACAATGCTCTAAAAATGAAGATCATCACACTTATATTTTCTTACAACTCAACAATTACAACTCGATTCTTAGAACATAATATGACTCTATATGAATGCCTCCGGCGGTGTACCGGGATATGCAATGAATCAAGAGTGACATGTATGAAAGAATTATGAACGGTGGCTTTGCCACAAATACGATGTCAACTACATGATCATGCAAAGCAATATGACAATGATGGAGCGTGTCATAATAAACGGAACGGTGGAAAGTTGCATGGCAATATATCTCGGAATGGCTATGGGAATGCCATGATAGGTAGGTATGGTGGCTGTTTTGAGGAAGGTTTATGATGGGTGTATGATACTGGCGAAAAGTGCGCGGTATTAGAGAGGCTAGCAATGGTGGAAGGAAGAAGGGTGCGTATAATCCATGGACTCAACATTAGTCATAAAGAACTCATATACTTATTGCAAAAATCTACAAGTTATCAAAGCAAAGTATCACGCGCATCCTCCTAAGGGGGGTAGATTGGTAGGAAAAGACCATCGCTCATCCCCGACCGCCACTCATAAGGAAGACAATCAATAAATAAATCATGCTCCGACTTCATCACATAACGGTTCACCATACGTGCATGCTACGGGAATCACAAACTTTAACACAAGTATTTATCAAATTCACAACTACTCAACTAGCATGACTCTAATATCACCATCTTTATATCTCAAAACAATTATCAAGCATCAAACTTTTCTTAGTATTCAACACACTCATAAGAATTTTTTTACAAATCTTGAATACCAAGCATATTAGGATTATTTAAGCAAATTACCATGATATTTAAGACTCTCAAAATAATCTAAGTGAAGCATGGGAGATCAACAATTTCTATAAAGCAAATCCACCACCGTGCTCTAAAAGATATAAGTGAAGTACTAGAGCAAAACTATATAACTCAAAAGATATAAGCGAGGCACATAGAGTATTCTAACAAATTCCAAATCATGTATGGATCTCTCAAAAGGTGTGTACAGCAATGATGATTGTGGTAAACTAAAAAGCAAAGACTCAAATCATACAAGACGCTCCAAGCAAAACACATATCATGTGGTGAATAAAAATATAGCTCCAAGTAAAGTTACCGATGGTAGTAGACAAAAGAGGGGATGCCTTCCAGGGCATCCCCAAGCTTTGGCTTTATGGTGTCCTTAGATTATCTTGGGGGTGCCATGGTAATCCCCAAGCTTAGGCTCTTGCCACTCCTTGTTCCATAATCCATCACAATCTTTCACCCAAAACTTGAAAACTTCACAACACAAAACTCAACAGAAAATCTTGTGAGCTCCGTTAGCGAAAGAAAACAAAAGACCACTTCAAGGTACTGTAATGAACTCATTATTTATTTATATTGGTGTTAAACCTACTGTATTCCAACTTCTCTATGTTTTATAAACTATTTTACTAGCCATAGATTCATCAAAATAAGCAAACAACACACGAAAAACAGAATCTGTCAAAAACAGAACAGTCTGTAGTAGTCTGTAACTAACGCAAACTTCTGGAACTCCAAAAAATCATCCAAAATAGTAAGATCTAGGCAATTTGTTTATTGATCAGCAGAAATTGGAATCACTATTTTATCACGTTCTGTTGATTTTTAACAATTATTTTCGTGAACAGAAAGTTTCTGGAAATTACAGCAAGATCAAATAACTATCATCCAAGAAGATCCTATAGGTTTAACTTGGCACAAACACTAATTAAAACATAAAAACACATCTAACCAGAGTCTAGAACAAATATTTATTCCTAAACAGAAAAAAGAGCAAAAAACTAAAAATAAAATTGGGTTGCCTCCCAACAAGCGCTATCGTTTAACGCCCCTAGCTAGGCATAAAAGCAAGGATAGATCTAGGTATTGCCATTTTTGGTAGGCAATTCATAAGTGGCTCTCATGATAGATTCATATGGTAATTTTATTTTCTTCCTAGGGAAGTGTTCCATGCCTTTCTTTAATGGAAATTGGAATCTAATATTCCCTTCCTTCATATCAATAATTGCACCAATCGTTCTAAAGAAAGGTCTACCAAGAATAATAGGGCATGAAGGATTGCAATCTATATCAAGAACGATAAAATCTACGGGCACATAGTTCCTATTTGCAACAATAAAAACATCATTAATTCTTCCCATAGGTTTCTTAATAGTGGAATCCGCAAGGTGCAAGTTTAGAGAGCAATCATCAAAATCACAGAAATCTAGCAAATCGCACAATGTTTTGGGAATAGTGGAAACACTAGCACCCAAAATCACATAAAGCATAGAACTCATGATCCTTAATCTTAATTTTAGTAGTAGGTTCCCACTCATCATAAAGTTTTCTAGGGATAGAAACTTCCAACTCAAGCTTTTCTTCATAAGATTGCATTAAGGCATCAACGATATGTTTAGTAAACGCTTTATTTTGACTATAAGCATGAGGAGAATTTAGCACGGATTGCAACAAGGAAATATAATCAATCAAAGAGCAATTTTCATAATTAAATTCCTTGAAATCCAAAATAGTGGGTTTATTAGCATCTAGGGTTTTGATTTCTTCAATCCCACTTTTATCAATTTTAGCATCAAGATCTAAAAACTCCGAATTTTTGGAACGCCTTCCGGGTAAAGGTGGATCATATTCAGTCCCATCATTATCAAGATTCATATTGCAAAACAAAGATTTCATAGGGGACACATCAATAACTTTTAGATCTTCATCTTTATTTTCATAGAAATTTGAAGAACACGCTTTCATAAAGCAATCTTTCTTAGCACGCATCCTAGCGGTTCTTTCTTTGCACTCATCAATGGAAATTCTCATGGCTTTGAGAGACTCATTGATATCATGCTTAGGAGGAATAGATCTAAGCTTTAAAGAATCAACATCAAGAGAAATTTTATCAACGTTCCTAGCCAATTCATCAACTTTAAGCAATTTCCCTTCGAGCAAAGCATTGAAATTCTTTTGTGAATTCATAAACTCTTTAACACTAGTCTCAAATTCAGAGGGCATCTTACTAAAATTTCCATAAGAGTTGTTGTAAGAATTACCATAATTATTAGAGGAATTACTAGGATAAGGCCTAGGATTAAAGTTTCCTCTATACGCGTTGTTACCAAAATTATTCCTACCAACAAAATTCACATCCATAGATTCATTATTATTCTCAATCAAAGTAGACAAAGGCATATCATTAGGATCAGAAGAAATACTCTTAGTAGAAAATAATTTCATAAGTTCATCCATCTTTCCACTCAAAACATTAATTTCTTCTATCGCATGCACTTTTTTATTAGTAGATCTTCCAGTGTGCCATTGAGAATAATTAACCATAATATTATCTAGGAGTTTAGTAGCTTCTCCTAAAGTGATTTCCATAAAAGTGCCTCCCGCGGCTGAATCTAAAAGATTTCTAGAAGCAAAATTCAATCCGGCATAAAAAATTTGTATACTCGTCCACAAATTCAAACCATGTGTAGGGCAATTATGTATCATTAATTTCATTCTCTCCCAAGCTTGTGCAACATGTTCATGATCAAGTTGCTTAAAATTCATAATATCGTTTCTAAGAGAGATAATCTTGGCGGGAGGAAAATACTTAGAGATAAAAGCATCTTTGCACTTATTCCAAGAATCAATACTATATCTAGGCAAAGATGAAAACCAAGTTTAGCACGATCTCTAAGCGAAAAAGGAAATAGCTTCAATTTAACAATATCATTGTAAACATCTTTCTTCTTTTGCATATCACACAAATCAACGAAACTATTTAGATGAGTAGCGGCATCTTCACTAGGAAGGCCGGCGAATTGATCTTTCATGACAAGATTCAACAAAGCAGCATTGATTTCACAAGATTCAGTATTGGTAAGAGGAGCAATCGGAGTGCTAAGGAAATCATTATTGTTGGTATTGGTAAAGTCACATATTTTGGTATTATCTTGAGCCATCGTGACAAACAAGTAATCCAACACACGAGCAAACAAAAAGCAAGCGAAAAAGAGGCAAACGGAAAAGAGAGGGCGAATAAAACGGCAAGGGTGAAGTGGGGGAGAGGAAAACGAGAGGCAAATGGCAAATAATGTAATGCGGGAGATAAGTGTTTGTGATGGGTACTTGGTATATTGGCTTTTGCGTAGACCTCCCCGGCAACGGCGCCAGAAATCCTTCTTGCTACCTCTTGAGCACTGCGTTGGTTTTCCCTTGAAGAGGAAAGAGTGATGCAGCAAAGTAGCTTAAGTATTTCCCTCAGTTTTTGAGAACCAAGGTATCAATCCTGTAGGAGGCTACGTGCGAGTCCCTCGTACCTACACAAAACAAATAAATCCTCGCAACCAACGCGATAAGGGGTTGTCAATCCCTTCACGGTCACTTACGAGAGTGAGATCTGATAGATATGATAGGATAATATTTTTGGTATTTTTATGATAAAGATGCAAAGTAAAATAAGCAAAGGAAATAACTAAGTGTTGGAAGAATAATATGATGAAGATAGACCCGGAGGCCATAGGTTTCACTAGTGGCTTCTCTCAAGAGCATAAGTATTTTACGGTGGGTGAACGAATTACTGTTGAGCAATTGACAGAATTGAGCATAATTATGAGAATATCTAGGTATGATCATGTATATAGGCATCACGTCCGAGACAAGTAGACCGACTCCTGCCTGCATCTACTACTATTACTCCACTCATCGACCGCTATCCAAAGATGCATCTAGAGTATTAAGTTCATGAAAACAGAGTAATGCCTTAAGCAAGATGACATGATGTAGAGGATAAACTCATGCAATATGATAAAACCCCATCTTGTTATCCTCGATGGCAACAATACAATACGTGCCTTGCTGCCCCTCATCCACGGGAAAGGACACCGCAAAATTGAACCCAAAGCTAAGCACTTCTCTCATTGCAAGAAAGATCAATCTAGTAGGCCAAACCAAACTGATAATTCGAAGAGACTTGCAAAGATAACCAATCATACATAAAAGAATTCAGAGAAGATTCAAATATTGTTCATAGATAAGCTTGATCATAAACCCACAATTCATCGGTCTCAACAAACACACCGCAAAAATAAGATTACATCGAATAGATCTCCACGAGAGAGGGCAAGAACTTTGTATTGAGATCCAAAAAGAGAGAAGAAGCCATCTAGCTACTAACTATGGACCCGAAGGTCTGAGGTAAACTACTCACACTTCATCGGAGAGGCTGTGGTGTTGATGTAGAAGCCCCCCGTGATGGGTGCCCCCCCCGTGACTCCTAACAGGCCCCAAGATGGGATCTCGTGGTGCTGAAGGTTGCGGCAGTGGAATTAGGTTTTGGCCCGTGTCGATCGCTTGGGGTACGAGGTATATATAGGAGGAAGGAGTATGTCGGTGGAGCAACAGGGGCCCACGAGGGTGGAGGGCGCACCACAGGGGGTAGGCGCCTCCCTACCTCGTGGCCTCCTCTTTGTTTCTTGACGAGTGTCCAAGTCTCTTGAATCATATTCTTCCTAAAAATCACGTTCCCAAGGTTTCATTCCGCTTTGGACTCGCTTGATATTCCTTTTACGTGAAACTCAAATAGGCAAAAACAACAATTACAGGCTGGGCCTCTGGTTAATAGGTTAGTCCCAAAAATAATATAAAAGTGAATAATAAAGCCCAATATTGTCCAAAACAGTAGATAATATAGCATGGAACAATCAAAAATTATAGATACATTGGAGACGTATTAGTTATCCCCATAAATGAGTTATTGTATCTGAAGCCCATGAAGATTAAGATGGAGGCACTTTATGAAGGCCCAAGGCCCAAAGACGGTTTAAAGGTTTGTAGATGTAAACCGACATTGGTATGTAAACTTGTGTTGTAAGATAGAAAGAGAAGAGACCAAGCCGGACACGTTTATGAGCCAGCCTCGGAATCTTGTAAACCGGCGGCGTCAACCCATGTATATAAGGGGACGACCCGGAGGCGGTTTAAGGACAACAGACAACAACTCGAGACCCAGGCAAAGCGTATTCGCCCCTGGTCATCAAGACTCTAGCAATCCCACAACAACTAGATCGTAGGCTTTTACCTTCACTGCAAGGGGCCGAACCAGTATAAACCCTTTGCGTCCCTTGTCCGCTTTAACCCCTTTAAGCTAACCCGTCGCGATGGCTCCACAACTAAGTCCTTTCTCTAGGACATCTGCCGTGACAAAACCACGACAGTTGGCGCCCACTGTGGGGCCATCGCACGATGGTTTCGAGTTCTTGGAGGGCAGCTTCGAAGGGCTCAAGCGATACGATGTGGGCCGGATGACCAAGAGTCGTCGCGGCAAGCCCTATATCGACGGCGCAGGTTGGGGCCCCGAGGCCGGCTCGATCGAGTACGGGTACCAGGTCCCCTTCGGCGGCATCCACGTTTTCATTGGCAAGATCGGTGAACCGGGCCCTGAGCCGGACATCTGCACCGACATCATCGAGACGGCTCAGCGTGCGAGATCTGCCCGGGTTAAGCCCTCCATGAAGCGTGCCTTCGTGGGAGTCATCCACGGAGTGGAATCTGAGGATAGATCGGAATCTGGTGGTGAAACCGTCGTTTATTCCGGTGACGAGTCATCGACCGGAGAGACCGAGTCATTGTACCAGTTGCAAGATGGCCGGATTGGGGGCTGTTCCGATGGCGACAGTATTCGGGACCCCTTTGATCTGCCAAACCGGGTTGCGATCTTCATGGCCGGTACACAGCCAGCGCTCCAGTCTTCAACCGCAGCGGCGATGATTTCCGGATCAGTGGCAGCGACAGCAGCCGGGGTAGGAGGCCCCGTGCAATCACCGGCTCAGGTTTTATCTGATTTATTTGACGCTTTGGCAGCACTAATGGCAGAGGTTAACCCGGCGAATCAAGATGAGCATAATGCGGAAATCGCGAAAGTGAAAGATCAGATAACCTATGCCAAAGCCGACCTAGTAGCTGAGGATACCAGGATGGCTGCGGAACGGGCCGCATTGGATGCATAGGCTTACCGGCTTATGCTGGATCAGAGCGCGTCAAACGATGTCATGAGGAGAAGGTACCGGTCTCACCTGCCGCCAGCTTTATGACGCCAGAACCTCTTCAATACCCGTGAGCAGGACCAGAATCCGCCAAGAGTAAACCGCATGAGGCACTGAACGGAGAGCCGGTTCAGCCGCCTCCAACAGATCCGCCTTGTCAGAACCACATCTCGTCACAGCGCGTCCCAACACCGCCGGGCCACTACTCTAACCCAATGGATAACATTGTTGCGGCCGCTTCATGACTAGTGGCTCTCCCGATCGAAGGCGAGTGCCCAGTAGCGGTCGAGACGTGACAGGCTAGGGAGCTCCTTCAGACAGCTTTGACTCAACAACAGGCTTATTCATATAGTCGCGAAAGGATCCATTCTACTCCTCGCCCAAGCCGGAGTTACAACAAGCATATCGATGAACCGGCCGTGTCAAGCAGTGCGCGAAACCGCGATCCGCCCCATGGCCATAACCCGGCGGGCGGCGGTGGTGAGGCTCAGGATGTGGTGGATCGTGCTAGGGCACGTCGAGAAGCCGAGTTAGTGGCGCAACACGAAGCTCGCCAATTTACTCCGGTTCGTCCAACCACGTCGGTGGAACCAGGGGTTACTTCCAGCTCTTTGGGAGTATCGTGTCTCGTCCCAGCGCTGCGCAACGTGCGCCTGCCTAAGGATTTCAAGGGCCCACATAAAGTGCCGAATTACACCACCGATTTGTCCCCCGAGTCATGGGTTGAAAGCTATGAGATGGCAATGGAAATGCTGGATGTGGACGAGGCAGTGTGCGCCAAATACTTCACCATGATGCTGGAGGGGACAGCCCGCACCTGGCTGAAGAACTTGCCGGCTAACTGCATTGGGTCATGGGCCAAATTATGAGCCCGGTTTATCCAGAATTTCAAGGATACATGCAAGCAGCCCATGTCAATTGTGGACTTAGCTGCCTGTGTCCAGGAGGATGGAGAATCAACAACCCGTTGGGTGCGCCGGGTTTCGGAGATTTTGCATTCATCGGACCGCATCAACGCTGATACATCGGTTTTGACGTTGGAAGGCAATTGCCGGTTTGCACCTCTGAAGTTGAAATTGGGACGGCTCAAACGTCATTGTAATGACATGGGAACGCTCATGGCAGCTCTGGTAAAGTATGCCGACTCTGATAGTACCAAGGACCCCGAGTCTGATGATGACAAGACAGGGAAGGGAAAGAAGAGCAGCAACACCAAGGGGCAGTAGCATAACCCGGCGGGTCATGGAAACGGCAGTAAGCGTAAAGCGGATAATAGCCTAGATTTTGTGGCTAACACCAACACGCAGGACAAAGGCCAGCGGCGTAAGGGTAAACCACCCCAGCGTGGTGGAGGACCAAGTCCTAATCCGGAGCACCTGTCTTATCTGTTAAACCAACCCTGCCCGAAGCACGGGACGAAGGACCAACCGTCCACGCACCTCTGGAAAGATTGTTATATCATGCAGGAGTTCAAAAACTCCGACTTTTTTTGATATGATCACGGACCGGGCGGCGGTTCAGGCCCTGGATCTCATGGGTCGGGTTACGGTGGAGGCAGTTTCGGTTCAGGTTTTCACGGCAATCAGAGCGGACATGGTAATCAAGGCAATCAGGGCAACCAAGGTAGTTATAATCATCAGGGCAACCAGCAGCAACAGCAACAGTCAGGTTACTAGAGCAACCCGAAGTAGTTGAATAGTGGGCAGTATCATGTTTTCACCACTAGTCTATGCAAGCGCGATCAGAAGCTTCATAAAAGGGCAGTGAATTCCGTTGAACCGGCGGTGCCCCGTTACTTTTGCTGGTCTGAGCAGCCGATCGTGTGGAGTAGAGAGGATCATCCGCCCCTGGTTGATAATCCGGGTCATCTAGCATTGGTGGTGGCGCCTCAGGTTGGAGGTTATAAGTTCACCAAGGTACTCATGGATGGAGGGAGTAGTATCAATATCCTTTACTATGAAACCTTCCGTCTCATGGGCTTAACAGAGAAAAATATTAAACCGTCCAATACAGTCTTCCATGGTGTAGTGCTTGGTAAATCGGCATATCCTGTTGGTAAGATAGCTCTGGAGGTGGCTTTTGGAGATGAGCATGATTCAAGGTCAGAGACATTGACTTTTGAAGTGGTGAAAATCAAGAGCCCGTATCATGCCCTGTTTGGACGACCGGCTTATGCTAAGTTTATGGCAAGGCCCTGTTATGTCTATCTGCAACTCAAGATGCCGGGTCATAAGGGTACTATCACGGTTCATGGAAGCCGTAAGATCGCCTTGGAATGTGAAGAAGGTGATGCGGCATATGCTGAATCGGTTTGTGCAACAGAAGAGTTGAAGTTCTACAAGGACAATGTTGATCCGGTGGATATGACTTCTTTGAAAAAGCCAACTACAGAGCATGATCCGGCCTTGAAGTTCAAGTCAGCTGATGAGACTAAACTGTTTGATTTTGTTCCAGGCGATTCATCCAAGCAGTTCAGCATCAGCACTAACTTGGATCCGAAATAGGAAAGCGCGCTCATCGAGTTCATCCATGAGAATCGGGACATGTTTGCGTGGAAGCCTTCTGACATGCCAGGTGTACCGAGAGAACTCGCTGAGCACACTCTTAATGTTGATCCCAAGTATAAACCGGTCAAGCAGTTTCTTCACCGGTTCAATGAAGAAAGACGCAAGGCTATTGGTGAGGAGGTAGCCAGGCTCTTGGCGGCTGGGTTCATTGTTGAGGTATTTCATCCTGAGTGGCTGGCTAATCCGGTGCTGGTGCTTAAGAAGAACGGCACTTGGCGTATGTGTGTGGACTACACAGATTTGAACAAGGCTTGTCCAGCAGATCCTTTTGCCCTCCCGCGTATTGATCAAATCATTGATGCTACGGCGGGTTGCGAGCATTTGAGTTTTCTGGATGCTTACTCTGGATACCATTAGATCAAAATGGCAGTTAAGGACCAGGAGAAGACAACTTTCATAACTCCGCTTGGAGCCTTCTGCTGTGTGTCTATGCCTTTTGGGCTCAAAAGTGCCCAGGCGACTTATCAGCGTTGTGTACAGAATTGTCTTCATGATCAGATCGGCCGCAATGTTCATGCCTATGTGGATGATATTGTGGTGAAATCCAGAAAGGAGGAGACACTGATTGATGACTTGAAGGAGACCTTTGACAACCTCTGGGTTTATAAAATGATGCTTAATCCGGCCAAGTGTGTCTTTGGTGTACCAGCAGACAAGCTCTTGGGCTTTCTGGTGTCTAACAGGGGCATGGAAGCTAATCCGGAGAAGATTAAGGCTATAACTTCTTTGGATAAACCGAAGTGCATCAATGATGTTCAGCGACTGGCAGGCCGGATCACCGCCTTGAGCCGGTTTATCAGTCGCCTTGGTGAGAAGGCCATCCCTTTATACCAGATGCTGAAGAAGACAGATAACTTCGTTTGGAGTGACACCACCAATGAAGCGTTTGAGGACTTAAAGCGGTAGCTAGCTGAGCCGCCTATCCTTGCTGCTCCTGTTGATAAGGAGCCCTTGTTATTACATGTGGCTGTTAATGCCCGGGCTGTCAGTGTGGCTATTGTGGTGGAACGCAAGGAGGCCGGAAAGGAGTATCCGGTTCAGCGGCCGGTTTATTACATCAGTGAAGTACTTATTGAGTCCAAGCAGCGGTACCCGCATTGGCGGTCGGTGTATGGAGTTTTCATGGCAAGTCAAAGCTTAAGCAGTATTTCTAGGGTCATCCTCGTGGTCGATTCTGCTCCTTTGGGGATATAATTCGAACAGGAAGCAATCGTCAATTGCTAAGTGGGCTATTGAGCTTGGGCCTCACGGGCTAAAATATGTACCCGGACGATTTATCAAATCTCAGCGCCGTGGATTTCATTAATGATCGGACGAGCTACATGCCCCGTAAGAGAAGCCGGATCATACTTATTGGACTATTCATTTTGATGGGTCCAGCAATTGAGCGCCTTCGGGTGGAGTCGATTAACTTCCCCACGAGGTGATAAGTTTTGTTATGTTCTCCGTTTAATGTTCCCTTGGACTAACAACGCAGCAGAATATGAGGCCTTACTCCACGGTCTTCGGATGGCTAAGGAGATGAATTTAAGCCGGGTTAAGTGCTTCGGTGATCCGGACTTGGTGGCTCAACAAGTGTCTGGCACTTGGGATTCCAAGGACCCACTCATGGCGGCATATCGTCGAGAGGTGGATCTTGTTGCGGGTCACTTCAAAGGTTATCAAGTCGATCATGTGGACTGGCGGAAGAACGAAGCGGCGGACGCCTTAAGCCATCTGGATTCCCAGCGTAAACCGGTCCCGCCCAATGTCTTTCTGGATGTACTGCATAATCCGTCCGTCAGGCTCCCTGCAGAAGAGGATTTGGTTGTTCCTGATCCGGAGGCTCAGCTGGTAGCGGCTCTTCGTGTTATCCCGGATTGGACGGTTCCATATTTGGCGTATATGAACCGGGGCGAGTTACCAGAGGATGAAACTTCGGCCAGGCAGATAATCTGGCGGTCCAAGTCCATGACTATTATCAAAGGAGAGTTACATCACTGCAGTGTGACAGGGGCCGAACCGATATAAACCCTTTGTGTCCCTTGTCCGCTTTAACCCCTTTAAGCTAACCCTTATGACAGGGGCGTTTCAGCGTTGTGTATCTCCTGAAGAAGGCCGTGAAATTTTGCGTGAGATCCATGAAGGATATTGTGGTCATCATGCCGGTTCAAAATCACTAGTAGCCAAGGCGTTTCATCATGGTTTCTATTGGCTGACGGTTCATGCTGATGCTGAGGACTTGGTCAGATGTGATGG
Organism: Aegilops longissima; assembly: GCA_021605205.1. Lineage (NCBI taxonomy): Eukaryota > Viridiplantae > Streptophyta > Magnoliopsida > Poales > Poaceae > Aegilops > Aegilops longissima. Next base: position 373,052,853 of record CM038680.1, on the reverse strand, counting down.
ATGTCAAAAATTCTCATGACACGCTCATGTGCTGGCTCAAGAGTTGAGGATGATTCCAATCACTTGGCCGTTTGCAACTTGGGGGCTAGATATGGTTGGGCCCTTTAAGAGATCCAAGGATAAGAAGACCCACCTATTGGTGGCAGTTGATAAGTTCACTAAATGGGTGGAGGCAGAGCCAGTCAGTAAGTGTGATGCAGCTACGACGGTTCAATTCATCAAGAAGGTGATTTTCCGGTTTGGCTTTCCACACAACATTATAACAGATAATGGCACCAATCTGTCCAAAGGTGCTATGAAGGAGTTATGTCAACGTGAGCACATCCGGCTTGATGTATCATCAGTTGCTCATCCCCAGTCCAATGGTCAAGGGAGAGGGCCAATCAAGAGATCTTGAGAGGCATTAAGCCCCGGCTTACAGTTCCTTTGCAGTGGACGCCGGGCTGTTGGGTGGACTAGTTACCTTATGTGTTGTGGAGTATCAATACCACGCCTAACAGATCCATGGGTTACACGCCCTTTTTCATGGTTTATGGAGCGGAGGCGGTTCTCCCTATCGACATCCGTCATGATTCGCCCTGTGTGGCGGCGTACGTCGAAGCTGACAATGAGAAGGCACGACAAGAAGCACTTGACCTGTTAGATGAGGAAAGAGACATTGCAGCAGCCCGTTCGGCGATTTATTAGCAAGATCTGTGGCGTTATCACAGCCGCCGGGTTAGAACCAGAACTTTTCAAGAAGGCGATCTGGTGCTTCGACTCATCCAGGATCAGACGAATATGCACAAGTTATCCCCACCTTGGGAAGGACCTTTTGTGGTCAGCAAGAATCTGCATAACGGTTCATACTACCTTATTGATGTTCGAGAGCACAAAGACTCACGTAAATCGGAGGAGGAGACTCACCGGCCGTGGAATATCACTCATCTTCGGCCCTACTATACCTGAGCTATAGGCTCTGCTTATGTACATAGTTATGACCATGTATATATTATGATCAATATAATAAACCGGAGCCTCAGCTAAAGCGGGGTATCTATTGTTTTCTTATATCATGTGTGGTTACATGGGGGCTTCTGTTCATAAAGCGGCGTCCGGTTTACACCTTGATTCAGCTTATAAAGCTTTATATAGAAATCACTTGGGGGCTTGGTTGTACTTAAACCATAGCTACACCTCTTGATCGGCGTAAAGCCACTAGAAAAATCACTTGGGGGCTTGGTCGTATTCCAACCATAGTCACACCTCTTGATCGTCTCAAAGCCAAATTACTCCGGGGCCAAAGAGAGTGTTGCAAAAGAACAACTCAAACATAGGCACCCACTGAGCACAACTCAAAATATTGCTTGGGGATTCTTTGCTATCGAAAATGAACAAAGAATCTACACTTGTAATAGGCTATCAAGCCACGGCTTGGAAGCCTGGTGTATACACCTAAAACCTCGGGTTAGCTTGCCTTTTTAAGTAAGTCACTCCGTCCAGGTAAACCTGGTATGACCCGTCGAACTATGACAAGTCAATCTATATGAGACCCTAAACTTGTCAAAGTTAAAACGACGATTGGTTAAGGATTGAGGACCATCTTAAAAGGCTTTGTGAAATGGTTTAACTCAGTGGCCTGGTAGCCCATGAAAAGCCTCGAATTTGGGGCCTGGCAGCCTGTGAAAAGCCTCGACTACAAGTTTTTATTTGCCTTTTGCCAAGTTTTTCTCTCTTTTGATAAGACTTATGATGTTTTTTGATAAACCGGTGTTCATCAACACGGCTAGGCTGTCAACTACACATTATCCATACGTAATCATTTATAACCCAGAGTTTCTTAACCCGGTCTAGTTTTGACTCTAAGTTGCTAGCATTGAATAAACTGGTGTTTATCACAACCTGGCACGGTTTTATCATAAACCGGCACAATATGAAAGGAGTTATCATTACTCAAGATTGGGATTATCACCCTCACTACCAACGTTGGTCATCCAACGTTGTGATTCAAGGTCAGAGTTATCAATTATTTTCATATTTGATTATCTTTTTATAGCCTTGGTAATAAACCCTGGCTATATATCCGGGCATCATGACCCGTCCGGCGGTAAACCTCCAGGACACTATCAACTTTTTGTGTGCAGGAATAGATCCCTACGGATTATGAACATAATATGTCTTAAGCATGGCGGATTAACAAGTGTCAGGCATAAATAAATATGCACGAAGGCATAACAGACCAAGTGTTTTAACTAGCCTATTACAAGGCGTTTCAGTGCCCAAAAGGATAATTGTTTCTCAATAAGCATTGCAGCACGTGGAGGACTAAACCGGCCTCCGGATCATGATTCGTCTCCAGCTTGACCTGACGGCTGTGGATCATCTTGCACCGGTTCATCCTCTTCGTCTCTACCCGGTAATTTGAAGTCAGCAGTTGTCCAATGATCCCGCTTAGGGCTTGGAACACAGCTTAAATCGCTTATAAGGGTGGACGGTTCAATGTCAGGGGCATAAGTGTGCTTACGGATTGGCGGGATGAGATTTTGAACCTCAGGAGTTGGTGCGGCAACCCGTTTGTTGTTAACGTCATAAGTTGCCTGATAATGTGCAAGATCAGCTTCTTCAGCTAACTGGCAAGCCAGCGGACGAACTTCCCGGTTTATGGCTTGGAGGTCCTCATTGCCAAATTCTGATCCGTCTTCTTTCAAGCTCGGATAGCCTTTGCTGACATCTTCCGGATCAAGATCGGGCACCCATGCTTTGGCCCGGGTTAGCGCGGTCAGAGCACCAGCTCTTGCAATAGATCTTTTTAACTCTTCTACCCGGGCAGGCAGCATTGACAGCCTTTCTAAGGCCTCCTTGATTAAAGTTGGGGGCGGTTTGTTGTGAGAAGCGGTGCAGATAATCCATTGCACGCCGGTATATAACTGCTCTATAAGAGTATAGGCAGCCTTTAGCTTCTTCTGTACATCAGAGCCCAGATGGCTAATGCGAGTTCCTGTATCGTTCCAAACATCAGTAAATCGGCAATGAATGAGATGATATGATGAGAAGTTAAAGATAGGAGGCTTACCGAACACAGCAACAGTCATAGCATGTACTTCCGCTTTACACTAGTCAGGTCATCTACCACCGGTTTAAGAGCTGCTTCGGCATCCTCGGCTCTTTTCTGCAAAGCGGATTTTTCTGTGTTCCAATCCGCCCGCTCCTTGTTGAAACTCTCCTATAGCTTTTCCATAGTGGCTAAAGCGCTAGTCAGCTCATCCTTTGCCTTGGAAGTTTTGGCTTGCTGGGACTTGATATTTTCTTGCAGATCGGCGGTTTGAGATTCCTTTTTGCTCAGCTCAGCCTATAAGAAACAGGCATATTATGAGTTGATGGTATATATTTGAAGTACCAAGCACATAACAAGTTATGCACCTGATACTTGGGGGCTAATGCATATCTGCTTGTTCTCAAAAATTTCTACAAGTCCCAAGCACAATACAAGTATTACTCTTGGCACTTGGGGGCTAATGTATGTTTGCTCAAAATCTTGACATGGAAATTCTTTTAGAAGTCCCGGTTCATCTTTATAAAGATAAACCGACCCTTGGGGGCTACACCAGTGAAAGTTACAGTATTACAAATATAAAGTTATTACTAAGTCCCGGTTTGGATTGATATCATAAACTTTCACTTAGGGGCTACTGGAGTTGATATTTGGAATTTAAAAGAGAAACAGTTATGCAGAGTTGAGCATTAGTTACCTCATATCGCTCTTTCATCAAGTTTACCAAACCGGCTTCATAGTCGCGGCTGGTGTACAGACGGTTCAAGAAGCCAGAGTGAATGTCTTGAGCATTGAGATGGGCATAGCTTGACAAATCGGCGTTCCATTTGCCTTTGCCGATAGCAGAAAGCTCGTCCTTGGCGCTATGTTTAGATAAGGTGACCGGATTGCCGAGAGTGGTGTGGCCAATGCCAGTAATCATGATGTCATCTTCTTCATCACCAGCAGCCTTCACTGGAGTCGACGGTTTATCAGCAGTTTTCACTGGACTTGCCGGCTTATCATCAGTTCGGGCCGGGCTTGTCGGTTTCTCAGTGCGGTCTCTGGTGTCCACTTCTACTTGTTCAACAATGAAGTCGTAATCTTGAGGTGGCGGATCGTCATGAATAACATCAGCATTGGTTCCCTCCAGATCTGGAGTTTTTTCCGGTTCAATGTCTACATTACCATCAGCCGGTTTATTTAGCCGAGCCTTCTTGCTGGGTCGAGGCTTGGCACTGAAAAGAACAAATATAAAAGGTCAATACATCAGGTGAATATAAGGTATTAAGAGTCAGTTTAAAGCATGACTCACCCAGGAACTGTCTTGAGGGAAGGAAGTTGTGTAGCTGTTGACTCGCCAGACGATGAGTGAGGTGTTCCCTGATAATTCGAATCAGATGGATTAAGAGGCTGTCGGAAACAACCCGCCTTGGGGCAAGAAGTGTCAAGGGTATAAGAGACCTCTGATCGGCGTTTCCGAACCGGAGTGTTCGGTAAACCGGTGGAGGTAACTACACGGCATTGTCTTGCCGGGTTGTGTTGCGAGCTTCGTGTTGCCGCGTCTTCAAAAGAAAGTTTGGGTCCAAGTAAGCAAGGGGGTGAGAAAATTTTACTTTCCGGTTTGCTCGAGGGATTTTTGATGTTGGCAGAGGATCTGAATCGGAGGAAAGAATGATTACCTCTACATCATCAGCTTGACTGCCTTCAGCGTCGTCCTGATAATAGTCATTGTCGATGAGGTGTATGAAAAATGAACCAAGAGAGTCAAGTTCTACCTCTGAGTCCGGATTAGCTACATCGGCATCAACATTTGGCTCGGAAGACGCAGTGGTCCTTTTCTTGGCAGGTTTCTTTTAACAACCTTGGTCTTTCGGCGAAGTGGCTTTGCCGGTTTGTCTTGCGGTTTTGCCAGTTTATCTTGTGGTTTTTTCTTCCAGAACGGATCATCGCCCTGTCAAAGATGGACAAGATTTTCAGAGAATATTTTGAAATAAGTAATATAAAACAAAGAAGTCATGTGATTCTTACAGCTGGCGGTTTGTTGGAGGTGCAGAAAGGACTTAATCCAGTCTGGCCGCAGACAGCCTCCGGTTCATTCAACATTTTCTTGACAGCCTCAGTAACTTCAGCTTCTGTCAGCTGAATATTAATATGTCGCTGAGGGTCGGTCAAACTCCCTGTGTACTCACACTTCAAACCGGGACGCCGGCTTAAGGGAAGAATGCTCCAGCTTATCCAACAACGAGCAAAATCAACACCTGTCAAACCGTTCGCCATAAAGGCTCTAAGCTTTGACAGTTGTGGGGGATAGTTGGCCCTTTCCTTTGCAGTTAACCTCTGAGGAAAGGGGTGTGTATTTCTAAGACGGTGAGGGCGGTAACCCGGCAAATGATTTTCATCAGTTGGAGATGTGTCTTTGCAATAAAACCAAGTCTGGTTCCACTCTTTGGGGTGACTGTGAAGCTTGGTGTGAGGGAAGCTGACTTCTTTCCTTTTCTGAACCGCCATTCCGCCAAGTTCAGTATTGGGTCCATCTATGCACTCTGTGCGACGGTTTAACTGAAAGAAATCCCTAAACAATTCAACTGTGGGCTCCTCTTGAAGATAAGCCTCACAAAAGACTTGAAAATGGCAGATGTTGGTCACAGAGTTTGGACCGATGTCCTGAGGGTGAAGCTGAAAACTAGCAAGCACATCTCGGAAGAATTTTTAACCGGGAGGGCTAAAGCCTTGACCCAGATGATCAACAAAAACGACTACCTCTCCGTCCTTGGGTGTAGGAGGATTTTCTGGGCCACGGGCCCTCCAGTGGATGACCTCCTTCTTGGCTAAAGCGCCAGTTGCGACACATCTGTTTAACTGATCTTCAGTGACCCGAGAAGGAACCAGTTGCATTCATAGACTTGTTTGGCCATTTCAATGGAAGCTGAAACATAATTATTGCCGGTTTAAGATTTATAATGGAAAAGTATAAAGTGATACAAGTTAAAGCAGAGGTGTACGCATATTGTTAAACCGGAGTCTGATATTGCTAAGCCGGAATCTTACAATGGAGAAGGTGCAAAGATAAATGAATCGGCGGTTTACGAGGGGACTAATGGTACCTACCGGATTATCATTTTTTCAAAGCTAAACCGCCTACATTGGTATGAAAGGTACAGATCTAAAGTACTTAAGTGAAGGAAAAACAAGTTTCGCAGATTGATGTGATAAATTTCAGATCTGCGCTATGACAGAAAATTAGAAAATATTCAGACCTAATTTTCAAGTGCTTGAACAAGTTCGTCAAGTTCAGATGAGTTTTTATGCAAAGGAGATGCTCCAACAAGGAAAGGGGGATCATGGCCACGACCGCACAAGAAGTATCAGATCTAAAACTAACCGTTTGTGCCACTAAGAAGAACAGGGAAGAATAGTGCCATAGTTGCAATAGACTCCGATGAACACTAAACCCTAATGGTGGATCTAGAGCAAGGAAAAAAGGAAACTTACTGATGCTGAGGGGACAGCGGAGGAGCGCCGCGTTTCTCTGGAACAGTCAGGTTGATGCAGCGGCCGCCGTTGGGGCGGAAGCGAAGGTCGGCGGCGGCGGCAGAGCTCCAATGGTCGGGCGGCGCGAGGAAGAAGACAAGGCGAAGAGGCACCGGGGGGGAGGAAGAGAAAAAGGACCCCTCCGCCTTATTCATAAGGTGAATGGATAAATAGCAGGCGCGAGAATCAAGGAGCCTGAAAAAAGGGATATGTGACGGCTCTGTCGCCTCGATTGTCGAAGGCTCATTAATGAAGGTGGCTTATGTGCAATTTTTAATAACAGATGGCGTCATGGCGATTTATCATGGTCCTGAAAGATGATGTCACGGCGGTTTACAAAGTTATGTGAAGGTGCTAAGGAAGAAAATTTATTAAGTATTGAAGATTGACATGAACCAGTTCAAATCAATCTGGGGCCTAATGTTGGGGATATTACTACTGGGCGTAAACCGGCCAGGAGAGGCCGGGTTATCCCCATAAATGAGTTATTATATCTGAAGCCCATGAAGATTAAGATGGAGGCACTTTATGAAGGCCCAAGGCCCAAAGACGATTTAAAGGTCTGTAGATGTAAACCGACATTGGTATGTAAACTTGTGTTGTAAGATAGAAAGAGCAGAGACCGAGCCGGACACGTTTATGAGCCGGCCTCAAAATCTTGTAAACCGGCAGACGTCAACCCATGTATATAAGGGGACGACTCGGCGGCGGTTTAAGGAAAACAGACAACAACTCGAGACCCAGGCAAAGCGTATTCGCTCCCTGGTCATCGAAACTCTAGCAATCCCACAACAACCGGATCATAGGCTTTTACCTTCACCGCAAGGGGCCGAACCAGTATAAATCCTTTGCGTCCCTTGTCCGCTTTAACCCCTTTAAGTTAACCCATCGCGATGGCTCCACGACTAAGTCCTTTCTCTAGGACATCTGTCGTGACAAAACCACGACACTCGCTCTAAAACTCGTTTGGCTAATTTCTGTGAACATTATTCATTCATCTCTAGTATTGAACCTATGAAGGTTGAAGAAGCGCTTGATGATCCAGATTAGGTGAACGCCATGCACGAAGAGCTACACAATTTCGAGAGGAACCAAGTGTGGACATTGGTAGGAAAGCCGGACAACAACCAAAATGTCATTGGTACCAAATTGGTGTTTCGAAATAAGCAAGATGAAGATGGACAAGTTGTACGCAACAAGGCACGTCTCGTCGCTCAAGGCTACACTCAAGTCGAAGGTATGGACTATGGTGAGACATATGCCCCTGTTGCTAGACTTGAGTCCATACGCATCTTACTTGCTTATGCCAATCACCATGACATTACTTTGTATCAAATGGACATTAAAAGTGCCTTTCTAAATGGTGAAATTGAGGAGGAAGTTTATGTTAAACAACCTCCCAGCTTTGTTAATCCTAAGAAACCCGACCATGTTTACAAACTTCACAAAGCTCTTTATGGTCTTAAACAAGCTCCTAGAGCGTGGTATAAATGCTTGACCAAGTTCCTTATTGAAAAAGGCTTTGAGATTGGAAAAATCGATTCTACTCTTTTTACTAAAAGGGTTAATGGTGAATTATTTGTGTGCCAAATTTATGTGGATGATATCATATTTTGTTCGACTAACCCTCATTTTAGTGAAAAGTTTGGAAGGCTAATGTCGAAGAAGTTTGAGAAGTCTATGATGAGTGAACTCAAGTTCTTTCTTGGTTTGCAAATCAAGCAAACTAAGGAGGGTACCTTTGTTTCTCAAACAAAGTATACCAAGGACTTATTCAAGAAGTTCAACATGCAAGAAAGCAAAGGTATGAAAACACCCATGCCTACTAGTGGACATCTTGACTTGACAAAGGATGGCAAACCAGTTGACCAAAAGGTCTATCGTTCTATGATTGGTTCATTGTTATATCTATGTGCCTCCCGTCCCGATATTATGCTAAGTGTGTGCATGTGTGCACGATATCAAGCGGCCCCTAAAGAATGTCATCTTAAGTCTGTGAAAAGGACAGTGAGATACTTAATTCATACACCAAACTTTGACATTTGGTATCCTAAGAGGACTTCTTTTGATCTTGTTGGCTACTCTGACTCGGACTATGCCGGTGACAAGGTTGATAGAAAGTCCACTTTGGGCACTTGTCAATTTCTTGGTAGATCTCTTGTGTCTTGGTCCTCCAAGAAACAAAACTCGGTATCCTTATCCATCGCCGAAGCGGAATACATTGCCATCGGTTCATGTTGTGCTCAATTACTTTGGAATACCCAAACTCTTAAAGATTACGGGATTTATGTGAAACATGTTCCATTGCCTTGTGATAATGAAAGTGCTATTAAGATTGCTCACAATCCGGTGCAACATTCTCGAACTAGGCATATTGAAGTTCGTCATTATTTCATTCGAGATCATGTTGCTAAAGGAGACATCGATCTTAAGCATATTCGTACCGATAAGCAATTGGCGGGTATATTCACCAAACCGCTTGATGAGGAAGTATTTTGCCTTTTTAGAGGTGAATACACCATTGATGCCTCAAACTTGGAGTAGAAACTCCATTTGGATACATGCCAGGCATGAGCCTTTGCCTAATCCTTGACATTTCTCTTATGATGATGATCTTATGTCTTGGATCTATACTTGTACCCCTGTATGCTATCTAACCCTTGTAGGTACTTGGATGAATCTAAATCTATGAGATTGCAACTCACTCTCATCTTGAGCAATCTCTACACCACCGAGTCACTACAATATGGTGGTTGAAGACAAGGAAGCATGAATCCTTTCAACATATACTTTGACAATTTCTATATATCAAATTTCATTTGGTATCAAATTTCATGATTGTCATTTTGGATACACAAGTGCTCTTCCTTGCAAGAACTAACCCATGTAGGTAGATGAACTCAAATTCCAAGTGGTGCTCCCAACTCTTGATGAGCTACATCAACCTTGAGCAACCAACACAAGTTCAACTACATGATCAAGATCAATACCACCACCCAAGGTATGTTATTCCATTTTAGAGAAGCTTTACCCCAAGACATGGGTCAAAGCAGCTCAACAAGATGTGAATACATCAAAATGCTTAAATGAAAAATGGTAACCCCATTTCAAGCTTAAACGATGAGTATGACCTACGATCAAGTGTTCTCACTTGACTCCTCGGCCAATATACTCTAACATAGGTGACTTTGTCGCCGACCCTTTCTAGATGAAGTTCTATAGCATGTATTTGTGTCTTGCATATGTGTTTCTCTTTTCACTTCATCTAGATTTCATTCCAGATCCTTGTATGTTCTGCATTCCCTACATCTAATTCATTGCAAATATTTCAGTAATTCCCTGGAAATCTTTGTGAGATTTTATTTTCCTAGAGAGCTGAGATGACAAAATCTTTTCTTCAGTATTGAACTCGGTATCACCGATTTATACATCCCGGCTAGACCGACCTACAATGCTACATTGTAGATTATTCATCGGTTCAACTGACAAGGACAAACCCGGACTGTCTGATATGCATCATCTATGACACTGCCAACTCGGTGTCACCGATGAGAATAACTCGGAGTTACCGATTTCACTACTAAGAAAGCATTTTGCCATTGTCATTGTCTTTTCTTCTCTAGCTCCACTCAATGATTCTTGTCCTCTACTAGCATCTTAAATTACATGCTGCTTTGAAATGTGACTCAAGGATCAAATCTACTTAACTCATGCTCCAGAAGATCCCTTCTTTTAAATTGATGTCAAAGGGGGAGAGAGAGCACATCAAAGCTTATCACATAAGAGAGGAAGCACATCTTAGCGTCTCCAGATTCTTATCAACCATAGAGGAGAGAAGTCACATGTCTTTAAGAGGGGAAAGACATGTCCTGATTTTCTTTTTTTTCCTATTTTTCTCCCATTATCCAATATCAGATTCAAGGGGAGAAAGAGCTCATATCTAAGGGAAGAAAATTTGTGGAATCCATTGCATATCTTTATTCTCTGGGGACATGTCTATATCCAAATAGAGTACTAAGTACTAACTCACTACATGTCATCCCAATCTTGGTACTCTTGTGGTTTTCTCATCTTGCTTTGCTTAGTAGGTGTTCTTATGTTATCTAACCCCGTTTTCTCAAGTTCATCTCCTCCAAAGCTAGCTCAATACCACTAGGTAAGTATATGCATCACACTCATGTGCATGATGATCTCTTGCTGATGTACATATCGTCTGCAAGAAGGACTCATGAACATGGATGTACATTTCCTATATTCACATCATTTGCTCTGATACATATAACCAAGATACATGTAAATCATTGCTTGCTCTAATATGCTTATGCATTCACATGCTCTTACATACTGATAACCCACAAGTATAGGGGATCGCAACAGTTTTCGAGGGTAGAGTATTCAACCCAAATTTGTTGATTCGACACAAGGGGAGCCAAAGAATATTCTCAAGTATTAGCAGCTGAGTTGTCAATTCAACCACACTTGGAAACTTAATATCTGCAGCAAAGTGTTTAGTAGCAAAGTAATATGATAGTGGTGGTAACGGTAACAAAGTAAAGACAGCAAAAGTAATGTTTTTGGTATTTTTGTAGTGATTGTAACAGTAGCAACGGAAAAGTAGATAAGCGTAAACCAAGATATGGAAAACTCAGAGGCACCGGATCAGCGATGGATAATTATGCGGATGTGGTTCATCATGTAACATCATAACATAGGGTGACACAGAACTAGCTCCAGTTCATCAATGTAATGTAGGCATGTATTCGTAAATAGTCATACGTGCTTATGGAAAAGAACTTGCATGACATCTTTTGTCCTACCCTCCCGTGGCAGCGGGGTCCTATTGGAAACTAAGGGATATTAAGGCCTCCTTTTATAGAGAACCGGAACAAAGCATTAGCACATAGTGAATACATGAACTCCTCAAACTATGGTCATCACCGGGAGTGGTCCCGATTATTGTCACTTCGGGGTTGCCGGATCATAACACATAGTAGGTGACTATAGACATGCAAGATAGGATCAAGAACACACATATATTCCTGAAAACATAATAGGTTCAGATCTGAAATCATGGCACTCGGGCCCTAGTGACAAGCATTAAGCATAGCAAAGTCATAGCAACATCAATCTCAGAACATAATGGATACTAGGGATCAAACCCTAACAAAACTAACTCGATTACATGATAAATCTCATCCAACCCATCACCGTCTAGCAAACCTACGATGCAATTACTCATGCTCGGCGGTGAGCATCATGAAATTGGTGATGGAGTATGGTTGATGATGACGACGGCGACGAATCCCCCTCTCCGGAGCCCCGAACGGACTCCAGATCAGCCCTCCCGAGAGAGATTAGGGCTTGGCGGCGGCTCCGTATCGTAAAACGCGTTGAAACTTTCTCTCTGATTTTTTTCTCCCCGAAAGCCAATATATGGAGTTGGAGTTGGCGTCGGAGGGCATCCATGGGGCCCACGAGGTAGGGGGGCGCGCCCAGGGGGGAGGGGCGCGCCCCCCACCCTCGTGGACAGGGTGTGGCCCCCCTGGTCTTCATCTTTGGCGAGGATTTTTTATTATTTATTCTAAGATATTCCGTGGAGTTTCAGGTCATTCCGAGAACTTTTGTTTTCTGCACATAAAACAACATCATGGCAATTCTGCTGAAAACAGCGTCAGTCCGGGTTAGTTCCATTCAAATCATACAAGTTAGAGTCCAAAACAAGGGCAAAAGTGTTTGGAAAAGTAGATACGACGGAGACGTATCAACTCCCCCAAGCTTAAACCCTTGCTTGTCCTCAAGCAATTCAGTTGACAAACTGAAGGAGAAAAGAAAATTTTTTACAAACTATGTTCGCTCTTGTTGTTGTAAACATGAAAAGCCAGCATTCAAGTTTCAGCAATTATTATGAACTAACCATACTCACAATAACACGTGGTCTCACAATTACTCATATCAATAGCATAATCAGCTAGAGAGCCATAATAATAAAACTCGGATGACAACACTTTCTCAAAATAATCATAACATGATATAACAAAATGGTATCTCGCTAGCCATTTCTGAGACCGCAAAACATAAATGCAGAGCACCTTTAAAGATCAAGGACTGACTAAACATTGTAATTCATGGTAAAGAGATCCATCAAGTCATACCCAATATAAACCAATTATAATGAATGCAAATTTACAGAGTGTGCTCTCCAAGGGTGCTTTTTAATAAGAAGGGTGATGACTCAACATAAAAGTAAATAGATAGGCCCTTCGCAGAGGGAAGCAGGGATTTGTAGAGGTGCCCGAGCTTGATTTTGAAATAGAGATAAATTATATTTTGAGCGGCATACTTTCACTGTCAACATAACAACTATGAGATGGTTGTATCTTCCATACTACATGCATTATAGGCAGTTCCCAAACAGAATGGTAAAGGTTTATACCCCCCCTCCTCCACAAGCATCAATCCATGGCTTGCTCGAAACAACGAGTGCCTCCAACATTCAACGGGTCCCCAGGGGAGTTTTGTTTAATTATTTTAATTTGCTTTGATCTTTTTGGATCATGGGACTGGGCATCTCGGTTACCGGCCCTTTCTCGTGAATGAGGAGCGGAATCCACTCCTCTTGAGAATAACCCACCTATCATGGAAGATATAGGCAGCCCTAGTTGCACATGAGCTGCTCGAGCATACAAAATAGAATTTCATTTGAAGGTTTGGAGTTTGGCACATACAAATTTAGTTGGAACGGCAGGTAGATACCGCATATAGGAAGGTATAGTGGACTCATATGGAACAACTTTGGGGTTTAAGGAGTTTGGATGCACAAGCAGTATTCCCTCTTAGTACAGGTGAAGGCTAGCAAAAGACTGGGAAGTGACCAACTGAGAGAGCGACAACAGTTGTAAACATGCATTAAAATTAATTTACACCGAATATAAGCATGAGTAGGATATAATCCACCATGAACATAAATATCATGAAGGCTATGTTGATTTGATTCAACTACATGCATGAACATGTGCCAAGTCGAGTCACTCAATTCATTTAAAGGAGGATACCATCCTATCATACCACATCATAATCATCTCAATAGCATGTTGGCACACAAGGTAAACCATTATAACTCATAGCTAATCAAGCATGGCACAAGCAACTATAATCTCTAAATGTCATTGCAAATATGTTTACTTCATAATAGCTGAATCAGGAACGATGAATCATCATATTTACAAAAACAAGAGAGGTCGAGTTCATACCAGCTTTTCTCATCCCAATAAGTCCATTATTGCCTTTCACTTGCACGACCGAACGGTGTGTATAATAATAAGAGTGCACGTGCATTGGACTAAGCTGGAATCTGCAAGCACTCAACTCAAGAGAGAAGGCAAGTAATATGGGCTCTAAGTTAGATAAACAATAATGCATATGAGAGCCACTAAGCATTTTCAATATGGTCTTCTCGACCCCCAAAGAAAGGAAAAGAAATAAAAGCTATTTACACGGGAAAGCTCCCAACAAGCAAAAGAAGAACATGAAATATTTTTGGGTTTTCTTTTTTAATTATTACTACTACAGCAGGAAATAAACTACTACTAATTTTTTTGGTTTTTCTAAGGTTTATTAAACACACAAGAAGAAAGCTAGAAAAATAAGATAAACTGACATGGATATTACAGTTAAAGAGTATAAGCACCGACATCTAGCAATGAGTGTGTGTGAGCATAAATGTAATGTCGGTGGGAATACGTACTCCCCCAAGCTTAGGCTTTTGGACTAAGTTGGTCTATTGCCAGGGATAACCTGGCTGATACCCGTAGGTGTAGCTGGGGTCGTACTGCGATGAAGAATAGTTGGGATCATAACGTGATGAAGAGGACTCTGACTGCCACTGGCTGGCAACCTCCTCTGGATCCCAAGAATAAACAGATAGTCGTGGAGGCTCATCTTGTGGCTCCGGTTCCGGGGCTGGTGCAGGATTCTGATAGGCTTGAACAGCCTCCCACGGAACAATGTAAGAACCTGTAGACAAGTTAAACAAAGAGGGAGCAGGCAAAGTAATAGTCTCAGGGTGATGTTTATCAAAGTACAATTTATATTTAAGCTCCCCTTTGCGACTCTTAACAAGAAAATCATGCGCTAGCATACTCTTATAATCTAAATAAGCACGGGGCAGCGCTGTTTCTTCTTTCTCCTCATGCCTAATAGGTATTTCAAAATATTCAGCTAGGCGTGAAGCATAAATGCCCCCAAAGATGGGGCCCTTAGTGCGGTTCAGACTTAACCGTCTAGCAACAATTCCACCCATACTAATAGAGTTATTGCGGTATAAACCATGGAACAAAATAGTAATATCAGGAATGCTAAGGTTCCCACAGTTCCCGCGACCAATCAAGCAACGACTAGCAAATAAGGCAAAGTAGCGTAAAACAGGGAAATGTATGCTAGTAATTCTTGCATCAGAAACCTTCCTGGTTTCTCCCACAGTGATAGTGTTAATAAAAGCTTCCACTTCATTACGGTGTGGTTCATCTAAAGTGCCCTCAAAAGGTATTTTGCAAACCTCGCAAAATTCAGCTGATGTCATCTCCTTAACAACGTCATATAAATGGAACTCTACTGTTGGAGGTGATTTCTTAGGGAAAAAGTAGAAGTTCTGCACAAAAGTATTTGTGAGTAAGAGATACTGATGATGTTGGTCGCGGAGGAAGTTGGTGAGGCCGGCGTTCTCAAACAATATATAGAAATCCTCATAAATCCCGGCTCTCCTCAAGAAGTCATCGGAAGGCCATTCACACGGCCAAACCTCCGCGATACGAGGCAAATTAAATTTGGGCTTCTGTTCCTCTTCCTTTTGTTTCTCCTTAGAGCTTCGGCTCGACGAGCCCCTCAAAAGTCTCTTCATTATTTCTGAAACAATCTGAAATTTTTAGTAACTTCAAGTAAAAGTGAACCAACTTCAATAAAATTGATAGTAACAACTCCCACAAGTGCCTAGGCCTTTATCAAGCATTAGAACTACTTAGAACCATATAAATTTGACATGCAAGCTCAAGAACATGGTCACCTATGCAGCACAAATTTGCAAAGAATAAAGCACTAGAACAAAAACTAATTGGACCAATGGAGGAGTCACATACCAAGGAACAATCTCCCCAAGCAGTTTTGCGAGAGGTGCTTTGAGCAAGGAGATCGAAAATCGCAACAAAAGTTGCTGGAACACGAGCTTGAGTTGGTTTTTCGGGTTTGTGTGAGACAGAGGAAGAAGATGGGTGTAGGGATAAGTGGAGGAGGGCCACCGTGGGCCCACGAGGCGGGGCGCGCTAGGGGGTAGGGCGCCCTCCACCCTCGTGGCAGTGGCAGCTCCCCAGTGTAATTTTTCCACTAAAATCCTCAAATATTCCCGAAAAAATCATATTAAATTGGCATGGCATTCGAGGACTTTTATTTTCGGATATTTTTATATTGCACGGATAAGTCGGAGATGATGAAAAATACTATTTTACTTTATTTTTACTAAATAACAGAAAATACAAAGAGGGTATAGAAGGTTGTGCTTCTAGTTTCATCCATCTCATGCTCATAAAAAAAAGAATCCACTAACAAGGTTGATCAAGTCTTGTTAACAAACTCATTCCGATTAACATGAAACCGGAGAATTTCGAATAGCCCTATGTTACCTCAACGGGGATATGGACATCCCCAATAATAAGTATATCATATTTCTTCTTGACCGTAGGAAGAGGAAATTCAAAACCTCCAAATATAATCGATGGAATTTTTCCAATAGAGTTGATACTATAAACTTGAGGCTGTTTCCTCGGAAAGTGTACCGTATGCTCATTACCATTAACATGAAAAGTGACATTGCCCTTGTTGCAATCAATAACAGCCCCTGCAGTATTAAGGAAAGGTCTTCCAAGAATAATAGACATACTATCATCCTCGGGAATATCAAGAATAACAAAGTCCATTAAAATAGTAATGTTTGCAACCACAACAGGCACATCCTCACAAATACCGACAGGTATAGCAGTTGATTTATCAGCCTTTTGCAAAGATATTTCAGTAGGTGTCAACTTATTCAAGTCAAGTCTACGATATAAAGAGAGAGGCATAACACTAACACCGGCTCCAAGATCACATAAAGCAGTTTTAACATAATTTCTTTTAATGGAGCATGGTATAGTAGGTACTCCTGGATCTCCAAGTTTCTTTGGTATTCCACCCTTAAAAGTATAATTAGCAAGCATGGTGGAAATTTCAGCTTCAGGTATCTTTCTTTTATTTGTTATGATATCCTTCATATACTTAGCATAAGTATTTGTTTTGAGCACATCAGTTAATCGCATACGCAAAAAGATAGGTCTAATCATTTCAGCAAAGCGCTCAAAATCCTCATCATCCTTTTTCTTGGATGGTTTGGGAGGAAAAGGCATGGGTTTCTGAACCCATGGTTCTCTTTCTTTACCATGTTTCCTAGCAACAAAGTCTCTTTTATCATAACGTTGATTCTTTGATTGTGGGTTATCAAGATCAACAAAGAGTTCAACTTCTACATCATTATCATTACTAGGTTGAGCATCATCATGAACATTGTCATTAACATTTCCACTAGGTTCATGTTCATTACCAGATTGTGTTTCAAAGATCGACATAGAGATATCATTTGGATTATCGTGGTTCAACAATAGGTTCACTAGAAGTTTGCACAGTCCTATCATTTTTCTTTTTCTTCCTTTTAGAAGAACTAGGCATATCAATATTATTTCTCTGAGAATCTTGCTCGATTCTCTTAGGGTGGCCTTCAGGATACAAAGGTTCCTGAGTCATTCTACCAGTTCTAGTAGCCACTCTAACAGCATAATCATTTCTCTTACTATTCATTTCATCAAGCACTTCTTTCTGAGCTTTAAGTACTTGTTCTACTTGAGTGGTAACCATAGAAGCATGTTTGCTAACAAGTTTAAGTTCACCTCTAATATTAGCCATATAATCACTCAAGCGTTTAATCATAAAGGTATTATGTTTTAATTGTCTACCAAAATAAGCATTAAAGTCATCTTGCTTAAACATAAAGTTATCAAACTCATCCAAGCACTGGCTAGCAATTTTAGTAGGAGGGACTTCAGCTTTATCATATCTATAGAGAGAATTTACCTTTACTACCTGTGTCGGGATATCTGGAGGTTCTTCAGTAAATAAGTAATTGAGATCATATACTTCTTCAACAGACGGTGAATTAAGACCATGTATTTCTTCAATAGGAGGTAAATTCTTAACATCTTCAGCTTTAATACCTTTTTCTTTCATAGATTTCTTTGCCTCTTGCATATCTTCGGGACTGAGAAATAGAACACCTCTCTTCTTCGGAGTTGGTTTAGGAATAGGCTCAATAATTGGCTCAGGAGTTGGCTCAGGAGGTGGCTTAGGAGGTGCCCAATTATTTTTATTTGTCAACATATTATTCAATAGAATTTCAGCATCATCCGGTGTTCTTTCCCTGAAAAGAGAACCAGCACAACTATCCAGGTAATCTCTGGAAGCATCAGTTAGTCCATTGTAAAAGATATCAAATATTTTAGGTTTCTTAAGAGGATGATCAGGCAAAGCATTAAGTAACTTGAGAAGCCTCCCCCAAGCTTGTGGGAGACTCTCTTCTTCAATTTGCACAAAATTATATATATCCCTCAAAGCAGCTTGTTTCTTATGAGCAGGGAAATATTTAGCAGAGAAGTAATAAATCATATCTTGGGGACTTTGCACACAACCAGGATCTAGAGAATTAAACCATATCTTAGCATCACCCCTTAATGAGAACGGAAATATTTTGAGTAAATAAAGGTAGCGCGATCTCTCATTATTAGTAAACAGGGCAGCTATATCATCTAACTTACGAAGATGTGCCACAATAGTTTCAGATTCATAGCCATAAAAAGGATCAGATTCAACCAAAGTAATTATATCTGGATCAACAGAAAAATCATAATAATCCTGATCAGGAACACAGATAGGTGAAGTAGCAAAAGCAGGGTCGGGTCTCATCCTACCTCTAAAAGATTCTTTACTCCATTTAACTAGCAACCTCTTACGTTCAAGACTATCCGGCAAGCAAGAATAGCTTCAGAGATTCAACATTAAAAAGATAACCCTCAGGAATAGCAGGCATATTATCATCATTACTAACATCATCGTGTTCAGTTTCAATAATTTCTCTTTCTCTAGACCTAGAAATTTGTTCATCTAGAAATTCACCAAGAGGCACGGTAGTATCAAGCATAGAAGTAGTTTCATCATAAGTATCATGCATAGCAGAAGCGGCATCATCAATAACATGCGACATATCGGAACGAATAACAGAAGCAGGTTTAGGTTTCGCTAGCTTACTTATAATAGAAGGTGAATCAAGTGCAGAGCTAGATGGCAGTTCCTTACCTCCCCTCGTAGTTGAGGGATAAATTGTTGTCTTAGCGTCTTTCAAGTTCTTCATAGTGTCCAGCAGATATAAATCCCAAGTGACTTAAAGAATAGAGCTATGCTCCCCGGCAACGGCGCCAGAAAAAGGTCTTGATAACCCACAAGTATAGGGGATCGCAACAGTTTTCGAGGTTAGAGTATTCAACCCAAATTTGTTGATTCGACACAAGGGGAGCCAAAGAATATTCTCAAGTATTAGCAGCTGAGTTGTCAATTCAACCACACCTGGAAACTTAATATCTGCAGCAAAGTGTTTAGTAGCAAAGTAATATGATAGTGGTGGTAACAGTAACAAAGTAAAGACAGCAAAAGTAATGTTTTTGGTATTTTTGTAGTGATTGTAAAAGTAGCAACGGAAAAGTAGATAAGCGTAAACCAGTATATGGAAAACTCGTAGGCACCGGATCAGCGATGGATAATTATGCCAGATGTGGTTCATCATGTAACAGTCATAACATAGGGTGACACAGAACTAGCTCCAGTTCATCAATGTAATGTAGGCATGTATTCCGTAAATAGTCATACGTGCTTATGGAAAAGAACTTGCATGACATCTTTTGTCCTACCCTCCCGTGGCAGCGGGGTCCTATTGGAAACTAAGGGATATTAAGGCCTCCTTTTAATAGAGAACCGGAACAAAGCATTAGCACATAGTGAATACATGAACTCCTCAAACTATGGTCGTCACCGGGAGTGGTCCTGATTATTGTCACTTCGGGGATGCCGGATCATAACACATAGTAGGTGATTATAGACTTGCAAGATAGGATCAAGAACACACATATATTCATGAAAACATAATAGGTTCAGATCTGAAATCATGGCACTCGGGCCCTAGTGACAAGCATTAAGCATAGCAAAGTCATAGAAACATCAATCTCAGAACATAATGGATACTAGGGATCAAACCCTAACAAAACTAACTCGATTACATGATAAATCTCATCCAACCCATCACCGTCCAGCAAGCCTACGATGCAATTACTCATGCTCGGCGGTGAACATCATGAAATTGGTGATGGAGGATGGTTGATGATGATGACGACGACGAATCCCCCTCTCCGGAGCCCCGAACGGACTCCAGATCAGCCCTCCCGAGAGAGATTAGGGCTTGGCGGCGGCTCCGTATCGTAGAACGCGATGAAACTTTCTCTTTGATTTTTTTCTCCCCGAAAGCCAATATATGGAGTTGGAGTTGACGTCGGAGGGCATCCAGGGGGCCCACGAGGTAGGGGGGCGCGCCCAGGGGGGAGGGGCGCGCCCCCCACCCTTGTGGACAGGGTGTGGGCCCCCTGGTCTTCATCTTTGGCGATGATTTTTTATTATTTATTCTAAGATATTCCGTGGAGTTTCAGGTCATTCCGAGAACTTTTGTTTTCTGCACATAAAACAACATCATGGCAATTCTCTTGAAAACAAGGTCGATCCGGGTTAGTTCCATTCAAATCATACAAGTTAGAGTCCAAAACAAGGGCAAAAGTGTTTGGAAAAGTAGATATGGCGGAGACGTATCACATACTATATATACATGATTGCATACATGTAGGGGGAGCCTATGCATGTTACATGTCCTTCCAAAGCTTAACTTGTTATTCTTCACATCTTTATCTAAGGCTTTGACGTATGTTGTCATCAATTACCAAAAAGGGGGAGATTGAAAGCACAAGTGCTCTTTGGGTGATTTTGGTAATCAATGTTAACATATCTCTGGTTGGACTAATATTTTCATCTAGTATATTTCAGAAGATTCAGCAAAGGCGTGGCATGGACAAGAGGATATGGAACCCCTTCTAGATGCTAAGGACAGGAGATTGGCAAAAGCTCAAGACTCTTCATTTCTATTTTAGTGATCCAAGATCACATTGAGTCCATAGGAAAGCCAATACTATTAAAAGGGGATGAGGTGTTGCTTAATGGTCTACTTGCTCAAAGTGCCTAGGGATATGCTCCAAAACCCTCAACCACTTTCTCAAATTCCATATATGTCCAAAACCTAAAGTCAAACTTGGTCCCACCGATTTGATTCATCCGGTGCCACCGAGTTCACTTGGCATAGCCACTGCCAGAAACCCTAATCAGTTCATTCTCACCGATGGGATCTCGGTTTCACCGAGATGGGATTGCAAACTCTCTGTTGCCTATTGCAATTATTTCGGCCTCACCGAGATATAATACGTCTCCAACGTATCCATAATTTATTAAGTATTCATGCTATTATATTATCCATCTTGGATGTTCTATGGGCATTACTATGCACTTTTATATTATTTTTGGGACTAACCTATTGACCCAGAGCCCTGTGCTAGTTCAAGTTTTTCCCTTGTTTGAGTGTTTCGAAGAAAAGGAATATCAAACGGAGTCGAAACGGAATGAAACCTTCTGGAGAAGTTAT
The DNA here is from genome assembly GCA_021605205.1 of Aegilops longissima. NCBI lineage: Eukaryota > Viridiplantae > Streptophyta > Magnoliopsida > Poales > Poaceae > Aegilops > Aegilops longissima. Next base: position 373,031,449 of record CM038680.1, on the reverse strand, counting down.
TTTTGGAAAGAAAGCAACCCGGGAGACTTGGAGTGCACGTCAGGAAAGCAACGAGGGAGGCACGAGGCAGGGGCGCGCCCACCCCCCTGGGCGCGCCCTCCACCCTCATGGGCCTCTCGTGGCTCCCCTGACGTATTTCTTCCGCCTATATATATCCATATACCCTAAAACGATCGGGGAATAGAATAGATCGGGAGTTCCACCGTCGCAAGCCTCTGTAGCCACCAAAAATCAATCGGGACCCTATTCCGGCACCCTGCCGAAGGGGGGAACCCTCACCGGTGGCCATCTTCATCATCCCGGTGATCTCCATGACGAGGAGGGAGTAGTTCACCCTCGGGGCTGAGGGTATGTACAAGTAGCTATGTGTTTGATCTCTCTCTCTCTCTCTCTCTCTCTCTCTCTCTCTCTCTCGTGTTCTTGATTTGGCACGATCTTGATGTATCGCGAGCTTTGCTATTATAGTTGGATCTTATGATGTTTCTCCCCCTCCACTCTCTTGTAATGGATTGAGTTTTCCCTTTGAAGTAATCTTATCGGATTGAGTCTTTAATGATCTAAGAATACTTGATGTATGTCTTGCTTTGCGTATCTGTGGTGACAATGGGATATCACGTGATTCACTTGATGTATGTTTTGGTGATCAACTTGCGGGTTCCGCCCATGAACCTATGCATAGGGGTTGGCACACGTTTTCGTCTTGACTCTCCGATAGAAACTTTGGAGCACTCTTTGAGGTTCTATGTGTTGGTTGAATAGATGAATCTGAGATTGCGTGACGCATATCGTATAATCATACCCACGGATACTTGAGCTGACATTGGAGTATCTAGGTGACATTAGGGTTTTGGTTGATGTGTGTCTTAAGGTGTTATTTTACTACGAACTCTAGGGCTGTTTGTGACACTTATAGGAATAGCCCAATGGATTGATCGGAAAGAATAACTCTGAGGTGGTTTTGTACCCTACCATAATCTCTTCGTTTGTTCTCCGCTATTAGTGACTTTGGAGTGACTCTTTGTTGCATGTTGAGGAATATGATCCAATTGTGTTATTATTGTTGAGAGAACTTGCACTAGTGAAAGTATGAACCCTAGGCATTGTTTCCTAGCATTGCAATACCGTTTACGCTCACTTTTATCATTAGTTACCTTGCTGTTTTTATAATTTCAGATTACGCAAACCTATATCTACCATCCATATTGCACTTGTATCACCATCTGTTCGCCGAACTAGTGCACCTATACAATTTACCATTGTATTGGGTGTGATGGGGACACAAGAGACTCTTTGTTATTTGGTTGCAGGGTTGCTTCAGAGAGACCATCTTCATCCTACGCCTCCCACGGATTGATAAACCTTAGGTCATCCACTTGCGGGAAATTTGCTACTGTCCTACAAACCTTTGCACTAGGAGGCCCAACAACGTCTACAAGAAGAAGGTTGTGTGGTAGACATCAAGATACGCAGTCGGTCCCACCGAGTTTGCTCGACCAACTCTTTTTTTGCTTATTACCAAAAAAATCGGTCTCACCGAGTTTGTGTAATCGGTCAAACCAAGTTTAGGTTTTACCCTAACCCTAGCACATTGGTCCCACCAAGTTGATCATGTCGGTCCCACCGAAAATCCTAACGTTCACATTTTGAACTGAATCGGTCTCACTGAGTTCACATATTTGATCTGATCGAGTTGGCTCCTTTGTGTGTAACGGTTAGATTTTGTGTGCAGGCTATATATACCCCTCCACCCTCCTCTCCAATAGTGAGAGAGCCATCAGAACGTGCTTACACTTCCAGCATTCATTTTCTGAGAGAGAACCACCTACTTATGTGTTGAGACCAAGACATTCCAATCCAACCATAAGAATCTTGATCTCTAGCCTTCCCCAAGTTGCTTTCCACTCATATCATCTTTCCACCATAGCCAAATCCGTGAGTGGGAGTTGAGTGTTGGGGAGACTATCATTTGAAGCACAAGAGCAAGGAGTTCATCATCAACACACGATCTATTACCTTTTGGAGAGTGGTGTCTCCTACATTGGTTAGGTGTCACTTGGGAGCCTTTGTCAAGATTGTGGAGTTGAACCAAGGAGTTTGTAAGGGCAAGGAGATCACCTACTTCGTGAAGATCTACCCAAGTGAGGCAAGTCCTTCATGGGCGATGGGCATGGTGGGATAGACAAGGTTGCTTCTTCGTGGACCCTTCATGAGTGGAGCCCTCCGTGAACTCGCGCAACCGTTACCCTTCGTGGGTTGAAGTCTCCACCAACGTGGATGTACGATAGCACCACCTATCGGAACCACGCCAAAAATCTCCGTGTCTCCAATTGCATTTGCACACTCCAATCCCATCCCTTTACTTTCTTGCAACTTGCATGCTTTACTTTCTGCTGCTCATATACTCTTTCCATGCTTGCTTGAAATGTATCGTGAATATTCAAACTTGTGCTAAAACTCCACCTCAACTTGAAGAACTTAAAAACTGCCACTTTTGCTTGTTGAGGGTCTATCCCCCCCCCCTCTAGACACCTCTTCTCGATTCTTTCACCGACCTAGACTTTCCTCTAGTGATCGAAAAGGGGCACATATAACGGTCATGGCAGAGTCTCAATCTATCCCTATTGATCTTGTTGCCCAATATATAAGCAGCTTCACCGAGGTCTTTCATGAAAAAATTCTTATTCAAGTATCCTTTTATGCCATCCAGAAATTCTATATCATTTCCAATCAACAATATTTCATCCACATATAATATCAGAAATGCTACAGCCCACTGACTTTCTTGTAAATACACGCTTCACCGTAAGTCTGTATAAAGCCATATGCTTTGATCACGTCATCAAAACGTATATTCCAACTCCGAGATGCTTGCACCAGTGAATAGATGGATCACGGTCAACTCCTTTGTTAGCACCTTTAGGATCGACAAAACCTTCTGGTTGCATCATATACAACTCTTCTTTAAGAAATCCATTAAGGAATGCAGTTTTGACGTCCATTTGCCAGATTTCATAATTATAAAATGTGGCAATTGCTAACATGATTCAGACAGACTTAAGCATTGCTATGGGTGAGAAAGTCTCATCGTAGTCAACTCCTTGAACTTGTCAAAAACCTTTCATGACAATTCGAGCTTTGTAGACAGTAACATTACCATCAGCGTCGGTCTTCTTCTTGAAGATCCATTTATTCTCAATGGCTTGCCGATCATCGAGCAAGTCCACCAAAGTCCACACTTTGTTCTCATACATGGATCCTATCTAAGATTTCACGGCCTCAAGCCATTTATCGGAATCTAGGCTCATCATAGCTTCTTCATAGTTTGTAGGTTCGCCATGGTCTAATAACATAACTTCCAGGATAGGATTACCATACCACTCTGGTGTGTATCGTGCTCTGGTCGACCTACGAGGTTCAGTAGTAACTTGATCTGAAGTTTCATGATCATCATCATTTGCTTCCTCTCTAGTTGATGTAGGCATCACGGGAACAGTTTTCTGTGATGTGCTACTTTCCAATTCGAGAGAAGGTACAATTACCTCATCAAGTTCTACTTTCCTCCCACTCACTTCTTTCGAGAGAAACTCCTTCTCTAGAAAGGACCCATTCTTTGCAACAAAGATCTTGCCTTCGGATCTGTGGCAGAAGGTGTACCCAATAGTTCCTTAGGGTATCCTATGAAGACGCACTTCTCCGATTTGGATTCGAGCTCATCAGGCTGTAGCCTTTTGACATAAGTGTCGCATCCCCAAACTTTAAGAAACGAAAGCTTAGGTTTCTTGCCAAACCACAGTTCATACGATGTCGTCTCAACGGATTTAGACGGTGCCCTATTTAACATGAATGCGGCTGCCTCTAATGCATAACCCCAAAACGATAGTGGTAAATCGGTAAGAGACATAATAGAGCGCACCATATCTAATAAGGTACGGTTACAACGTTCGGACACATCATTATGCTGTGGTGTTTCAGGTGGCGCGAGTTGTGCAACAATTCCACATTATTTTAAATGAAGGCCAAACTCGTAACTCAAATATTCGCCTCCACGATCAGATCGTAGAAACTTTATTTTCTTGTTATGATGATTCTCCACTTCACTCTGAAATTTTCAAATGTTTCAGACTTGTGTTTCATCAAGTAGATACACCCATACCTACTCAAATCATATGTGAAGGTCAGAAAATAACGATACCTACCGTGTGCCTCAACACTCATCGGACCGCATACATCGGTATGTATTATTTCCAACAAGTCATTAGCTCGCTCCATTGTTCCAGAGAACAGAGTTTTAGTCATCTTACCCATTATGCATGGTTTGCAAGTATCAAATGATTCATAATCAAGTGATTCCAAAAGTCCATCTGCATGGAGTTTTTTCATGCGCTTTACACCAAGATGACCTAAACGGCAGTGCCACAAGTATGTTGCACCGTCATTATCAACTTTTCATCTTTTGGCATCAATATTATGAATATGTGTATCACTACGATCGAGATTCATAGACCATTCATCAAAGGTGCATGACTATAAAAGATATTATTCATATAAATAGAACAATCATTATTCTCTGACTTAAATGAATAATCGTCTTGCAATAAACAAGATCCATATATAATGTTCATGCTCAACATTGATGTCTACTATGCAACCTTCTTCTAGTAGACGCTGTTGGGCCTCCAAGTGCAGATAGAATCATTAAACTAGCAAACATAACAACAATCTGTCTAAACAGAACAGTCTGTAAAGAATGCAAGAAAAATCATACTTCTCTAACTCCAAAAATTCTAAAAAATTACCACACTGTTTATTATTTTTTGTTACTCATTGTGTAAAAATTTCAAGACTTTATCATGTTCTGTCTTTCTAGAAGAATTCAGACAATGATAGAAAACTTTCTGTTTTCAAAACAACAACGTATAGACTTGTAAAATAAGCATGGTAAAGGCCACACTTGACTTTTTATTGAACTAAGAGATGCAAAACATTACTCTAAATAGCAGCAAGCAAATCAAACTAAAATAAGATGATGCTCCAAGCAAAACTCATATCATGTGGTGAATAAAAATATAGCCTCAAGTAAATTTACCGATGAACGAAGACGAAAGAGGGGATGCCATCCGGGGCATCCCCAAGCTTAGGCTCTTGGTTGTCCTTGAATATTACCTTGGGGTGCCTTGCGCATCCCCAAGCTTAGGCTCTTTCCACTCCTTATTCCATAGTCCATCGAATCTTTACCCAAAACTTGAAAACTTCACAACACAAAACTTAACGAAACTTCGTGAGATGAGTTAGTATGATAAAGACAAATCATTCACTTTGGTACTGTCAAGATAAGATTCATAATTGTTCTCACACAATGCCTATTGTACCTTATAATTTCCACAATTTATATCACTTAATATAAGCTATGGAAACACTAAAACAAGCAAACTATGCATTGAAAACAGAATCTGTCAAAAACAGAACAGTCTGTAATGATCTGAACAACAACCATACTTCTGCTACTCCAAAAATTCTGAAAAATTAGGAAAACGTAGACAATTTGTGTGTATATATCATGTGTAAAAAATTCAGAATTTTATCACGTTCCAGTAAATTTAAACAATTATGTGACTGGAAGCAAATCTTTATATTTTTGCACATAATCAAGTCAACTATCATCCACACTATCCCAAAGGCTTTACTTGAAGGAAATATGCCCTAGAGGCAACAATAAAGTTATTATTTATTTCCTTATATCATGATAAATGTTTATTATTCATGCTAGAATTGTATTAACCAGAAACTTGATACACGTGTGAATACATAGACAAACAGAGTGTCACTAGTATGCCTCTACTTGACTAGCTCGTTCAATCAAAGATGGTTAAGTTTCCTAGCCATAGACATGAGTTGTCATTTGATTAACGGGATCACATCATTAGAAAATGATGTGATTGACTTGACCCATTCCGTTAGCTTAGCATATGATCGTTTAGTATATTGCTATTGCTTTCTTCATGACTTATACATGTTCCTATGACTATGAGATTATGCAACTCCTGAATACCGGAGGAACACTTTGTGTGCTACCAAACGTCACAACGTAACTGGGTGATTATAAAGGTGCTATACAGGTATCTCCGATGGTGTTTGTTGAGTTGGCATAGATCGAGATTAGGATTTGTCACTCCGATTGTCGGAGAGGCATCTCTGGGCCCTCTCGGTAATGCAAGCAATGTGACTAATGATTTAGTTGCGGGATGATGCATTACATAACGAGTAAAGAGACTTGCCGGTAACGAGATTGAACTAGGTATTGAGATACCGACGATCGAATCTCGGGCAAGTAACACACCGATGACAAAGGGAACAACGTATGTTGTTATGCCGTTTGACCGATAAAGAACTTCGTATAATATGTGGGAGCCAATATGAGCATCTAGGTTCCGCTATTGGTTATTGACCGGCGACGTGTCTCGGTCATGTCTACATAGTTCTCGAACCTGTAGGGTCCGCACGCTTAAAGTTCGGTGATGATTGGTATTATGAGTTTTTGTGTTTTGATGTACCGAAGGTAGTTCAGATTCCCGGATATGATCACGGACATGACAGGAGTCTTGAAATGGTCGAGACATAAAGATCGATATATTGGACGACTATGTTCGGACACCGGAAAGGTTCCGGAAGGTTTTGGACATATACCAGAGTACCGGGGGGTTACCGGAACCCCCCGGGGAGTTAATTGGGCCTCACGGGCCTTAGTGGGAGAAGAGGAGGGGCGGCCAGGGCAGCCGCACGCCCCCTCCCCCTCTAGTACGAATTGGACAAGGAGGGGGGCGGCGCCCCCCTTTTTCCTTCTCCTCCTCTCTCCCTTCCTTCCCTTCTCCTACTCCAACAAGGAAAGGAGGAGTCCTACTCCCCCCTTGGCGCACCCTCCCTGGCCGGCCGCCTCTCCCCCCTTGCTCCTTTATATACGGGGGAAGGGGGCACCTCTAAACACACAAGTTGATCATTGATCTTTTAGCCGTGTCCGGTGCCCCCCTCCACCATAATCCACCTCGGTCATATCGTAGCGGTGCTTAGGCGAAGCCCTGCGTCAATAGCATCATCATCACCGTCATCACGCCCTCGTGCTGACGGAACTCTCCCTCGAAGCTCTGCTGGATCGGAGTTCGTGGGACGTCATCGAGCTGAACGTGTGCTGAACTCAGAGGTGCCATGCGTTCGGTACTTGGATCGGCCGGATCATGAAGACATACGACTACATCAACTGCGTTGTTCTAACGCTTCCGCTTTCGGTCTACGAGGGTATGTGGACAACACTCTCCCCTCTCGTTTCTATGCATCACCATGATCTTGCGTGTGCGTAGGATTTTTTTTTAAATTACTATGTTCCCCAACATTACTTGGCACTTTATTGAAACAAAAGCTATAAAACATGATTACTACAGTAGCTTAATGATGTGAACATGCAAAAATAGTAGGGGTAAATATTGGGTTGTCTCCCAACAAGCACTTTTCTTTAATGCCTTTCTAGCTAGGCATGATGATTTCTATGATGCTCACATAAAAGATAAGAATTGAAACATAAAGAGAGCATCATGAGGCATATTACTAGCACATTTAAGCCAAACCAACTTCCTATGCATAGGGATTTTGTGAGCAAATAACTCATGAGAACAAGAATCAACTAGCATAGGAAGGTAAAGCAAGCAAAACTTCAAGATTTTCAACACATAGAGAGGAAACTTCATATTTTTGCAATATGTAAAAGCATATGTTCCTCTCTCATAAATTTTTTCAATAGCATCATGAGTGAATTCAACAATATAACTATCACATAAAGCATTCTTTTCATGATCTACAAGCATAGAAATTTTACTACTCTCCACATAAACAAATTTATTCTCATGAATAGTAGTGGGAGCAAACTCAACAAAATAACTATCATTGGAGGCGTAATCCAATTGAAAATTAAAATCATGACGACAAGTTTCATGGTTATCATTATTCTTTATAGCATACATGTCATCACAATAATCATCATAGATAGCAACTTTGTTCTCATAATCAATTGGAACCTCTTTCAAAATAGTGGATTCATCACTAAATAAAGTCATGACCTCTCCAAATCCACTTTCATAAATATTGTGAAAAGATTCAACCCCTCCAAAATAGTGGGATCGGTAGTACCTAGAGTTGACACTCTTCCAAACCCACTTTCATCAATATAATCATCATAAATAGGAGGCGTGCTTTCATCATAATAAATATTCTCATCAAACTTGGGGGACTAAAAAGATCATATTCATCAAACATAGCATCCCCAAGCTTGTAGCTTTGCATATCATTAGCATCATGGATATTCAAAGAATTCATACTAACAACATTGCAATCATGCTCATCATTCAAAGATTTAGCGCCAAACATTTTATAGACTTCTTCTTCTAACACTTGAGCATAATTTTCCTTTCCATCATTTTCATGAAAGACATTAAAAAGATGAAGCATATGAGGCAACCTTAATTCCATTTTTTTTGTAGTTTTCTTTTATAGACTAAACTAATGATAAACCAAGAAACTAAAAGATTCGATTGCAAGATCTAAAGATATACCTTCAAGAACTAACCTCCCCGGCAACAGCGCCAGAAAAGAGCTTGATGTCTACTACGCAACCTTCTTCTTGTAGACGTTGTTGGGCCTTCAAGTGCAGAGGTTTGTAGGACAGTAGCAAATTTCCCTCAAGTGGATGACCTAAGGTTTATCAATCCGTTGGAGGCGTAGGATGAAGATGGTCTCTCTCAAACAAACCTGCAACCAAATAACAAAGAGTCTCTTGTGTCCCCAACACACCCAATACAATGGTAAATTGTATAGGTGCACTAGTTCAGCGAAGAGATGGTGATACAAGTGCAATATGGATGGTAGATATAGGTTTTTGTAATCTGAAAATATAAAAACAGCAAGGTAGCAAGTAACAAAAGTGATCAAAAACGGTATTGCAATGCTTGGAAACAAGGCCTAGGATTCATACTTTCACTAGTGCAAGTTCTCTCAACAATGATAACATAATTGAATCATATAACAATCCCTCAACGTGCAACAAATAGTCACTCCAATGTCACTAATAGCGGAGAACAAACGAAGAGATTATTGTAGGGTACGAAACCACCTCAAAGTTATTCTTTCTGATCGACCTATGGGGCTATTCCTATAAGTGTCACAAACAGCCCTAGAGTTCGTACTAAAATAACACCTTAAGATACACATCAACCAAAACCCTAATGTCACCTAGATACTCCAATGTCACCACAAGTATCCGCGGGTTTGATTATACGATATGCATCACACAATCTCAGATTCATTTATTCGAACCAACAGAAAGAACTTCAACGAGTGCCCCAAAGTTTCTACCGGAGAGTCAAGACGAAAACGTGTGCCAACCCCTATGCATAAGTTCACAAGGTCACAGAACCCGCAAGTTGATCACCAAAACATACATCAAGTGCATCACGTGAATATCCCATTGTCACCACAGATAAGCACATGCAAGACATACATCAAGTGTTCTCAAATCCTTAAAGACTCAATCAGATAAGATAACTTCAAAGGGAAAACTCAATCCATTACAAGAAGGTAGAGGGGGAGAAACATCATAAGATCCAACTATAATAGCAAAGCTCGCGGTTCATCAAGATCGTGCCAAATCAAGAACACTTGAGAGAGAGAGAGAGAGAGATCAAACACATAGCTACTGGTACATACGCTCAGTCCCGAGGGTGAACTACTCCCTCCTCGTCATGGAGAGCGCCGGGATGATGAAGATGGCCACTGGTGATGATTTCCCCCTCCGGCAGGGTGTCAGAACAGGGCCCCAATTGTTTTTTGGTGGCTACAGAGGCTTGCGGCGGCGGAACTCCCGATCTAGGTTTCTTTTTGGGGGTTTCTGTATTGCGTCGGTTTCACGTCAGGGGGGTGCACGAGGAGCCCACAAGGTCGGAGGGCGCGCCCTCCACCTTTGTGGAGGCCTCGTGGCTCTTCTGGCCCAACTCTTTTGCTTCGGGGGCTTCTTCTGGTCCATAAAAAATCACCATAAATTTTTAGCTCATTTGGACTCTGTTTGATATTCATTTTCTGCAAAACTCAAAAACAAGGAGAAAACATAAACTGGCACTGGGCTCTAGTTTAATAGGTTAGTCCCAAAAAATCATATAGAATAGCATATAAATGCATATAAAACATCCAAGGTAGATAATATAATAGCTTGGAACAATAAAAAATTATAGATACGTTGGAGACGTATCAAACGCTGGCACCAAATAACAATTATTAGGGTCTAAAACTAATCCCGAAGGTTGATGTAGAGGTAGCGTGCCGATGGCGATCACACTGACCTTGGAACCATTCCCGACGCGCATCGTCACCTCGTCCATAGCCAATCTTCGTTTATTCCACAACTCCTGTTTCGAGTTACAAATATGAGCAACCGAACCAGTATCAATAGCATTAGTAAGGTACACATCAATAGCATGTATATCAAATATACCTTTATTCACTTTTCCATCCTTCTTATCCGCCAAGTATTTGGGGCAGTTCTGGTTCCAGTGACCTTTCCTTTTGTAGTAGAAGCACTCAGTTTCAGGCTTCGGTCCAGCTTTGGGATTCTTCCCGAGAGTGGCAACTTGCTTGCCATTCTTATTGAAGTTCCCTTTCTTTCCTTTGCCCTTTTTCTTGAAACTAGTGGTCTTGTTAACCATCAACACTTGATACTCTTTCTTGATTTCTATCTCCGCGGCCTTAAGCATTACGAATAGCTTGGGAATTGGTTTCATCATCCCTTGCATATTATAGTTCATCAAGAAGCCTTTGTAGTTTGGTGGCAGTGACTGAAGAACTCTGTCAATAACACTATCAACTGGAAGTTCAACTCCCAACTAGGTCAAGTGGTTATGAGACCTAGACATTTTGAGTATGTGTTCACTAACAGAACTATTCTCCTCCATCTTGCAGCTATAGAACTTGTTGGAGACTTCATATCTCTCAACCCGGGCATTTGCTTGAAATATTACACTACAAAAAAAAATACACTTCCGTGATGATACGTGTTTGTCACAGTAGGTCGCGTTTTTTGTCATGCATGTACATCCATGACAAATTTATGACAAAATCAAGATAGTCATACCTGTCTTTGTCGTCAGAAAGTGTTCCATGACATTACCAAAATTATCATCACGGAAGTGTCCACTTCCATGACGATAAATTGCACGTCACAGAAGTGCTTTCGTCAAGGGTGACCGACGTGTGGCATCCACCGTAACGGAACGCTGTTAAGCTATCGGGTCGGGTTTTGGATCCGATAACCCGTTAACAACCCCGACCAATGGGAAATTTCCACGTGTAAAATTCTTATTGGCCAGACGAAACACGTGTCATCTCGTCAGTGGGTCAGATAGGCGCCTATGATATGTCGACACGTGCCACGGCCCACCACTGACCCATTTAGCTTACAAAGCCGGCCCGTTTGACTTGGGCAAAAGTTAACGGGCTGGCCCATGAAAAGCCTATTAACGGTCTCTTTGCAAATAGCCCATTTTACGGCCCGTTAACTCACGGCCCGTTAGGCCCTAAAGTAAATCGGCCCAACAACGTCATGTGGGCCGTCGAATATAACACCAGCCCATTTTACTTTCGGCCCATGTATGGCCCACGCCGTCTTTCGGCCAATATGAGGCCTTCGTATCTTTCGGCCCTTTACAGGCCCACGGTGACTCTAGCCCATAATGAACAATAATTTTCTTTATACCCATTAACGGCCCGTGATTTACATGGGCCGTTTCCAGCCCGTGTTAGCTTTCAGCCTATTGACGGCCCATATGTTCTTGGGCTCCTTTTCGGCCCTCGATTACTTCCGCCCGTTCATCGCTGTTCCCTAATGGGCCAAATTCGCCCATGGCAAGAGTCGCCCGTTATTAGCTCGTTCCCCTAATGGGCCAAATTCAGCCCATGGCAAGAGTCGGCCCACATCGCTCAGTTACCCTAATGGGCCAAATTCGCCCATGGCAAGAGTCGGCCCGCTTCGCCTGTTAACCTGTTACGCCGTTTCCAGCCGTCCCTATATTGTGGCCCATTAACGACCCGTTATGCTCGTGATGTAATTAAGCCTTTGCTGTCCCACGGCCTGTTAACGGCTGTTACCGTCTTTGGCCGATACCAATTACGCCTGACACGACCCATGTAGACCCATTTATCCGATGGCCCGAGGCCCACCGATTACAGGCCCATTTATCAACGGCCCGTAGGAGACCCATGGATCCTACGGCCCGTACATGGCCCATGGTAGTTGCGGCCACTAGAAAATCAGGGAAAAAGAAGACTAGGAAATAAATAAGGCCGAAACTAATGTTAGACTATTAAGGCGATTGCACAGATTACATCCACTCGGCATCAAAGATCGCCACCAGTGCAAATATAGGGAACACCCTACACTATACAAAAATGGCTTGCTGTTTTCTTCAGCCGGTGGCTGCACGTTAAGAATAAATTTAGTATCGCACCAAAACAAATTACAACTATATAACAAAAGGAAGGTTGGCATAAAACTTAACAGTCTAGCGATAAATGCACCACCGTAAGTTCGAAGCTCAGTTCATTTGACTTGATATTACGCTTTCATGTCAGTATTGTCCGATGGAGCACCATAACCCTCGCCTTCATTTCCCCTAGGCTCCTGAACAACATAGCAAATGTCTGATAGTATGGTTTCAAAACCATGCATATCTTGACGACATTGAGCAATGTTTCTCCTTGTTTCACAAAGGGTCTCTGTTAGGGAATGGACTTGTGTCTGGAGCGCAGATACAACATTGCATTGAGCTTTCATATCTTGATCATGAGGCAGTTTGGACGATATTGCCTTAACAACCAACCCAGTATTATGCAGGAATGTGCTTTTGGCACTGTTAGTGGACAGGTACTGACCCACTGCAGCAAGAGCTGACATTGCGGTTATAGTTGCCTCGTCACCTTCAGAAGGTGGCGATTCCACCATATTTTCCATAGCTCACTGAAAAGTTGAGGTTTTACATTAGTAGTACCAGAACATAAGATATTAAGGAGGCAGCAAAACCAAACAAGCTTTGGTCTATATACATAACTTATTCTGGTGAACCCATGTAAAATATTAGTTGTATTTTATTGCAAGGTACATAATAAAACCAGGTTCCAAACATATGACCATGTACCATCGCTAATGTATTGTCTATTTCTTCACATTGTATTGAGGGCTAAGGATAAAGAGACGAAGTTTATAATACAGTAAGCATAGTATGACATCATTCATATCACAAAACAACTGAGAACGGACAAACAGGCAATTGTAACATTGTGTGGGCAAGTCCAGCATGGAACTAGATTACGGGTCAATATCAAAGGAACATCACTCCTCTCTTTTAAACCTTGTAAGGTGCAATGATACGCTAAGACAATTGTGTATAAAATTGAAAAGAGTAATAGACATTGACTGCAAACCATGCAGTTCAAGGCACAAGTCAGAGTAAGTAGTACTTAAAAGGCATGAGGATTAAGGACTTACAACAGCGGCTTTGACTGGTGTAGTCATGCCCTTCTTCTTGCTGGTGTGACAGTCCTTGAAGATTTCCACAACATTTGGTTTAGGTACTTTTTGGTCCTTGCGGGCTTTCCTCTGCATTTCGAACAAGTCAATATAGATCTGATAATATGGTATAGCGAAAAGAGTGAAACAACAGCTAATTACAAGAGCCTCGCGAGCAATATAGCTACGAGATCCCGTAAATGCATGTTGAATTTCACTTTCAGACGGTTGGCCTTGTTCTTTGAACAGTTCACCTACAAGAAGATAGATTTGTGTGGCACATGCGTAAATAGGACTTCAACATGTGATCTGATCACATATATATAATGTGCCTGATACTTCGGACCAGACTAGTGTTTAACAAGGCCCCTCCAGTCTTCTTCCGATATATTTTCCACTGGAGATGTTTGGGAAAGTTCACCGTTAGCCTTGCCTTCAAAGTGAGTTTTCCTCATGTTATACTGATACTGTCGTAGAGCAGACTTTAAAACATGGGTGCAAGCTTGTCTGGTTGCATCATCTTGGCTATCCAACTTGAACCTCATCTGTTGAAAATTATGGGAGTCTCATTATCAACAACCTAGAAAGTATGGGACAGAGCAAGACGATAATACTAGTTTCCATACAAAACCATACTTACAGATAAATGGTCGAGGAAGGTGTTGAACTGGTTTCGCTTTTGTCATTCCTGTCTCAATCCATGTTGGGAGGATACGTACATGACACCTAACGGCAACCGCTGCCTCGATACTAACTTGGCTGACTCAGTAGCATCACGTGGCCTTTTAAACCTGCCTCAAAACGGATCTCCATTCTTCCTCCTCTAGATTTAGTTAACCTATCGAGCATTATCCCCGATGTTTGTTTCCTCTGCGCCTAGGTGCTAGTCCAACAACGAACATAGAAAGTGTTAAGGTACATCAAACTGTGAGACTACATATAAAGAAGCATGCAATCAGAATTTGACTCCAGAACTACCTTCTTGCTGTTGAAGCTCACAAGGTTCATCTGGTATTGCCAACTCGCCTTGTGTCAAGAGTGCTTGGGAAGTAGTGTCATTGGCAAGGGAGCTTGGGAACATGCTGCTAGTTTCAGTTGACGCACGAGTAAGTCGTGCACCGGTAGTACTGTGGTAGGTGTTGCAAGAACTAGGGCTGTCTCTGCTTGTTTGGTGGCAGCTATTTGTTTCGCTTGGCTTTTTGCAACTCGTAGCATGGGATGCCGTGTTTATAGAATTTTCCATCGGACTTTGACCTTCTATTGCACCATCGCATACAGCAGAATCTGCAGGATTCATCCGCTTCTCATTCCCTGCCATTATGTGTTTCTTCCTCTTTCTCTGTGCCATGTTAAGTCAAGTCGACAAGAAAAATAATAACAATTTAGTTCTTCAGAACAAATTGATGTGTGATGCAGACAAACTGAACTTTGATGTTAGACGACCACATGATAGGAGGATGAAATATGTATGAAAAACAGGATGGAAGAGATAACCAGAACTATGATGTGTAAACTAAGAAGAAGACATTTCACCAAATTAGAAGCAATGCAATGGAAGGTAGACACCATATGAAAGATGCTACAAATATTGCTCTGCCAAGTTAATAGTGTCTCATCATAAATGGCGTTTAAACAAATGTGAAGCAGTACAAGAAATAAATCATATGCAAGATGCAAACAACATCACACTACCATGTTAGAGGTCTCTCATCATTAGTGCCATTGCATATTCACAGCATTGCATATTCATAGATTATGATGTGTAAACTAGGGAGAAGGCATTTCAACAAATTAGAAGCAATGAAAGCTAGACACCATATGAAAGATGCACCGAATATCACTCTACCAAGTTAAAACTGTCTCGTCATAAGTGCCATTTCAACAAATTAGTAGTACAAGCTAGAAAAGAATGTGAGATGTAACCTATATCACACTCCAAAGTCAAACATGTCTTATGATAAGTGATTGTTGCAGGTTACACAACAGTAGTAATTTGATGTAAGAACATGGTGTGATAGATGATATTGTATGTTCTAGAAACAGAACACGTGTCTTATTCAAGTATAATGTGTAAAGTAAGCAGATGGAATTCAACAAAATTAGAAGCAATACAAGCTAGACATCACACATAACATGCAACCACATATAATAGTGCTGTTAGAGGGAGCACCGTGATGCTGCACTAAGGAGACATGCTCATCATAAACACAACTTTGTTGAGTGTCTATGCATGTGTTGTCTTGGAAATCATCTTGGGGTGTGGAGGAGTAGAAATGTAGAGGCCCTCCGCTCGAAGGAGCACCTTTATCCGCTGCCTTGCTAACTTCCTTCCGCTTTATTGATTTTGAATTGTCAAGTAAAACCGACAAGAAAAAGCAATAAAATTCTCTCTTGAAAACTCATTCATGCATGATACTGACAATCACTACTTTGATGTAAGGCAAACACATGATACCAGGATGGAATATGTACGAAAAACAGGACATCATGGCATGTTCACAACTGTTTGTGTAAACTAAGCAGAAACCATTCCAGCAAATAAGAAGCAATGCAAGCTAGACACCACATGAAAGATGCAACCAATATGACTCTGCCAAGTTAAAAGCGTCCCATCATAAATGGAATTTCAACAAATTAGAAGCAGCGCATGCTATAAATCATATGAAAGATGCAACTAATATCGCACTGCATATACTAAAGGTGTATCGTCATGTTGATTGATGCGGGATACAAAAAAAACAATAGTTTTATGTAAGTACATGCTTAATAGACAGATGTACTATGTACTAAATACAGGAAGGCATGTCACATTAACAGGGATAATGTATAAGCTAAGCAGACTAGCACATGCAGTTTAACCAGATTGGAAGAACTACAATCTGTTGGGGAACATTGCAGAAAATTAAAATTTTTCCTACGGTTTCACCAAGATCCATCTATGATTTCTACTAAGCAAAGAGTCATGGGAGTGAGTTTGCATCTACATACCACTTGTAGATCGCGTGCGGAAGCTTTCGAGGGGATGGTGATGATGTAGTCGTACTCGGATCACCGATGACCAAAGCGCTGAACGGACAACACCTCCGCGTTCAACACACGTACGGTACGAGCAACGTCTCCTCCGTCTTGATCCAGCAAGGAGGAAGGAGAGGTTGAGGAAGAAGGCTCCAACAGCAGCACGACGGCGTGATGATGATGGAGTGATCTGTTCCCCAGGGCTTCGCCAAGCTCACGCGGAGGAGGAGAGGTGTTGGGAGGGAGGGCTGCGCCTTCAAGATGTGTGTGCAGCCTCCCTCACCCCTCTATTTATAGGGAAGGGAGGAGGGGGCCCCCTCTAGATGCATCTAGAGGGGGGCGGCGGCCAGGGAGGGGGCTTGCCCCCAAGCAAGGGGCCCCTTAGGGTTCCCCTCAACCCTAGGCGCATGGGCCAAGGGGAGGCGCGCCAGCCCACTAGGGGCTGGCTGCCTCCCACGCAGCCCAAGTGGCCCCCGAGAGGGGTGGCCTCCCGTGGTCCTCCGAACCTTCCCTGGCCCTCCATAATACCGACATGACCCAAACTTTTCCGGCGTCCGCTTGACGACTTCCCATATATAAATCTTTACCTCCGGACCATTCCGAACTCCTCGTGACGTCCGGGATCTCATCCGGACTCAACAACATTCGTAATCACTTACAAGTCTTCCTATTAACCCTAGCGCCACCGAACCTTAAGTGTAGACCCTACGGGTTCGGGAGACATGCGATATGACCGACGCTCAGTCAATAACCAACAGCGGATCTGGATACCCATGTTGGCTCCTACATGCTCCTCGATGATGTCATCGGATGAACCACGATGTCGAGGATTCAAGCAACCCGTATACTATTCCCTTTGTCGACGGTATGTTACTTGCCCGAGACTCGATCGTCGGTATCCCAATACCTCGCTCAGTCTCGTTACGCAAGTCACTTTACTCGCATCAGAATGCATGATACCGTGACTGGACACTTGATCACTTTGAGCTCATTATGATGATGCACTACCGAGTGGGCCCAAAGGATACCTCTCCGTCATAAGGAGTGACAAATCGCCTTGATCCGTGTCAACCCAATGTACACTTTCGGAGATACCTGTAATGCACCTTTATATTCACCCGATTACGCCAGTGACGCTTGGTACACCCAAAGCATTCCTACGGCATCCGGAGTTACACGATCTCAAGGTCTAAGGAAGAGATACTTGACATTGAAAAGCTCTAGCAAAACGAACTACACGATCTTTGTGCTATGCTTAGGATTGGGTCTTGTCCATCACGCCATTCTCCTAATGACGTGATCCCGCTTGTCAATGACATCGATGTCCATAGTCAGAAACCATGACTATCTGTTGACCAACGAGCTAGTCTACTAGAGGCTCACTAGGGACGTATTGTAGTCTATGTATTCACACGTGTATTACGATTTCCAGATAATACAGTTATAGCATGAATAAAAGACAATTATCATGAACAAGGAAATATAATAATAATGCTTTTATTATTGCCTCTAGGGCATATTTCCAACACAATCTAGACACCATATGCATCATGCAACCACATATCACGCTGCCAAGTTAGAGCAAGCAACTGCGATGCTAGTGTAGGGGAAATGTTGTAATCAACTACAGAGCTACGTTCACTATCTTCATCTAGCATTTTTGTTTCTTGAGAATCATGTCGGGAGGCTGACACTGCATTCTTTAAATGAGGAGTAGTCCCCTTGCGTGCCTGCCTCGTCATAAGTGATTGATGAGGGATACACAAGAATATAAGTTTGATGTAAGAACATGGTTAATACACAGATGTACTAGTATGTACCAAAAACAGAAAGGCATGTCATATTCAAAGGTATAATGTGTAAGCTAAGCAGATGCAATTTAACCAAATTGGAAGCAATACAAGCTAGACATCCGGCTAGAGTGGTGAGCATGATCATCTAGGACTTGAGAGCCTGGTGGGAGGCGGGCTGCTTCGCCACCATCGCAACTTTTTAGTTGGCTTCCAGGTGATGCCTATCTTTGCTGGGCTTGTCACTGGCTCGGCCAGTGCCCTGACTAGCTATTTGTCTTCTGGTGCTCACGGGATGGTGGTTCATGTAAAAAAAATATCTTTCCTTATCTTACCGACTTTGGCCTTTCGAATACAAGCTAGACACCATATGGAACATGCAACCACATATGACACCGCGAAGTTAAAGCAAGCACCTGGGATGGTGGTTCATTGCGAGCAAGGTCATCAACTCCAGAGCTACGTTTACCATCTCCATCTGCTGACACTGCACCCTTTATAGCGTTGTAACGTGTCTTGCCTACCCAGATACGAAGCTGGAGCGACTTCTCTCTTTTCTTTTTGGCTTCTCTCATGGCAGCAGAGTCTGAAATACCCTTGCATAAAAACATAATAGTGAGAGTAAGGGTGAAGTGTGTGCAGAACTAGTGCACTGTAAAAGTAGTAGATATCAGGTGGCTGAAAAATAAATGACAGGAGACATATGATTACTCTACAACAATGCATGGCAAACAAAACTAGATTCTACTCCGTATGATTTTGTAATATATGAGCACAGGAAATGCAGGTACTCCTCCAGCACACCACCACATGTGGTCATATCTAAGATAACAGTCGACCGGAAATAAATAGGTGAGTCGATTTTTTTAATGAACCGTCCGATCTATAAGGAACACACAGATGGCCTTCGTCTACCTCCCGCCATCATCAAGGATTGACGATCTTTCTCGAACCGCCAACACCATCGGCCTGCACTCCTGCCTCCACCGCCCGCCTCCCATCGACCTCACACCACCGCCAGCTTGGCAGCGCCCAGGCCATCCTTTAATCCCGGCCGACCTCCAGATCGGGCGCCAGAGCTCTAGGCCGCACATGCCCCTAAGATAAACACTATATGCTGCTTCTTCGGCGTAATAGGCGACTAGCGCTGTTACGCTGGGAATGCTTCCTAATTGGGAATCAACTGCCAAAATTGAAATTCAAGGGGCGATTTAACCTCTAGCTAAGGTGAAATAGTATATGAGGAGAAACCTTGTGCATCGCGAGTTACTAGGAACATCTAGTATCAAGAAGAAGCGGTCAACTAGTGTCTTCTGTGGGATGAATACCATGCAAGCAGAGACGTAAGATTTGCACGAATAAGGGAAGAGGAGTACCTTTTTCGGTTGCCAGTGTGGTCACCTCCACATGTCGCGCCGATTTTCTTCTTTTTACCGGGGAAACTGATGTTCTGGAGGGTGCAGGACGAACCCATGGCCAAATTGTTGACTGTGTTGCCGTGGCCGTATGTCGGCGGAGGGGAAGCAGATCCGAGGCGGCGAAGGACGGCGTAGCAGGAATAGTTCCGGTGCGGTGGAGGGTGGCGAAGTTGGAGCGGTAGCGGTGAGGCGCGGGACGGCGTGGTTGAACTGGCTCAGGTACGGACGGCTCGGCCTCGGCTTCAACTACTAGCCGTGGAGGGCGCTATGTTGAGGTTGCGTGGACGGCGACGCCTGGGTATTGGCTCCGCGTGATGGAGGAGGGCGGTGGTTGATGGGTGGGATGGGGTGGTGGACGGAGGACACCGGGTTTCACTGCTGGTGGAGAGGTAGTTTTGGCGCCCACGGAGTACCTAATGGGGAATCGACGGGTGGGGAACCATGTTTCGTCTGGGACGCGCTTGTTTTTGGCTTTTTGAACAGAAGATGGGACACGCTTGTTTGAAATTTGGGAAAGTACAAACTTTGCCCCTCTTAAATTTCGGACCCATCATGGTCGGGGTGGATGGTAATCCTGTGTCCCAAATAGTGGGCGAGAGCGATTTCGGTCGCGCGCATGTGTGCTTAGGTGGCCATTGTGTATGAATGTTTTTCGGATGCGGTTGTGTGGCGTCTAGATGAAGCTACAAACCTACCCCGGTTTCGACCTTTGGACGTCGGGCCGGTAGGTTTCACGGGTCGGAGTTATTAGAAAAGTAATTTCCTTGTACTACCAAACATTGGTCTCACGTGGTTTCGGGCGAGTAGAGGCTCTTTTGGCGCTTCGTTCGAAATTTTGAAACACAAGCATTCACATTTAGAGTACTCTTGAACTATGAGGATTGACCTAAATAGACAATGTTATATTTGACCTTGTATGTTTGAAAACCTCATTAAATTATCCGCTTATTTTTGAAATTTTGACACTTGAAAATCCTATAACTACGATTATTTTGGAATGGAGGAGCTAAATTTGAATCTATTTTGTACACGACTACATATGCTATTATGTACAAAATCAGAGCAAAGATTGGTGCCCCCATAATTTAGGTATGGTTTACAAATGCCATGATATCAAATTCAAATAATTGAATGGACTTCATGTTGAATTCAATTTTTTAAACCACCTTAAGTTGAATTCAAATGTATGCTAGTTCATACGTAGCTATTTATAATGTCCATTGTGTAACTTTCATATGTATAATGTGCTTTACACACACAACATGAACTATACTCACGTTTATATTCGATTGCTAAAGCGATGTATTGTCTGGAGTTCAAAATACTAACTATGTGGATCAATTGTGTCGAATAATAACATAGTCAAATTCGATAGAATCTAGATGTCTGATGGATCAATGACCGCTCCTTACGCGAATTGCAAATATCATGATCCCATCCTAATATTTGGATACAATTTATATCTTTAATCAATGTGTAGAGCAGTCTTTTACGTGTAGTTTCACTCTCCATCGGTGGTCTCTCACACATGCTCACACACTCTCTCCCGAGGTGTCTTTCTCGCACACATGCTCTAAATATAACCCTCCCTCCCTCTCGTAACCATTTACAACTGTTTTCACTAACCTTTATCACAAGCACTCTTCCTCTTGCAAACATACACATGCACAATCCTCATCGACCCTTTCTATATACATGGACCTACCTACGTGTCTCATGTACGCACATTATCTTTATGACTGTCTCTCACGCATTGTCTCACACCTCTCTTCCTAATCGACGAGTATGATTCTAGCAGAGCATTCTGTAGGATGCCCCTTAAAGTTAGGTTGGATGAATAGTAATATCAGAGATAAAGGGGTTACCTTAGTCCGAGAACCTAGGGTTACAAATCCTAGCCGGCTTTGTCAGTGGACACAAAGTCCTTTAGAATTCTGCTATCTTCGTCTTGTACGACTAGTCATCCATAGGTCTTCCTAAATGCGTCACGGGCCGACCAATGTGGCGCATGACAGAACCGAACGAAGGGCCTCACCTCGACCCACCGGACCTCACGCGGTGACACACCCTCTGCCCCCACGTCTCATTATCTTCTCACACCCACACATACCAACACAAACACCACACACACGAAAATTTCTCCTGGTGCCTCTATTCCTCCCCTTGCATATACACACTCAAGGGAATGGAATCTCTTGTCATGACGCCATATTCGTCTCTCTCTAGACCACTCTCATTTCTCGTATATCTCTCTCACGCCCCCACCGACCCTCTATCCATGCCTCTCTCGAATATGTAATACACACACATACCTCTCTAGGCCCCGCCAAATGCATCAACTACACATTCAAACATGTTACATCACGCACCCCATTGATCTAAAAGCCCTCTCTTCACGCTTATTTCAGATACAACATTCCTTTTGAATAAAGTGTGGCCAAAAATTATTTTAGAGTTTCTACATATATACAACATTACAAAGTTATATGGAGGAGTACTGACGCTAATTTGCATTGCATGGTGCCCACAATGATATTTATTCCAAGACCGTGAATTTGTATATTTTATACTATATACAAAGTTAGTCATAATAAAGAGAAATGAAGAGCATCTCTCTCCATCGTGATACCCCCTCAGACGCCTTTCACGTATGCACACAAAATTATCTCCGTGTCCTCTAAAAGTAAGCCCCAGAAAATTCACGCATGTTTCATCTTTCTCTCACGATATATGCAATGACGATCATTTTATTTGAAGAGAAAGCACGACACATACATTGGACTTCAGAATCCACTCATTACGGTCACCATTTACGTTTAGTGGTTATTATACAGTCACGGGCTCACCATACAACTCTGTATTTGCTCATGACATGACTAGTTGACCAGTTAAATGCTCCACGTGGCACCTCTAGTGTTGCATCACATTATCTCACAACCATCGTGCCCACCTATCGAATTGTATCTACTCTACATCTACACTCTTATAAAATACACTCTTATAAAAAACAGAGTTGGTGATGATGGTGTGCCTGCCATCCTGCAATATAGGCCGTCCGATTTATATCTGACGGATAGGAAAGAAACTATGGCAATTTTGCAAAAAGGTACCCACACACCTATCCACATTTGCAAATAAGGCCTTCCCTCGTTCATCCTTTTCTCTCACAAGATAAACAATTCATACAAATGCATCTTGATGTTACGTGCAACGCACGGGCATCTTGCTAGTAAGAATGAAAACAAACGACAAAAATATATTTGGACGGTGGTTCGAAGTCATGACCGCGGGCACAGCGGACAAGGTGGCCTTGTATTGGTATGCTGAGCCGTCTGTTTTAACACACATGAGCTGGTGTGATGATTATACACACACGCACGCATGCACACGAACTGCATCCACGCAACACTCACACAAACACATGCACCCACGCACGCATGCAACACTCACACGTACACACGCAGCCATGCACGCACGCAACACTCACACGCACGCACGCAACACTCACACGCACACACGCACGCATGCATGCACACACGAGTACACCACACGACCAACACACACTCTCACGCTCAAGTGCTCAACCTACACGTGCATGCGCACACATCAGGCCCTGACAGACACATACACAACCAGGTGATTCCCGCGCAGCCTTGTCGCACCTGCGTAAATTTGTGTTTATCTAACCTTTTGCCTATGCGAACTGACAGATGGGACCCACAAGGAACGTGGTCAATTTAACTAGTCAACATGGCGCCACGCAGACTATTTGACCGGTCAACATAGTGCAATCTGATGCTGAACTGTGAGCAAGTGACCGTATAATCACCGCAAAACGTATATAGTGACCGTAATCAGCTTATTCTGAAGTTCGTGACCGATACGCTTTTCTCTATAGGCCCTCCAAAACTCCATCTCTACACGCTCGCATGTTACATCTCGACAACTATGCAATACAACACTACTACTACACTCTAACACAATAAATCATATGTGTTTTAGTTTTACTAGATATCATATTGTTACTTATAATTATTCAGTTTGCATACATTAAAATTGCCTATGAAATGTATGGCCAAGATTATCTACCACGGGAAAAATCCCGCCTTTCCTGTTTAATCGGGTTTGTATCGATGGATCGTATAAACATCAAAACTATAGTACTACAGACAAGTGACAGTTCACCGGGCCGTCAGGTCGCCTACTCCTCCGTCAGAAGAGTGGAGCGCCGCTTTCATAAATCTTCTAGTCCTTTCGCGAGATGTGGGACATCAAGCTACGGGTCCACGTGCCATACCGAATACAAGCAGAGCAGCCGGGTGAAGCACCCTACCATGGCGCCGGCGTAGTAATGAGCAATGAGGCGTCAAATCACAAAGCTGCACCTTTCCCGCAGTTAAGTTGGAGGGACGAAGCAACCATCATTTCACTCGCTGCTGAATCCGCTTCTCCTCATCTTCTTCAACTTAACCACGTGTTGCTTCGCCGTTGTTCTCGCCTCATGTGGGACGCGGATCGGCTTGGTAAAGCAATCGACACGGGACCGCATGTTAGTAAACCGCCAGACAACGTCCTCCAAAATAAGAAGCCTAATCCTAGACTTACAAAGGGCTACGAGCTGCTACGATACTTTCCATCTAATCTATATATGCCCCCGATTTTCAAAGTGGGTGGGCCTAATCCTCTCCTTTAATCCAATCAAGTAGTCCCTGATACGTATCCAACGTATCTATAATTTTTTATTGCTCCATGCTATATTATCTACTGTTTTGGACAATATTGGGCTTTATTTTCCACTTTTATATTATTTTTGGGACTAACCTATTAACCGGAGGCCCAGCCCAGAATTGCTGTTTTTTTTGCCTATTTCAGTGTTTCAAAGAAAAGGAATATCAAACGGAGTCGAAACGGAATGAAATCAACTGGAGAAGTTATTTTTGGAAGGAAAGCTACCGAAAAAACTTGGAGTGCAAGCCAGGGGAGTCCCGGGCCGTCCACGAGGGTGGGGGGTGCGCCCACCCCCCTAGGACGCGCCCCCTGCCTCGTGGACAGCCCGGAGGTCCATCGACGTACTTCTTTCACCCATATATACCCACGTACCCTAAAACTTCCGAAGAATAGAATAGATCGGGAGTTCCGCCGCCGCAAGCCTCTGTAGCCACCAAAAGTCAATTGGGACCCTGTTTCGCACTCACGGGGGGGGAACCTCACCGTGGCCATCTTCATCATCTCGGCGCTCTCCATGACGAGGAGGGAGTAGTTCACCCTCGGGGCTGAGGGTATGTACCAGTAGCTATGTGTTTGATCTCTCTCTCTCTCTCTCTCTCGTGTCCTTGATTTGGCACGATCTTGATGTATCACGAGCTTTGCTATTATAGTTGGATCTTATGTTTCTTCTCCCCCTTTACTCTCTTGTAATGGATTGAGTTTCCCCTTTGAAGTTATCTTATCAGATTGAGTCTTTAAAGATTTGAGAACACTTGATGTATGTCTTGCCGTGCGTATCTATGGTGACAATGGGATATCACGTGATTCACTTGATGTATGTTTTGGTGATCAACTTATGGTTCCCCCATGAACCTATGCATAGGGGTTGGCACACGTTTTCGCCGTGATTCTCCCAGAGAAACTTTGGGGCACCCTTTGAGGTTCTATGTGATGGTTGAATAGATGAATCTGAGATTGTGTGATGCATATCGTATAATCATACCCACGGATACTTGAGGTGACATTGGAGTATCTAGGTGACATTAGGGTTTTGGTTGATTTTGTCTTAAGGTGTTATTCTAGTACTAACTCTAGGGCTGTTTGTGACACTTATAGGAATAGCCCAACTAATTGATTGGAAAGAATAACTTTGAGGTGGTTTCGCACCCTACCATAATCTCTTCGCTTGTTCTCCACTAATTAGTGACTTTGGAGTGACTCTTTGTTGCATGTTGAGGGATAGTTATATGATCCAATTATGTTATTATTGTTGAGAGAACTTGCACTAGTGAAAGTATGAACCCTAGGCCTTGTTTCCTAGCATTGCAATACCGCTTACGCCACTTTTACCACTTGTTACCTTGCTGTTTTTATATTTTCAGATTACAAAACCTATATATACCATCCATATTGCACTTGTATCACCATCTCTTCATTAACTAGTGCACCTATACAATTTACCATTGTATTGGGTGTGTTGGGGACACAAGAGACTCTTTGTTATTTGGTTGCAGGGTTGCTTGAGAGAGACCATCTTCATCCTACGCCTCCCACGGATTGATAAACCTTAGGTCATCCACTTGAGGGAAATTTGCTATTGTCCTACAAACCTCTGCACTTGGAGGCCCAACAACGCCTACAAGAAGAAGGTTGCATAGTAGACATCAAGCTCTTTTTCCGCACCGGTCGGGAGGTGAGTGCTTGAAGGTATATCTTTAGATCTTGCAATTGAATCTTTTTTGTTTCTTATTTTAGCACTAGTTTAGTTTATAAAAGAAAACTAAAAAAATGGAATTGAGTTTGTCTCATACGCTTCATCTTTTTAATATCTTTCGTGAGTATGATGGAAAGGAAAATTGTGCCAAAGTGTTAGAAGAATAATGCATTGAATTGTTTGGCACTAAATCTTTGAATAATGAGCATGATTGCAATGTTGTTGGTATGAACTCCTTGAATATCCATAGTACTAATGATGATTGCACTAGTTATGATAAAAATGCCTCCTATAAACATGTTAATTTTTGTGGAGTGCATTGGGTTTGTAAGTACACACCAAATAGGGAAGATAGATATTGCAAGAGGCATAAGTACTTAGAAACCAAACTGTTGCAAGAAGAGCTAGATGAATGTGCTGAAAATTTATTTTTTCTTAGCCATACTTGTGAACTATGCAATGAACGTGATCATTTTAGTACCCAATGCAAATTGTTTCATGATCGATCGTGTCCAAAATTGTGATGACTTGATTTCCTTGCACATCATAATGAACTTAGTTTGCTCTTGGGTTATGAAGAAATTAAACGATAACTAAGGATATTCCAAATTTTGTCCTTGATAAAGTTCTTCATTTTCATCTAGAGAAAATTTATATGTATTGTGTGGTGAATTGTATTGAAAATCCTTATATTGCCATTACATAAGGAAAATAAAACAAATAGAAGATGAAGAGAATGCTAATGAAAGGGAAGAGACTTCCCAATATCATCCTATTATTTATTATGATGAATCAGGTAATGAGGAGGAGCCTTCTATTCAGCCAATCTCATTAATAAGGAGCTCCAAAAAGAGGATTAAACCCACACATGATGTGGTGAAGAAGAAGAAAAGAAAAAGGAAGAGAGGTAAAAAGGTATCTCTCCCAAATAAAGTTGCTCCTATTATTGCTGTGTGATACGTCTCCAACGTATCTATAATTTTTGATTGCTCCATGCTAGATTATCTACTGTTTTGGACTAATTTGGGCTTTATTTTCCACTTTTATATTACTTTTGGGACTAACCTATTAACCGGAGGCCCAGCCCAGAATTGCTGTTTTTTGCCT
The DNA here is from genome assembly GCA_021605205.1 of Aegilops longissima. NCBI lineage: Eukaryota > Viridiplantae > Streptophyta > Magnoliopsida > Poales > Poaceae > Aegilops > Aegilops longissima. The sequence goes on along the minus strand of CM038680.1, from coordinate 373,004,104 downwards.
ATTTCAGTGTTTCGAAGAAAAGGAATATCAAACGAGTCCAAAAGACCTGAAACTCCACGGAACCTGTTTTTGGACCAAAATAATCCCATGGAGTACCGGAGGCTCACTAGAGTCCGGGCTGCCCACGAGGTGGGGGCGCCCCACCCCGGGCGCGCCTCCCTACCTCGTGGCCAGCCCGGAAGTCCACCGACGTCCTCCCTGCACCCATATATACTCTCATACCCTAAAACTTCCAGAACGGAGATAGGTCAGAAGTTCCGCCGCCGCAAGCCTCTCAGCCACGAGAATCAATCTAGGCCCTCTCCGGCGCCTCGCCGAGGGGGGCCATCATCACCGTGGCCATGGAGGAGTATCCGGAGGGGTCTTCATCACCATGAAGGCCAAGGACCGTAAGGTGGAGGCCATGGAGGAAGAAGCACAAGGGGAAGAACCTCTCCTCCTCTCTTCCGGTGGCGCCGGAGTGCCATCGGGAGGGGAATCATCGCCACGGTGATCGTCTTCATCAACATCACCATCATCATCACCATCATCATCTCTTTTACGCGGTCCACTCTCCCGCACACCGCTGTAATCCCCTACTTGAACATGGTGCTTTATGCCACATATTATGATTCAATGATGTGTTGCCATCCTATGATGTTTTGAGTAGATATCTTTTGTCTTTGGGTTGATTGATGATCTAGATTGGTATGAGTTGTATGTTTTACTTTGGTGTTGTCCTATGGTGCCCTCCGTGTCGCGCAAGCGTGAGGGATTCCCGCTGTAGGGTGTTGCAATCGCTCATGATTCGCTTATAGTGGGTTGCTAGAGTGATGTAAGCTTAAACCCGAGTAAGAGGGATTGTTGCGTATGGGAATAAAGAGGACTTGATGCTTTAATGCTATGGTTGGGTTTTACCTTAATGATCTTTAGTAGTTGCGGATGCTTGCTAGGGTTCCAATCATAAGTGCATATGATCCAAGTAGAGAAAGTATGTTAGCTTATGCCTCTCCCTCATATGAAACTGCAATAGTGATTACCTGTTTTGTTAACAATTGCCTAGGACAATTCCGCACACCGATCCACCATTATTCCACACTCGCTATTTATAATACTAAGTAATATATTCTAACTTTATGATAACAACACCTACTTTTATGTTTTAGCTCTCCGATACCATGCAAAGTTATCCTCTTCATACCCAGAACGTAGTTTTATTTCCCGTTTCTAGTTGGAAGTAAATGTTCGGTGCATGTAGAGTCATATCAGTGGCAGATAGGGCTTGAGAGAATATTGATCTTACCTTTAGCTCTTTGTGGGTTCGACACTCCATACTTATCACTTCCATCTTTGGAAAGTGCTACGATGATTCCTTGCACTTGGGGATTATCACTGTGCCTCATGAAAATGAAGATGATACACTTGATGTTGATCTCGTTATGCCTATTGCTTGTTGTGATGATTATGATTGGGAAGATAATGATACTTCTTATGATCTTGAAAATCTTTTTGGCACTTGCTTGGAAGAATATAATAATTGCTATACTATTGATGCTATCCATACTATTAATGATGAGAGTGATTATGCTTATGATATGAAAAGGCCCAAGCTTGGGGAAGCTATGTTCGATGAGGATGACATATTTGAGAATATATTTGCTGCAATTAATGTTTGTCCCAAGCTTGGGGATGCTATGTTTAATAATGATGATATTTTTAGTCTCCCAAGTTTTGATATACAAACTAGTCATGATGATAGCATGCCTTCTACTTATGATGATTATATTGATGAATGTGGGTTTGGAAGAGTGTCAACTTTAGGAAGTAATGATTCCACTATCTTGGAAGAGGTTTCAATCGATTATGATGAGAACAAAGTTGCTACTTATGATGATTATTGTGATAAAACTTATGCTATAAAAATTAGTGATGATTATATTTATAAAACTTGTCATGATTATGATTACCCTTTTTATGAACATTACTCTTTTAATGTGGAAACAATTTATAGTATTCAAGTCTCTTATGATACTCCCACTATTCCGAATGAGAATAATTTTGCTTATGTGGAGAGTAGTAAATTTTCTATGCAAGTAGATCATGAAAATTATGTTTTAGGTGCTGGTTATATTGTTTAATTCATTCATGATGCTACTGAAAATTATTATGAGGGAGGAACATATGCTTGTAGGAATTGCAATAATATCAAGTTTCCTCTCTTTGTGCTTAAAATCTTGAAGTTATGCTTGTTTTACCTTCCTATGCAAGTTGATTCTTGTTCCCATAAGTTGTTTGATCACAAAATCCCTATGCATAGGAAGTGGTTTAGACTTAAATGTGCTATTCATATTCTTCATGATGCTCTCTTTATGTTTCAATTCTTATTTTTTATGTGAGCATCATTGAAATCATCATGCCTAGCTAGGGGCGTTAAACGATAGCGCTTGTTGGGAGGCAACCCAATTTTATTTTAGTTTCTTGATTTTTGGTTCTGTTTAGTAATAAATAATCCATCTAGCCTCTGTTTAGATGTGGTTTTGTGTTTTAATTAGTGTTTCTGCCAAGTAGAACCTTTGGGAAGACTTGGGTGAAGTCTTTATGATCATGCTGTAAAAAACAGAAACTTTAGCGCTCACGAGATTAGCTAGAACGTTTTACTGGAGAGTGATATTTAGTTGATTCTCTTTGAAGATGATTACTAGACAAATTCCTCAGGTCCACCAATTTATTTTAGAATTTTTTGAGTTCCAGAAGTTTGCGTTAGTTATAGATTACTACAGACTGTTCTGTTTTTGACAGATTCTGTTTTTCGTGTGTTGTTTCCTTATTTTGATGAATCTATGGCTAGTAAAATATTTTACAAACCATAGATAAGTTGGAATACATTAGGTTTAACACCAATATAAATAAAGAATGAGTTGATTACAGTACCTTGAAGTGGTGTTTTGTTTTCTTTCGCTAACGGAGCTCATGAGATTTTCTGTTACGTTTTGTGTTGTGAAGTTTTCAAGTTTTGGGTAAAGATTCGATGAACTATGGAATAAGGAGTGGCAAGAGCCTAAGATTGGGGATGCCCAAGGCACCCCAAGGTAATATTCAAGGACAACCAAAAGCCTAAGCTTGGGGATGCCCGAGAAGGCATCCCCTCTTTCGTCTTCGTTCATTGGTAACTTCACTTGGAGCTATATTTTTATTCACCACATGATATGTGTTTTGCTTGGAGCGTCATTTTATTTTCTTTAGCTTTGCTTGCTGTTTTAATAAAATACTAAGATCTGAAATTATTAAATGTGAGAGTCTTCACATAGTTGCATAGTTATTCGACTACACATTGATCTTCACTTGTATCTTTCGGAGTAGTTTGTTTTTGCTCTAGTACTTCACTTATATCTTTTAGAGCACGGTGGATTTGTTTTATAGAAACTATTGATCTCTCATGCTTCACTTAGATTATTTTGAGAGTCTTAAATAGCATGGTAATTTTCTTAAATAATCCTAATATGCCAAGCATACAAGATTTGTAAGAATTCTTATGAGTGTGTTGAATACTAAGAAAGGTTTGATGCTTGGTAATTGTTTTGAGATATGAAGATGGTGATATTAGAGTCATGCTAGTTGAGTAGTTGTGAATTTGAGAAATACTTGTGTTAAAGGTTGTGATTCCCGTAGCATGCACGTAGGGTGAACCGTTATGTGATGAAGTCGGAGCATGATTTATTTATTGATTGTCTTCCTTATGAGTGGCGGTCGGGGACGAGCGATGGTCTTTTCCTACCAATCTATCCCCCTAGGAGCATGCGCGTAATACTTTGCTTTGATAACTTGTAGATTTTTGTAATAAGTATATGAGTTCTTTATGACTAATGTTGAGTCCATGGATTATACGCACTTTTCTCATCCTTCCACCATTGCTAGCCTCTCTAATACCGCACACTTTTTGCCGATATCATACACCCACCATATACCTTCCTCAAAACAGCCACCATACCTACCTCTCATGGCATTTCCATAGCCATTCCGAGATATATTGCCATGCAACTTTCCACCATCCCGTTTATTATGACACGCTCCTTCATTGTCAAATTGCTAGCATGATCATGTAGTTGACATCGTATTTGCGGCAAAGCCACCGTTCATAATTCTTTCATACATGTCACTCTTGATTCATTGCATATCCCGGTACACCGCCGGAGGCATTCATATAGAGTCATATTTTGTTCTAAGTATCAAGTTGTAATTGTTGAGTTGTAAGAAAAATAAAAGTGTGATGATCATCATTTTTAGAGTATTGTCCCAAGTGAGGAAAGGATGAGGGAAACTATGATTCCCCTATAAGTCGGGATGAGACTCCAGACGAAAAATAAAAAAAAGGAAAAAAATAGGCCATAAAAAAAGAGAAAGGCCCAAATAAAAAAAATATACAAAAAAATGAGAGAAAAAGAGAGAAGGGACAATGTTACTATCCTTTTACCACACTTATGCTTCAAAGTAGCACCATGATCTTCATGATAGAGAGTCTCCTATTTTGTCACTTTCATATACTAGTGGGAATTTTTCATTATAGAACTTGGCTTGTATATTCCAATGATGGGCTTCCTCAAAATGCCCTAGGTCTTCGTGAGCAAGTGAATTGGATGCACACCCACTTAGTTTCTTTTTGAGCTTTCATATACTTATAGCTCTAGTGCATCCGTTGCATGGCAATTCCTACTCACTCACATTGATATCTATTGATGGGCATCTCCATAGCCCGTTGATACGCCTAGTTGATGTGAGACTATCTTCTCCCTTTTTGTCTTCTCCACAACCACCATTCTATTCCACATATAGTGCTATATCCATGGCTCACGCTCATGTATTGCGTAAAGATTGAAAAAGTTTTGAGAATGTCAAAAGTATGAAACAATTGCTTGGCTTGTCATCGGGGTTGTGCATGATTTAAATACTTTGCGTGGTGAAGATAGAGCATAGCCAGACTATATGATTTTGTAGGGATAACTTTATTTGGCCATGTTATTTTGAGAAGACATGATTGCTTTGTTAGTATGCTTGAAGTATTATTATTTTTATGTCAATATGAACTTTTGTCTTGAATCTTTCGGATCTGAATATTCATACCACAATTAAGAAGAATTACATTGAAATGATGCCAAGTAGCACTCCGCATCAAAAATTCTTTTTTATCATTTACCTACTCGAGGACGAGTAGGAATTAAGCTTGGGGATGCTTGATACGTCTCCAACGTATCTATAATTTTTGATTGCTCCATGCTATATTATCTACTGTTTTGGACAATATTGAGCTTTATTTTCCACTTTTATATTATTTTTGGGACTAACCTATTAACCGGAGGCCCAACCCAGAATTGTTGTTTTTTTGCCTATTTCAGTGTTTCGAAGAAAAGGAATATCAAACGAGTCGAAACGGAATGAAATCAATCAAGAAGTTATTTTGGAAGGAAAGCTACCGAAAAACTTGGAGTGCACGCCAGAGAGTCCCGGCTGCCCACGAGGTGGGGGCGCGCCCACCCCCTAGGGCACGCCCCCCTGCCTCGTGGACAGCCCGGAGGTCCACCGACGTACTTCTTTCACCCATTGAGGGAGTCCTGGATTAGGGGGTGTCCGGATAGCCGAACTATCACCGTTGGCCGGACTCCCGGACTATGAAGATACAAGATTGAAGACTTCGTCCCGTGTCCGGATGGGACTTTCCTTGGCGTGGAAGGCAAGCTTGGCGATACAGATATGTAGATATCCTACCATTGTAACCGACTCTATGTAACCCTAATCCTATCCAATGTCAATATAAACCGGAGGGTTTTAGTCCGTAGGACGGACAACAATCATACCATAGGCTAGCTTCTAGGGTTTAGCCTCTCTGATCTCGTGGTAGATCCACTCTTGTACTACCCATATCATCAATATTAATCAAGCAGGAGTAGGGTTTTACCTCCATCGAGAGGGCCCGAACCTGGGTAAAAACATCGTGTCCCTTGTCTCTTGTTACCATCCGCCTAGACGCACAGTTCGGGACCCCCTACCCGAGATCCGCCGTTTTGACACCGACATTGGTGCTTTCATTGAGAGTTCCTCTGTGTCGTCATCCTTAGGCCCGATGGCTCCTTCGATCATCAACAACGATGCGGTCCAGGTGAGACTTTTCTCCCGAACAGATCTTCAGATTCGGCGGCTTTGCATCTGCGGGCAATTCACTTGGCCATCCGGAGCAGATCGAAGCTACGCCCGCCATCGTCAGATTTGGGAGTTTGAACTACACGGCCGACATCCGCGGAGACTTGATCTTCGACGGACTCGAGCCACAGCCAAGCGCGCCGCACTGTCTCGATGGGCATGATCTAGCTCTGCCGCCGAACAGTGCCTTGGAGGCCGCACCAGCGTCCACTCCGACCCTTAGCTCGGAGCTGACTCCGCCGATCGAGGACGAGTGGTTGGACACCGCCTCGGGGGATACGATCTCTATGGTGATTGAGCCGAACTCCATCTCTGTCCTTTGCGAAGACCGTGACTCCAAGGTGCCAGACTCCTCTCCGGACTCCGAACCCTCCGCGCCCCTGCCAATCGAATCCAATTGGACGCCGGTTATGGAGTTCACGGCTGCGGACATCTTTCAGCACTCGCCCTTTGGCGACATCCTGAATTCACTAAAGTCTCTCTCTTTATCAGGAGAGCCCTGGCCGGACTACGGTCAGGAAGGTTGGGATGCGGACGACGAAGAAATTCAACGCCCACCCACCGCCCACTTTGTAGCCACTGTCGAAAGCTTAAACGACGTGCTCGATTTCGACTCCGAAGGCATCAACGGTATGGACGACGATGTAGGAGACAACCATGAACCAGCACCTATAGGATACTGGACAGCCACCTCATCCCATGATGTATACATGGTGGATACACCTAAAGGAAGTGACGACGAGGAACAACGGGACACTATGAAGGATAAATCCCTCGAAAAGCAGTCAAAACGGCAACGTAAACACCGCACCAAGTCTTGCCTCGACAAAGACGGCAGCCACACAAACCCAGCCATAGAGCAGGGCGAACCGGTGGACGACGAACATGCTATCGAGCAACCGTCCGAACAGGACAACTTGGATAAACAACCCGTCCCCGGCGAAGATAGCAGTCCGGACGATCTCACGCCGGACAAATTATTGGAGCAGAAGAACCTCCACAAAAGGCTCACCGCCATCGCAGATAGCTCAAAAAGCGTAAGCGAAGCTCAAAACAGCGGAAGATGCACTCGTAATCAGATGGAGCAAAGTACTCAACAACGTTAGAGAAATACGGCGACGATCGCCAAACAAAGAGCTACCCAAGCGCAAATTACTGCCCGAATTCGATGAGGAGGCCGAGAGCCCCGCAATAAAAGAACAAAGAGGCCGCCTGGTCGGATAGACGACCACATGGCAAACATGGAGCGCAAGCGGCGCCGCACAAGCCGCACGCGATCCGCATAAGGATTCAGATCAAAAGGATGGCCCAGTTAGGTCCATCTATGGGCCGAGAAAGCAAGCTCTTCCAAGCAATGCAACACGCCAAATATCCGAACATCACGGCACACCCAAATATAGGGGTGCCGTACATCCCCTGTGTTTCATCGATGAGGTGCTGGATCACGAATTCCCAGCGGGATTCAAACCCGTAAACATAGAGGCATACGAAGGAACAACAGACCCTGGAGTCTGGATTGAGGATTACATCCTCCACATACACATGGCTAGAGGAGATGATCTCCACGCCATAAAATACTTACCCCTCAAGCTCAAAGAGCCAGCCCGACATTGGCTCAAAAGCCTCCCTGAAAATACCATTGGAAGTTGGGAAGAGATCGAGGATGCTTTTGGGCAAATTTTCAAGGGACTTATGTCCGCCCTCCGGATGCGCATTTATTTAAGTCACATAACTCAACAACCCGGAGAGTCAGCCCAAGAAATTCTAGAACAGGTTCCTCATCAAAAGAACCAAATAGTCGATTGTCCGGACGCCAAGCCTTAGCAGCTTTCAAACACAACGTCCGAGACGAATGGCTCGCTGCACACCTCGCCAGAGAAGCCGAGAACAATGGTTGCATTAACAAGTTTCATGACCCGCTTTTGCTGGAGAGCATAGTTTGTCTGGCAAGATGCAGTACCAGCGACCCAAGTACATCCAAGTCGGGGATGGAAATGGAAAACCACGACGCAGCAAGGACCAGCGCGGACAAAGGGAAACAACCCAAGAGCACGGCAATCAACGCCGGATTCGAAGCTCCCGCAGAATCATAAAAACTGCCCTCAAGGACAACAATGACGAGCTATCCAACCTAAACAAAATCTTGGACAAAATATGCCAAATCCACAAGACTCTCGGAAGCCTACAAACCATACCCACAGAGATTGTTGGGTTTTCAAGCAGTCCGCAAACTCAATGTCGAACACAAGGGCTCAACACACCAAGCGAGGACGATGACGAACCCCACAAGCAGAGCACCGAAAACAAAAGAATTTCCCACAAAAGTCAAAACAGTTAACTCACTTCAAGTGACAAAGGAAAAAAGAGCGGCGCCCATAGAAACACGCGCCGCACGGTCTATCCCAGAAGAGTCCCAACGATGGTTGTCAAAACCAATCACCTTTGATCATCAGGACTATTCCGGAAGTTTCCGGAACGCAGGATGGACTGCCTTGATATTAGATCCTATAATCGACGGACTCCAATTTAAACAAGTCCTAATGGACGGAGGTAGCGATCTAAACCTGCTATATCAGGACACAATCCGCAAAATGGGGATAGACCCAACCAAAATTCGCCATAGCAACACCTCCTTCAAAGGGGTAATGTCAGGCCTATATGCCCATTGTACGGGCTCCTTACTGCTAGAAGTTGTGTTCGCTCATCCGACAACTTCCGCCGCAAAAGTTAACCTTCCACATCGCCCCATTCAAAGTAGCTATCAAGCACTATCTGCGACGTGAAGCTTTCGCGCTTTAACGCAATACCGCATTATGCATCTCTTACACTTAAAATGCCCGTCCACGCGCATCATCTCATTAAAAGGAGTATCAAGTGTTACTCGAGCATGGAAGAACGTGAGACTGCCTTGACAGCCCCACACTAATCCGCCCGCTAATCAAAGCACTGAATAGGTCATTCAACCCGGACATGGCTAGACGAGTCCGCGTAAACATATAAACGCCTACTAGCGGCATACCCCGCATAAGGGCTGCACACATGTACAACAAGAGACAATAAAGCTCAATTTTATTCACTTTTCGAGCCGTACTCTGTTTATTTAATATAAAGTACATTTGGCACGATTTTTTTTTCTTTTCAACTAAGTTCTTCTCTCTTACAGATGAACACCGTGCTACACCCGTCCAGGATAAGGCACAACGAAGACACAGGCGCAGACGTGCAGTAGGGACCCGTTGCAAGGATTCTTTTCAGATTAAGACACTGCGTAAACCTTTTTTACTGTCTCTTGTTGATACACATCCCCCGGTTTCTTACTATAACCGAGGAGGAGGCTGGCGTTTTGGCATCGGCCGCACCAGAATTTTTTCGCGTACCTGGACACCAGGGGCTTAGGGCATTATTCTGCCTGCTTTCATAAAGACCGAATACCTTAGGGAGTGTTCGTGTCTCGAGTTAGGCCTTATATGCATCAGCTCCAATCATGTCTTTGGTAAAATGTTGGGTTTGCCCGCCCTGTGTTTTGCTGCCTTACGCTTCGCTTCTATCGGCTAACGCGCACCAGGAGAACTATCGCGATTGTGCCCGGTTCGCCAGTGAGCACCTCAAGAGAGAAAGCCAAAACTGATCATCATGATATAGCGTGAGACTAGTCAACCACTGATGACCCACCGGAATGTTTAGAATTTCAAGATTAACGAAGGACCGCTTTCGGTCAGCACATACGCCGCCCAATTCGGGAGAGCGTGGTGCCCCTAGGGGCTATATAGTAGCCCCACCATCGAACTCCTATGGCTAAGTTAAAGTGATAAAGCATTATAGTCCGGTTGCCTAGTTTGCTATGCTATCACCTCCTTTACAGGACCAAGACGTTGGATTAAGTGTGAAAATGCGCCTTTTTGCAAACACCCCGCACTATGTGCGTGGGGGCTGAAGTCAAGACTGCCATCTTTCAAAGTTATATACACATATACATCAACGGCCAGACAGAGGTGTTTTAATACTTGAACGCACAAGTATAAAAAGCTCTTATATTATATTGAAACATTGTTTTCACAAATCATACATGTCATTAAAACATAATATCCTTCGAGCATCGCGTCTCTATTAAACGAAGCGCCTGCAGACTTCCTCAAAATAGTGCTCGCAGTACTGCTTCGTCTCAATCTTGGGATGCAATGTCGGTGGCCTTCATCTCCGCCAAGATGTCTTGACACGGGCAAGAGCCATCCGCACCCTCTATGCATGCCGACCGCTTCATTGCATCGATATGCGGCATCGCACCAAGGAACTGTTGCACCAAGCCAAAATAACTCTTCAGCTCGGGCCTTTTCGGCCACAAATGAGTCACGACAGCCTTCATGGCAAGTCCGGACAACCTATTCAGCTCAGCCCATTCGACCAAACGATCAGTTAATGAAAGTGGACGCTCCGGACTATGGAACTGCGACCAAAAAAGCTCTTCCATTCCGTGATCCTTTTGTCCTCGGAAGTGTTCGGCCACGTCTGCGGCACTCGCCGGCAAGTCCAGATAAGCATCCTCCGCACCCCACAGCTGGTCCAATTGAGCGTACTTAGGATCCGTGAATTTCCTCCGCATCGAAAAGGGCTTTCCACCGCAATATCTCCGCCCGACGAGCTCCTCCTTCATAGCTCTCATCACAGGCGAGTATCCTTAGCCTCGGTGGCGGCCTTTTCAGGTCCTCTTGTTTCGCTCGATCTTCTTTTTCAAGAAGCTCGCAACGGTCAGTAGCATTCTTCAATTTCACGGCCATGTCGGCCATTTCTTTCTTGCTTCGGCAGTGAGCAGCCTATTCGGCTTTTAGCTCTACGACCGCCTTTAAGGCAGCCGCATCACTTTTCTGGCTTGCTCCTTGGCTTGGGCGAGCTCCGCCCGAAGGTTCTCCATAGCAGTGACATACATGTTGTAAGGCATGGGCGTCAAGCTCCCTTACCAGGTGTCCGCGGAGAAGTTGCATACCTTGTGACTCCTCAAGCCGCTTATTAACAAGCGTGATGTCCGTGATCCGCCACGCCAAGTTGCCGCTTGTTCGCAAATTCATCAGCCCGGCTAGCCACGGACGCCGCCACCTACATAGGAAGAGCGATATTATACTGGGTTATGATCCTCGGCGCCCGTCATTTTTGACACCGCACCAAGTCTCGTGGGCTACTATCTATACAGGCGCATTTTATATGCAAAACTGTCAAGGTACATCATTTTATGTACCTCAAAACCCGTCAAGAACTTACGACGGCTTCATGCAATCCGCCTCAGCGGATGAAATCCTTTCAATCACCGTACCCATTAACATACGGTGATCTTCCGAGATGGACGCCGCCCGAGCAGATCCTTCAGCTCCTCCGACCGACACTCATGGTGCGGACTCGTCCGTGGCATTTTTCAAGGCCGTACATGGAGGGCTTTGAGGGGACATACGGCTGACTTCTGGCCCCGCCGGATTTGGAGACGCCCTCCGCGATGACACCTCAGGGTCGTCCACCTCGCATAACGGTACGGCAGGCGGAGGCGCTTCGCTCTCCATCATCTCCGACCAAGATCTCTCAAGACGAGCTCACTGTGAAGGGCTGAGATCCGAACTACAAGGTAAACTTTCGTTACCTCCGTAAATAAAACGAGGATGTCTCTTTTTGAAAAAACGCCCCTTTACTTACGGCTCACTGGAGGGCTGATCTCCTTGGGGAAATAGTGCGGCCGGGGCATCTCCCGCCGCAGGACCCTCTGGTGAAGATTTCTTCCCCCGCTTCGAGGCTTTGGTCTCCGGATCTTCAGAAGCGGTCCTCTTCTCCCCTTGGAGGGAGGGATTCTCGATCCCCCCTTTCTTGATAGCCTCCTTCACGGAGGTAGTAGTTCCCTTGTTCCCCCCTTCGCCTTCTTCAAAAGGCACAACCTCTAGCATCTTGGTTAATACAGGACCCGGCGTGGTCTCAGGGAGGGGGGCCGGACACCTGATTAGCTTTGCTTTCGCTATCCACTCCGGTTTAAGGGACAACTCTTTTAAGGGCAATTTTATGATAAATATACGGATATCATGTCCGGGTACAAGGCTACTTACTTGAGTATCCGGGCGATTGCAGCTCAGACCTGCGTCCTCGGTTAAGTCCGGACACATTGCTTGTGATCCGAAGAATAGTTGGTACATCTCCACGGGCGTAACGCCCATAAAATGTTGGAGAGCTCGTGGTCCCTCCGGATTAGACTCCCACAGGCGGAGGGGGCGATGTTTGCAGGGCAAGGTGTGACGAATCAGCATGACCTGCGCTACTACGACCAGATTGATCTCTCTCTCTCTCTCGGAGGTCTCGAATACAACCCTGCAACAGAGGTACGTCCTTGGATGGTCCCCAGTCGAGCCCTTTATTGACCCATGACGCCCGCCGCAGTGGAGGACCCGAGCGGAAGGCAGGTGGCGCCGCCCATTTGGTGCCCCTGGGAGCGGTGATATAAAACCACTCCTGTTGCCATAAATTGAGCTCCTCTTGAAAAGAGCCCTCGGGCCATGGAGCGTCCGCATTCTTGCATATAATAGCCCTCCCGACTCTGCCTCGATGCCCTTGATCATCTTCGCCCCAATTTGAAGGTCTTGAGCCACAATCCAAGTGAGGGGTAATGCGGAGGAAGGCTTCACATACGACAATGAACGACGAGATGTGGAGGATGGACTCGGATCCAAGTCATGGAATTCCAGCCCATAATAAAACATGAGCCCCCTCACAAAGGGGTCCGCGGAAGCCTAAACCCGAAGGAAGTGAGACACTAATACCACACTCTCACCAAAGGCTCGGAGTGGGAATAACCTGCCTTGGGCAGGCAGCCTATGCGAAATTTTGCCGTTAGATACCGGCGCCTCTCACTTTAGCACATCTTCTTCCGTGACGGAGGAAGACATCCACCGACCGCAGCAGGCCGGAGCCGACATCATTGAAGGCCCGGCGCCTAAAACTGGAGCTTTGGGTGTTGGAACTCGAGGCGAGGGGCGGATTCGATTGAGATTGAAAGAAAGGAGCAGGCCTTGGTCTCAAGTATAAAGAGGTTGAATACCAAGAGCCCTCCCGTGACCGCTCGGGACTCGCCGATGGAGGAGGCGTGCGAACGGGCACGATCAAGTTACCATGCCAGTATTGATGAGGATCCCGAATAAAGGGGCACGATCTCCGCCCGATAAGACGAGCCAAAGAAACCGCCTCGCTAAACGCTACCGAGGTGGGACAAGAAAATGATTCAGATAAAGGTCCGGCCGTGGTGTGATGTCACGCCCGAATACGCCGCCAGATCTGTTCAAAGGTTATTCTCTCTACGGTAGTATGTGGAACTTGTTTTGCGAGCCGTACACTATCCTTGTGTTCAAAATCTTCTATGAAGTATTCGAGGAGGAACCCGCCTTGCAATGCCAAGACAATATGCGCCCGGACTCGTCGTCATTGAAGCCTGCTTTCAGGGGCTATTGAGGAGTCCTGGATTAGGGGTGTCCGGATAGCGAACTATCACCGCTGGCGGACTCCTGACTATGAAGATACAAGATTGAAGACTTCGTCCCGTGTCCGGATGGGACTTTCCTTGGCGTGGAAGGCAAGCTTGGCGATACGGATATGTAGATCTCCTACCATTGTAACCGACTCTGTGTAACCCTAACCCTATCCGGTGTCTATATAAACTGGAGGGTTTTAGCCTGTAAGACGGACAACAATCATACCATAGGCTAGCTTCTAGGGTTTAGCCTCTCTGATCTCGTGGTAGATCCACTCTTGTACTAACCATATCATCAATATTAATCAAGCAGGAGTCGGGTTTTACCTCCATTGAGAGGGCCCGAACCTGGGTAAAACATCGTGTCCCTTGTCTCCTGTTACCATCCGCCTAGACGCACAGTTCGGGACCCCCTACCCGAGATCCGCCGGTTTTGACACCGACACCCATATATACCCACGTACCCTAAAACTTCCGAAGAACAGAATAGATCGGGATTTCCGCCACCGCAAGCCTCTGTAGCCACCAAAAGTCAATCGGGACCCTGTTTCGGCACCCTGCCGGAGGGGGGAACCCTCACCGTGGCCATCTTCATCATCTCGGCGCTCTCCATGACGAGGAGGGAGTAGTTCACCCTCGGGCTGAGGGTATGTACCAAGAGCTATGTGTTTGATCTCTCTCTCTCTCGTGTTCTTGATTTGGCACGATCTTGATGTATCGCGAGCTTTGCTATTATAGTCGACTCTTATGTTTCTTCTCCCCCTGTACTCTCTTGTAATGGATTGAGTTTCCCCTTTGAAGTTATCTTATCGGATTGAGTCTTTAAATATTTTGAGAACACTTGATGTATGTCTTGCCGTGCGTATCTGTGGTGACAATGGGATATCACGTGATTCACTTGATGTATGGTTTGGTGATCAACTTGCGGGTTCCGCCCATGAACCTATGCATAGGGGTTGGCACACGTTCTCGTCGTGATTCTCCGGTAGAAACTTTGGGGCACCCTTTGAGGTTCTATGTGCTGGTTGAATAGATGAATCTGAGATTGTGTGATGCATATCGTATAATCATACCCACGGATACTTGATGTGACATTGGAGTATCTAGGTGACATTAGGGTTTTGGTTGATTTGTGTCTTACGGTGTTATTCTAGTACGAACTCTAGGGCTGTTTGTGACACTTATAGGAATAGCCCAACGGATTGATTGGAAAGAATAACTTTGAGGTGGTTTCGTACCCTACCATAATCTCTTCGTTTGTTCTCCACTATTAGTGACTTTGGAGTGACTCTTTGTTGCATGTTGAGGGATAGTTATATGATCCAATTATGTTATTATTGTTGAGAGAACTTGCACTAGTGAAAGTATGAACCCTAGGCCTTGTTTCCTAGCATTGCAATACTGTTTACGCTCACTTTTACCACTTGTTACCTTGCTGTTTTTATATTTTCAGACTACAAAAACCTATATCTACCATCCATATTGCACTTGTATCACCATCTCTTCATTAACTAGTGCACCTATACAATTTACCATTGTATTGGGTGTGTTGGGGACACAATAGACTCTTTGTTATTTGGTTGCAGGGTTGCTTGAGAGAGACCATCTTCATCCTACGCCTCCCACGGGTTGATAAACCTTAGGTCATCCACTTGAGGGAAATTTGCTATTGTCCTACAAACCTCTGCACTTGGAGGCCCAACAACGTCTTCAAGAAGAAGGTTGCGTAGTAGACATCAGTCCCACATCACATCAGTTCGTAACTTTATGTAAACCATTACGTGGATGTAGCATTGCTCAAATAAGAAACCTCACCCGCCATCCGCGCGGCAAAATCACCTCCTTTTTACTAATCTTGATTCTATAATTTTTTAGATCAATATTATTGAGATTTGTATAGATAGCACACAGGAGCAAAACCAAGTGGTACGGTTAAGGGCATCCACAATGTGTAGCCAAATGTGAAAATAGCTTTTGGCATCGTGGGAACCATTGTGGACGGTGTTGCCAAAGCCAAAAGATGGAACCAAGCTCCTCGATTGATCGATTGAAGGAATAGAAAATGCAACGCTCTCCTCTTTCTCCCATGCTTGGACGGATGTAGTATCAGATAGAGCATGAGTCTCCTACCCTGTCCCTTCTATCACAAATCACAAAGCAAAGGAGGCATCAAATCACAAAAGCACGGACGAAGCAACCATCATTTCACACTTCGCTGACTCCGCTTCTCCATCGTCTTCTTCGAGAAACCATCTCACCGCACTAGTACTCCTAGTAGTACTAGTAAAGGACTTCCTGGATGCAAATAAGGCGGTTGTCTCGGCTTGCAGGCTGCACTTGCGAATGACTTACCATGGTCTCCCTCAATGGTGTTCTCCGTCGAACGCACTTCACCAAACCACCAAAAAAAGATATCGTCGACGTCACCGCAATGGGGAAGGAAGTCAAATATAGTTACTACCTCCATCTTTTTGTACACAAGGCCAGTATATCAAAATTACAATTTGCAAAGGGCCACTAACACTAATCGAGGCAAAATTGATGGGGTTAGCAACCAAGGACATTAATATCCCCTGCATGCATGCGGAAGTGAGAAGGTTGGTTTGCATGGCACTGCATCAATCAAGCGATGAGGAGTGAGATGGTTAGCTCTTTGGCCTTTGGAGAAAAAAACACACATTAATTGACACATGAAACGAGGATTTGTATCGATTAAATCCCGCGAAGGAAAACCCCACCTTTCTTTTTTAACACTAGTACTCCTAGTACGTACGTACTTATCCTGTTTGGGTCTAGGCCTTGCATTGCCAAACTTCGCCACACATTTTTGCCAAGCTTGCCTAAAGTTTTCAAAATGAGAAGGAGGTACACTTGCGACGGTCGTCGCACATCACACCTCACCTCACATGGTCGCTCCTGCACGCCATGCCGCACCAAGCACCACTCACACATCGCTCCCGCACGCCGCAAACCCAACCAAGGGAACACACCTCATCGAGACGTCTTGTCGCATGTGAACAAACCAAACTCATCCATCCTATTGCTGACACATAATTTTCGCTCATAGAGTATGTTTATCCAACCGCATGTTGGGGAGTATCCGACGCCCGTGCGGTGGTCTGTTGGGGAAGAAGAAGAGGTGAGGAAGAAGGAAAGAAGGGTTAGGAGACGAGGATATTCATCCAACCGCCTGAAATGGTAGATCGACCCAAGTCAGCGACTTGCATAACAAATATATGTTTTACACGGCAAAAGATCCATAAAACAACAACATAAAAACTATCACTGCCATGAAAGAGATGGCCTCGTCGTTTTGGCTGCCGGCCGCAACCAGCCATCGCTGCCGACGTGTGTCTCCGCACCGTGGTTGTCCTCAGCCTCCAGCTACTCGTTCAAGCGGAGCGTGCGAGCGCTCTGCACGAACGAGAGCACAGCCCGGTTCAAGTCGAGGACGTCCGGTTCCGCCTGCATGAGGGCCTCGATGACAGCGGCATCCGCCCGCTCCACGTCGAGTCGAGCCTCCGCCGCCCGGTTCAAGTCCAGGACGTCCGGTTCCGCCTGCAGGAGGGCATCGGCGAGAGCGGCATCCGCGCTTCTCGCGCCGAAGTCGAGCCTCTGCTGTCCGGTTCAAGTCCAGACGTCCGGTTCCGCCGCAGGAGGGCTTCGTGGCAGCGGCATCCGCGCTCCGCCAAGTTGAGCCTCCGCCGCCCGGTTCACATCCACGACATCCGGTTCCGCCTGCAGGAGAGCCTCGATGGCAGCGGCATGCGCGCGCTCCGCGTCGAGTTGGTCCTCTGCCTCCAGCTCCTCCTTTAGTATCGCCATGTTGAACCGCTGGTCCGCCTGCTCCATGGGGGACTCGGAAGCTGGCACGAAGTCGACGTCCATCGTCTCATACCCACCGGGGGCCTTCTGCGCCACGACCTCCTCCATGAACATTGGATCGGCTTCCTCCTCCTCGTAGCTTGGCTCCAGAGAACTCAGGGATTGGCCCGCCGCAAAGCGAGCTTGGGAACGGAGGTTTGTGGCGCCGACCGCCGCCGATTTCTCGCGCGGTGCTCGCGCCGTTGTCTTGTAGTAAGTGATCTTGCGCGCACCATGGCTTTCCGCAAACTAGGGGACGCTTGATGCAGGCTAGGGGATCGAAAGGTGGGGAATGGCCGAGATTTGGTGTGGTTTTAGGGCGTGGCTGGCGAGGCCGAGCAGCAAGGTTCTTGTGTGAATAGTGGTTCGTGATGACCGTCAATCGGTTTTGACTGTACATCGCTCTTGTCGCGTTCAGCGCAGCAGCCCGCACGCTGGACCTCCATGTCGCCACCGTATGGAACGCGCTTCATCTTGCGTTGCCGCTTGGGACCACAGCTTGATAGCAAACCGACGCCCCTCCCCTCCCCGCCTGCGTCATTTATTATAGCACCACTCCCTCTGTTTTATGCGGAGTAAATAAAAACAAAGGGAGTATACTACGGATGAGGATCTCCTGACGGGCCCGAACCCATTGAGTAACTGACGTGCAGGGCCTAGCAAGCATGGGGTCCGCCGGTAAGTGGCCGAAAGGGAGGGTAAGGCAGGGATACCTACGTCAGAGGATCCACTTCCACTATACTACTTTGACCAAATGTTAGAGTGATAATATATGACATGCAACTTACACAAATGTTAGAGTAATAATATATAACATGCAACTTACACAAAGCATACATGGTCTAATGCGTTTTTCGAGGCTAACTTTGACCAAATGTTAGAGTAATAATATATGAAATGCAACTTACACAAAGCATACGGTCAAATTCGTATGTGAAAGGAGTTTCCAATGATATAATTTTCACATTATACATCTCATGTACTATTAATCTTGTCAATAGTCAAATTGGAAACCATCTCAAGTACAAATCTAGGAGTACGTACGAATCTAACAATATTGATTGGGCGTTGTTGAATGTTGATACCTTTTTGATCAAAGTAGAGATACTTTGACTTCACGTAAAACTTATATGTAAACTAGAAAGGATAGGAGGGAGTATATTGTATGTTCAAAAATGAAACGAACATTGAATACTCCTTATATATGATTTGCGGATGCTATGATCACCGGTTCAAAATTTTGAATCCGCCTTAGGTATCACGTGCCCCCACTCGTTCCCTCTCGATTTCATCTCAGGGTCCGGAGATCTATTGAAAGAGGACTAGGGTGGGTGAGGGAGTCCCGGATTAGGGGGTGTCCGGATTGCCGGACTACCATCATCGGCCGGACTATCATGATCAACCGGACTCCAAGACTATGAAGATACAAGATTGAAGACTTCACCCCGTGTCCGGATGGGACTTTCCTTGGCGTGGAAGGCAAGCTTGGCGATATGGATATGTAGATCTCCTACCATTGTACCGACTCTATGTAACCCTAGCCCTCTCCGGTGTCTATATAAACCGGATGGCTTTAGTCCGTAGGACGACAATCACAACAACCCTTACAATCATACCATAGGCTAGCTTCTAGGTTTAGCCTCCTTGATCTCGTGGTAGATCCACTCTTGTAAACATCCACAATATCAATATCAATCAAGCAGGACGTAGGGTTTTACCTCCATCAAGAGAGCCCAACCAGGTAAACATCGTGTCCCTTGTCTCCTGTTACCATCCGCCTAGACGCACAGCTTCGGGACCCCTACCGAGATCCGCCGGTTTTGACACCGACATTGGTGCTTTCATTAAGAGTTCCTCCGTGTCGCCACCGATAGGAAGGATGCCTCCTCCGCCTTCAAGGACGGTATTTTCGCCAAAGGAGCCCTGGCCGCCGCCAAACTATCCGCTAGGTGGTTTTCTTATGACCGCCGTCCGCCATCGCTCGACAACGACCTCTCAAGTCGCCAAAAGCAATCTTCACGCCAGCTCGAATTCGCCGAGCGGCTGGATCCAATAGAGCTCTCGTCCAGAACGAGCTCTTGGATCGCATCGCCGCCTCGAGTCGCCATGCATCACGATCGATTGGGCTTAAAACCGATCGAGAGAAATTAACTCTCCCGTGTCACCCACCACGCTGCAAGTGGTAGAGGAACAATGCGCGACGCTTCTCCCAGATTGAAAACTAGTCATGTCCGGATCCCCGAACCCCCATGCCGGATTTCCGCGAGGGACGGGCTTCGATCAAACACTGAACTTAAAGTCGCATCGGACTGCACTCGTTGGACATCGCCCGAAATCCAAGCTTCCAAAATTGGAAACTTCGCCTTCGAGCCTTGAGATGGGTAGGGTTCCGGACTTAGTTCCACCCACCCGCCCGCATATATGCGATCTAACTCTAATTCAGCAAGAGCCCGCCGAGACAAGACATCACTCTCGGGCCGATTCCTCCCGGTTATGGACAGGATAAAGGACTGCCGAGAGGAAAACGCAATCTCGCCTTTCCGCAATAATTGCACGGACAAGGGAATCCTAAACGCCATAAGTCGCCATGACATTACACGCTTTGTCGACTTGGAGACCATCGCACAAAAGTACTGTGTGCGATGGAGAGCGCTCGAAAACCGAAAGTAAATTTTGGGATAATCCGTCCCGTATACATCCCTAATCCGGAACCAAAGGGTGCATCATTATCAAGCACCGGGCTGAATACCAAAAACCAAAACCCCTAAAGGGTACGAACCGCATCGAGGGCTGGCAAAACGGACCTCGCAAAATTCATAGCACGAGGGCGCCACTCCAACTCATAGCCTTCGAGCATGTTGGATACTACGGCAGTGGCCAAAAGTGACGAAGAGCTTCTAGCTTCGAATCCCAGCCCAAAGAACACCAAGACGGTGTTAATAGCTTTTGAGACTTTCGATCCAACAACATGCGAAAACGACAACTCCGCAACCTTGCCAAGTCTACCAAGTAGCAACAATAAATCCATGGAGCGACACGGCTATTACCTTCAATGCCGTTGCGAACCTAAATTCGAACTGCCCGGCACCACCGCATTGGTCCTCACCCCGATAGTAGATGGCTTTCGCCTTACTAAGGTACTCATGGATGGCGGCATCGGACTAAACCTCATCTATGAGGAAACCCTCCAAAATGGAAATAGATCGAACCGCATTGAGCGAAGCAGCACAACCTTTAGAGGAATAATCCCACCGGAAGCATGCTGCACAGAAAAATCACGCTGGACGCAGTGTTCGCTCACGGACAATTACAGGTCCGAGGAGGTCACATTTCAAGTGGCTCCATTCAGCAGCGGATATCATGCTTTATTAGGACGAGAGGCATTCACAATTTTTCAAGCTATACCCCATTATGGGTACATGAAGCTTAAAATGCCCGGTCCCAACGGAATTATCACTCTCTAGTGATCCAACATAGCACTCACCGAAAATAAGACAGCCGCACTAGCCCTCGAGGCACTATCCGAAGCCCTAGCGGCCGAGGAACTCACCGAGATGCGCCCACGGTGAACAGGACGATGTGATACTTGATAAAAGATCCAAGTCCACCTCTTTTAAACCAGCGGATGAAATAGTCAAATTCCAAGTCCACCCAACGGACCTGCAAAGACGGCCTCCATCGGGCACAATTAAACCCTGATGTAGACGCCAGACCACGAGAATTTCTACAAGAAAATCGACATCTTTGCTCGGCACCCTTCGACATGCCAGAATCCCATGTCACCGGCCTAGCACAGCCTAAATATCCTAAAAGGATTCAAGCCACCAAACAGGCTCTTCGACGATTTTCCAACCCAAAAGACAGGCAATGGGAGAGGAGCTAGCCAAACTATTGGAAGCCGGATTCATCGAGACATCAAACATCCGGATTGGCTAGCAAATCTGGTAATGGTACCAAAGAAGGACAAACTCGGCGCCTATGTGTCGATTTCAAAGACCTAAATAAAGCCTGCCCAAAGGATCCCTTCCTCCCCCACATCGACCAAATCATCGATGCCACCGCAGGCACGATTCATTGTGCTTCCCGGACGATACTCCGCTATCATCAAATCAAGATGGCGAAGCGGATCAAGCCGCAATCGCATTCATTACTCCATATGGACCATTCTGCTTCAACACGATGCCCTTCGGACTTAAAAACGCCGGCGCAACATATCAGCACATGATTCGTATATGTCCGCTACCCAGATCGGCAAAACAGAGAGGCATACGAGACGACGTAGTCGCCAAAACTAAACACGCCGAAACTCTAGTAGACGACTTGAGGCTCACATTCGACAACCTCGTGAGCATATGACATCAAGCTGAATCCGGAAAATGTGTTTTCGCGTATCAGCCGGAAAACTGCTGGGCTTCATCGATCCGTAGAGGAATTGAAGCAAACCCAGCCAAGATCCGAGCTCACACAGCTAGATACCCCAAAAGACCTCAAGAAAATACAAAATTGATCGATGCGTGGCGGCTCTAAGCCGCTTCATCTCCGCCTAGGAGAAAAGGCATTACCCTCTATCGCCTCCTTAGGCGCACGAACACTTCGAGTGGACGGATGCTGCCACCGCCGACTCAAGAAATAAAGGCCATATTGGCAACAACCGTCCTGGCTGCGCCCAACCCGGGCGAACCAATGTTGTTATACATCGCAGCTACACATCATGTTGTAAGCGCAGTACTGTCGTCGAACGAGAAAAGAAGGGCATAAATTCTCTTCAAAACCAGTATACTACGATTCATCGTGTTAACCCCCGCAAGTCCTGCTACCCGCACTATCGAAGATAGCATACACGGTGTTCATGGCATCCCGAAGCTTCGACACTACTTTCAAGAGTGTTCGATAACAAGGGCCTCTCAAGTACCACTTAACGACATTATAAACAATCATGATGCGACGGGCAGGATTGCAAATGGGCCATTGAGCTCTTACCATTTGATATATCTTACAAACCTCGGCGAGCTATAAAGTCACAAGTATTGGCTGACTTTGTCACTGAATGGACCGAAGCCGAACTCCCTAAAGAATACGGCACATAGTACAATTGATTATGCACTTCGACGGCTCCAAAATGTTAGCCGGATTGGGGCTGGCGTCAGATTGACTTCCCGATCGGGGACACAAATCCAATACGCATTTCAGATAATGTACACGGACTCCAACAACGCAGCCAATACGAGGCCCTTTACATGGTCTTCGGATGGCAATCTCCATGGGCATTCAACGCCTAGAGGTGCGCAGGATTCAAGCCTCGCAATATCCCAAATAAACGGAGACTTTGACGCCAAAGATCCGAAAATGGCAGCATATCGCAACGCTGTCCTCAAAATGTCAGCCCGGTTCAAGGACTTGAATTCCATCACGCCACCCGGATAATAACCAAGCGGCCGACGATCGCACGCATTACGCCTAAACGCGACGCTGTCCCTCCTAATATCTTCCTGAACGGCTCTTCAAGCCATCCGTATATGGGAAGAGGAGTCCGAACTAACAAACCGAACAAGCCGCGCCAACCGGCGCTTTCAGCCGATGACATAACACCATCCGCCCACGACATAATGGCAGTAATTGCCCCGTGGACAGAACCATTCCTCGCCTACTTGCTTAGGCAGGAGCTTCCCGAAGACCAAAATGAGGCCCGCAACATTGTCCGGCGATCTAAAGCCTACAAGGTCTATGAGGGAGAACTTTATAAGAAAAGCACAACCGGAGTCCTTCAAAGGTGTATCTCCGAAGATGAAGGGCGGAACCTCCTGGCTGAAATTCATGCCGGACTAGGCGGACACCACGCGACAGCTCGGGCCCTTGTAGGAAAGGCATTCCGTACAGGATTTTACTGGCCGGCGGCCCAAGCAGATGCACAGGACCTAGTCCAAAGATGCGTCGGTTGTCAACTCTTTGCTAATCAGAGCCATATGCCACCCATCACCCTCAAAACTATACCCATTACCTGGCCGTCATGGTCCGGGGCTTGACATGGTTGGACCACTTAAAGGGGGAACCCACAAGCAAAGGTACCTATTGGTCATGGTGGATAAATTCACCAAATGGATAGAGGCCAAGCCGCTTAAAACGGCAGAGTCCGGACCAGTGATAGACTTTATATCCGGGTAGTACACCGTTATGGTGTCCCCACAAGATCATCACCGATAACGGCACGAACTTCACCGCCGATGAGGTTAAATCATGGTGCAAAAATATGGGCATCAAGCTCGATTACGCTTCACCTATCATCCTCAAACCAACGGTCAAGTGGAACGAGCAAATGGTCTAATAATGAGCGCATCAAACCCGCACTAGTGCGGTCCCTTACGAAATCTGACACGACCGGGTAGAGGAGCTCGACCAGACTGGGGCTGCGGACAACGCCTAACCGTATTCACCGGATTCACACCATTTTTATGGTATACGGCGCAGAAGAAGTTTTGCCTCGCGACATCATTCATGACTCACCTCGAAAAGCGCATGTACGAAGAAAGAGAAGCTGAGTTGGATCGGCAGGACAGCTTGGACACATTGAGGAAGAGCGCGACGTCGCCAAGGCTCGCTCCGCATTCTATCAACAGCAGGCTCAAGATATCAAAGCGTAGAAGTACGGGCCAAGACTTACAACGCTTGGCGAACTGGTTCTACGCTCACGGACAAGAAAAAGGACAAGCTCAAGCCCAAATGGGAAGGCCCTTCATCATCGATCAAGTCCTGACCGCGGAGCGCACCGCCTCTTAAATGCATCGGATAACCGACTCGAGCCGAACCCATGGAACGCAGCCCGCCTCCGACGATTCTATGCCTAGCGCCGGACTAAGAGTTCGTCCCTTTCTCCCGTCCAATTTTTTTTTCCAGCTGCCTTTTGTTTATCTTTTTCTTCTCAACCCTATTCATCCAAGCCTTAAAGGGCTTTACCTGCACAACGTTCGCGCACAATTGATGTGCTACCCGCACTCATTATACAGGGGCTTCTTTACCGAAGCTTAATTATACAAGCTTCACGCCCAAAGACATGTGTCAAGCCTCCACATGTACCTTTTATTCACCATTATATGCATCGATATGACTTAAGTTTTGGCCAAGCTGGGTTGCTCGCTCTGTGCTTACCCCTACATTCCCGATTGTTCGGCTAGGAGGTAAAGGAGCACCTCTGCGATTGTTATCGCCGGTCACCGGATGTGTACCTCGACCGGGTGAAGCCGAAAGCTAGCGTTTTAAGGGAATATTCGGTCGGTGACTTAAAAGATGATTTTTATCCACTTGTTTATCTGCCCCAGATGTTTTTCTCTTTTGCAGTCCGACATGCACTTTAGGGCATGCCACCCCTAGAGGAAAGGAACCCTTAACGGAACTATTCTCCTCGAAGATGTTTCTTACTACCCATGTAATATAACATAACTAGTTGGGCACTTGTCCGATAAAGCACCGATGACCCCTACGCCGGGTCTCCATGCATACCCCAGTTGTTTCATAACCGAGAAGGTATTCGACACACTCCGACTCTAGGGTCCCGAGGTCGGGCGAAAAGGTCGGCAAAGACAAACGATCTACAATCCGCTAGAAGGCATTTTGTATGTCATTTTATAATACATTGTCAAATCGACCGATTGTATTCTTCCTCAATCCCGCCTAACAAAGTTGTCTAATTTACAGTCCTGTTGGGAAAATTTAGCGCCAACTCCACTTGGCCGGATACTAAACTCACATGGATCTCCTTCCCATCGGGCCCCACAGTCCGACTTCGCCATGTGGTTGGGATCCGCCTTCTTGTACCACGCCTTTACCATGGCCCAGCCTCCTCGGCACCTTGGCGGCAGGCGAAATCTTCCATAAATGGAAGCGCTGCAAGACTCCTGCAGCTTCTCCGCAAGCTCCCCAAGACCCTCGGGTATGGAGAAGGCTGGCCATAACGCCTGGATGACGCCATTATAGCCCGCCAACTCGCTCGATCGCTTGCAACAATTGAAGTTGATCACCCGCTGTTACGGCATCTCCTCCGCAGGCGACCTGTGAGCATACCTACGTATATATTCTCATCAAATTGACTTCCTCGCCAACTCTTCTTTTCAAAGGAGTTCGCCAAGCACTTACTATATATGCCGCGACGGCTGTTGATTCTCCTTAACGGAGCCCGACAGCTCGCCCGAACGCTTTTCCGCTCTTCTCCAAGCTAGGCATGGGCATCCTGAGCTTGTTCCTTTCATGCTGCACCTTATGCAGCACCTCTCGCCGCCTTTAGTTGACGCAGGTTCTTGCCTGTCCGGATCTTGTCCGCAGCACCGCAATGTCGCTTTTAGACTTGCGCAACGGCCAACGCTACTTATCTTTCTAAAATAATGCGTTACTGTGAGAGGTCCTTGCGCTTCCTCCTGCGCCGTAAAATGCGGCCTCAAGTTGGGCCTTGCACTCTTGCAACTCCCGAGACAATCGGGTATTCTTCTCGGTAAGATCCTCGTTTCATATGATCCTTAAATCAGTTAATATAACTACTTTAAGTCTCGGGGCTACCGCATATATAACTATCAAATTCTCTTACCCGTATGTCTTTTACATACCGCCCGTGGCTCGTAAAACTATCTTGAGCAGCACGAAGGTGCGCGTCCCCGTGTTAAAGGCATTCAACGCCTCGGGAGAAGCACGCCACGAAATCTGTCCGTGGCGCCTGTGATTCAGGCACTTCCACCTCGCACTTGGTGGCGGACAGTATTTCGGCATCCTCCGTCGGAGGAACGTCCGCTCGCGCTTTGCGCCGCCTCCCCCTCGACCAAAAAGGGAGCCCGGCCGGTAGAGGTTGGATTGACAACTTTCACGCTCGCAGTCCGGCGGACGCTTTTTTCCCTATAAAATCATGAGCACTCAAACGCTTCCTAGGAACGCTGTTTCAAATACTGAATTGTGAGCTATACCTTTGTGGCGGCATTTCAGTCGCGCCGCCCTCTTCCGCCTCTCGTCCGAATCGCCCTTGTTGGTCAGCCACCGCTGGCTCGGCTTCGCCTAGGGCGCCTCGCACAAGGCCATCATATACGGTGGTCGTAAATAAGCAAGGAAGGAATGACGGTGTCAAGGCTTCGCCGCAATCACCGGGAAGCCGGATATAGTCCGGATAGTCGGTCGTGATGGCGACTAAAGCATTGTCCATGCTAAGTTGGTGGAACACCCGCCGATTAGCTCCACCTTTATGTCCGGATCCTCTTCGAGGCCGGATCCCGGATCTCTCTCGATCCTCGGGCTGCGGAGCCGACTCAGCATTCCTCCACAGTCCGGCGCAGTTCTGCGTCCGAAAGAAGAACACAATGTAAGAAACTTAAGTTTCAAAAGGCACGGGTCGGACACGCTGAGTGTTCGCTACCCAAGGCCGGGATTGTTCATGGAAAACCCATTTAACGGGTTCGTCTCAAGGAAATCCTCCTTCTCCCCTTATACAGGCCGGACAAGATCGTCACGGATCTTCGGCCGATTCCGCCCTTTATGCCATGACGGGTGGCATCGCCCTCCCCGAGAAATCCCACATGGGTGGTCCTCAGATTGTAGTGGCTGCACCCCACAGAATGCATGTTGCCATGACTCAATCATGGTCAACCGGCATGGGCCAAGAACCTTATTCGCCCATCAGATAATGGACGCCTTGTCTTCCTCCAATGGGGCTCGCGGACGCCAACTAAGGCGTTTCTTCAGAGGAGCATTGCTGAACTCCGGAGGCCGATCCAACAGGATCCGAAGCGGAGCGCCTTCTATATAAAACCATTCAAGGCCAGTCTTGGCGCTTTAGGGGTTCCGGATGGATATCCGGTCCGCAATGCGCCATATTTCGCGCCGCCCACTTGATATATGGACCCCTCGTGAGAGCGGGTACAAGGCAAAACAATCTCTTCCACAGCGCAAATGGGGCTCGATGCCGTGAAAAGCTCAAGAAGAGCTACGTAACCCGCAATATGCAGGATTGAGGCGGCGTGAGATGATGGAGCTGGAGCCCGAGAACTCTGTGAGCTCATGGAGGAATGGATGTACAGAAACCGAGCCCCTTATCGATAGGGGACGAAGCATACCCGCCCCTTTGTTGGGATTAGGGTAACCTCCGCTTGCTTCCCACCTTTGTAGGTGGCTAGCCCGCTCGAACCGGAACCATGAAGGTCGGAGGGAGATATCCCCATTTGAGCTTCACCAGCTCGTTGTGAAATGAGCATCTCCTCCAATCTCCGGCAAAGGGCCGGGAGCGCGAGAAGAGGAGCCGCGTTGAGAGTCCATGATGGAATGGATTCTTGGTCGAAAGCGCTCCGATGAGTATTTGCGAGAGGAAGATGGTGATTTGGATCTGGATTCTTGCCTCCCTTATAGGCAGATTGTTCGCACAACTAGGGGGTAAAACATAAAAGACACCCTGGCTTTTCACATTCGCACGACGCGTGGAAGAAGGCCATTATTGGGCGTGGAAGCCGAGATGCACAACATTGATGAGGAAGCCGGACAATCGCTCGCGGTACATGGAACTTAAAGGAGAACCCGCCTTGCAACGCCGAAGACTACAAGCATGCTGGACTTATCATCATTGAAGCCTGGTTCGGGGGCTACTGAGGGAGTCCCGGATTAGGGGGTGTCCGGATTGCCGGACTACCATCATCGGCCGGACTATCATCGGCCAGACTATCATCATCAACCGGACTCCAAGACTATGAAGATACAAGATTGAAGACTTCACCCCGTGTCCGGATGGGACTTTCCTTGGCGTGGAAGGCAAGCTTGGCGATACGGATATGTAGATCTCCTACCATTGTAACCGACTCTATGTAACCCTAGCCCTCTCCGGTGTCTATATAAACCGGATGGCTTTAGTCCGTAGGACGACAATCACAACAACCCTTACAATCATACCATAGGCTAGCTTCTAGGGTTTGGCCTCCTTGATCTCGTGGTAGATCCACTCTTGTAAACATCCACAATATCAATATCAATCAAGCAGGACGTAGGGTTTTACCTCCATCAAGAGGGCCCGAACCTGGGTAAACATCTTGTCCCTTGTCTCCTGTTACCATCCGCCTAGACGCATAGTTCCAGACCCCCTACCCGAGATCCGCCGGTTTTGACACCGACAGTGGGTACATGCGAATGATACTCGGCGGAATGTTCAAATGAGGCATGCGGGAGGATGGACTCGACTGGAGGGCGACATGATCGATGGAGAAGAGGGTTGGAGAGGAATGAGAAATAAGCAAACGCCACATGATTATACTTGAACGGCTCAAATAAACAATAAGTTGTCTCGCTTGGACTATATAGTGAAAGGCCTAATGCACAACACGGAGCACTGACGCTCGAATATGGCCGGGAAAACAGGGAAACCGACATGTGGGGCACACCCGTTGGGACGACGTAGCGCACACTAGTCCAATGGAGGATTTGGCCCACGACCTCCTCGCCACCGACAACCATTCATGTGGGTCGTTGGGGCCAACAACGAGGCGTAGCTCCAGCACCGCCTCTGGACACGGCGACCGCGGTGAGCGACACGCTCATATCGTCGCTAGACACGGTCGGTTTCATGTGCCGAGGGTGGCGTTAGTGTTGTGGCACGACCAACGGTATGTTTGGTTTGTGCCCAAGGTTGCCCTATCAAAGCATTGGGTAGCCAAAATTTTGGTTGAGGTATTGGTTGCCCATGATTTGGCCGACATTGGCAAGGAAAATGAACTAGAGTTGGCTAGAGTTCATTGGCATGCCAATAAATGGCAATCATCCAAACAAAGACCAATCTTTGGGTCATGACCAAAATTTTGGTTGAGGTATTGGTTGCCCATGATTTGGCCGACATTGGCAAGAAAAATGAACTAGAGTTGGCTAGAGTTCATTGGCATGCCAAAAAAATGGCAACCATCCAAACAAAGAGCAATCTTTGGGTCATGACCAAAATTTTGGTAAGGTGCACTTTGGCCACAATCCAAACACACCCCAACACCCGGCTCGTCGAGGATGCACGGGGCGCCGCGACGCGTCCGCGGAGTGGTGTAGCGCGGCCAACTGCATCCTCTGGACCTGAGACCATGCCGGGTCATCTTGCTTTTTCAATGGAATGCGAGGATCGCATGTGAGCAAAGTGCATCTCCAAAATTGCCACGACTGCAGCTGACTACCCTGGCACACCAAAACCCTCGTCCCTTGCGCCATCGCGCGGTGCGTTTCCAGCCAGCGCCAGCTGCCCGCATTCATGTCGTCCGTTCGTATGTCGTCTTAAGAGGCTCGGTGCCCGAGGAACCAACTCCGGCGACTTAATGACGCACCCGACGCTTGGCCTCACCGGAATGCGCTACTTAAAGCGGCAATGCCCAGCTAACCTCCACACCATAGCGCATCGTCCTCCTACCTGGCACCACATCCTCCATGACCGCAAGTGTGAACGCTCTGCGGGAGAGCTTTTCTTCGGGGATGAAGCTCGAGGTCGCCGCCCTCGCTCAAGTCGCCTCTCGCGACGCAATAGCGGCGTAGCCGTACGCGGACGCGACCGCACAAGCGGTGGCCACGCTGGCGGCCGACGACGGGAGCATCGTCAGCCACGCGTCCTACTTGCCGCCGTCCAAAGTCCGCCACCGCCGAGGTCAGGGACTCCTCCGAGGATGAGTAGGGCATGGGAGGCGGCAGGGCATGGTGTGCCAACTGGCCGGTCCGTATCCCGTGTTCTACTCTTCCTAGTCGGAGACCGCACCTTCACTTCACGGGTCTTGAACCCCACCCCCGTACATAGAGATTGCAAATGGAGGACATCGGTCGCCGCTGTAGAATAGGTTTAGAGTCGGGTTTCTTTTTATTTTTCTGTCCTATAAAAGTTTGAAATGTAATGAAAATCTGCCAGCCGGTGTATATGAACCTTCACAATAATATACATATTGTAGGAGTACTAGCAAGATGCCCGTGCGTTGCACGGAAGATCAAGATCTTGTGGGAGAAAAGGATGAACGAGGGAAAGCCTTATCTGCAAATGTGGAGAGGAGTGCGGGTAAATTGTCATAGTTTCCTTCCTATCCGTTAGATATAGATCGGACAGCCTATATTGCAGGATGACATGTAGACCATCATCACCAACTCTGCTTTTTATTGAACCGAGACAAATCTAACATGCGAAGTAAAATAAACACATAGGGTCTATACATACACAAATTATCTTAGGCACTCCAATAGTACGCCCACTACACATTCACGCATTTCACATATTTCTACATCTACGGAACCTACGAAAGGGTTAACGAATTGCCTCTCTCTCTCCTCCCCGATTTTCATGGTGGTGGGCCCTCCTCACCCCAATCTACAATCAACAGCTCACATGTTTCACATTACGTTAATTACGTGAATCGGGATTACGAGGTGTAGCCTTACTCGCCCTAAAAACCCAACTAAGCCAACCTCCCAAAGATATCGCTGGAAAGACCCGCCGCTACTGCTTTAGTCGGGATTACCGGATTACTAGTAGTAGTATCGATGGATCGTATGGCAACAATTTTTTTGAGGGGCGAAGCACCTAGTTTAAAAGGAAAAAAGGCGGTACACTCACAAGACTCTGTCATGCGTCGATTACACCCCACACACGCTCGTCCTGCACACGGCTCACGCAAACGGAACGCGCTCGCTTGCCTCTTCACGTACACATGGGACTGCACTTGGAGAAACCGACCATGCACCAAATTCCCCACCCACCGCGCAAAAATCCCCCACACCCAAAAATTCCCCAAATCCGATTCAACCGCCTTCGCCAACTAGCCAATAATATTCCCCAAACCCCCTCCCCTGTCCCCTCCACTCCATTCGCTCCGCCAAAGCCGCCTCTCCGCCAAGGCCAATCGCCGGCGCGCTGTTCGGCGATCCTCTCGCCCCACAAGACGCTCTCGAGACTATCGCCCTCTAGCCGCGCCGCCACCTCGCTACGTTTGTGTGGGCGACGGCGGTCGGCCGCCACCACCGGTGACGTTCGTGTGGAGATGCACGGCGGTCAGCTTCTCCCACGGTACGCACATTCTAGACTAAGGCCCCGTTCATGTAGGTGTAGCGCTGAATGTTAGATGATAGACGTTGTTAATCTCACTGATTGCCGAAGTAGTTTACTGTCAATATGCTCTACTTAAGAAGCTTCCTTGCCCTGTTATGTACTCAATCTGCTTAGCTGAGATGGCATGCCAAGGCTGATTAGTTGCTAAAATATCCTGCCATATATTTATTGTGACGTAGATTGCCACGGTCTAGTAGGCAATCTGTTAGGTGAAATAGCTCTACACCGTTTTATACTCGATCTTTGTTGCTGCGATGGCCTTCGATAGTTTGATGGCTGTGTGCTCGGCCTCATTGATCAAAAAACAGCCTGCCATAATTTGGCACTCAAATCTGTTTGCTGAATTAGCTTTACATATATTTCGTTACTTAGATCTGCTCGTCCAAATATCTTGCCATAGCTTTAGACATCGACCTAGGTATTTTTTTTGGACTTCATAAAAAAGCATATATGTTTTTCCTGTAATATCTAGTAGAAGAACTAATTTGTATGTCTAACAGATGGAAAGGACTGGGATAACTTATGCTTGAAGATTCTCCGCTGCATATGTCGATGGGGTTGAAAACTTCATGAACTTTATCAGTGCTGAGTACGGTGGTCCGAAATCAGATGTGCACTGCCCGTGTAGCAGTTGTATGAATTCAGTTACAAGACCCCAATCAACTGTGCAAAATCATCTACACTTGTATGGGATGTCGGTCACATATACTAGGTGGGTTCATCATGGTGAAGCTCTGAACGTCAATGTTATTGACTACGTGGAAGCAGCAGATCACCATCTTGATGTGCCTGATGCTCAGGTGGAAGAGGAGGAGGAGGTGGTGGTGGCGGAGCCAGTGAGTTTGACCAACATTGAAACAATGCTACGAAATTCTCGTGCATTCCGTGAACTTTCACCTGCAGAAGAAAAACGGTGGGCCCGCATGTTGGAACAATGCAACGTTGCTGTCACCCCAGGAAATAAGTTGTCAGTATTCTCAGCTATGGTCACCTTTCTTCAGGTGAAGACATCTGAGCGGATGACCAACAAATCATTCGATGCTATGTTGGCTGCTTTCCGCGAATCTTTCCCAGATGCGTCTGAGCTGCCACACACCTATAGTAAAATGAAGAATTTCCTTCATGCAGTTGGAATTGGATATGATATGATCCATGTTTGTAAGAATAATTGTGTTCTGCTCCTAAGGATTATGCCAACTTAAGTGAATGCCCAAATGCAAATCATCAAGATGGAAAGAAGGTGATGCTGTGAAGAGGATTCCTCATAATGTTCTCGAGACATTTTCCAATTACACCAAGATTGCAGAGGTTGTTTCATGATGTCAAACAAGAGAGGATGTACTGTGGCATTCTAGGAACCAGAGTACAGAGATCGAATGTAATGAGCCATCCATCTCATGGTAGTGAGTGGAAAAGCTTCAATGATAAACACAAAGAGTTTGTCACTGACCCGAGAAACATTAGACTTGGCTTAGCTTCGATGGATTTAACCCATTTGGCCACCAGAGCGCCACATATAGCATGTGGCCGGCTTGTTATCCTTACAACATGCCTCCAAATGTCTGCACCAAAGAATCAAACTACATGATGGCCTTGCTCATCCCAGGTCCAAAAAGTCCCGGAAAGGATTTTGATTTGTTCATGGAGCCTCTTGTGGAGGAACTTCAACAACTATGGAAGGGTGTTCTCACTCGAGACCTATATAGCATCCCACCAGCTGATTTCTTTCTGCGTGCTGTTATAATTTGGTGCATCCATGATTATTCGGCTTTGGGCACTATGTCAGGGCGAACGACACATGGTTACAATGCATGTGTTCGCTGTGACAGGAATCTGCTGTCATACGCAATACTTAGCAAGATCTGTTACATTGGACACCGTCGTTTCCTTACCAAGGACAAGCCGCATCCTAGAAAATACCGAAGACATGTGTTCAATGCAAAGCATGAAAACAGTGATGCGCCAAAGAGCCTCACCGCCGATGAATTGCAAGTGGAATTAGAGAAGGTCAGGCATATTTGAAAGTGCAACTATCCCTAGGTGGTTTTGGTAATTCATAACAACATATAGCTCATTGAGCTAATGCTATTCCAAGACTATTGTTTCAGGAAAGCTCAATGAATGGCATGGCATGGATGATGAAAGTGGATCCCTCAAAATACTAAGGACAAAGGATTGGCTCAAGCTCAAAAGCTCAAGACTCTTCATTTTACATTTTAGTGATCCAAGATCACGTTGAGTCTATAGGAAAAGCCAATACTATCAAGAAGGGATGAGGTGTTGCTTAATGAGCCTCTTGCTTCATGTGCTTAGTGATATGCTCCAAAACCCTCAACTACTTTCCCACATCCACAAATGACCTAAACCTAAAGCCAAAATCGGTCACACCGATTCTTTCTATCCGCGCCACCGATTCCAAAAGTCATAGCCACCGCCACAAACCCTAAGCAAATCGGTCTTACCGATAGGGATCTCGATCTCACCGAGATGGGGTTGCAATCTCTCTGCTTCCCTTCAGAACGCTTCGGTCTAACCAAGTGAGCGATCGGTCCCACCGAGATTGCAATGTAAACTCTCTGCTTCCTTTTGTAACATTCGGTCTCACCGAAAAGAGCAAATCGGTCCCACCGAAGTTTACTCGACCAACTCTCTCGAAAGCTTATTACCAAATCGGTCTCACCGAAGTTTGTGTAATCGGTCTCACCGAGATTACGTTATGCCCTAACCCTAACCGAATCGGCCTCACCGAGATGCATGTCATCCCACCAAAATCAATAATGGTCACTAGGTTTACTAAATCGGTCCGACCGAGTTTAACGATTCGGTCCCACCGAGTTTGGTAAATTGTGTCTAACGGTTAGATTTTGTGTGGAGGCTATATATACCCATCCACCTCCTCTTCATTCGTGGAGAGAGCCATCAGAACGAACCTACACTTCCAACTTACCATTTCTGAGAGAGAACCACCTACTCATGTGTTGAGGCCAAGATATTCCATTCCTACCATATGAATCTTGATCTCTAGCCTTCCCCGAGTTGCTTTCCACTCAAACCCTCTTTCCACTAGATCCAAAACCTATGAGAGAGAGTTGAGTGTTGGGGAGACTATCATTTGAAGCACAAGAGCAAGGAGTTCATCATCAACGCACCATTTGTTACTTCTTGGAGAGTGGTGTCTCCTAGATTGGCTAGGTGTCACTTGGGAGCCTCCGACAAGATTGTGGAGTTGAACCAAGGAGTTTGTAAGGGCAAGGAGATCGCCTACTTCGTGAAGATCTACCGCTAGTGAGGCAAGTCCTTCGTGGGCGACGGCCATGGTGGGATAGACAAGGTTGCTTCTTCGTGGACCCTTCGTGGGTGGAGCCCTCCGTGGACTCGCACAGTCGTTACCCTTCGTGGGTTGAAGTCTCCATCAATGTGGATGTACGATAGCACCACCTATCGGAACCACGCCAAAAACATCCGTGTCTCCAATTGCGTTTGAATCCTCCAAACCCTTCCCTTTACTTTCTTGCAAGTTGCATGCTTTAATTTCCGCTGCCAATATACTCTTTGCATGCTTGCTTGAATTGTGCGATGATTGCTTGACTTGTCCTAAAATAGCTAAAATCTGCCAAACTCTAAAATTGGGAAAAGGTTAAGTTTTTATTGGTCAAGTAGTCTAATCACCCCCCCTCTAGACATACTTCAAGGTCCTACAAGTGGTATCAGAGCATTGGTCTCCATTTGCTTTGATTTCCATAGCTTTTGGTGGTCATAGCCTTGGTTTCACAACCTAGGAGAGTATGGCGTCTAGCGAGGGAAATTATCACCGTAGAGGTCCTTACTTTGATGGTACTAATTTTGCTAGTTGGAAGCATAAGATGAAAATGCATATTCTTGGACATAACCCCGCTGTTTGGGCAATTATTTGTATTGGCTTGCAAGGTGAATTCTTCGATGGGAGAGAACCGAACCGTGAAGCTAATGCGGAAGAATTGAAGATGCTGCAATACAACGCTCAAGCATGTGACATCATCTTCAACGGATTGTGCCTCAAGAATTCAACAAAATCAGCCGCCTTGAGAATGCAAAGGAAATTTGGGATACTTTGATTGATATGCATGAAGGTACCGAGTCCGTCAAGAATCCAAGTTGATGTGCTCCAAAGTCAGCTTGACAAGTTCAAAATGAAGGATGGTGAAGGTGTCGCTGAAATGTACTCTAGGCTTGCTCTTATCACAAATGAGATTGCCGGCTTAGGGAGTGAAGAGATGACCGAAAAATTCATCATCAAGAAAATCCTAAGAGCATTGGATGGAAAGTATGATACCGCAGCACATTGATCCAAATGATGCCAAACTACAAAGATCTCAAGCCAACGAAGTCATTGGAAGGATTGTTGCTCATGAGATGTCACTCAAGGATAAGGAGGAACTTCACAACAAGTCAAGTGGTGCTTATAAAGCCTCAAGTGAAGCCCCACATCATCAAGTGAGAAACCAACCTTCAATGAAGAATTGAGCTTAATGGTGAAGAACTTCAACAAATTCTACAAAAGTAGAAGCAAAGAAAGAAGCTCCAAGTCAAGGTCTTACAATGACAAGAGATCTTCTAGTCGAGAGCGCAATTGCTATTGTGGGAGACCCGGACACTACTCCAATGAGTGTACGACACCCTACAAAAGAAGAGAAGATTCTCCAAGAAGAAGGAGCAAAAGAGAAGAATCACCACCAAGAGAGAGGAGGGGTAGAGATGATCGTTATGAACGAAGACCCTCATGGAGAAGCAAGGATTCGGAAAGAAAGGACAAGTCATCAAGGAGCTACACAAAACGAAGACATCAAGCTCATGTTGGTGAATGGGTTTCCGGCTCCGACTCCGACGATCACTCCGAGAGAAGCTATAACTCCGACTCCGAATATACTCAAGATGAAGGTGTTGCCGGTCTAGCACTTGTGTCAACCAACTCCTACGACATATTTAACTCACCAAATGAAGGTGTTGGAAGATGCTTCATGGCCAAAGGTCCAAAGGTAACACATCCCGAGTATGTTGATTTTAATAGTGATGAAGATGACTTGCTTGTGGATGATGATTTACTTGTTGACAACTCTAGTGATGAATACTATGATGAAACGTCAATTAATCATGCTAATCAAATGAATGGAAATGATAAGGAGAAAATTGAGCTTCTAACTAAAGAACTAAACACTCTTAAGTTGGCTCATGAAACTATCTTTGAAGATCATCGAGAACTTTTAAGGGCTCATGAGAAGTTACGCTTTGAAAAGCTCAATCTTGAGCAAGAGCATGAGTTCTTAAAGGAAATCAATGATGATCTCCGCAAGAAAAGTTCTTCTTACATTGCCAAGCGTTTACTCTTATCTACTTACATGCCTCAAGTCAAGTCTAGTAGCAAGTACAAGAAAGATACTTCCTCTAGTAGTAACAATAATAATGTCAAATCCAATGTTGTTGCTTCTAGTAGTTCTCTTGATTCCACTAATGATTCTCTTAGCCAAGTTACACTTGAGCAAGAAAATAGTTTATTGAAGGGAATTATAGAGAAAGGTGTTTACAAGAGCCTTGCCGGAGTAAGCAATTCGAGGAAATTGTACGCAAGCAAGGAAGGCACCGAAGAATCAAGGTGTTGGTTTTGAACGAAAGTTCAACGCCAATGGAGTTGAGGGGAAGAAGATCAATACCCCAAGACAAAGTTTGTTCCTCAACAAGAGAAGTATGATCCTACTTCCTTCAAGGGACACAAGCTCAAGATGATCTTCCACCACAAGACCACAAGAACAAAGGCAAGGACAAGCTTCAAGAAGAGATTGATGCATTTGAAGAAGCACCTAAAGCCTCGTTCAAGTGGGTCCCCAAGACTACGCCGAGTTCTACTTCATCAAGTACAACTACAACTCCAAGGATTTCCATCAAGATGATGTGGATCCCGAAGAAGAAGAACTAGAGAGTTCTTGAGGGTGACTCCGCCAACATTCTTCACTCATATCATTTTGGCAAGAACAAGTGCAATCAACATTCACATCTTGCACTAGTTCAAGGAGTCACAAACCCTCATGTTGGTAAGGCAAGGGACAAGGTAACCTAATGTTTTCATGGACATCATCTTGTGTGTGCATCACTCTATGTCTATGGATATTCTTGTTTGTTCCTTGTGGGACTAACCCATGTAGGCAAGTTGAAAGTGCAACTCACTCCAAAGGATTGCTCCAAATGATCTACATCAACATTGAGCATCTACATCTTCAACACCTACATGAAGTCATCATCGACAAAACCCAAGGTTAGTTCAGCCCTCTAAGGGGGATCTCACATCTAGGGGGAGCTTAACTCTAAGAATTGAGTCAAAGCAACTCTAATGGTGTGAACACATTAATGCATTATGTAAAAGTGGTAACCCCACTTGAGCTTAAACGATGAGTATGACCTATGATCAAATGTTCTCATTTGACTCCTAAGTCAATATACTCATATATAGATGACCTAGTCATCGCCAATTGCTTGATAGATGCTAAAATTGGTTGTGCATGCTTTGCCACATATTTCAATTGCCATCTTATTGTGTGAGCATGTTGGTGCATATTTTACTCATTCAAGGACATCCACTTGTTGTTTTGTTTGTTTGGATTCTTTTCTTTGTGCCAAGTGGATGGACAAGAATGCCTAAGAACCTTCTTTAGCTATCTATGCTTTTCTCGCCTCAAACTCTATTCATGCTACATCACAAAATTTGATCAAGTCGATTCGAACCACTCGTGTGAGGAGCACTCGAGTCCCCGATTCATCATAGACTTAAACTTCCAAAACCTCTTAGTGATTCTCGGTCCGACCGATCCTTCCATTTCGTCCTACCGAGATCATCAAGTTGATCTGAGTTTTCAATCTCGTGCAACCGATTTGAACTTTTCGGTCTCACCGATTTGTCAGAATCGAACACAATATGCATCTCGGTGCCACCGAGTTGTTCCACTCGGTCACACCGGCTGTGGTCGAGCTATATATAGCCACGGGCAAATTTGAAATTTCTCCAAACCCTTCGCCCGCAAGCAACAGCTCGCTTCTGCCATCATGGTCTCCGGATCGCCTCCTCGCCGCCAAGCAGCCTCCTCGTCGCTGGTCTCCGCCGCCAACGGATTTCGCCCACGCCGTTGCCACCGTAGCAAGTCCACCGCCAAGTTAGGGTATGGACTTAATCTTTGTGCTATCCACGCCCGATTCTCGCACATTGTTTTCATATTGATTCTTGCCACGATTGAAACTCTTCTATCCAGCCAAAGTAGTTCATAGATTAGATGTGATTCAAATTTTTAGGTTAGGTTTCGCCAAACCATCTCGACCCACCGAGTTGAAAAACTCGGTCTCACCGATTTGGCTTATGCCATTGCACTAGTGACTCTCGGTCCGACCGAGAATTACTAATCGATGCAACCGATTTGAGGATTCTGTGAAACCCTAGCAGTCTCGGTACCACCGAACTCAAACTCGGTCCAACCGAGATCATCAGCTTAGGTTCCAAAACTGTTTCGTATCACCGAGTTTGAAAATCGGTGGATCCAAATGCTTTCGTGGAAAACTAAGACTGAACTTTTGAGTCATTCTTTGCAAAACCTCTGCATTTTGTGATGCTCATCTTTTCTATCTCATCTATAACTCTTCACGTGGTCAGCAATCAGCTTTTGCAAGATGTCCGATCAAAGTGACAGCCGTAACAGTCAAGAGCAGATGGACTTGAGTGAGGGCACTAGTCCCTCAACTTCATATGAAGGGAGCAGAAGTACTCCTAGCAATTTGCCTAAGGCTGCAACTAGGCAAAGGAGGAAAAGAACTTCAGATTCAGAGGATGAAGATTACAAAGTCGAGGAAGATGAGGCTACTTCCAAGAAAGAGGTGCTCAAGAAGGAATATGTCTCAAAGAAAGAATACAAAGCCGTGCATGAAGACCAAAAGGCCTGCAGGAAGACAACCAATGTCCAAGGCCGAGCATCAACTCAACAGCCTAAAAGGCCTGATCCCAAAGAGCCACCGTCAAGGAAAGAAGAGGAAGGAAAGTGTCAAGAAGACCATGGCCAAAATTGTTGGTCAACCTTCCATGATGGAAGAGGAAGAGCTTGCTGCACCAGCTCCAAAGGCAGCTAAGCTTATGGGAGATGCAATCAGATCGGGGCTGCAACATCCAAGCCCAAGGAAACACCCAAAGCTGCCTCCAAGGCCAAGCAAGTTCCAAAGAGGAATACTAGGAGTATTCCAAATGCTGAGAAGAACAAGGCCTCAAAGCCCAATGTTGTCAAGATTCAAGAAGAAGGACAGGTTCTAAGAAAGCTCAAGCCCAAGATACTGACCACAATGATGCCCATCCTGTGGCTGAGGACATGAGAATCGGGAAGGATTCAGGGCTAAGACTGTGGAGAATGGAAGATCCATATGCTTCAAGAAGAAGAACTGCTGTTGACTACAGGTTCCACACAAAGGAACAGCAGGACTTCTATGAAACAATTCTGTTGGACAAGAAGCCCATAGTCTGTGACATGAGATGGGTTGACTGGAAATTCATCAAGGAAAATGAACAGCACTATCCTGGAGTGCAAGATTTTGTTGGACAAAAGTTCACCAACTGGAATGATGAGCTTATCATGCAGTTCTACTCCACATCACACTTTTACCCAGATGGAAGAATAGTTTGGATGTCTGAAGGTACAAGGTACCAGTCCACTATTGAAGAATGGGCAAGTCTGATCAATGCCCCCAAGGAGAATGAGGATGACCTAGACATTTATGCAAAGAATAAGTTGGGTCACAATTCAATGGCTCACATGTACAAGGAAATTCCAGACAAGGCATTAGAGACTCACAAGTTTGGATCAGTTCACTTTCTCATTGCCGGGTTGCCAACCATAAATTGATTTCGAGGCACACTTTGTTGCCCAAGTCCGTGACCATAACATGATCGAGGGCATGCCATCAACATGTTGCATGTGTTTGATGTGCCATAGAAATTCAAAGTCATGAGCCCGATCATTGAAACAATCAAGAGGACTGCAGCAGATCGTAAGAGGAGCTGTGGATATGCACCTCGATTCAAGAATTGATAAACTCAAAGATGGGCACAGAAAATATCGCTTGGATAAGGAACACTTTCCACTTTATCCAGACTTTGAGGACAATGAGGTTGTCATGAATGAAGATGATCCACAATCAGTTCAAGCTCAGAGAAGAAGGAGAAGGCAAAGAGGAGAGGCTGCCAAGATGCCAACTCAAGAGGAGGCATCTGAATATTTCTTGAAAACCAAACAGAGCAGCTTGGTTACTTGATAGCATCATATCTCGAGGATTGAGAAGGGTTGGCCACCCTAACTCAAAACCAGAGAGCCTGGAAAGAATCATGGAACAAAAATTCTATGATCTAGATGTCAAGGTAATCGAGATTCAGCCTGCCAGGGAGTAGCTGCAGGATGACATGCAGGAGAGGAAGGGCAAGACTACCACCAATGTGTTTGCCAGAGTGCCCAGAGCCTAGAGGTCAGTTGCAGCTGCAGAGAGACACTAGAGCAACAACTTCAGCACCAGCCACCGCCTCACAGCCCAAAGGCAACCAGCTCCAAAGACCAACTCCTCCAGCTCCATCCACTTCAACTCAAGCCTTCATCCAAGGAGCCATCTCTACACCACCACCGTAAGATCAAGCCCGAGAGTCGATCTAGCACTATGCATTTTCTATGAACTTTTGGTAACTTGTTGCCAAAGGGGAGAAAATGTATAGATCATAGGCTTTAGAGAGAGAGAGAGAGAGTTGCTTTTGTTCTCTCTTGCTTTATTTGGTGGTTTTTCAATCTTTGTTTGCTTTTGGTTGAGATACTATGCTTGTGAGACATTGATGATCATGTGTTTGATCATAAGCTACACTTATGCATGCTTGATATTATCCTATCTATCTTATGTGATCACTCACTATGCTTGGTGATGAGTGCATGTATTCATTGTTTATTATTTTGAGCGCTCCACCAAGATGTATGTGACATGGAAGAGTAACCCATGAGCCTAATTCATTGTGCATTTGCAGTCCAAAGCAAATCTAAAACTATGCACAAATTTAGGGGGAGCTCTTGCTTATCACATACTTCTCAAAGCTTATTTATGTTATTTAAATTTTATTATCATTTGTCGAAGCTTTGATCTATATGTTGTCATCAATTACCAAAAAGGGGGAGATTGAAAGTGCAACTATCCCTAGGTGGTTTTGGTAATTCATAACAACATATAGCTCATTGAGCTAATGCTATTCCAAGACTATTGTTTCAGAAAGCTCAATGAATGGCATGGCATGGATGATGAAAGTGGATCCTCAAAATACTAAGGACAAAGGATTGGCTCAAGCTCAAAAGCTCAAGACTCTTCATTTTACATTTTAGTGATCCAAGATCACATTGAGTCTATAGGAAAAGCCAATACTATCAAGAAGGGATGAGGTGTTGCTTAATGAGCCTCTTGCTTCATGTGCTTAGTGATATGCTCCAAAACCCTCAACTACTTTCCCACATCCACAAATGACCTAAACCTAAAGCCAAAATCGGTCACACCGATTCTTTCTATCCAGCGCCACCGATTCCAAAAGTCATAGCCACTGCCACAAACCCTAAGCAAATCGGTCTTACCGATAGGGATCTCGGTCTCACCGAGATGGGGTTGCAATCTCTCTGCTTCCCTTCATAACGCTTCGCCTAACCAAGTGAGCGATCGGTCCCACCGAGATTGCAATGTAAACTCTCTGCTTCCTTTTGTAACATTTCGGTCTCACCAAAAGAGCAAATCGGTCCCACCGATTTTACCTGACCAACTCTCTGGAAAGCTTATTACCAAATCGGTCTCACCGAGTTTGTGTAATCGGTCTCACTAAGATTACGTTATGCCCTAACCCTAACCGAATCGGCCTCACCGAGATGCATGTCACCCCACAAAATCACTAACGGTCACTAGGTTTACTAAATCGGTCCGACCGAGTTTAACGATTCGGTCCCACCGAGTTTGGTAAATTGTGTGTGACGGTTAGATTTTGTGTGGAGGCTATATATACCCCTCCACCTCCTCTTCATTCGTGGAGAGAGCCATCAGAACGAACCTACACTTCCAACTTACCATTTCTGAGAGAGAACCACCTACTCATGTGTTGAGGCCAAGATATTCCATTCCTACCATATGAATCTTGATCTCTAGCCTTCCCCAAGTTGCTTTCCACTCAAACCCTCTTTCCACCAGATCCAAAACCTATGAGAGAGAGTTGAGTGTTGGGGAGACTATCATTTGAAGCACAAGAGCAAGGAGTTCATCATCAACGCACCATTTGTTACTTCTTGGAGAGTGGTGTCTCCTAGATTGGCTAGGTGTCACTTGGGAGCCTCCGACAAGATTGTGGAGTTGAACCAAGGAGTTTGTAAGGGCAAGGAGATCGCTTACTTCGTGAAGATCTACCGCTAGTGAGGCAAGTCCTTCGTGGGCGACGGCCATGGTGGGATAGACAAGGTTGCTTCTTCGTGGACCCTTCGTGGGTGGAGCCTCCGTGGACTCACAAGCAGCCGCTACCCTTCGTGGGTTGAAGTCTCCATCAACGTGGATGTACGATAGCACCACCCATCGGAACCACGCCAAAAACATCCGTGTTCCAATTGCGCTTGAATCCTCCAAACCCTTCCCTTTACTTTCTTGCAAGTTGCATGCTTTAATTTCCGCTGCCAATATACTCTTTGCATGCTTGCTTGAATTGTGTGATGATTGCTTGACTTGTCCTAAAATAGCTAAAATCTGCAAAACTCTAAAATTGGGAAAAGGTTAAGTTTTTATTGGTCAAGTAGTCTAATCACCCCCCCCCCCTCTAGACATACTTCAAGGTCCTACAATATTACACTAGGAAACCATCCTGGTAATGGTAGCGGGAAAAGGAAGCGTCGCAGGGTAGAAGAGAGATTATTGTTTACCCGCAGGTCCACTTTGTGGGACTTGGAGTATTGGAAAAATTTGGATCTGCGGCATAATCCTTATGTGATGCACATCGAGAAAAATATATGTGACAACATTATCGGCACACTTCTTAATATTGAAGGCAAGACGAAAGGTACCTTAAAATCTAGGATTGATTTGACACACCTGGGTATCAGAAAGGATTTGCAGGTGCAAGATGAAGGTAAACCACGTGATATGGCACCAGCTGTGTACGTCTTGGACAACATAAAAAGAAAAGAATTCTGCGAGGTCCTGTCA
Source organism: Aegilops longissima (assembly GCA_021605205.1). Lineage (NCBI taxonomy): Eukaryota > Viridiplantae > Streptophyta > Magnoliopsida > Poales > Poaceae > Aegilops > Aegilops longissima. Next base: position 372,960,263 of record CM038680.1, on the reverse strand, counting down.
CGTGTGAGATTCCCACATGGATTAGCTTCCAACCCTGAAAGGAGAGTCTGTGCAGATGGAAACAAGGTACAAGGGTTGAAAACTCATGACTGCCACATCCTACTTCAAAGGGTTTTACCCATATCCTTAGAGGATTGGGCCGCCTGAATTATACATAGCAGCTTGCAAGAGTTGGGACAATTCTTCGTGGAACTCTGCAGAGGAATATCGTGATAGATGCTTTGGAGCCGCCTTAGAGACAAGATACTAACTATCCTATGCACCTTGAGAAGATATATCCTCCAAATTTTCTTTGATGTGATGGTGCATTTGGCTGTTCATCTACCCGATGAGGCACTACTTAGAGGTCCAAAGACAAGATGGCTGGATGTACCCTATTGAAAGGCGGCTAGGCACTTTCAAGGGCTATGTTAGGAACAGAGCTAGACCCGAGGGTTCCATTGAGGAGGCCTACATTGCTACTGTGTTGCTGACATTCTCGCTCAAAATACATTGAAACAGCTTGATCATCATAGCAAAGAGGTGGGTGAAGACAATCCTGGCTCAATGTTTTCGATTATTCTGCTCGAAAGTTATAGGGAAGAGTCGACAAGAGGACAAACCTAAAGATTTGGACAAAATGGTTTGGTATGTGTTGAATAACTGTCCCGAGATACTACCTTATATCAAGTAAGTGCAAGATCGCAGCTTATACATCGTGATCTACTAAACTTGCAGCACATTCTTATATATTTAGATTTTGACGCGATCACCATGTTGTGCAGCATCTACAAAGAGGAGTTACCGCCAAAAATCCAAGAAACATTGACAAACTGGTTATGGCAGGATTTGCGAAATGGTTCAAGAACCATGTAAGCTTTTGAAGTGCACTATCAGTTTTTTAATATATTGAGTACATAAGATGATCAGCAGGTCTATTTTCTAACCATAGGTTAAGAAGATGCGGAGGATGGGCAGGCAATTGATGATGCCCTTTACTCACTAGCAATGGGTCCCGATACTGGTAAGACATTATGAATCTTATGTTGTTGGAGATGTGCGCCACAACACCCTTTGCACGAGACGAAGGCAGAAGACACAAAACAGTGCCATCATGAGCACGAATACATATGACAAAGAGACAACTGAAATGTATGCTAACATAATGTACATTATTCAGTTGCAGTGATATCTCCAGCTTCGAGGATCATCGGTGTGTGGTTCTCACAGTTGTCGTTGGTATAACCTGTTTTTCAGATCGCAAAACCCAGAGCTGATGATTATTTCAAATCCATCAATGTCAAGGCGGCGTATCGCACCAACGAGCTTTTTATTTTGGCAAATCAAGCAACACAGATATTTTTCTTGGAAGACACATTTGCACGTAGCGATGATCGGAGAGTATTGCAAAGGTTTGAGCAGAGGAATTCGCTTAATGAAGTTGCACAACAAGATGATGCTTACATCGCCCCGATGTACAAGATAACACAAATGTTCCTAACATCTTTGAGAACCATCACGCCAATGACGCCGCGAAAAGATTGTCCGTCGTGCCGTGGACATACAAGAGTTGATCAAGAAGAAGCCAACGCTCGAGGACGTTGAGGACGAAGAAGAAGACGACACCGTGGGGAATTACAATTCAGACCGATACACATGGCGAAGATGTTGACGCTGCTGCCATGGATGATGATTACATTGCTTTTGTCGATTTGCTCGCCGTCAAGACGTTTTTTCTACTATGTGAAATTGTGTTTGCTATGACAATCAAACCTGATGAACATGTTTTTAGTATTTTGCTGTGAGAACATCACTTGTTATGTATGCTGATTTGTGTTTGGTGATTGTATGACAACTAAAACATGATGACATTGTTGTTTAGTTGTACTCATATTTGGCTGTGAAACTTGAATTTGATGACATAGTTTGTTGTTGGACTGCAATTTGCTCGACGCCTTCGAATGAGAACAAAGCTGACTCGACAGGCCTCTGCTATTTATTTATTTATATGAGCAAAGGGATACCCCTGATTTCCGTTAATAGAAATCATTAGATGTTCATAACACTACGCCCAAATTTCGCTACACAGGTTTCATTCATTACTAGTTTCAAAAAGTGCTCATGTCGTAGCTAATTTAATACATCACGAAAAGCTACATACACCGCAAATAAAGAGACAATCATCCTACAGAGCACATCGATTTTGCCCATTATGTTCACAAGCTCTTTCATCTCCTCATTGTCTGCCAAGGCCGCTCAACGGCTGTTGCTTGGCCATGATCGAGGAACTGCATCTTTAAACTTCTGCTCGTGATCTTCCTCTTTGTCGCTCCTTCGCCATTTGTCCAACACCCCAACCTGCTGGTATTGGGATTCCTCGCTAACCAAATAATCAGCGAGTTGCATTCCCCACATCAAGAACTTCCCGTAAATACAAATCACACGAATCTTCCCTTTTCTCGCATCTAATCAAATTGGAAGATCATCAACCAAACTATTAAAAATCAGCAACCGAAAGCAGCAGAACAACACTTAAACATATTATTACCCCATGATTCGGCATTTGTAGAAGACTCGCCAGGGTTGCGGATTGTGGTTGAGACGCCGATGATGACTCTCGCGATTTGCAGCAAGGGCACCACACCAACGGCAGCGGGTTGCAATGAGCAATCAATCATGCGGTGCGTGTGCCAGCGGGGGCGTGATGAGACCCACAGGCGATGGTACGGGTGGTGACTTGGCGCATATCTGGTTGTTGCCAGCTTAAGAGCAGGTGGACGAGCAGCCAGCGGACATGGTTGCTGCGGCCAGAGCTTCTGATGCTAGGCAGAGTAAGTAGAGAAGAGGAGAAGCGAACGTTGGATATGTCAGTTTCATTACTTGCAGAGTAGATAGCACCATATATAGTCATAGTCTAGGTTTGGATTCAAACCAGCTATAGGAGCACGTCTTTCTTTTTTCTAAAACTCGGCAACGTCTCTTTACTGGTACACTAGCTTGTTCTCAGACGCCTTCCCAAGTCTTTGATTTTCTTTCCTTTTTTGCAAGGAAGGAAGGAGGACAAAATTGAGAGTTCCTCGACTCAACCCAAGACCTCTCGGTTGAAAACCAAGGGTGCTAGTCACTTATGTGGCTTAACTTTCCTCGTGAGGAGGACGGCAGATTTAACGATTTTCCTCGCAATTTTCTTCCTATATATATATAAAAATATGCTACTTGGTGTCCGCTTAGTCAGCAAACAGGCAATTAGTTCCAAAATACTGTTTTCTTTTGGATTTTGATATTTTAAATTTGATTGTTTTTGTGCGGGTAAAATTCATTGAATTTAAATTAAGGTATATTTAGATTTAAAATTAATTTGAATCTGGCTAGAAATTTCAGGTTGTATGCTGTTTGGGACAGATTTGGAGGCTGACTTGTGGGTCTACTAGGTTGACGGTACTTTGGCTTTATCAACTTAGTCCACAAACGATTCTAGCAGCAAAGGACTGCTGGATGTTAATCCAACGGTCAGGCCGCTTCTTCAATATCTCGATCTTCTTGCTCCACTACCAAACCAGCTCCGGTGGGACGCTCGCCTCCCGCCTCCGTGGCGGGCTGTCTTTGCCGCACAGCCGCACCGCCCACCCTACTTCATTGCTGGCCATGCCATTCCTCTACTCACCCACACCTCCTGTTATTTTCTAGCGACGACAACCGGACCAAGAAACCTCGACTCCCCACCGCTGGGCAACCATTGCCGAAGTCTTCCCGGCTCCGCGTCGCTCCCTTCCTAGGCCTCGCCGTGTCCACCGCCATGGTGCTCTCGGCGCTGCCTGGTCAACGTGGTCAACGAACGACATCCATCGGCCGTGGACTATACGCCAAAATAATGATTCCTCCACCTAACAGCGGGACCCACCGAAGGGCCTCAGATTTTGCGAAAAAACGCTCCCCGGCCGACATGTCGGACCCACCAGCTATATCTTCGCACGCAAGGAAGTGCCTCCTTATTACGCACAAAAATGAATACCCCTCGCTAGCTAGGACCCACCATAGTGGGAGGATGACTTAGGGCCAACTAAGTTGACGGGACGGAGGGCTTTGTCAACTTAGTCAATATGAACGATTCTAGCTCCAAAGGACCGTCGATGTCCATCCAACGGCCGTAGTGCTTCTTCAACCTCTGGTCTTCTTGCTCCAGCCGCCCAAAGCAGCACCGGTCGTGCCGCATGCTCCTGCCTCCCGTGGACGGATGTGCTGCTGCGGAGGCCTCACCACCCCCTACTATTCCCACCATCGCCCAGTGCCTCGCAGCGACGGCAGCCTCACACCGCAGCCAAACCAAGAACCTCAGATTCTCTCCGCGGGCTTCCACCGCTGCGTTTTCCCGGCTCCGCGTCGTCCCCTTCCTAGGCCTCGCCGTCGTCACCGCCGTGGTGCTCTCGGCGCGGCCTAGTCAACGTGGTCAAGGAACGACTTCGGAGAGGCTAACAGCTGGGTCCACGGCCGCAGCAAGGAAGTGCCTCCTTATTATGCGGAAAATAATGATTCCTTCACCTGACAGCTAGGATCCACCGGACGGGCCACTGTATTTCGCCGAAAAAACGTTTCCCCCTAACCGCTGGGACCCACCAGCTTCATCTTCGCACGCAAGGAAGTGCGTCCGGGCAAAAATGATTCGCCTCGATCGCTTCGGACCCACCAGCTACACCTTCGCACGCAAGGAAGTGCGTTTAGCAAAAAACGGTTCGCCTCGATCGCCGACCCACCGGCAAATCTTCGCACGCAAGGAAGTGCGTCCGGCAAAAATGATTCGCTTCGATCGCCGGGACCCACCAGCTACATCTTCGCAGTAAGGAAGTGCTCGATACCGGACCCACCTGGTCGAAGCGCACGAGCGCTGTCATTCTGGTCGTGAACGGTACGCATATATTGTTGGGGAACGAGTATTTCAAAAAGTTCCTACGCACACGCAAGATCATGGTGATGCATAGCAACAAGAGGGAGAGTGTGTCCACGCACTCGTGAGATCGAAGCGGAAGAGTTAGCACAACGCGGTTGATGTAGTCGTACGTCTTCACGGCCCGACCGATCAAGCACCAAAACTACGGCAAACTCCGAGTTCTTGCACACGTTCAGCTCGATGACGTTCCCCGGACTCCGATCCAGCAAAGTGTCGGGAAGAGTTCCACAAGACGACGGCATGGTGACGATCTTGATGTTCTACTGTCGCGCAGGCTTCGCCTAAGCACCGCCACAATATTATCGAGGAGAACTATGGTGGAGGGGGGCACCGCACACGGCTAAGAGATCTCAAGGATCAATTGTTGTTGTCTTTGGGGTGCCCCCTGCCCCCGTATATAAAGGAGCAAGGGGGTGGCCAGCCGGCCCTCTATGTCGCGCCCCCAAGAGGGGAATCCTACTAGGACTCCAAGTCCTAGTAGGTTTCCACTTAAAGGGAGAGAGGGGGAAGGAAGGAGAGGGAGAGGGAGAAGGAAAGGGGGGCGCCGCCCCCCTCTCCTAGTCCAATTCAGACTAGAGGGGAGGGGGCACGCGGCCTGCCCTGGCCGCCCCTCTCTCTCTCTCTCTCGACTAAGGCCCATCGAGGCCCATTAGTTCCCCCCGGGGTTCCGATAACCCTCCGACACTCCGGTTTTATCCGAAACTTCTCCGGAACACTTCTGGTGTCTGAATATAGTCGTCCAATATATCAATCCTCATGTCTCGGTCATTTCAAGACTCCTCGTCATGTCCGTAATCACATCCGCGACTCCTAACAAACTTTGGTACATCAAAACTCATAAACTCATAATATAACTGTCATCGAAACCTTGTTGCAAGGACCCTACGGTTCGAGAACTATGTAGACATGATCGAGAACCATTCCGGTCAATAACCAATAGCGGAACCTGGATGCTCATATTGGCTCCTACATATTCTATGAAGATCTTTATCGGTCAAACCGCATAACAACATAATGTTGTTCCTTTGTCATCGGTATGATACTTGCCCGAGATTCGATCGCCGGTATCTCAATACCTAGTTCAATCTCGCTATCGCAAGTCTCTTTACTCGTTACATAATGCATCATTCAGAACCAACTCATTAGCTACATTGCTTGCAAGGCTTATAGTGATGTGCATTACCGAGAGGGCCTGAGATACCTCTCCGACAATCGGAGGACAAAACCTAATCTCAAATACGCCAACTCAACATGTACCTTTGGAGACACCAGAGAGCTCCTTTATAATCACCCAGCTTACGCTAGACGCTTGGTAGCACACAAAGTGTTCCTCCGTAGTTGCATAATCTCATAGTTATAGGAACTTGTATAAGTCATGAAGAAAGCAATAGCAACATACTAAAATGATCAAGTGCTAAGCTAACGGAATGGGTCAAGTCAATCACATAATTCTCCTAATGAAGTGATCTCGTTAATCAAATGACAACACATGTCTATGGTTAGGAAACATAACCATCTTTGATTAATGAGCTAGTCAAGTAGAGGCATACTAGTGATTTTAAGTTTGTCTATGTATTCTCACATGTATCATGTTTCCGGTTAATACAATTCTAGCATGAATAATAAACATTTATCATGAAATAAGGAAATAAATAATAACTTTATTATTGCCTCTAGGGCATATTTCCTTCACATATATACTGGTGGATGTAGAGGCACACACGTGTCGTAGTAGAGGCGCGCACGTAGCATGTACACGTACGTACAGCGGCCAGGGTGCAAGAAAGAAAATACGGCCACGTATGTGTACATACGGGCGGGATCTCAACGCCTACTCACAGATACGTATGGCCATGGCTCGTACATGGCTGGGTCGAACGGAGAAACAACGCCGTCGCTATGTTCATGGGGAGGCAACGGAATGCGCCGTGTTCATGGGGAGGCAACGGAATGCGCCGTGTTCATGGGGAGGCAACAGAATGCGTCGTGTTCATCGGGAGGCAACGGAACGCGTGGGAGCCAACCGGCTGGGTCGGAACGGAATGCGTGGTCGTGTTCATCGGGAGGGCTTGGACGGAACAGGCGATGGAAACGAGGCCCGGCGTACCGCAGAACGGAGGAAACGGCCTTGTGCTCGACCGGCCATGTTTGAAACGGGATCCTGTTCATCGAGAGGGTGTGGCGCATCAAAAACAGAGGAAACGGACCTCCCGGTCGTAAACGGGGTCCCGTTGATCGGGAGGGTGTGGCGATCGCAAACGGACGAAAACGGACCTCCTACGCTTGAAACGGGGTCCCGCTGATCGGGAGGGTGTGGCGATCGCAAAACGGACGAAACGGACTTGTGTTGGAGCGCCGCGTCAAACGGGGTCGTGTTCATCGGGAGGGTGTGGCGCATCGCAAAACAGACTCCACGGACACTGCTCATCTCCACCATCGACCTCCTCCAGCCTCCATGGGCTACCGTTAACCTCCTCCAGCCTCCATGGGCCCCTGCTCATCCAGCCTCCACCGCGCGCTACTCCACCGCCATCGCTCAACCACCCTCCACCGCTCACTGCTCATCCAGCCCTCCACACCACGGGTCCTATTCAACCACCCTCCACAAGCACCCTCCATCGCTCACTGCTCATCCAGCCCTCCACACCACGGGTCCTGCTCAACCACCCTCCACGGGCACCCTCCATCGCTCATCGCTCATCCAGCCCTCCACCACACCACGGGTCCTGCTCATCTAGAGGCAATGCCACCGCCACTGCTCATCCAAACCCCCGCAACGCCATCGCTCATCCTAGAGGCAGCATCGATCGGCTTCAGCTTAGCAGCAGAGCGGCGAATCGCCGATCAGGTTCGCTAACAGCCATCGATCGATCGCTGGGTTCAAGAACGCGTAGTTCGCAGTGGCAATCACTGGTTCGATTAGAGCCCAACGCCTTGCTCGGGTTCGCTTAGAGCTAACGCCGCACACACGCTCAGACGTACGAGAAACGCGATCGCCGCCCCGACCTCCCACCGTAACTGGAACTCCCGAAATTTTCCTCCCTCGCTTCTACCACGGTTTTTTCTGTCATGGACGGCCCAAAGAATGTCATGCAGCTGCGCTCCGCCCGCCCAGACTTAAAAGCCCATTTTCTGTCATGATTTTTTCATAGAAGTAGGAGCCCACCACATCTATGATGATACCGGGCTTTGTCAATTATCGTCATAGAAGTGTCATATGTATGACAGAGAAAAAATTCATTCGGCCCAAAATGTCACGGATGTGTCTTTTTTTTGTAGTGTTAACTTCAACTCTTGGAACATCTCATATGCTCCATGATGTTCAAAACGTCTTTGAAGTCCCGGTTCTAAGCCGTAAAGCATGGCACACTGAACTATTAAGTAGTCATCAGATCGAGCCTACCAGACGTTCATAACATCTATAGTAGCTCTTGCACCAGGTGTGTCACCTAGTGGTGCACCAAGGACATAATTCTTCTATGTAGCAATGAGGATAATCCTCAAGTTACGGACTCAGTCCATGTAGTTGTTACCATCATCTTTCAACTTAGTTTTGCAACTAGGGCCAATAGTACTAATAGATGTTGATTTGACAAGCAAGATGGCAGATTTCTCAATAACGGATAGTAATTCAGGCTGAGATCCAACTGGAAGTCCACATTGTGGCCTAGCAAGGACTCCTGGTAGGCTGGTACCGACCAGTTCATACAACACTGCGCCTAGAGTCCTAGTCACTGGCCAGAGCTCATACTCCACACATGTATTTCAACAAACAGCTAGTGTGCTCTGCGCCAGCACATGGAAAGATCAAACCACATGTATTGTAACTAAAATGGAGATGGAAAATCATACAGCCGGACGCCAAAGACACGCACATGTAACAATGGATCAACGCAAGCACGGTCCTTGAAAACCATCGCTCACCAAATAGCAGTTCACGATTTCAACACCAAGGTGAACTCCACTCCACCACCATTTTATCCTAACGGTCACGAGCACGGAACTTGGGAGTTCACCAAAACCCTCCAAGCATCGACACCCGTGAACGCCGGTAACCAGGGTTTTCAAACGGAGAGGGTGAGCGAGAGATGTGCGGACCTTGGGTTGAGCGGCAGCAGCGGAGGCGGTTATGGAAGGTAGGGAGGAGGCGCCGAGAGAGGCGCCGAGGTAGACATTGAAGGGCTTGAGGTAGAGGAGCACGCGACGGCGCGTCATTGGAACTGGGAGAGGACGCGACCACCTCGTTGGTGGCTCGGGTCCCTTCGGAAGGTTTCCGTCCGGATGCTCGGCAACTCCAACCAGCCGACCCGAACGCACACGTAATGTGCTAGAGAGCGTCCACGTCATTGTTTTGTTTTCATAAAATGTACCACCTCTGTAAGAGCGGTTTTTACGCTACACTAGTGTTAAAACCATGGTGTAGATTTAGCGAAATAAATCTACTCTAGCCGAGTATAAGGTTATACTAAAACTACGACAATCAATCTGAACCGGAGGTAGCTTTTTTACATGGTATCTAAAAGGGGGGCGAATAGGCAACTTCCAATTTATAATTTTTTTCTTAACAAATTAGGTTTAGCAACAAATAGGTTGTCTAGATATGCAACTAGGTGAGTGACCTATATGATGCTAGCAATAACAACAACACAAGCAAGCAAGACAAACAACACAAGCTTGCACAAAGTAAAGGTATGAGATAACCACAAGTGGAGCCGGTGGAGACTAGGATGTGTTACCAAAGTTCCTTCCCTTTGAGGGGAAGTATGTCTCCGTTGGAGAGGTGTGGAGGCACAATACTCCCCAAGAAGCCACTAGGGCCACCGTATTCTCCTCACGCCCTCACACAAATGCGAGATGTCGTGATTCCACTAGTGATGCCCTTGAAGATGGCAACCGGACCTTTACAAACAAAGTTGGGGCTCTCTCCACAACTGAATTAGAGGCTCCCAACACCACCGTGAAGTTTCACCACAATGGAATGTGGCTCCGAGGTGACCTCAACCGTCTAGCGTGATCAAACACCCAAGAGTAACAAGATCCGCAAGGGATTAGTGAGGGGAATCAAATTTCTCTTGGTGGAAGTGTAGATCTAGGCCTTCTCAAGCAATCCCTAAAGAATCAACAAGTTTGATTGGCTAGGGAGAGAGATCGAGCAAGAATGAGCTTGTGAGCAACAATGGAGCTTGGGGGAGGAAGAGGTAAGTCAACTTGGGGAAGATGACTCCCTTTTATAGTAGGGAATGAAATTCAACCGTTATGCACTCACAACTCGTGCACAAGCGGTAGTACCGCTCAGGCGAGCGGTACTTCTGCTGGCACGAAAATCCCAGGCACATAGTTTAACTGAGTAGGTCAGGGAGGCAGTAGTGCTGCCGGAGCGGTACTTCCGCTCCTACCATCGGTACTACCGCTAAGTATTGAATTGCAACCGGAACCAGTGGTAGTAGAGAAAGGCAGGGCGGTAGTGCCGCGCTGGGTGGTACTACCGCTCTACTTCTGCTCGAGAGATAGAACTATCAAGAGAGCCAATTATAAGCGGTACTCGGTACGGTAGAGAAATAGCGGTAGTTTCATCGAACCGGTACTTCCGCTTAGTTGAAGCACGCCTAGTAAACCTTCGGCAGTCAGGGCCTCAGTTGAAGGAAATATGCCCTAGAGGCAATAAAGAAGTTATTATTTTATATTTCCTTATTCATGATAAAGGTTTATTATTCATGCTAGAATTGTATTGATTGGAAATTTATACGTTTGTAGATACATAAACAAATATCGTGTCCCTAGTAAGCCTCTACTAGACTAGGTCGTTGATCAAAAATGGTTAAGGTTTCCTAACCATAGACATGTGTTGTCACTTGATAAAGGGATCACAACATTAGGAGAATGATGTGATGGACAAGACCTATCTGTTAGCTTAGCATATGATCGTTCAGTTTATTGCTAATGCTTTCTTAATGTTAAATAAATATTCCTTAGACTATGAGATCATGCAACTCCCGGATACTGGAGGAATACCTTGTGTATTTTCAAACGTCACAACGTAACTGGGTGATCATAAAGATGTTCTATAGGTATCTCTGAAGGTGTCTGTTGAGTTGGCATGGATCGAGATTAGGATTTGTCACTCTGAGTATCGGAAAGCTATCTCTTGGCCCTCTTGGTAATACACATCACAAGAAGCTTGGAGGCAAAGTTAATAAGGATTTATATTAGTTACGAGATGATGTATTACGGAACGAGTAAAGAGAGTTGCCGGTGATGAGATTGAACTAGGTATGAAGATACCGACGAGCGAACCTCGGGCAAGTAACGTACCCATAGACAAAGGGAATTATGTATGTTGTCATAAGGTTCAACTGATAAAGATCTTCGTACAATATATAGGAACCAATATGGGCGTCCAGGATTCACTATTGGTTATTGACCGGAGAGGTGTCTCGGTCATGTCTACATAATTCTCGAACCCGTAGGGTTCGCACGCTTAACGTTCGTTGACGATATAGTGTTATATGAGTTATGTGATTTGGTGACCGACCGTTGTTGGAGTCCCAAATGAGATCACAGACATGACGAGGAGCTCCGGAATTGTCCGTAGGTAAAGATTGATATATAGTACGATACTATTTGGACACCGGAACAATTTCGGGAGGTACCGGGTAGTCATCGGATCACCGGAAGGGGTTACGGGAACCCCCGGGAGGTTATTGGGCCATATGGGCCAACGGGGGGACACACTAGCCCACAAGGGGCTGGCGCGAACCTCCTAAGGCCTCGGCCCTTGGGGAGAGAAGGAAAGGGGGGAGTCGACCTCCCCCTTCCTTCCCTATCCTCCTGTTTCCTTCCCCCTTGTGCAAACAAGGTAAGGGGGCATAGGGCAGGAGCCCAAGGGGGCCAGTGGCCACCCTTGGGGCGCCTCCTGGCTGCCTCCCCTCACCCCACCTATATATAAGAGGGTGGGGGCACCACACAAAGGCCACGACAATCTCTTAGCCGTGTGCGGCGGCGTTCCTCTCCATAGTTTCGTCCCTCGATCATTTTTTCGTAGTGCTTAGGCGAAGCCCTGCGGAGATAGCATCACCACCACCGTCACCACATCGTCGTGCTGCTAGAACTCATATACTACTCCGCCTATCTTGCTGGATCAAGAAGGCGAGGACGTCAATGAGTTGAACGTGTGCTGAACGCGGAGATGTCGTACATTCAGTACTTGATCGGTTGGATGGCGAAGAAGTTCGACTACATCAACCACGTTACTAAACGCTTCCGCTTACGGTCTACAAGGGTACGTAGACACACTCTCCCCTCTCATTGCTATGCATCTCCATAGATAGATGTCGCGTGTGCATTGAAATGTTTTGTTTTCCATGCAACGTTCCCCAACAGTGGCATCCGAGCCAGGTCTATGCGTAGATGATATGCATGAGTAGAACACAAATTGTTGTGGGTGATGATAGTCATAGTACTTACCACCAACGTCTTATTTTGATTCCGCGGTATTGTGGGATGAAGCGGCCCGGACCAACCTTACATGTCCTCGCACATGAGACCACTTCCACTGACTGACATGCAACTTGTTTTGCATAAAGGTGGCTAGCGGGTGTCTGTTTCTCGTACTTTAGTTGAATCGAATTTGACTACGACCGATCCTTGAAGAAGGTTAAAACAGCAAACTTGATAATCACCGTTGTGGTTTTTGCGTAGTTAAGACCGGTTCTTGCTAGAAGCCCGTAGTAGCCACGTAAAACTTGCAACAACAAAGTAGAGGACATCTAACTTGTTTTTGCAGGGCATGTTGTGATGTCATATGGTCAAGATATGATGTGATATATGTTGATGTATGAGATGATCATGTTCTGTAATATCGACAATCGGCAGGAGCCTTAGGGTTGTCTCTTGATTATTGTATGAAATGCAAACGCCATGTGATTTCTTTAATTTATCGCTATGCATTAGCAATAGTTGTAGAAGCAATAGTTGGCAAGACAACCCCGACGCAACGATGGAGATCAAGGTGTCGAGCCGGTGATGATGGAGATCATGTCGATGCTTTGGAGATGGAGATCAAAAGCACAAGATGTTGATGGCCATATCATGTCACATATTTTGATTGCATGTGATGTTTATCCTTTATGCATCTTATTTTGCTTAGAACGACAGTAGCATTATAAGATGATCCCTTCACTAAATTTTAAGATAAAAGTGTTCTCCCCGAGTATGCACCGTTGCCAAAGTTCGTCGCTTCGAAGCACCTCGTGATGATCGGCTGTGATAGACTCTATGTTCACATACAACGGGTGTAAGATAGTTTTGCACATGTAGAATACTTGGGTTAAACTTGACGAGCCTATCATGTACAAACATGGTCTCGGAACACTCGAGACCGAAAGATCGAACATGAGTGATACGTCCATTTTGCATCATGTTTCCTTACTATTATTTATGATGTTTTATCCATAATAATGCTTTTTGGAGTAATTCTAATGCCTTTTCTCTCATAATATGCAAGGTGTACACAAAGAGGGAGAATTCCGGCAGCTAGAAATCTAGACTTGGAAAAGCTACGTCAGGCCACCTATTCTGCACAACTCCAAACAAGCTGAAACTTCACGGAGATTTTTTATCAAATATATGATGAATATTATTGTAAATAACTACCAGTGGGGGCCCACCAGGTGAGCACAACTCACCTGGGCACGCTAGGGAGCCCAGGCGCGCCCTGGTGGGTTGTGCTCAACTAGGCCCACCTCCGTGCCCATCTTCCGTATATAGGTCATTTTAACCTAGAAAAATAAGGAGGGACTTTCGGGATGGAGCGCACTGCCCTCGAGGTGGAACTTGGGCAGGAGCACTTTGCCCTCCCATGAGCGATTCCACTGGGGAACTTCTCCCGAGGGGGAAATCATCATTGTCATCATCACCAACAACTCTCCCATCTTGGGGAGGGAAATCTCCATCAACATCTTCAACAACACCATCTCATCTCAAACTCTAGTTCATCTCTTGTGTTCAATCTTGTTACCGGAACTATAAATTGGTGCTTGTGGGTGACTAGTATTGTTGATTACATCTTGTAGTTGATTACTATATGGTTTATTTGGTGGAAGATTATATGTTCAGATCCAATATGCTATTTAATACCCCTCCGATCTTGAGCATGATTATCATTTGTGAGTAGTTACTTTTGTTCTTGAGGTCACGGGAGAAATCATGTTGCAAGTAATCATGTGAACTTGATATGTGTTCGATATTTTGATAGTATGTATGTTGTGATTCCCTTAGTGGTGTCATGTGAACGTCAACTACATGACACTTGACCATATTTTGGCCTAAGGTAATGTATTGTGGAGTAGCAATTAGATTATGGGTTGCGAGAGTGACAGAAGCTTAAACCCCAGTTTATGCGCTATTCCGTAAGGGACCGATTGGATCCAAAAGTTTAATGTTATGGTTAGAATTTATTCCTAATACTTTTCTCATAGTTGTGGATGCTTGCGGGAGGGTTAATCATAAGTAGGAGGTTTGTTCAAGTAAGAACAGCACCTAAGCACCGGTCCACCCACATATCAAATTATCAAAGTACCGAACACGAATTAAACCAACATGATGAAAGTGAGTAGATGAAAATCCCGTGTACCCTCAAGAACGCTTTGCTTATCATAAGATACCGTTTTGGCCTATCCTTTGCCTCAAAAGGATTGGGCTATCTTGCTGCACTTTTGTTACTACTATTGTGACTTGCCCGTTACAAATTATCTCGCTATCAAACTGCTCAGTTACTTACAATTTCAGAACTTGCAGACATTACCTTACTGAAAACTACTTGTCATTTCCTTCTGCTCCTCGTTGGGTTCGACACTCTTACTTATCGAAAAGAGCTACAATTGATCCCTATACTTAATCTTAATACCTGACCCTTTACCTTCTTTTTTTTGCAACATGGAAGTAAAGAAAGCAAAAACTCAAACTAAACTTTATTACATACCTTGCACACGATTACAACAATAGATCACTAAGAAAACTCTAAAACAAGAAAGGACCAAACTAAACTTTTATTCATCTAAAGCAAAAGATCAAACTAAAATAAGTTAAGGCAAAAAGATAGTGGGATGATACGATACCGGGGCACCTCCTCCAAGCTTGGTGGAAGCCAAGGGGAGTGCCCATGTCGATGTCAAAACCGGCGGATCTCGGGTAGGGGGTCCCTAACTATGCGTCTAAGGTCGATGGTAACAGGAGACAGGGGACACGATGTTTACCCAGGTTCGGGCCCTCTCTATGGAGGTAATACCCTACTTCCTGCTTGATTGATCTTGATGAATATGAGTATTACAAGAGTTGATCTACCACGAGATCGTAATGGCTAAAACCCTAGAAGTCTAGCCTGTATGATTATGATTGCCTCTACGGACTAAACCCTCCGGTTTATATAGACACCAGAGGGGACTAGGGTTGTACAAAGTCGGTTACAGAGAAAGGAATCTTCATATCTGAATGCCAAGCTTGCCATCCACGTCAAGGAGAGTCCTATCCGGACACGGGAGAGAGTCTTCTGTCTTGTATCTTCACGACCCATCAGTCCGGCCCACGTTACATAGTCCGAACGCCCGAGGACCCCTTAATCCAGGACTCCCTCAGCCCATACCCGATACTCAATTCTCTTTTGGCAATGAAGAAGAAAAAGGTGGTGGTGATGAAGAGTTCTTGTCCTTGGGTTTCCATGGCAGTGGTCCACCATCATAAGAGGAGGAGTGAGTCTCACGGGTCCTGCAACTAGCAGCCAAACTCATACCTTTAAACCTTGCCTCATATTCAAAGACTTGGTTTTGGAGGTCGTAGATCCAGCTATGGAGGAAGTTGATTTGCTTGTTGAGGGTGAAGACGGCGTCCTTCATGGGCTTGCCATCCACATTGAGATCACGGGAGATATCTGTGATCATGAGGTTATTAGCATTGAGTCCACGCTCCACCATCCCCTTGCACCAGAAGACATCTTGTTCCATAGCTTCAAGTCTAGCCTCCACGGTTCCCATCTCCCTAGGACATGGCACATCGCAAAGGTGAAGCACCCGATCATGCATATAGATGACCTGAGGGTGCCGCACCACCTCCCACAGATATGGGTTGATGACGTTATTGTAGAACTTGTCCTTGGAGGAGCTTGAAGCAGCCATGGTAGATGGGATCTGACAGAAAATAGCAAGGAAAGAGAACAAAGGATTTCTCCACAATACGGTGATCAACAGGTTCGG
Source organism: Aegilops longissima (assembly GCA_021605205.1). NCBI lineage: Eukaryota > Viridiplantae > Streptophyta > Magnoliopsida > Poales > Poaceae > Aegilops > Aegilops longissima. The sequence continues at coordinate 372,944,093 of CM038680.1, read as the reverse complement.
AGAGTATATATAGATTTTTTATCTTGGGGGACAAGCAAATTGTAGAAAAATGGAGTTCGGAAGGTGTCCCAGGTGGGCACAACCCACTTGGGCTCGCCTGGCAGGTGTCTTGTGCCCACCAGGGTATGCTTCCTGGAAGTTTCTTATTTTCCTATTTTTATAAATATTCCAAAACTGACAAAAAAATTGCGGATTTTTCGGAGTCCGTTTCGTTACTGTATCACGTACCTCCTTATTTACACGATTCTGGAGTGTTCTGTTAAGGACTCTTTTATGTGTTCTTCCGGTGTCAAAGTTTGGATAATATTACTTTCAACATTAGTGGGCGTACCTGAGATATAATGTTTTATTCATTGCCCATTGACAACCTTTGGGTTAGTACCTTCGACATTATTTATTTTGATGGCTCCAGACCGATAAACCTCCTCGATAACATAGGTGCCTTCCCATTTTGAGAGGAGTTTTCCTGCAAAGAATCTGAAACGAGAGTTGTACAGAAGAACATATTCTTCGACTTTAAACTCACGCTTTTGGATTCTTTTGTCATATCATCTTTTAACTTTTTCTTTGAATAATTTTGCATTTTCATAAGCTTGAGTTCTCCATTCATCTAATGAGCTAATATCAAATAACCTCTTTTCACCGGCAAGTTTGAAATCATAATTGAGTTCTTTGATTGCCCAATATGCTTTATGTTCTAACTCAAGAGGCAAATGACAAGCTTTTTCATAAACCATTTTATAAGGAGACATACCCATAGGATTTTTATATGCTGTTCTATAAGCCCAAAGTGCATCATCTAATTTCTTAGACCAATTCTTCCGGGACTGTCGTGGTTTTGTCACGGCAGATGTCCTCTTGCAAGGACTTAATCGTGGAGCCATCGCAACTAGGAAGCTTAAAGGGGTTAAACGGGACAAAGGACATGAGAGGTTTTATACTAGTTCGGCCCCTTACGGTGAAGGTAAGGCCTACGTCTAGTTGGGTTGGGATTGCTTGTTGTTTCGATGACCAGGGAGCGAGATACGCTATGCCTAGCTCTCGATGAGTTGTTTCTTGCCCTAAGCCGCCAGCGGGTCGTCCCCTTATATACACGGGTGGACGCCCTGCGACCTACAGAGTCCCGCCCGGCTCATAAAACAGTGTCCGGCTCGGTGACTAGTTAAATCTAACTTATGATACAAGTCATGCTATCATGGCGGTTTATCACTATGGGCCTTAAGCCGCCTGTGGGCCTTAGACCCTTTATTGAACCGCCATCTTCACACTTGGTCTTGGGCTTCTTCTGATGAATAGTTCTTTGCATAACCTGGCCCCTCATGGGCAGCTTACACAAATAGTTATATCCCCAACATTAGGCCCCAGATTGATTTGAACCGGTTCATGTCAATCTTAAAATACCATAAAAACAAGCCTTTCTGTCTTCTGTCAGTGCAAAGGCCATAACCCGCCGTGATGTCATCTTATGGATCCATGTTAACCCGCCATGACGTCATCTTCAATTAAATCCCTATTTTATTTTATCATATCTTCAATAGATCCTGCCTTTACTGACCATCCCGAAAAACGAGGCGTCGGGGTCGCTGGATAATGATGCTCGGTCTCTTCTTTTCTCGCACCGTCTCAGTCAGCCTTTCCTTATAAATAGGCTCAACCTAGGTCTTCTTCATTTTCTCCCCTCAAATCGTCTTCCTCCGCTTGCTCTCTCCCTGTCGCTCGAGCTCCGCCGCCGCCGCCGAGTTCCTCGTCTTCATCAACTCAGGCCGCTGCATCACCCTGAATCTAATCAGAGAAACGCGACAAAACTCCGCCGCAGCCCTGCATCTGTAAGCCCCTTTTCTTTCCTGTCTTAGATCTGCATTATAGTTTTCGTCGAGTTCGTCGGTGTTCATCGCCGCCCGCTACAAACCCTTGATAGATCTCACCCCCGACGCCCTTTTCTGATCGTCAGATGGTATAGAACTACTGCGGTAGCTGTTTCACCCCTGTTTTATATACAAACAGATCCCTTTTCCTTTATTCAGAAGCTTCTTTTGAGTGTATGAACTTCCCTGCACTTGTTTTAGGTCTAGAAATTTTTCCTTCCAGGACAGCCGTTTGATCCAAAATAATAGCTGCAACTTGTGAAACCTGTTTGTTCCATACTTAGCCAAAAAATTGTATCTGTTAAATCTGCTTCACACGGTAGCTCATGTAGCCGGTTTAAGAAGACAACACTGATTGTCAGCTTTGCTTGCTTCCCGCAGCTTAAGAAAATTTAACTGCCTTTGATGCCTGTGGCGGCTTTAAATATCACTGCATAGTTACCCATATGTCATTAGGCCCCTTCTTAAGCCGCCATTTTGAATAGATTTAAAATGTTTTCCTCCGGGTTAAATTTGAACCGGAACTTCTTATTTTGTCATAGGCTTCAATTTATACAATGGCACCCAAGGCTCCCAAAGCTCCTGTGACCTGCAACTGGGTCAAATCCATTGTTACGGAAAGTACTTTATCTGACTTTGTGAAATCCGGCCACCTGCCCAAGAGAGAATTCATGTCCTATCATGCTCCTAACCCGTCAGAGGAGATGCCTCAACCCAAAGAGGGAGAGGTGATCGTTTTTACTGATCACATGAACCGAGGCTTCTCTCCACCAAGTTCAAAATTCTTCAGGGATGTTTTACATTTCTTCGATCTCAGACCTCAAGACATCGGGCCCAATTCCGTGTCAAATATTTGCAACTACCAAGTCTTCTGCGAGGTGTATCTTGGGGAAGAACCCAGCTTACTTTTATTCAGAGAATTGTTTTACTTAAACCGGCAGAATGAACGTGCCAACGGGCCCAGTCTGGAACTTGGTGGCATCTCGATTCAACGGTGGAGAGACTGCCTTTTTCCTTATGCTGAACTGTCGAGTCATCCAAAGGATTGGAATCAGACGTGGTTCTACTGCCAGGATACTTCTCCGGCTGATGAAAATCCTCTACCCGGCTTCCGCGCCTTGTGCCTTGAATCCAACCACCCGCTGCGAGATAAACTGACTGCTGTTGAACGTCTGCCACTTGCTCCCACCATCAGTAAAATCAAAGCTCTTTTGGGAAATGGCTTGGATGGCATTGACCTGGTTCGAGTCTGGGTTGCTTGGCGAGTGATTCCGTTAAGTCGCCGCCCCGGTTTAATGTGCACTTACTCTGGCGAGAAGAATGACCCACTGCGTCATAGTCCCAACGACTTACCAGATGATGTGGTAGAGGCTATGACTCAGACGTTGCTGAAAGAGGGTACGGTGACTAATAATGCCTTCGGCTTACTTCCTTTCTGCAAGAAGAACCCGACCCCTGCAGTAAGCCATCAATCTCAATGAATACTCTTTACTATATTACACCTTGCTTTACTCATAACTCCTTATCCTTTTTCACAGGCCGATGATAACTTCTGGAAGGTCAAGTATAACCATGAGGCGGCCAAACAGGCCAGAGCGGCAAAAAGAGCCAAAAGGAAAGCCGCCAAGACTAGAACTTCAAGGAAAAGAAAGCCAAGCGCTTCCGATTTACTTAAATTGGATGACACTTCTGACGACGAAGAAGAGGTAATCCTTAATTCTCCTAACTCTTTTATCATTATTTTATTGACATTCTGCCCTTTCAGGAGGATACGGGGAACAGCCAAGCGGTTGACGAAGAGGTAACTATAATCTCCTCTGACTCAGAGCCTTTGCCAAAGCCAAAAATCCAAAGGGTAACCCGAAAAGTATGATTTTCACATCCTTTGGCTTACCAAGATCCTCAATTTATTTTGAAGCAACAACAATTTGAAAGCCGGAGGCAGACCAGAACAAGCAAGGATATAGAGCTATCCTCCGGCTTACCTGACGTAACCAGGAAGCGTCGGGCTGAGGTTATCTCCGATTTATGTTCTGTTTATTCTTTGGCGGGTTTAATTCGTCAACCTCTCAATTCATCTGACTCCAATTATTAGGATACCTCTCCTTCCTCCGGCGAGTCTATGCAATCTAACATGCCAGCTTTCAAAACCGCCCCTGGGTAATGTAACTTTGTTTATCTTATGTTGTACCTTACTCATACTTTTGTACTCATCCTTTCTGCCTTGTCCACAGTGTGCAAGTGAAGCCCAGTAAGAGGGCAAAAAAGAATAGGCCATGCCAAGACCCGGTAGTAACTAAGCCGGAACTCGGAACATCCGCCCCTGATACTTCCACTCATCAACCGCCGCCTGAACCAGCCTCTGACATTGCAGTACCAGCCTCTGATCCTCCCGCCGAAGATACTATCAACAGCTCTGATAACCCGGAAACTCCTAGCCCGACCAAGACAATTGATCCGGAAGTTGAGATTCTGAAGACTCAATTTGTTGAGCCGGGGCAGCCCACTATCCTAGCCAAGTGTTCTGCCAAGGAGGAGCTTCTGGAACGTCGAAAGGCCAAGCTGGATATTGCTGACTATACTCATTTAAGTATTGGAGATATAGTCTCTGGCTATATCAACCAAGTACATAGCAGCCCCTGTTCAAGAATTCATCCTATTAACCAGTTAACTTGCCGATTAATCCCTACTCATAGGGTCACCGAGTAGCCTATAAACCGATAAATCATCCGATTAGTTGATTAAATGGCCGATTAACTTGCCGATTAGCCGATTAATCCCCTACGCACCAGCCAACCGAGCAGCTACCAGTTAACGATTTCCTCAACAATGATAGCAGCCGTGACCTGGAGATTGACATGGTGAAGGAAATACAGCAGAAATCTGAGGTATAATTTATGCTATTTTCCTTAATCATACTTACTATATCAGCCCCCAAGTCTATTGCTTATGAATGAATATGCTGTAGACTTAGAAACCTGCTTAGCACTGCTTTTGCCCGGTTTATAAAGAAGATATTTAACCTGGTTGTAACATGATACCTTGAATTTGCAATACACATTAGCCCCCAAGTGCCAAGTATCTTTGCTTTCAAAGTGCTTGGGACTTAATTTCCATGAACCGGCATTGTACATTAAATTTCTTCAGCATACATTAGCCCCCAAGTGTCAAGTACCTTTGCTTGCAAGGTGCTTGGGACTTAATGATATCTTACCATGATTCTGACTATACCCCGGCATCAATGCAGGCCATCACAAGTCAATTTGAGTCGGAGATTGCTGACCTGAAGAGCCGCCTGGCAGCTCAAGAGCTTGAACTTCAAAAGGCCAACTCCAAATTTGAATTCAGCATCTCTGAACAAGAGAAATTAAAGAATAATTTTGATGCGGAGAAGAAAATCTGGGCTGATGAGAAGGCCTCACTGATGACCCGGGCCGAGACAGCAGAAACATCACTTGCGTATAACAATGAGCTGTCCGCTTAAAGCGCCAGATATCTCAAATGGTCTCAGCAATCTTCGGTAAGCTACTATATATAACCTTGAATATCACAATCCTTCCTTTAATGACTATTTTAAGTGTCATCTCCGGCTCACCTTATGCTTATAAATGCAGGCCCCAGGAGCACAAACCTCAAGCAGAACATGTTGATCAAGCTGAAGGCGGTTTACACTCTGGTGGAGCAGCTGTACGTCGGGTCACAACGTGCTTTGGCCGTTGTGGCTTTATCAAATGACGTTCCTTATCTCCTACAAGATGTACTAAAGCGGCTTGTCGTGCTACCCCAGTGGATCCAAGAGCTAAGATGGGCATCTGCCAGAACTGGGGCTATAACTGCCTTGAGCCGGGCCAAGGCCTTGCTTCCAGAGTTAGACCTGGCAGACGTTGCTCTTGGATATCCTAGATTGAAGGAAGACGGCTCTGTGTTCGACGAAACAGACTTTACCGCCTGTGTGAGAGTCGTACGCCATGTGGCTACCATCATTGGGAATGATATTGATCTTACCAAGTATCAGCCGGGCTATGATAGCGAGAACCAGAGGATTCCAACACCTCACTATGATGACGTCAGTCTGATCCCTCCAACTCGTAAGCACACTTTTGCCCTTGAAGTTGACCCAGCCGTTTTAATAGATGATGAAGCTGAGTTTGAAGCCTTAAGCGGCATTGACTGAGCCTCGTCAACCTTCCAGGGCAGGGCAGCAGACGGAGAGGCGGAGAAGGATAACCCGGAATCTTCAAGCCCACCTAAGGAGTGAGCCGCCAGGCGTTTTATGACCTTGTGAAAACAATGCTTCATTATTCAGACTCAGGGAGTCTTGCAATAGGGTAGAAAAACTTCTTGATCTCTGTCATGCCTTCGCGCATGTTTGTGGCGCTTTAATGCTTTCGTAAGCCGCCATCGCTATATATTTCCAGTTTATATTGATCTCTCCTTGATGTTAAAAATTTGCTTGCCTTATCCTGCATATAGAACAAGCAAACTTCCCTTGGCGACTCATCGCGATGGGGGTTACATAAAGTATTGATAACCCGGAATGTAAACCCAAACATCACATAAAGGCCGGTTGATGACCATATTTGTTAAACATAATCACAATCGCATACCTGTGATCCGTTTGGCAGTCTTGCCAGCTTATATGACCCAAATCATGAGAGTAAATTTAACTCCTGAAAGTTGGCACATAGGATGTTCACCTGGCTTTTAACAGCTGAAGTGATCAATGTTAAACCGGTGGAACGAGAACCCCATAGTACTTTCGAGAAGGCCTCACGATAGTCAAACATTTATACTTACAAAGCATGATAAATAATAAACCAAACTTAAAAGGCCTCTGATTCGAATACGATCAGTGAACCGTTCCAAAGGGGTTAAGCTAAGATTCGGATACGATCATATAGCCCCCAGTGGCTTTGGCGATGCCGATCAAGTGGGTATCGACGGCTATGTTCTCTTTGGTTCGAATACGACCTATGTTTGAACAGGAAGCCCCCAAGTGACCATGAGAGTTGTTTAATGACGTTGATTCAAATACGATCCACGTCAGACCCAAAGGGGTTAAGCAATGATTCAAATATGATCAAGAAGCCCCCAAGTGGGTTTGGCAGTATGCCGATCAAGTGGGTATCGACAGCTATGTTCTCTTTGGTTCGAATACGACCTATGTTTGAACAGGAAGCCCCCAAGTGACCATGGCTAGATTCAGATATGATCATAAGCCGGACCAAAGGGAAAGCTGGATTCAGATATGATCCGCTTCCTGTTGGCTGTTTCCACCACCTGGTAAAGAAGATATGTAAACCTGTAAGGGTGAAAATAAAAGAGGTCCTGCTTTATTGCTTTATATAATATATACATTGTCAAAAAAGAAAAGATATATATATATATATCTTGAGAGCCGGTGGCTCAAGTATAGTAAGGCCGAAGATGGGCGACATTCCACGGCCGGCGGGTCTCCTCCTCCGACTTACGTGAGTCTTTGCGCTCTCGAACATCGATAAGGTAGTATGACCCGTTGTTCAGATTCTTGCTGACCACAAAGGGTCCTTCCCAAGGAGGGGATAGCTTGTGCATATCAGATTGATCCTGGATGAGCCGGAGCACTAAGTTGCCTTCCTGAAAGATTCTGCTTCTAACCCGGTGGCTGTGATAGCGGCGCAGGTTCTGCTGGTAAATAGCCGAGCGGGCTATTGCCAAGTCTCGTTACTCATCCAACAAGTCAAGTGCATCCTGACGAGCTTTTTCGTTATCAGCCTCAACGTAAGTCGCCACGCGGGGTGAGTCGTGCCGGATGTCACTTGGCAGGACTGCCTCTGCACCGTACACCATAAAGAAAGGTGTGTAACCTGTAGATCTGTTAGGCGTAGTGTTGATGCTCCACATTACAGAGGGTAGCTCCCCCACCCAACAACCCGGAGTTCGCTGTAAAGGGACCAAGAGTCGGGGTTTGATACCCTTCAAGATCTCTTGATTAGCTCTCTCTTCTTGACCATTAGATTGAGGGTGAGCAACAGCCGAAACATCAAGCCGGATATGTTCTCGTTGATAGAACTCTTCCATGGCACCCTTGGAGAGATTAGTACCATTATCAGTTATGATGTTGTGTGGAAAACCAAAACGAAATATCACCTTTTTCATGAACTGAACCGACATGGCTGCATCACACTTACTGACCGGCTCTGCCTCCACCCACTTTGTGAATTTATCCACCGCCACCAAGACGTGTGTCTTTTTATCTTTAGACCTCTTGAAAGGTCCAACCATGTCAAGCCCCCAGACTGCAAACGGCCAAGTAATTGGAATCATCCTCAACTCTTGAGCCGGCACATGAGCTCGTCGTGAGAATTTTTTACATCCGTCACATTTACTGACCAAATCCTCCGCATCAGCATGAGCCGTCAGCCAATAAAATCCATGACAGAAAGCCTTGGCCACCAGTGATTATGATCCGGCATGATGACCACAATCTCCTTCATGAATCTCACGAAGTATCTCCTCACCCTCCATAGGCGACACACAACGTTGAAACGCCCCAGTAACACTGAGGTGATGTAACTCGCCCTGAACAATTGTCATAGATTTGGACTGCCTGATGATTTGTCTCGCCAAGGTCTCATCCTCGGGCAACTCACCCCGGGTCATATAGGCCACATATGGGACTGTCCAATCTGGGATAGCGTGGAGAGCTGCCACCAGCTGTGCCTCCGGGTCTGGCACTGCTAGTTCTTCCTCTATAGGCACTTTGACAGAAGGGTTATGCAAAACATCGAGAAAGGTGTTAGGCGGCACCGGCTTACGCTAAGATCCCAGCCGGCTTAAAGCATCAGCCGCCTCATTCTTCCTCCGATCAATGTGCTCCACTTGATAACCTTTGAAGTGCCCAGCCACAGCATCAACTTCACGACGATGAGCCGCCATAAGGGGATCCTTGGAGTCCCACGTGCCTGACACCTGTTGAGCTACGAGATCTGAGTCGCCCAAGCACCTTACCCGGCTCAAATTCATCTCTCTGGCCATCCGGAGACCATGGAGTAAGGCCTCATACTCAGTTGCATTGTTAGTACAAGGAAATATAAGCCGGAGCACATAAAAAAACTTGTCACCTCGAGGGGAAGTTAAAACAACCCCAGCCCCCGAGCCTTCCAACTGCCTGGACCCATCAAAGTGAATAGTCCAATATGTGTTATCTGGCTTCTCCTCAGGCGCCTGCAATTCTGTCCAATCATTGATAAAATCCACCAGGGATTGAGACTTGATAGCAGTCTGAGGCATGTATTTCAAACCATGAGGCCCAAGCTCAATGGCTCACTTGGCGACTCGTCCTATGGCCTCTCTATTCTGTATGATGTCTCCTAAAGGGGCAGAGCTTACCACAGTAATAGGATGACCTTGGAAGTATTGCTTCAGCTTCCGGCTTGTCATAAACACTCCGTAAACAAGCTTCTGCCAATGTGGATACCTTTGCTTAGACTCAATGAGCACCTCACTGATGTAGTAAACCGGCCGTTGAACCAGATGCTCCTTGCTAGCCTCCTTGCGTTCCACCACGATAGCAACACTGACGGCTCGGGCGTTAGCAGCCACATATAATAGTAATGGCTCTCTATCAATGGGAGCCGCAAGGACCGGCGGCTCAGATAACTGCCTCTTTAAATCTTCAAAGGCAGCGTTAGCAGCATCACTCCAGACAAAAGCGTCCGTTTTCTTCATCATCTAATACAGCGATAGGGCCTTCTCACCTAACCAGCTTATGAACCGGCTTAAAGCAGCAACACGACCCGCCAGTCGCCGAACATCATTGATGCATGCCAGTTTAGCTAAGGAGGTGATTGCCTTGATCTTCTCCGGGTTAGCTTCAATGCCTCTGTGTGAGACCAGAAAGCCCAGAAGCTTGCCTGCAGGTACACCAAACACACACTTGTCCGGGTTAAGCATCATCTTATAAACCCGGAGATTATCAAAGGTCTCCTTTAAATCGGATATCAAAGTTTCCTTCTCCTTGGATTTCACCACGATGTCATCCACGTAAGCGTGAACATTGCGCCCAATTTGACTATGGAGACAGTTTTGTACACATCTCTGATAAGTCGCCTGGGCACTCTTGAGCCCAAATGGCATAGATACATAGCAGAAGGCTCCAAACTGAGTGATGAAAGCTATCTTCTCCTGGTCCTTGACTGCCATTTTGATCTGATGATAGCCAGAGTAAGCATCCAAAAAGCTCAATCGCTCGCAACCCGTCGTAGCATCAATGATTTGATCAATACGGGGGAGGGCAAAGGGATCAGCCGGACAAGCCTTATTTAAGTCCGTGTAATCCACACACATCCACCAGGTGCCGTTCTTGTTAAGTACAAGCATCGGGTTAGCCAACCACTCCGGATGAAAAACTTCAATAATGACCCAGCCGCTAAGAGTCGGGCGACCTCCTCTCCAATCGCTTTCCGTCTTTCCTCATTGAACCATCGAAGAAATTGCCTGGCCGGCTTATACTTCGGATCAATATTAAGAGTGTGCTCAGCGAGTTCTCTCGGGACACCCGGCATGTCAGAAGGTTTCCATGCAAAGATGTCCCGGTTCTCACGGATGAACTCGATGAGCGTGCTTTCCTATTTAGGATCCAAGTTGGCACTGATGCTGAACTGCTTGGAAGAATCACCTGGAGTAAAGTCAACAAGCTTTGTTTCAGCGGCCGATTTAAACTTCAACGCCGGGTCATGCTCTGTAGTTGGTTTCTTCAAAGAGGTCATATCCGCCGGGTCAACATTACTTTGATTAAACTGTAGCTCTTCTGTTGCACAAACAGACTCAGCATAAGCCGCGTCGCCTTCTTCACACTCCAAGGCCACCTTTCGACTCCCATGCACAGTGATGGTGCCTTTGTGACCCGGCATCTTGAGCTGCAGATAAACATAACACGGCCGTGCCATGAACTTGGCATAAGCCGGCCGCCCGAACAGTGCATGATGTGGGCTCTTGATTTTGACCACCTCAAACGTTAATTTCTCAGCCCTGGAATCATATTCATCTCCAAAGTCCACCTCCAATTCAATCTTACCGACCGGGTACGCCGATTTACCAGGCACCACCCCATGGAAAATGGTGTTGGACGTCCTTAAATCCTTGTCAGTCAAACCCATGCGTCGAAAGGTCTCGTAATAGAGGATGTTGATACTGCTACCTCCGTCCATGAGTACCTTGGTAAATTTATATCCACCAACCTGAGGCGCCACCACCAAGGCTAATTGACCTGGATTATCAACCCGGGGCGGGTGATCTTCCCTACTTCATACAATAGGCTGCTCTGACCACCTTAAGTAACGGGGAACTGCCGGCTCAACAGAATTCACGGCCCTTTTACGAACCTTCTGGTCACGCTTACATAAGCTAGTGGTGAACACATGATACTGCCCACTATTCAGCTGCTTTGGATGGCTTTGATAACCCGACTGCTGTTGTTGTCCCCCTTGACCAGGCTGCTGTTGATTATAGCCACCCTGATTTACCTGAAAGCCGGAACTTGAACCGCCGCCCGGGCCATGAAAGCCGCCGGCCCCTGAGCCGCCGCCCGATCCATGATTGCCATCAAACATGTTGGAATTCTTGAAAGCCTTCATGATAGCGCAATCCTTCCATAAGTGGGTGGCGGGTCGTTCCCGGGTGTCGTGCCTCGGGCAAGGCTCATTGAGAAGCTGCTCAAGAGATGGGCCTGACCCGCCAGAGCGAGGGGGCGGTTTTCCCTTACGTCTCTGATTGTTACCCTGTGCATTGGCATTGGCCACAAACTCCGGGTTACCCTCCGCCTTACGCTTGTTGCCTCCTTGATTTGTTGGGTTATGCTGATGACCCTTTCCATTGCCGTTCTTCTTTCCCTTCCCTGTCTTTTCCTCATCAGACGCGGGATCCTTGGTACTATCAGAATCGGCGTATTTGACTAAAGCTGCCATCGCGTACCCATATCATTGCAATCACGCTTAAGGCGCCCAGTTTACCCTCGGCGCTCAAAGCGGCAATTCTTCTCCAACATGAGGACATCGAGCGGCATCCATCTTATCGATTTAATGTATTGTTTCCTTGACCAGCGCACCCAATGAGTTGTGGATTCACCCTCCTCCTGCTTACAATTGGTCAAGTCCACAATTGACATAGATTGCTTGCAAGTGTCCTTGAAGTTTTGGATAAACCGGGCCTTTAGCTCTGCCCATGAGCTAATGGAATTGGGCGGCAAACCCTTTAACCAAGACCGGGTCATTTCGTCTAACATCATGGTGAAGTACTTAGCCATTGCTGCGTAGCTGACCTCCAATAGCTCCATGGCCATCTCATAACTTTCGATCCATGCTCCGGGTTGTAAGTCGGCCGTGTAATTCGGCACCTTTCGAGGTCCCTTGAAGTCCTTGGGTAGACATACATCCCGCAGAGCCGGCACCAAACAAGGAACACTGCCGGTTCTAGTAGCCACTCCTGCTCCAACAGAAGTCATCAGATACTCTGGGGGGTCTTGATGAGCCGCCTGTTGAGCCTCTAGCTGAGCCGCCCGCTCGTCCTCCTGACGTATTCGATCTTGCATCGGGTTACAACCACCGGGCTGGTTACGGCGCTGGGCATTGCTTGACAAGGCTTACGACTCCATGTGCCTGCTGTAACTCGAACTCCGGTTTTGACGAGGCGGTGCTAACCAAGGCGGAGGAGTTGAATGAATCCTGTCCCGGCTGTAAGAATAAGTCTCTTACTGTGCCAGGGCCGTCTGAACAAGTTCTCTGATCCTCCGGGTCTCCACCGCTGTTGGATCATCACCGTCCACTGGGAGAGCTGCCAAACGCGCCGATGCTGCGATTAAGTTCTCCATGGGATTGGAAAAGTGACCCGGTGGTATTGGTACATAGCGGGGCGGGGCCATACTCCCATGAGGAGGTGCCATCTCTCGAAGCTGAGTCAGTCCTCCCACTCCGGCTATTGTGAACTGATTTGCCTCGGGCGGGTTGCTAGGGCCGGCACCGGGTGTAGCGAAGAGGTTCCGAGGGTCGTAAACCGGAGGCAAACGGGATTGAGTTTTCTGGTGCCTTCTTCTCATTACCTCATTAGATGCGTTTAGGCTCATATTAAGCTGGAAAGCCTCTGACTGGAGCTGCTGCGCCCGTGCATCCAAAGCCACTCGTTCTGTAGCTAACCTGGTGTCCTCAGCTTCCAAGGCCTCCTTGGCCTGAGCTATCTCTTCACGCACCTGTGCCACCTCCGCGTCATTCTCATCTTGATTTGCAGGAATAACCGTGGCGGTTAACAGGGCCGTAAGCTTATCCATGAGATCCATCAGTATCTGAGTCGGCGGGCGCACAGGGCCTCCTGCCCCGGCTGCTCCTGACCCGGATGTTATTACCGCAGCAACCGTAGAGTTTTGGCCGGGTTGAGTCCCAGCCATGAAGACTCCTGCCCGGCTTGGCGGCTCATAGGGGTCCGGAATACTGGAGCCGTCGGAACAGCCCCCAAGCATGCCATCTTGCACTTGATACAACGAATCTGTTGAACCGGCGGACGAGTCACCATTCGAGAGGACGGCCTTCTCACCACCATCTTCAGATCCTTCAGAAAGTTCCTCCCTGTGGACGTAGCCCACGAAGGCACGCTTCATGACGGGTTGAGTTCAAGCGGGTCTCGCACGTTGATCCCTCTCGACGAGGTCGGTGCAGTTGTCTGGCTCAGGGCCCGGCTCACCAATCCGGCCGATGAAGACGTGGATTCTGCCGAAGGGGACCCGATACCCGCACTCAATTGAGTCGGCGTCGGGGCCCCAGCCTTTGTTGTCGATGTAGATCTTGCCGTGACAACTCTTGGTCATCCGGCCCACTGCGTATCCCTTGAGCCCTTCGAAGCTATCCTTCAAGAACTCAAATCCACCGTGCGCTGGCCCCACGGTGGGCGCCAACTGTCGTGGTTTTGTCACGGCAGATGTCCTCTTGCAAGGACTTAATCATGGATCCATCGCAACTAGGAAGCTTAAAGGGGTTAATCGGGACAAAGGACACGAGAGGTTTTATACTAGTTCGGCCCCTTACGATGAAGGTAAGGCCTACGTCTAGTTGGGTTGGGATTGCTTGTTGTTTCGATGACCAGGGAGCGAGATACGCTATGCCTAGCTCTCGATGAGTTGTTTCTTGCCCTAAGCCGCCAGCGGGTCGTCCCGTTATATACACGGGTGGACGCCCTGTGGCCTACAGAGTCCCGGCCGGCTCATAAAACAGTGTCCGGCTCGGTGACTAGTTAAATCTACCTTATGACACAAGTCATGCCATCATGGCGGTTTATCACTATGGGCCTTAAGCCGCCTGTGGGCCTTAGACCCTTTATTGAACCGCCATCTTCACACTTGGTCTTGGGCTTCTTCTGATGAATAACTCTTTGCGTAACCCAGCCCCTCATGGGCGGCTTACACAAATAGTTATATCCCCAACAGGGACCTATTAACAATCTTTTGCAAAATTAATTTTATTTCCCTATTGCTAAGTTCAACTTGACCACTAGACTGATGATGATAAGGTGATACAATTCTATGGTTAACATCATACTTGGCAAGCATTTTACGGAAAGCACCATGAATAAAGTGTGAACCACCATCAGTCATTAAATATCTAGGGACTCTAAACCTTGGGAAAATAACTTCCTTAAGCATTTTAATAGAGGTGCTGTGATCAGCACTACTGGTTGGAATAGCTTCTACCCATTTAGTAACATAATCAACAACAACCAAAATATGTGTATACCCATTAGAGGAAGGAAAATGTCCCATGTAATCAAATCCCCGAACATCAAATGGTTCAACAGCAAGTGAATAATTCATAGGAATTTCCTGACGCTTACCGATATTACCTATTCTTTGACATTTATCACAAGATAAGACGAACTTACGGGCATCCTTGAAGAGAGTTGGCCAATAAAATCCAGATTGCAATACCTTGGGAGCAGTTCTATCTCCACCATGATGCCCTCCATAAGCTTCGGAGTGACATTTCCATAGGATTTGTCCCTGTTCATGCTCATGTACACAACGTCTAATAATACCATCTACTCCTTCTTTATAAATATGTGGGTCATCCCAAAAGTAATGTCTTAAATCATAAAAGAATTTTTTCTTTTGTTGGTAAGTAAAGCTAGGTGGTAAATATTTAGCAACAATGTAATTAGCATAGTCGGCATACCAAGGAGTGTTATGAGCAACATTTATTGCAACTAACTGCTCATCGGGAAAACTATCATCAATAGGTAGTGGGTCATCAGGCACATTTTCAAGCCTAGATAAATTATCAGCTACGGGGTTCTCAGCTCCTTTTCTATCAATGATATGTAAATCAAATTCTTGTAACAAGAGAACCCATTGAATAAGTCTAGGTTTAGCATCTTTCTTTTCCATAAGATATTTAATAGCGGCATGATCGGGATGAACAATTACTTTGGAATCAACAATATAAGGTCTAAATTTATCACAAGCAAACACCACTGCTAAGAATTCTTTTTCAGTAGTAGCATAGTTTCATTGAGCACTGTCTAGAGTTTTACTAGCATAATGAATAACATTCAATTTCTTATCAACTCTTTGTCCTAGAACCACACCAACAACATAATCACTAGCATCACTCATAATTTCAAAAGGCAAGTTCCAATCAGGTGGTTGAACAATAGGTGCAGAAATTAAGGCTTTCTTGAGTGTTTCAAAGGCTTCTAAACAATCATCATCAAAAACAAAAGGAATGTCCTTTTGCAAAAGACTCATGAGAGGCCTAGAAATTTTAGAAAAGTCTTTGATAAATCTCCTATAGAAACCAACATGACCTAAGAAACTACGAATACCTTTTATATCTTTAGGGCATGGCATTTTCTCAATTGCATCAACCTTAGCTTTGTCCACTTCAATACCTCTTTCAGAAATTTTAGGACCCAAGACAATGCCTTCATTAACCATAAAGTGGCACTTCCCCCAATTCAAGACAAGATTTGTTTGTTCACATCTCTGCAAAACTCGATCAAGATTGCTTAAACAATCATCAAAAGACTTCCCATAAACAGAGAAGTCGTCCATGAAAACCTCAATAATCTTTTCACAAAAGTCAGAGAATATAACAGTCATACATCTTTGAAAGGTAACAGGTGCATTACATAAACCGAAAGGCATACGTCTATAAGCATAGGTTCCAAAGGGACAAGTAAAAGTGATCTTTTCTTGATCAGGTTGAGAAATAGGTATTTGTGAAAAACCAGAATATGCATCAAGGAAGCAAAAATGTATGTGCTTAGATAATCTTTCAAGCATTTTATCAATAAAAGGCAGAGGGTAATGATCTTTTCTAGTTGCTTTGTTTAATTTTCTAAAGTTAATTACCATTCTATATCCTGTAACAATTCTTTGTGGAATAAGTTCATTCTTATCATTAGGAACAACAGTTATACCTCCTTTCTTAGGGACACAATGAACATGACTTACCCATCTACTATCAGCTATAGGATAGATTATACCTGCTTCCAGAAGTTTTAATATTTCCGTTCTTACCACTTCTTTCATCTTCGGATTTAACCGACGTTGGTGATCAACAATGGGTTTAGCATCAGGTTCCATATTAATTTTGTGTTGACTTAGAGTGGGACTAATG